>JAGQAX010000020.1:33250829-33845822 GCA_019142605.1 Cephalopholis sonnerati
TTCTGCTCTCTGTATCGTGCACGGCAGAGTTCCGCCCCCAACACACACACACAAACAGACACGTGCGCACACACAGGTGAGCACTAGAGCGCAGCTCGGGCCGCATTTTCCCGACCGAACCCGACCCGAGTCCGAGACAATTATAAGCGAGCCCGACCCAAACTCAACGCAGTTTGTTACCTAACATAGTTATTGTCATGGACCGCGTGTAAATGACCATCAAAATGCTGCTGTTACAGTGAAACATGCCGCTCGCACAGCAGCACGGTACTGCACACCCAGTTGGAGCGGAGCCTGTGTTGCGTTCAGGCGTTGTCACGCGAGCCGCCGCCGCCCCCCCAAAGCTGTAACCCTAGGGGAAACACTGAACCGGTTTAGTTTTATCCTCAGAAACAGCACCAGGCTTTGATGCCAGTTTAATACAGTGGCCAAACTGCGGAATTGCAAGTTCCAGGTCTGACGCATGATGCCACGGGGCCCAGAAAGACTTTTTCCCACACACTTACATTGTGACATAGATGTCTGTTCATGTGTGGCTCAGAGGTAGAGCGGGTCGTCCACCAATCGGGAGATCAGAGGTTCAATCCCCAAGTCTGCACGTCGAAGTATCCTTGAGCAAGATACTGAACCTCAAATTGCTCCTGATGATGCTTCCATTGGTGTGAGTGTGTTAAAAGGAGGCACCTTGTATGGTAGCCTCGGCCACCAGTGTATGAATGTGTGTGTGAATGGGTGGATGTGACTCGTCGTGTAAAAAGCACTTTGAGTGGTCGGATGACTAGAAGGGCGCTATACAAGTGCAGGTCCATTTATATTTTTTATAACATCACAACCCCTGTGACTGTGATTCGCACTATTGAGATTTAAGTCTCGAAGGATTTAAACTCTCGAAGAGCGGCACAATTAAATCCTTTTGTCCTCATTTAAGTTAGTGGAGTGCTAAACCAGTGGCGAGCTGCTCATCAGGAACAAGTCTGTAGTGTGTCGGCTACTTGTGTCCAACCGTGCTGAAGATGTGGGTAACTTTACTCATGGAGGTCAAACCTTTTTTGCTTCATGCATCACTTCACAGTTTTAATAGGAATGATCGGGGCCTGCCTCTAATGCTGTGGCAAGTTCTCTTTATACATTTACAGTTTCATTCTGGTCAGTTTTATGCTTCTGCGCCAGCAACAGCTTTGGCTGTAGACATTATGAACACAATGTCTGAAGAATTCCTTGAGGGAAAATCTTTAGGTTTGGCAAAATGTCCAAAGGTCATGGACCTGGACATGTTTTGGCCATAACTTAGGAATCTATACTCTAATCATGACAAAATTTCACACAGATATCTAATAGGATAAAATGATGAATTGAGGATATTTTATATCCAAAAGGTCAAAGGTCAACTCCACTGTGACATCACATTTCCTGTCCATTATTAAACGTCATATCTTGGGAACAGAAGGGGAAACATTTGGTCACATACTGACTTGGTGACTCTTATCTTGAGACTGTGCTGATTGTATAGATCTTCTGTGTTCTCTCAGTGACATCCATATTTTAAGCATGATCAACTGTCATTGCTGCCTATGAGTCCGGACAAACGTGGATATGGGCTGCGACTTGACTGGTTGGCGGAGGCATACAACTGCGAGGCGATAATTCTAGTCATGTTCCTGTTTTAAGCAGTAGCTTAGAGGGTATTTTAGAGTATTTTAAGTATTTTAGAAACTGGACAGTTTGATGCAAATACTCAATTCTACTTGAAATTCAAATTGTCTTTAGTTTGTTTGATTTGCACATTTCAGAGGGTGGAACCATGAAATGTTTGCCATTTATGCTTTAAAAAGGCTGAAACCTTTAATTAATTGTCAAATAAGCTGCTGATTATTGTTCTGTCAGTTAATTTATTTGTAGTTAATTAGGCTGCCACCCAGAACACCTCAGCCGATAAAATGCAGATCTTAATTAAAAGCTTTACAGATGCTAAACTTAAATCAATATGAGGTTCAAGATGATTTAGATCCTTTTAAATGCTGTCGTAGCTGTAATTATTGATACATTATCATACTCTGAGGATTGATGGATGGATGAGAGAGTGGACAGGTCGATGGTTCATTAGTGACAGATGAGGTGATGGCCGGTGAAAAGATGGAAGCAGGCGCCTGTTTTCTGTCACTGAGGCCACATGGAATAGAAATACATGTTCCATACATAGAGTCCAGTACAGGAGGGATTTGTGCGTGTCCTGTTTACTCGTACATTTTTCTCAGGCCCGTCTTTGTACACAAACACTCACAAACACTCACACAGTGGTGTATTAAGCAGCCGTGCTCCCGCGGGGCTAATCATATCAGGCACAAGTCAAGCAAGTCTTTCTGAACATCCATTAAGCTGCTGCGCTGCACCAAATCCTCCATGAATCACCCCACCGTGAAATATTAGCTCCATAAATTCAGCCTGCCATCTTATTAAGCCTAATCCCTTAAAAAAACACGGTGCGGAGCGGATGATTGGTGCCTCTGCCCCCACCACCTCCCTCCACCTGAGGACTGTGTGTGTCTGCATGATATGAGAGGACTGCATAAACAAATGAGGAGGGCTGCAGTCGCAGACTGAAGCTGGAAGGAATCCTCCGCTTCTGCACTGCAGCACACAAACCCCAGCAGCTAAATACACGACTCAGAGAAGGAGAGGGTAAAGATGACTAGACTAATGATTACTCTCATTATCCATCAACCTGACACACAATTTTTTACATGAATAAATTGATTGTTTATTGTCAGGCTGCACAATATTAGAAAAACCTGACCTTGCAATTTTTTTTCTGTGATGCACAAATGTGATAGAAAAAATGCAGGAATTTGGAAAGCTCTATCTGGAAATAATCACACTAGAAATGTTGGTGTGATTTTGTTGGAGAGCGCATCTGCATAGGAAATAAAAATGATAAAAAACAATAATAATAAATGCTAAAAAATGAGTTTTCACTCCGAGGAATTTTCTGAGGAGGAGGAGGAGGAGGAGGAAAATTAGATAGTTTAATACACTGGTTGACTCACCATCACACCAATAATAGTACTTTTCTATACACACAAGAAGGAGGAGCAGACTACCTCACTGTACACATAACTTGTTTAAAAAAAATACTTTACCTGCAAAATGACCATTTGTATATCAGTTGCCAACCCTGTGTTAACTTGAATTCATGAAGGACACGGTGTTATTTTTCCCATGACACGGTGAACGGAGAATCCAAAAACGGCTGACAATCCTTATGAAGTGATGTATACAGTGACCATTTTTAAAAACAGCAGAATTTTATCAAAATATCCGCTAACAAGTTCTCACACAGCTAGTGCTGTATAATCCAAGTCTCATTTATCCAGTCGTATGCTCAGTATTTCACAAACACATGACTTTTCACTAAAACGTTACAATAAGAGAAGTCAGTCTTGGTTTATTTTGCTTTAAATAGGCTGACATCCATTAACTTGTGACTGACTGGTTAATTTTTAAAGCAAAAAGACTACAGGAAGCTTTTTCTTTTAGTCCGGCGCTTCACTGACTCGATTAGCTTTAGTGCCGCATTTCAAAGTGCGATCCATTTAGAGGTGGTGAAAATTTAATGTTTTGTGATGAAAACTTCTTGCCTTTTATTTTATTCTCTGCTGGCATTGATAAATGTGTTAACGTGTGAAAACACGCACTCCACTCAACCTCCGTTCTCTGGTTCCTTGGCCGCTCTGCATTATGCACCCACCCGCTCACGTGGGAGCTAGCATTAGCTCGCTTGCAGCCCTGCTAATTCAGTGATTATGGCTAGTAACACTGTCTCCGTCGCAGAACATGTTGCTGCTGAAACATTGTGGCCCCCCTCGGGTCTCCCCCCAGTAGCTGCTGTGAGTTAGCGGCTTCATTTTGAGCTGCAAAACCCTTTTAGCATTGTTACCTATTTTAGCACCACTAGCCATGCTGACACTGCTAACAGTAACAGTGATGCCAAAGGGGGTTTTACTGCTCAAAATTAAGTAGGGGTGACCTGAGGGGAGACAGGAGGGTGGGCACAGTGTTTCCACAGCAATGCTGTTGGACAGGGAGGGCATTACTAGTGGTTATAGCTAAATGAGCAGCACTTTTAGTTCCTACCTGACCCAGATATGCAGTGCAGTGAATGAAGAGTAGCAAAATTAACCTGCAGACCGACTCGTAACTGGTCAGAAATATTCTCAGCTGTTAACTGATTTATGGTTAACCATTGACATTCCTAGTAGTAATATAAAACATTTCAGCCTATGAAAAATGTGCCCTGTCGGTGCCTGAGCACGCGTGTGTATGAGCTCCACTTGAGCCGAGTTCAAACACATACATGTTCTCAGGCACGCTACTCGGCCATGCACGAGACTGTTAATACTGAAATGTTTTTAAATGATAACATTTTCGAAAAACTGTGTTTGATTAGTTCTGAGCATTGGACTGGATAAGTAAGAATTTTGTTGTTGTCAAATGTGGATCCCTTTACTCTAATTTATGACGAGTGTTTGCCTTTTTTGGATTTTTCTTTCACTGTGGAGGCATGCAAGAAAAATAAAGTTTTCTTTATGACTTCAAGGTGATAATTTTGTGGGTGAAGTATTCCTTTGAAGGGGATGGCTTGGCTGGTTACAGAAGTCATGGAAAATTAGAACTATGTGAGTTTTTCTCTTGTGTAAAGCAGCAACAAACTTGTAGCATGATGTATTTAAGTTAATTTGCTATGCGTGTCATTGCACATCCTGAGATGCGACTGTAGGCCATGCACATATTGCTGAACACATAATTGAAGAACTTGGAACAAGTTTGAAAATTTGTGAAAGTGTAAAAATAACATAAAAGCACAGACTGTCATTGTTCTGTGAAATTCAGACCCAGATTCCTCTGACTGTTATGCATGCTTTGGTAATTGGCTGTGAAATCAGTAAGAAAATGATCAATGACTCATATTTTGGTTCTTCTCATGCATATTTATCACTTTAAGATGAAGCTGTCACATCTCTGCTCAAGTTGATTTCAAGAGACGTTTGTTCAGTGAGAAATGAATCACTAAAATGAACAAACATAAAACTGATTATCAAAATCGTTGATTAATTTTCTGTTCATTTACGAAACAACTACAGATAGTCAATTTTGTTGTTTGAACTATAAGAACTATGGAGAAGTGTTTCTGCGTAAAACTGACAAAATGTAAGCATCAAGACAAAACTAGTATGGATGAAAACTCCAAAACCAGAGAGCAGTAAGTGTTTCAGATAAAATGCAGGTAACTTTTAAAATATATTTAAGCATTAGTTGAGTTTATCTCAAAATAAGGAAAAAAGTAATGAAAAAAGACAAATGAAGGAAAGACGAAAGTAAAACTGTAAACAAAGAAACAAACTTGACTCTTGGATGAAGAGAAAAACATTCAGACTCATGATTCCTGAAATACCTAAAATCCGTCCCACAGCAGCTGCTGGAGGAGACTCCAACGCACCGAGTTTTATGAGTAAAGAGACACTTGTTGACAAAGTTTCTCCAACAACAACTGAATCATCTGCAGCTGACATAACAGTGTTATGCATATTTTAATAAGTCATTTATTTATGAGAATAGTTTGAAACAAACATGAATCCTGATTCTTCAGTCATGGAAGATAAATAGTTTTTGTCAGCAGTTCAACCTCGGCTCTAAATCAAAGGTTAAAGGTATATTAAAGTGTCAGTAACCATGGCAACGGGCTCTGTTAGTACTTTAGTGACTGGGCTTCGACTGAGGTTAAGAGGAAATTGATGTGATTTTCCACCTCAGTGCACGCAGGGAGTTCTACTGCTCGCTTGTTAACGGTAGCATAAAGCCTTTAGTGTCTCCAAAGGGAGCTGTGTGAAACCTGATTATTGTCCTCAAGTGATGTCACTTGAGTCAGCGTCTGTTGAAGTTTGCAAAGTGAAACAGTCTGAAGGTGTTGAGTTGAAACAAGTGAGTTTACCAGATCTCTGCAGCCCGCTGCTCATCTCTGCTGCAGGATCATTAGCTGCTAACAACAGGATACACCACAGTCTACAGCACACTGTCTGGGGTCGAGCTTTTCGCTTCAAACTGTCCTGGCGTGAGTCCGACAGTGTTGCGGGAGTGAGATGATAAATCTGTGAAGGACGTTTTCTGGTCTAAAAATCTAGAACAACCTTAAAAAAAAAATTAATTGTAAAAATTAAGTGTAATGTAAAAAGGCATGTCGGCCGTTGCCTCTGGGGGCAATGGTCGACATGCCTGGGGTTCTGGTGTAGGCAGCAGATATTCCTCTTCCATGCACCAGTCATTCTGAGAAGCGACAATGGAGTGGGAGTTCAGAGACAACATCTAAAACCGGATTATTTCTCAAGTAGTCATCTAATAAACTTAATAAAAGGCTAGCTAATGGGTTCTGAATGATGTCAACAGTCAACCATTAATCTGTTAGCCACCAAGAATATTTTGGGGCGAGTTACGCATGTCGGTCTAAGGGTTAATGCTCTTCATTTTAATGCACTGTCCACCACCTGTGTATGATGGGAGTTAGCTAGTGCCGCTGCTTCTGTTGAGTCAATTTCTGGCCGTAGAACACCCCTAAGCATCGTAAACATTTAGCTCTGTTCGCAGCGTCTACACAGTTAATGGTAACAGTGTTTGCAGCTAAAACTGAAGCCAATTACTTACCAAGGCCACCTGGGTGAGGACCGGGGGGTGGCTACTATGTTTCTGCAGCAGTAGCAGTTGTTAATGAGCAGCATCACAAGCTCCCACCCTATCTGGGTGGTGCACAGTGCAGAGTGGCCAAGGCTAACATAAGCTAATCAGGAATAACGCAAAGTGGGCAGTGGGCACCATGTTAACGCAGTTAGCTGCCTGACTGTCAGAAAAGCCAACAGAAAATAAAATAAAGGCAAAATATTTACAATAGAAATTCACCAACTCTAAATAGGTAGCATCTTAAGATAAAGTCAGTGGAGCGCCAGGAGAAGTCTCTTGTAAGTCATTTTGCATTTTTTTGGGTTAGTTAACTGTTAATGGACGTCAGGCTATGGAAAGCAAAATTAACCAAAGCTGACATCCCTAGTTTTGAGATCTAGACAAATGGTATCTGCCTCTTGTGCTCTCCACACAGACTGTTCACCTGCATGTAACCAAGGCCAGCTCAGGAGTAGTTGGTCAATATTACACGGAGTACAACCAGAAACCCAAATGCTTCAGACACCAGTATCTTGTCCCGTTGCCTGCAGATTCTGAATTTATATGCAGATATCTGTTTATAGAGATGACAGAGACCTGAAGAGACCAACATACAGAGGATAAACCCTGTGGTTTAAAAAACAACATGGTCTCTGGCACCATAAAAAGGTAAAGACCAGCAGACTTATCTGTCCTCATTGCAGCCTCATGGGGGCGCTCTTGTGGCTCATTTTAGTCTGCACAGCTTTAAATGCAGCTCAGGTCTACCTGAGTTCAGCCTGTACCGACTTCTGCTTAAGTCCAGCTAGCGTCACCCAGTCGATGCCCACGCCAGTCAGCTTGTCACTCACCCGGTGGGCGATCCGGCCGGCCAGCGCTCAGAGGTGCCAGAGCCGGCGGCCGCTGCCAGGAGGGACGGCTCAGCCTCCCCCGTCTGCAGGCTCCTCGCCCGGCACATGAATGCTGGCATTGCTGCACTAATTAACCCGAGGAGAGGCCAACAAGCCTGCTACAGTTCAGCCTCTGACTAATATCAAAATAAAGCCTTGTTCAAATTAGCAAGGTGAAGTGAGAAGTAGAGGGGGAGGGGGGGGACTCAGCTGTCTGCGGTCAGAGTAGATCCAGCGTGTGTGTGTGTGAGAGAGAGAGTGAGAGGTTATATTAGTTCAAATTAGTGGTACAGTGGTGAAGCTTGCCAGGTAGATGGTGTGTGTGTGTGTGTGTGTGTGTGTGTGTGTGTGTGTGTGTGTGTGTGTGTGTGTGTGTGTGGATTGGACAGTATTTATATGACAAAATGAAGTCTAAATTAAAGCTGCATGTCTGCGGCTGATGTGATGATAGTTAATTATTTTCACTATAAATAATTCTTTATACCTCCTGATGGACTCTGGTTGAGCGGGTGCCTCCTCGCCTCACCTGTGTACATATGGGATCTGTGCCGAAATTAAAACCAGTACATGTTCTCAAGATGTTCTTCAGGTGTCAGGTTATGAGTGAAGATTAGAGCCGGGCAGAAAAGGACTTGAAACTGTCAGAGATGATTATTCAAAGTTAGTTCAAGTCGATTTTAGTTTTGGACAACTCAAACACGTGTTATGGGTCAGATTTGTATATTGTTTGCTCATGAGTGTAACGCATGACAGTTGTAGCGTCAGGGCTGCAGGATTATTTCCTTGATTAACAGTTTAAATGCTTTACACTGGCACCATTCACCCATCCCTACACACATTAATACACAGATGGCCAAGGCTACCTGTACAAGGTGACACCTGCGTATCACATCAACATTCATACTCACTTACACAGCAATTTGAGATTTAATATCTTGCTGAGTGACACTTCAACATGCACACTGCGTGGGTTTAAACAGTTATGATTGGTAGACGACCGCTCTACCTCCTGAGCCACAGCCGCCCCAGAATGGATTATAGAACTCCAGTGATGTCTTCAAGTGTCTTTAAATGTCTGAGCAACAGTCCAGAACGCAGAGATACTCAGTTTACTGTGATATAAACTGAGGAACGCAGCTCAGAAAGTGACAACAGGGGATATGTGTGTGTGAGTTTGTGTGTTTTTTGCGTCCTGAATGACTTAAAATATCCATCAATTATCAAATTAATTGTCTTTCAATCGACTAATTAATCCACTCGTACTTCAGCACTAGTGGTAATCCAGATCATGTTGTTGTGCCACTATGGAGACACATGATCATTCATCATGAGTATTCGTCGGGATTTAGGACTGAAACTAAAACCTGCTCCAGGATTATTGAACGTGAGAAAGGATCAGTTTCTTCATGTTCTTCATGGGGTACAACTAAACAGTCGAGTTTGACTGAACATCTTTCACCTGGAGCGATGAGGAGTTTTTCTGTTTTTTTTCCCACAACATTATAATGTGCTCGACAACTCAGTGTGAATCAACCATATGATTATTGATTGCTTCCATCTGATGAGCAGAGTCTAACGGCCAAAATACATATGACACGGTTGCTGCTCACTGCTTATTATAATCAACTGAAGCTGCTACACTGAATATGGAAGCTGCATTTGCCCATGCTGTCACCGTGCTGCTCAACATGGCCTGACAACAGGTAAAACCTACATAGAACTGTATTTCGCCTGTAAAACAAGGTTCAAACTGGACATGGAAGCGCCGCAGAGCGCACCTTTTTTTTTTGTGGATTGCTGTGTGTTTTTTTCTACGAGCGAATCTGGCAGTACACAAGCAGACATATGTGTAATTATGAAAGAGCAGAGGAGCAGAAATGCATGCTGACCAGTGTGGAGAAATGCTCCGCTGGTGTCAGCAGCTAGGCGACTGCTAACAAGGAGCTGCGCAACAATTGACACACTGGGTGCTCCTGTGTCCAGTGTGGACATGGTGTAGGAAATCTTTTAATGATCAGAAAGAAGGCTTTTTTCCTGCTGACTTGTCCTCTGTTGTGTCTTACTGTCATGATACACTCAGGAGAACAAAATTAATAAGTGAGAGATTTTTACAGGAAATGTTTATCATTGAAAGTCACGTGATTCGGCTGCATCTTTACCTGATCTTGTCAAATTCTTCAGGTCTTGTCAGCGTGAACGAAGTAGTTTTTTTCTTAAAAGATAATTGTTAGCAGGTCAACCAGACGTCACGAGAACGTTTTATTCTCCCAGTACAGTCCTACTGGCTGCTAAACTGGTCCAAGTGGCTGCTGGATTAAATAGCCCCTGTGGCAGATGAAAAAAAGGAGTTATAAAAAGTTAAATTTCCTGTCGCTGAGTGCAGAGAGAGAGAGAGACGGTGTGTGTTCTTACATAAGGTCTGGTTCTGCTAACAGTCGTCTCTCTGTGGACACACACCGGCCCCGAGGGCCCCGTGACATCCCCAGGGAACTCCTGGTCCTACTGACATGAAGTCATCACACACACACACACACACACACACTCGGCCTCTGACTGGGACCTTTATGACTCAGGAGCTTTAGTGAACAAAGTGTTTTTACTCTTGAGGTTTGTTGTGCAGGAGTTTTGGATTTTGACACTGAAATTGTGGATCCATTGTTGTTTAAAATGCAGATATGAGTTTTCTTGCTAAATAAATAACACAGTAATCCTCCTACAATTTGGAAGTTGAGATGACCATCGGCTGCATGTTAAAAGTACAAAACACTATAAAAAACAAGATTCTGTTACTGCATCAAGTATTTGACCTCCAAAATGTTTTCAAAAATCTATTTGAGCTCACAGTTTAACTTTAATTCAGCATTGTTTGTCACCAGCCGACTGCCATATTGTTAACTGTGGGGCAGCGCAGTGCATCTTGGTAGTTGTAGGCTTTCTACTTCTTTAGCAAAAGTGATTGTCTCAGCCCTTTCTTCTCTGTTTTCTCTGGTCATGTAGCACCACTTTCAAAAACATTTGCATTCTTTAAAATTATATTTAACCCATTTTTAACCAGATAAGTCACATTGAGATAAAAAAACTCTTTTCCAAGGGAGACCTGGCCGAGACAGTAGCATAACAAAATAGTTACAGCCAGCAACAACACCATGAGAAACATAAAAAGATCTACAGTAACATGTAGAAATATTAGAACACCTACGCAGTTACAAGAATCAACTGATTCACTCATACTTGTACTTATGAGACCTTTAAAATCAGGCAGAGAGACCAATTCACATAGTTTCTAATCTAGACTATTCCAAGTAAGAGGAGCAGAGCACCTCAATACTTACTTTCCCAGTTCAGTCCGTGCATTAGGAACAGACAACAAAACTAACTTTAGCTACAGCCAGATCTCTGTGCAAATGTTTCTACTGCATAGACACACCAGTTTTATGAAAAGCAGTAAAATCTTCTTTAATATGTGCCCATATACAATGTAATCTGTGAGTTTCCCAGCCATATCTTTTAACCATCTTCAAAATTTGGTTCTCTTTTTAACAAAGACGAGCCGGGCACATAGCGCATCTAATTATAACAGGAAAGGGGGAAGTTGACTGAGGTGCTGCCATGTTCAAAGCTTGCTCAACTGTTACTGGAGAGCAGAGCAAAAAGGGGCGGGACAATGGAAAGGCTTACTGGTTTGTGGAATCCCATTCAGAACCCTCCAGTTCAGCATCTAGGCCGTCGCCATTTTGGATTTTTGGAGCCAGAAGTGACCATATTTGGACATGAGGGTGGAGCTATGAAGAAGCAAGAGGTGGATCTGGCAGAGGCTGAGGACACTATCCAGCCTGTCACATCCTTAATTTTGCTAACTTAAAGCCTTAACAATATTTAAATGGATCAGTTGTCATGAATGTTGAAATTAGCTATAGAGAGAAACACTGCATTTGCACCAGGCTGTAATCATTTTTATTTCTGCTGTAAAGTTGGACAGTTTAACATGAAGGTCTGTGGGGACTGACGTCACTCTTGGAGGCAGCCTCAAGTGGACATTAGCGGAGCTACAGTTTTTGGCACTTTGCTTCATTACTCAGCCTCAGAGGTTGGTGCTTGGTCATACTGCTCCTCCTCTCCACGAAGCCTGATATTTAATATTTAATTATGACAATATAAACCTTACTCTACACTGGTTTTAGGCACAGCTTGTCCTCAGTTGGTCGTACGCTCAAACCAATCACCCGTTAGTAGTAACTAAAGCTTGGCATCTGTCACCCTGTCGCTCCCCAGCAGAGAGGACATCCTCCACTCTGCAGATCTGCTTCCTGTGTAGATATAATTGGCTCATTCTAAGGTGATGAAAACACAACAGTTCTTATTTTCAGGTCATTATACACTAAAAATACTTACTCAATAGAATCTCTTTCTACCAGTATATCCCCCTTAATCCCACACTGGACTTTAAAACTGGTTAAAAGTCAGTTCATATTAGTGCTTTAATTGTGGACAATCACAAATCCGACACTTGTGTATGAGTGCAGAGAAACTTGCCCTCTAATTTTTACATTAAAAACATTTCACAGATGATACTTTGGGGCTATTATTCAAAGGTCCCATATTGTGAAAATGCATTCAGAGTGTGTTTTTTGTTTCTTACAAACTCAAGTGTGTAATGTAAAAGCTGTAAAAATGTGACGTTGCTTACTGCTGCCATATCTCAAGCTCCCCCACAAAGAGACTGCCTCCAGCTACAAACCATCAATGTAGCTGCTACATCAATATCGGATAAACACCAGTCCTTGTTTTGAATGCAGGACTTTTACTCATAACAGTTAAGTTGTAGTGTTGCTTCTTTTACTGAAGTAAAATGTTCAAATATTTTTGAGGATGTATTTACTCTTCATGAGGCTGACATTAAAAACTTAAATGTATCTGACTTTTCAGGCACTAATGTTCACACAAATCTAAACTCAGTCTGAGTTTTTGTTATTTCTAATTTCACATTTATGCATTTGATGTTCCTGCAAAAGTTAAACATAGTCAGATTTATGAAGGCATTTGAAAGGGATTCAATAAAAGGCTGTGAAACTCCAGCTGCTACTTATCACAAATAACTGTCTTTATTTGACAGAGCATCATCCATCACAGAAGCTGTTTCTATGTTTTCATACAATCTGAAAACATTCCTTGGAAACATCTGCGTGACTTTAAAGTTCCTGTCTTTGTTAGATTGAAGTATGTTGACGTGTGACTGAGTGTGTCCCTGCAGCAGGAGATAACCAATCAGCGTCATCTCTGTTGTGATGCACCTGCAGTGCGCTCAATCCACGTGCAGCCGTGACAATCATCCAGTCAGTAAGCAATCACAGCCTCACAGTGACTAATCCAGATGCTTTTACAAAACACGAGTATTGGGACTGTACTTCACCTGTACAAAAATTGGTCCACACGACATGTTGGTCACGAAACATCAGGTGTCTGCAGAGAAGCGTCATGCCTCGTGCCGCTTTGTGACAGTTCAGAGTACAAACGAGAGTAAGTGGGTGAAGGATCGTCCTTGGAGCCAGATATCTTCTGGGGAAATGATTGGATTGATTCAGAGTTCTTAGAAAGAGTGAAGGTGACATATTATAACTGTGAGCAGAGACAGATGGAGTGAAGGGGAAGGCAGGGATAAATAAGTCAGTGACTAACAGATGGAAACGAAGACATGAAGACTTGTTTTGTGCCCTCGCTGTGGGTCCAGGCTAGAGACAGGGTCATGGTGATGATACTTTATCCTGACAGACGTCACAGTTCACACATGATTGTCTAATTTTTCATAAATAGAACTAACTTGTTTTTTTTCAACAGTCTTTTAACAGCAGTGGAAAACTTTGTTTGTGGCATGGTTATTTAAAATCAGTCAGCTACAATAGCACATTTTTACATTAGCATCGATTTATGTCAACATATTGATCTTTGGTCATTTTTGGGGTTTGTTGGATTTTAAATATCAGTCTTGGCTTTTGGCATATGATACTCTTATGATTATGATTTGCATGCTAAAGTGCTACGTGTGTGTGAGTTAAAACATACCTTGGTTTGATCATAGTTTGGGGATTTGAGACGTCTTGTATTCAGATAAAATCCAGATCTTTAAATTCCACTGACTCATATACTCATTGGCCACTTTATTAGGTACACCAGTGCACTCTAATGCAGTTTGATACAACATTTCTGCCATAAAATCAACTTTTTATTCAGGGCAGGGCTGGCTGATATTAAAAACAATATTGCAATATTTTTTGGTTAGATTGTGATACACAATTTATATATATCTTGATGTAAAAATCTCCCTAAGCACTGTAGACCACTATAATACAAAATATTTAAATGAATCACAGGTACAATAAACTTAAATATAGTAGTTACTATAATAATGACTGAAATAGAGGCCTGTTAGAATATGATTGATAGAATACTGTTATAATAAACTTAAATACAGTACTGTTATTATAAAGTTAAATAAAGTATGTAATTTAATAAATCAAAGCGGAACCACTGGTGCATTTATTTCAAAGAAAAAAATAAGGAGATGCTGCTGAGATGGTTGGCTTGACTACAGTGTTCTGGACGTAACTGGACTGTTGAACGAGAGATTGGAGCATGAGCAGTCGTCGCACTGGCTATGCCTATAGTCTGCCCAGTCACAAATAATAGGCTGCGTGCAGATGTCCAGGCAGGGTTCCTGCAGACCCTTGAGGACATGGGTGGATGACAGCGTTTATGTCACATGGACCAAAGCAGATCCTCAAGGCCACATGGACACAGAAATGTATTTAAAGGTTTGACAAAAGAAATGTTTCGTCCATCCAGCAGTTAGTTCTCTGAGTTGTAGTGAGACCGTACATCTTTAGTCTTCTTCTAATACAGCTCCTGCAGTAAACAGTTGAGTGGACTGTTTCTTCACACACAAGACAGCTCTTGAGTCTCTCCAATTTTGAGAGGATTTGCGGTAGAGAACCTTTTGTGACTCCTGTGAATGCTACCTCAATGTTCACATTGTTCCTGTATACGTGGTACTTCAGTTGAGTTGTGTGTTTCAGCCTCGTACACATGCGTTCCTGCTTTATAAGTGGTTTTTGTTCGACATTGAAGGCCCACTGTGAAGTGTATAGCTGCTCGCTGGCAGCAGTGAACAGTCAACAGATTTCTCCCTGTGGGTTGAGCGATCATCTCATCTCAGGGCCGGCGGGGGGCAAAGCATCCGTCTTCACCAGAGAACGACAACGCCAAAACATCCCGCTGCTGCCCTCATCACGATCCAGACACAGCAGAACAGAACAGGGCCGGAGTGAAAGATAAAAAGGAGCAGACGAGAGGCGGCTGTTAGAGAACATCTTCACTAATAACCGTCGTCCTCCTGTTTACAGTCACTTTCAGCTGTGTCTTTCTGCTGTCAGAGAGTCCAACAAAGCCACACATTCACTGTGATGAGAGAAAATAGAAGACTTTGGCTCTGCACTAACATGCAGGCAATCATAGATAGACATGCTGATTTCTTTCCTGTCTGGGAGAATTGAAGCTCAGTGAAGTGCACAAAATGTCAGTGTGTCAGACTAATGGATCTGTTTCCATTTGAATTCATCACGTTGCTGTAGTACTTCTTACAGAACTCAGCTGAAGAACATAAAGTGGTACATGGAGACTGTCCTCCAAAACACGAGTTATTGTTATGACCCATATTTGTGTTTACTGTTGGACAGCGACCACAAAGGAGGAGGTCAGGTGACATACAATAGAGAGCGACAGAGTCCATCTAGGGGGGAGGTTGGGGTGGACGGATGGGTCAAACAAATACTTTTAACCCAGGAGACCGCTGTTCATGTCCTGGGTGAAACCAGAGGTCAACATGGATCACGTTACGTTACGTACAAATGTCTGTATTTGAACCCAAATCATGATCTTTTTCATAAACTAACCAAATAGTTGTGGTGCAGCTTTGACCTTTTCAAAATATTAACCAAGTTTTTAAAACTGCAGCCGCTGACTGTTACATGTGAGCTTATCTGTCAGTTACATATGAGGATGTGTTTGGGTTTACCGCACATTAATTTCTTTGTGGCAGGATTTGCCGCCACACATAGACTTTTTATTTTATTTTATCAACACTTTCATGCCCGATCAGAAAATATGTGTTGCACTGGTGGCAAGTTCCACATTATATAATTTAATTTAGAGGTCTCGTTGACACAGCAATGTTTGAAAATAACTCCTCAGAGTTTCATGTATGATGGTGGAAAGAGAAGCCTGATAAATAAGAGCTGACAACATGGCGGTGACCTGCAGAGACGTCAGTGAGGAAGCAGCAGCAGAAGAGAAAAATGGATGCGGTTATGTATATTCAGAGACACAACATGGAGGCGCCCTGCCAAGCGGTGCATTGTTTGTGCATCTACAGGCCTTTAGTGCCCCCGAGGTGAGGAGGAGGAGGGAGGAGAAGGAGACCTGTGAGAGTTAAAGCGAGTGCTTTTGTACAGGCGGCAATTTCCCCTCACAGCGTCGTTTTCAGTTGTCAAGGCGACGGAATATTTGCACCTCAGACTGCCTGAACCCTGCCATTCCTCCATCAAATCAAACCCACCCCTCCTCCATCTGCTGCATCCAGCAGCCTTCACATATGACACCGCAGATCAAACACAATCCAGTTCCAAGGTCAAGATGCATCAGTGGCTACTTCAGCCTGCAGAAGGAGCAGCAGTTTGTAAACTCTGCTGTTATACACCAAAAACCTGTTACACTACAACTCACAGCCCTCGTCCTCCCACATGCACCGAAACTGTTAGTAGTTTTTAGTTACTTCAATTTTATTGATAGTTTGTGCGTCCACACAGAGAACACTACACTTTATTTGCACATTTTGATCATTTATTTATTCAGTATTTTACATATTCATCATGTTGTAGTCCTAAAGACAAAGGTCACTTTCTGCATCCAGTAGTTCTTGGTTTTTTTGTGGATTTGCCTGCAGACATTTCCATGTGATCGCTTTCTTTTTAGCAGCCAAACCATTTGAACAGAGTTTTCAATCTTGTGCCAGTCGTGTTTCATGAACCAACTCTTATTCAAAATACTTTCATTATCTCTAAAGTAATCTCTGGCCTCTTCCCCATTGGACAAAACAACACTAACACTTGCTAACATCTGACTTTTGTATTTTATGGGAAAGGTTACAGTCGACATTCCCTCCCTGGGACAAATGACTGTAGTTATCACAGGTATGATGGAAATATAAATTCATTTTAGCCCCTTTGCTAGCGCAATGAAATGACGGGCTGCTGATCAGTCTGTATGTAAAAAAACAAGGTCTTTATTGTTTAGTTTTTTTTCGTGGTAGGGGAATTAGGTATCAAGAATTCTGAAATTTTATTGTTACAGTATCAACTACTAACTTTCTGGTCTTGCGACATGCCAGAGGAGATATGTTCAAATGATTTGTTTCACTTTTTTTTGTCAGTCAGTTGGACAATCAGTCAGTGATGTAACAGCACAAACACTCGTCATGTGTCAGCAGTGTGATCAGTAAATGGATGAACACCTGCAGCTGCATTGGTGATATCAGATTTGTCCATTTCCTGCCTGATTGTATCCACTTGTACGAAAGCTCCTGTTTCTGTGGACTAAAGTGTGTTCGTTCATTCCTCAGCAGAAACATCAGTGTGGAGTGAAATAGATGTGGTGTAAAATGTGTTAGTGCTCTGCATGATGCTGCATAGAAATTGATCATTTTCTCCTCTCTGTTTCCCCCTTAGAGCCTGGGTACCACGAGCAGATACGACACCAGGAAGAAGTAAGTCCTGCCTCTAAATGTCCTTTTGTTTACCTGAGTCATCTACAGTCTTTTATCATCTTCATCTTATATTGTCGTCTTCATCACCTCCCAGTGCTAAAATGTCTCTGTTGCCCTCATTCTTTGTTTTCTGCTCTTTATCACTGAAACATTTCCCGGAGGTGTGAGTCATGATTTAATAAAGCAGGAGGCATGACCTCTCCTGTATGTTTTTTTCTGAGAGAAAAGGGATCTAAGAAACCAGATTATGTCAGCGTTCTCATTGTTTCCATTTTCAACCAATGAAACTGAATAGAGGGAATATTTTTAGCCAGGAGAGAAACCTTGACTGCAGTTTTTGAAATGAGCTTGCAGCGTTTGAGTGAACTTAGAGAAAAGAAGCAGGAACTGAAGCTGCTTTCAAACCCTGTGCTGCTTTTTTACCTGGTAACCACGGTAACACAAATGCTCGTCAGCAGGATTTTTCCTGATCAGATCAGATACTGAAAAGAAATTAAAACAGAGGTGTGATGTGAGTAGCCATACAGCATTAATGCACAATATCACACCACTAATGTCCTCTTTTATTACCCTGTTTCTGTGTGTTATCGATGTTTATGACCGACGAGGTCGAGGTCCAGTCCAAGTAGCCAATAAACCAACTTCTTGTTGACAAGCTCTTTGGGACTCTGGAAAACAGAAGTTTGCCCATAAAAAGCATTCAAGTGCTGCATGACCTGCTGTCTGATGGTGCAGGATGACATCACCATAGCTGTTCAATCAATGAGCCTCAGTTATTAATATGTGCAGAGGAACGTTCTTACTCTGCCCGTAAACCAAGTGCTCATGCAAATTCACTATCAGATTCAGGACACGTGCGCACCAGCCTATGTTGTTCCTACCGTCATGCATATGTCAGTGAATCAGGATCATTCTGAACTGACCAGCACGTGCCAGCTATCTGCAATCAGCACACTGCCACGCCCCCATTTCTTTATACAAGGGAATTTGATTGCCCAAATGAGCATCATAGAGAAAGTGGTGAAGTTGTTCCTAGGCATACATTAAAGCCTGTCAGTGTCAGTGATTGTCTGAATATAAGGCAGTTGGAAACAGCTGATAAGCTGTTCATCACTTTCTTTGTTGTCTGATGTGCTCTCTCCTGAAAGCATGGACTGTAATATCTTCAGCAAGGTTAGACATGCCATCTTAACTCCTGCTTTGTGGTAAATCAGGTGCTTTTAGTATACCCAGCCGATATGCGCAATTTCTTTAAGAAAAAAAAAAACTGGAACACTTTGTTTTCATAGTTGAATTTTCCTGATTAATAATTCATGAGGATGAAAGGGTGTCAGTTGACCCTTTGCTAAGCCCCGCCCCTGTGTGACACTCTATCAAGCTGAGGGAATATTACTAAATTTTGGGGAAAACAAAGTGTTTCATAAATAAGCAGACAGAAGGTGTGCAATATGTGTTTGAGGGATATATTCAGGATGTCAAACTGACTCAGCAGCAACAACAGGTTAAAAAGACAAAGATAGTTAGAAGCTAAAGCCCAACTATAGGCTACAGATCACAGTGTAAAAGTGAACCACCACATCACTGCTGATCCACACAGAAGACAATGAATATAAAGGGAAATTTATGCTGATATTCAACCAACTGTGTGACATCACAGTGTGTGCAGTTGAACAGTGTTTGGCCTTCCTCCATGTTACCAGCTCCCGGACCTTCGCCAGTGGAGGTCAGGGAGCTCCGGGCGGGGATAGCCAAACAACATTCACCTGCACACGCTGTGATGTCACACAGCTGAGTGAATATTGGCAAAGTTTCCCCGTTTCCCTTCACTGGTTCCTGTACAGCAGGGTAGAACTTTATTTAGTGTTCTAGTGAGTGTCCGTAGAGCACAGCTGTTGTCGTCGGACCCTTGTCGAAGCTAGCCGATGCTACGCTATGATTGGGCAGTCTGCGTTCAAGGGGCGGGACTTAGGGAAAGATCAATTTCATAGTTATTTATCACATTTGATCAATGCATTAGTGAATTAACAGATTTAAATATTGTCTAATGAAAGATTGTGCCATCAAAGTGGTTTGTGCTTAACCCTAACCACACGTTGACCATAGCACTGTAGAAACGTCAAGTTTTGGTATCCGCTAAAGAATAACGTACAAATGTAACAAGTCCATGGTGTGCAGATATTCAGGGTAGTCCAAACACAACACCACTGGATCAGAAGCTGCATCTCAGAGGAACCGAAAATGATGCTAAGGAAAAACTTGTTTTTTTGTATTTTATACTTTCTTAAGAAATCTGAATAACTGGATTTGCAATCTGGCAGACTGAGAGAAAAATAATTAAAAATTAAAGTTTTAAAACGGAAACACTCCCGTCATGAATCCTGACGTCACGAACGGACAGAAGACGTCAGTGACGGTTGATGGTTGACTGGCAACATCTTCACCCTGCACCTCTCCACTCTATTGCATAAATCCGGTCTGATTTTAATTGTTGGAGTGCTCTCCTTGAGTCGAGGGCTGGCCTTAGTTATTGAAAGGTGTTTTATATCTAGACAGCACTAATGGATTTTCATGGCCACGAGCTTCTGTAGAGGGGAAGAGTAGGGGCACAGACAGTCCATACAAAGAAGATAAAAAGATCTTTTATGCAGCTCTTAAAGCTATTTCTGTATTTTGTTAGTTTATGGTTTTAGACTGAGGCAAAGTTAAAGTTCTCTTCTTCCCTGCTTAAATTAAAGACCTAGAAAGCTTTTAGTGTCTTCAGAGGGATCTGTGTGAAGTCTGATAAATGTCCTCCAGTGATGTCACTTGAGTCAGTGTCTGTTGAAGACTGCAAGTTTGAAAAGTAAAAAAATCTGGAGGTGTGGAGTTCGAAAGAAGTGGGACCTCTGGAGCTCTCTGCTCATCTCTGCTGCAGGATACATGAGCCGCTAACAGCATAACACACTCCACCAAACTGTCTGGGCCTGAGTGGGTAGAAGAATGTGTGGAGTAAAGAGAGGATGTCTCGATTTTTATCCATTTTGTCTGAAACTTTACTTTGAGACTCTGTTACAGGAGTGAGATGATAAATCTGTGTAGGTCTTTTGGTTTATGTATTTATTTGTTAGATGACAGTTAGTGTTGGGTACAGAAAACTGGTGTCAATATGGAACTGGCTCCTTTACGACCTGTACCTACCAGACCAAATCACAGTGCAGATTTTGATGCATCACTTTGGTGGCAGATTGTGTGCGTAGCAAGTTTTTGGTTGAGACAGAGAGCTTGTGTGTGCCAATAGCGGTGACAGTGAGGCTGCAGCAACCGGAGCAGATAGGATGAAGTTAAACATAGCAGAGCAGTGTGTGAACAATTCAGGCTGTTTATCAGTGAACAGACCCAACTCTTCTTCTGACCTGTCTGTAGTTGACCTCAGAGGATCAAACCACTGACCACAAACAAACCCGAGCCCTATAAAACACTCTAATGTTGCTGCATGCACCATAACATGACCCTGTACTGTGACGGTTCAACATGACTACAGAAACTCCGACTGTGTACTGAAAAAGACATCGTCTAAATAATGAGATCAAAAATAACTGAAGTGAAAAGGAGATGGTTGGTCGGATCATCAGGCTCAGAAATTACTGTCTTTACCAAAATAGAAGAAGAAGAAGAACATTTTGTGAGGCAAAACAACTGTACACCAAGAACTGTAGTCTGTTTGTGTGTGTGTGTGTGTGTGTGTGTGTGTGTGACTTCTGAGCTGTGCGTCTTATCAGTTGTGTAAAATGCTGATCTGAGCGTGCCCTGTTTAGTCTCTTCAGTTCACCCCGCTGCGCCCCAGAGACTTAAACTGCCTTTTCATTCTGCTCAATGGACCAGGCTCACATATTATCACACACACTGGCGCTCTGTGTGTGTGTGTGTTTAAAATAGTAGCTGAGGTTTTGCTTCAATGATGCGACAACATCAGACAGACAAACAGACATGTTAAAGAAAAAAGACAGATATAGTAATTTAAAGGACAACTGGTGTGTGTGTTTGCATACTACATACAATAGTACATGATACATAGCAAATTTAACAAGATCTATTTGAGCCACAGAGTGAGGATATTTTTGAAAAGTGAGGACATTTTTGAGAAGGGGGGACATTTTGGCTGGTCCCCACTTCTTCATAGGCCTGTTTTAGTGTTAAGGCTTGGTTTCAGGGTTCAGGTTACAGTTAGGGTAAAGGTTGGGGTTCGCCATTTAGCTGTGAGGGTTAAGGTTAGGGACTGTTCTTTACCTTTCAGAGGAGGAGATAGCTGGGTCTGACCCTCCCTAAAGCTACAGATATTTTTCTTTTGCCTCCCTGAGTGACTGGTAGAGAGTGCATGACCCTCTCTCCACCATACATTAAAATTTGATTTCTAAAACTTACCCTTTGATGTTTGAAAGTTAAAAGTTGAAGAAGAAATCCTGAAGTTGTTTTTTTTACTCCTGTTGTGCATGCTGATTAGTTTGTGCAAACAGTTTGTTTTTGTCCATATTTTGATAGAGACATAGAATAAAGTGATTAATTTGATCAAATATTGGAAACTTTCTTTAAGTAAGCGTTTCTTACCAAAAAAAAAAGAAATAAACTTAAAAACCTGTCAAAATTTGGCAGGTTTGGAAGGCATGTTTTCTTTAAAAATTGCCAAACTTTTCTTCAAAAGCATGCACCAAAATTTGGAAAATCACAAATTTGTAAGGCTTTTTTTTCAATTTTAAGTTGGTGGTAAAATTAAATACATAATACATCCATTTAAATCTGTATGCCCCTCCATTAAGCCAACATAAAAAACATTAGTCCCTCTCCCTTTTTGCACCACTCTCCTCCCGTCATAAGTAACAAACTGTCCCTTAGGGTAAGGGGCTAGGGAATGCATTATGTCAGTCAGGGTCCTCATAAGGATAGATGTGCAAAAATTTGTGAATGTGTGTATTGCCCTTGTGAAGCAGTTTGCGACCCGTGTCTGCGAAAGGCATTATATAGATAAATTTTACTCACTTACCTCCCTGCTGGCACCAGACGTCAAAATGACGTTAGAAAGGTGTTGGTCCTTTACATCAGACAGATGTTCAACTTTGGTTGGAATGAAATCTGAGTTACGATACTTTAAATGTCTCAAAATTTTCGCATTTCGTTTTGTTCTCCAGACTAAATGTTGTTCTCCTATGTCAAGACGTTGGCATGAAACCTTTGGAAGTGTTGGATTTTGGTTACTTAAAAACAACTTAAAACCAACCAAAGGTCAACATCATCTGTCGTCAATTTTCTGCATTAAATTGGCGTTGGTGTTAGATGTCCTGACAATGAATTTTGGTGACCCGACATCACGACTTAAATTCAACCAAATTCAATTGTGACAATGCATGAAAATAATTTGCCGTAAAATGTATTAATAATCGTGATAAATAATCATGATCCCAGTATTGATCGTCAACATTGCACCTTGAACTTTGACCCTCTTGCTCATACATGCACTGCAGTTTATTGGGTGAAATTTGAAGTTAAAAGAAAAAGTATGTTATTGGAAAGGCAGAAAATTTGAACGTCATCACTCACAGTTACCTTGAAGATAAAACAAAACACCATTCGCTGAGCTCATGAGAGACAGAGGTCAACCTGAAGAGCTCTGCTGTTGTTACTTTTTATTATATATAGTTTTAACTTTAAATCTGTAACAAACATAGTAGATTCAAACATAATCATGACGGTAAAATACATCTGGGTTTTTCTAATTATTTTCATATGTATGTCCTTTTGCTGTTGTTGGTCATCTTCATGATTATTTTGTTCACTTAAATAGTTCATATCTGTTCCACTGGTCATCAGTCACTTTAATGCTCTGTCATCCATCACTGTGGATTCTGACTGCTGTCATCGAGCTGTCAAACTGTCATCTGTCGGCGGCTCAGTCGATGTGAAGTTTCTTCAGCTGTGCAGAGGATTGTGGGTCAGAGAAGCCAGGAAAGCACGCTGGCTCACACAGAGCAAAATGTGACTTGATACAATCGGACATCCTGGGACTTTGGCATACTGCATTTCACGTACTATATACTAAGTCTTTTCCTGGCATAGTAAATAGTGTGGTATTATGGGTATTGGACTGCACAGGAAGCTTCATGTTGTCTGTTCAATTCCCTGAATATTTGTAGAAACTGAGAGGAAGAGGAGGTAGATTAATAAACGTCCAAATCACCTTTTTGTTTTCAGCACAATCCATGAAGTCTAAATCGAGTAAGTACAGAATATTCATGAGATTAAAACAGCAGCCTCAAACTGTTTTAGGGCCACTTGGACACTTGAGCCTGGGACTTAATTTACTGATAGAAATTCAGATTAATTTCTATGAAGAAATTTAATAGGGTACCCAGTAGCTTGGTGGTTAGAGTGGGAGTCCAATGTGGCATTGTCTTTCCAGCCCATTGCCCTTTGCTGCATGTCATCCCCTCTCTCTACTGCCTTCATGCTTAACTTTATTCTGTCTTTTTTTTTTTAAAATGGCCTTAAAATAATCTTAAAAAAAGAAATAAAAACATTTCTTTAGAAGGCCAATTAAAAGCACGTTTTAAAAGTTTCACCTGGAACAGAACAGCCCAAGTACAAGGTCGTATTTGTCATGTTACAATCAGCAGTCGTTGAATTAAATTATATCCTTGTTCTCCCATAAAGCTCCTTTAACATGTATAAAAAAATAATAATGTAATCACTCAAATAACAAAAGACCACACAAGACATAAAACAGAAAAGGTTTGTGCATGGACGCATACAACCCTGAGGTGGCAATTTTGACAAATAAAAAATCAATTCAAATTACAGGTTGTAATATGTCACAATAGGAAAAACACAAAGAAGGGTGAGTACTTTTGTGAGACACTGTTGTAAAGAGATGTGCACAGGTGGGAACACAACATAGTTTTAATGCTTTGATTCTGCAGTTTTGCTACAAAATAAGTAATTGCTGTAATATGACAGACATTAAAAATGAATTTAAAATGTTGTCAGACAGCAGAGCCCTGCTCAGAGGAGTGTGTGACGCTGTCAGACCGGATTTTACAACTCTGGAAACTTCTGACAGCCTCAGACTGTGTTCAGCTGCAGTGCGGACTTCATCTCACGCTCCAGTCTTCAGTGACTTTAGATGTGAAATAAATGTGTGTTGTGACTAGGGGTGGGGGAAAATATCGATACAGCGAAATATCGCGATATTTTGCGTGGTGATATTGTATCGATTCAGAGACACCAAGTATCGATATTTTTAGTCACATACATCCTTACCTAAGGCTGCAAATATAAACTCAACTCTTCATTATGCACCAAAATAAAATCAATTGCTGCTTTAGTCCACTCGATGGCGCTAACCGTTCACTGTCTTGTGAGCTCAACACAGCGAGGGGGCGGCTGCCGCGAGATTTGGCTGGCACGTGACATAGGTCATAGGTGATCACAGCACAGCAAAGATGGAGGAAGGAGAAACAAATGAGAAAGAAGAGCTGGTAAACGCGCCATCAAAATTCAAGTCAAACGTCTGGAGTTATTTTGGATTTTTCTCCAAAGAGGGAAAGAAAGACATTGACATGACACACGCGATCTGCAAGGAATGCCGTGCGAAAGTGAAATACTGCGGGAACACCACAAACATGAGAGTTCACCTCTCCCGCTACCACCCAGCTGCATTGGCAGGTGAGGGCCAAACGAAACCAGCGCTCGCAAAAAATCAACCGACATTGGACACACTGAGCATAGCAAAGCTACCTCCACATTCTGAGCGTGCAAAGAAGATAACTCAGTCCATCGTTTACTTCATGGTGAAAGACTTACGTCCATACAGCGTGGTGGAAAACGCCGGGTTTTGCAACATGTTAAAGACGCTGGAGCCCAGATATGTGATTCCTTCTCGCCGTTTCTTTGCCGAAACCGCTGTGCCTAAACTCTACCGAGGGGTTAAGCAGAAAGTCGAAGAATCTTTAAGAACAGCAGAACGGGTCGCGTTAACCTGTGATGCTTGGACGTCGAGGTCAGTGGACTCATACATGACCATAACATCACACCACATCACAGAGGACTGGGAACTGCAGTCGCATGTTCTCCAAACGCGAGCGGTACATGAAAGCCACACCGGGGCCAACATCGCAGACCTCCTGCGAAGTGCGGCAGAAGAGTGGGGGATTGCAAACAAAGACTTGGTTGTGGTAACAGACAACGCTTCTAATATGTGTGTTGCCATTCAGTTAGCGGGATGAGTCCATGTCAAGTGTTTTGCCCACACACTCAATCTTGCATCACAGCGGGCATTAAGAGTGCAGTGTTTAGTAGTACAAGAGTTCAAGTCTGCATTCAGTTAAGTTTGACTAGACTGAAACACAAACGGTTAAGATTGTCAGGTAAAGGGAACACTTAATTACAGTGGTACATGATGTTTTGATTTGTGTAACACTTGACTTGTAGTTGTCTTGTGGAAAAGACAGTCATGTTTTATTTTTCAATTCAGTTTATTTTAAAGACATTTTTCTTTGAAAATCTCCTTTTTAAAAGCTGCAAAACCTGTGTGAGCTGCAGTGTTAGTAAAAAGTACAATAGTTCACAAGTGTGCATTCAGTAAAGTTTGACTATATGATGGCTGAAATACAAACAAGTCAAGTTTGTCAGGTAAAAGTGAGTAGTTGACAATGTTTTAATTTGTATTAGATTTGTCTTGCAGTTGGAAAAGACAGACATGTTTTATTTTTATATTTGGTTTTAACCAAGCTGTTATTTGTGTTTTTACACTTGAATGTGCTGCTGCTTCAAGTCAATTTTATTTGAATAAATTTTTGAAGTAAGATGAATAGACTGAAAACTTTTTTTTTTTAACAGATGACACATGTTGATCAAGATGAAGTATGTTAGCATCTTTTGCAGCTGAAAATTTTGCTATATATCGTGATATTTTTGATATCGCAATACGCAGTATATCGCAATATCGTGATGATATCGTATCGTGACTTAAATATCGTGATAATATCGTATCGTGGTGTCTCTGGCGATTCCCACCCCTAGTTGTGACTGGATGAGGTGTTCAGGAAGTGGTCGTTTTCAATGTTGAGTCAGACACACAAACAAAAAAAACGTGATTTACAGGCGACACGTCCAGCAAACAGAGTATTCAGCAACATCCACAATGTCTTAAATGATCCTCCATAATCTCACATAACTGCAGCTTCAGTGAACGCTCTCTGCAGAACAATATGTATTCCTCAGAGAGTGACACACACACACACACACACACACACACACACACACACACACACACACACACACCTAATCAGCATATTAGACTTTACTTTGTTGAATTTATTGAAGCGGAATCGTTCGAGTGTGCAGACGAGGGTACCACTTTGCACCAACTGTTATATGACACACACCCTCTCTCTCCCTCTCTCTCTCACACACACACACACACTGAGGGGCCCAAGGTAGCCATTAAGAATAATGGCCTCTGGCTATGCGTTGCCATGGCGATTGAAAGGAGGAAAGAAAGGCAGGTTCAGTGGAGCTGATGAACGGTGGAAAGACTGCAGCTCTGCATCTCCTCAGAGGACATTTATGTCCCAAGCTCCTCTGACACAAGACAGGTTTCTGTTCAGATGTCTCTTTAGGTCACAGATTTATCCTTTAATGTTATTCTGCCAATATTGTCTTTTGTTTTAACTGGTGACAGGGAAAATTTGAACTGTCCTAACGTTATCTGGAGTTTTGTACGTTATTTTTTAATAATAAAAAAGAGCAAAGAGATAAAAGGTTCAGTTACTGTCAGAATCGCTCACATTCAGACTCGTTAATGCTTTAAACACAGTAATTTACCTTCTGATGCCAATTTTAACACATCTACTGATTCCAGAGTGTTTATTAGTTATTTTACAGACTCCACAGGTTTTGGTTCCTCTGTCCCCTCTGGGTTTCATTAAAATGCCTCAACTACTAAAGGTCAACAAGCAGCGAGGCCATGAAGATCAATACGATCTTTAAATCAGTCTTTACACATACTGGGAGCCAGTAAAGAGGCTCAGACTGGTGCGATGCGATCAGAGCTTTGCAGCTGAGATCTGCAGATTTTTGTTTCAGTGTAAATAAATTCACTGATAATATTTTCCCTTCAGTTAAAGTGTCTTCTCTGTGGGAGGAGAACGAGCTTCCTGGTTCAGGAAATGTGAGGGTGTCATGTGACAGTGATGAAATGTGGGAGGAGGTGTTAAATATCGCTCTGACTGTATGTGCGTCTGTGGATGTCTGATTACGCACATTAATAAATGAAAACAATTGTGTGTGTTTGCCAGCTTTCAGTATTCCCTCTGACATTTAATATGATGATGTAATCAGCCGTCATATTTGATTACACGACTGTTAAATCACTAGAGAGCAGAGAAATGTGTACAAGACGCTCCTCACTGTAAACTCAACATTCACTGGGAATTAGAAGTATTAACACTTTTAGAGCAGTGACAATAGAAATAAATAAAATAAATAATTTGGTATTAAACATATCTGTTGCTAAAAAAAATTGCACAGGAAGTTGTGACAAACTGGATTACTAACGTCTCAACGTAAACAACAGATCAGTTATCTGAATCTGAATTTCTATGACAGTCTGGTGTGTGTGTGTGTGTGGTGTTCATGCGAGTTAGTGAAGGCAAACACAGTGGACGGTGTGTGATGTCTCTGTAGAGATTTAATAGTTTTAGAAAAGTTTCACTCGGTGAAAACATCATCACTTTTAGGGATGCACCAATCATGAAATTTCGTTGCAGTGGGTCTAAAAGTTTGCCTCTGCAGCAGCCTCCAAAATTTAGAGAGAGGACACAGACTGTTACGCAGGGACACACAGGCAAGAGAGAAAAACAAACAAAAAACAAAAGTTAGAGGGCTTTAATTGGATTTAATTAAAATTTTAGACACTACTCTGTTGTTCTGCCCATCTGTTGAAAGCATTTAGTTTGCTCTGGTTGATCTAACGTTGTTTCAGAAACAAAATGTCTCTGTGTGCTGCTTCATCTGAGTAAATCTCCCACCTGTTAGTTCCTCTTACCTGTGAACAAAATTACCACGCTGATGTTCCCCACCAGGATAATTTACAGGTTAGGAAAAAACCAAACTGTTGGAGCTCTGCTTTCACTGGCTCTTTAAAAAAAAAGCCCATGATGGTGTCCCAGTGTTTCTCAGTGAAAGTTGTTTATGAAAACGTTGTAAGAGGAAACTCTTAGAGAAGCAGCTCCATGTGAGCGAAGTTTGTCTCTTTGTTTTAGAACCTTTTGCAACTGCAGATCTGAACCAAGGTTCTTAACTTTGTTCCACTGTAAACATTTGATCCTCTTAGTTTTGAGCGCACTAAAAACCTCTACATGACATACCTACATTGTGTCATCTGATGATGTCCTGTCGTTTCGTTGTTGTTGATTGTTTTGTTCATTCATATCATAGTTGATAAAATAATATTCAGGGTTCCCGCAGTCATGAGATTCCTGGAAAAGTTATGAAATAAGAAAAACGGGTTTCCAGGCCTGGAAATGGTTAGGAATTAAATGAATGTTTTGAAAAAGTTTTGACATAGTTTTGTTTAGCATATGTTCATAAAAATCTCCAAACATGTCTAATAAGGAAATAAGTTCCTTGTATTACTTGTATCGTGAAATATACATAGACCTGACCGACATTGCGTCATCACCAAGGCCACGCCCCTTTTTGTAGTAAGGAAACACGCTGTCACATCAGGAGATCAAAAAACAGGAAAAGGCTGAAAAGCTGTTGTGTTGTGGGTTAACCAAGGCTTTCACACTGAGATCTGAGGCTCACAAGATCGATGAATATGATATATATCATATGTATTATCTGGCCAGTGTGTTGGGTCATTGATCCACCTGGACAGGGGAGGCCTGACGGCAATCAGCCTTTGTTAATTAGGGTATTTTGAATGCTGAGGTTCAGGCAACATCATGAGATAGTTATTAGCTATATCTGTAAAACAGACATTTTTTTAAACAAGAAATAAATGCATACAAATGTGTCAAAAATGTCATCCAAACAAACTTCAATCTTCACTGACGTCTACAGGATCTTTGGTTTTCTGTCACTTAAAAAGGGGCGCAGCCCTAACATCTTGCAAAGTGACCATATGTGCTAACCTGGTTAATTGGCAATGGGCGTATGCAGCTAGTTGGCGGCAATTTCCCCTCAGGGATCAATAAAATATTCCTGATACTGATTCTAAAATGTCTCAAGAGCGAGTAAGGGTAGCGAGCGCCAGCAGTTTTCTTATCCGCAAATGAAGTGAGTGTTTACTAATGTATTGCTGTATCACTGTATAGGCCTCGCCACTTTAAACTACTTAAATAATGTCATGAAAATATAATGGAAAAGTTGTGAAAATCCACTGCAGGAACGCTGAATGTTATCATGGCATTACTACTAGCAGCACTTTGGTATACGGCTGCTGCTGTTTGTTGATCTGCTCTCTCATCCTCTCTGAAAATTACAGCAAAGTGTTGAATTTTTGTGAGTTTTTTTGTGGCTGACTCTTCATAAAAGAAGACCAAGTGTCGCATAAACATTTGGTCTCCTTTCCCCGTGTGTTTCAGTGGCTTATTTTGTTTTGTTGGTTTTGCTTTTTCCTGGTCCGAACGTCTGAGCCATCCAAAAAACAAAAGTTTTCACACTTTCACAACCAAACCATGGTTCTGTTTGACCTGGGCCAAGACAAACTTAATATCAGACAGAGTTTTGTGTTTTGTCGAGGCCGTGATCCAGGGAGGTTTCCCACCTGTAATATTGGTTCAGACCAAACAAGGCGGCAGGTCTGAAAGGTTTCTTATCCCAAGAAGAAACAGTGATTGATTTTAAGATGGTGGAGTCTGAAGCTTTTCTGCTGAGACTGAAGCTCATCAGGGTCTTTTGTTTACTCTTGAATTCATGTTGCACCAAAGTGGAGACTTGAAGAAAGAAAACCATCTACACACACACACACACACACACACACACAGGTACAGTAGCAGAGTGTGTTCGGTGTGAAGTTTCAAGTGGTGGTTTGATGTGAGACGAGGGGGCGTCCTCGCTTCTCCGAGTTTTATTATTCAGTACGAGCAGGATCGATGGTGCGTGTGAGGACGTTCATGGAAACCTGAAACGACCTGTACAAGACACACACACACACACACACACACAGAGTTTACACTGACTTGAATGGCCACACACACACACACACACACACACACACACACACACACACACACACACACACACACACACAGGAACAATAAGAGTAGCGTCAGTCGTGACTGGAAGTTTTCTGACTCATCGGCTCATGAGACGGATCTCTCGCTCGCTCTCTCTCTCTCTCTCTCTCTCTTCTGGTGATTTCATCTCTCTCTTTCAGTCCTCCCACTCTCTCTGCAGCTTTCCTTTCATTCTCCAGCTCTCAATATTCCTCTAACTCCCCACTCAACTCTTATTCCCCTCCCTTCTTTCTCTTCTCTCCAAGCTGAAGCTGGTTCTATTGTGTAGTAAATTGATCAGAACGAGTTGTCCTTTCATTTCTCACAAGAACTTTTATTACAACTGAAGTGCATTAAAAGAGGTCAGGTCCTCTGATGTTTAATTTTGACCAGCAATACAGGAAATATAACTGAAAATCATGCTAATTCAAAGTCTCTGTGAGGTTTTTGAAAGCGTTTTTATTATTATTTTACCTTCAGTCAAAACCTCAGCAACACTTAAAGGGGACCTATTCTGCTTTTCCTCTTTTCTGACCTATAAATGTTGTTACAATGTGAGATACTCGTGTTAAACGATGCCAAAGTGTCAAATAATGAGATTTATGCATTTGGACGTGAGCCCTGCAAGCTGTCTTGGATGGCTCTGCACGCTGTGTTTTACTGTCTTTTTTTAACAGAGTAGTCCCATTGACGTCAATGCGTGCTGGACTTACTTATATGGGCATGCCCAAGAAATATGACGCACAGGTAAGCAGGTAATGACAACAAGCTATGGCTAACGTTACTTACCATTCAGAGACGTCTTGAAGTAACCTCTGTACTTGAGAAACTTCAGGCTGTCCAGTCTCTACCTCCGGATCGGATTCGGGATCCAACACGTACGGCTGTATTTCAAAAGTTGACATTTTCAAAAGTGAAATTCTCTCAACTTCCGCACCGGCAAAATAAGGAGGTGGGGCTCGGCAGCGCTCGGCAGCCCTTCGGAAGTCCTCGGGAGTGTGACCAATCACAGCGGAGTGGGCTCGCGGCCGGGGGGGTGGAGTAAATAATACAGACCGTTTTCATGGGATGCGGGAAATACAAGGAAGCGATGCAGCGAGAGACACAGCGTCCCAAAGATCTGCAAAGCTTTCTCTCGGGGTAATCGTGTGTAGCTGCTCTATAGGAGTCCAACAATCAAATACAAAGGCCCGAAAATGAGCATAATAGGTCCTCTTTAAAGTATGTACAACAACTTTATGTCATTACAAGTGTTGCTGAAGTTCTGATCTTCTCAGAGTTCTTTCCCTTCTCCATGCATCATGAAAGTAGGTGGAGTTGTGTTAGAAACCCCCACCTTGCCTTTATCGACATCAAAAGCTCCAGTTAGTTTACCTGCGGATCACTGAGCAAAAATGTAAAGCACAATTTTATTACAACGTGGTTATTATTGTCAGACTTCAGTGTCTGTGAGAAGGCAGTTTAATCTCAACAAGATGTCAGTTCAGTGATTTTTCTATTAAACTTTTCTTCAGTGGAGTTGGAGTACTTAAGGGATAACTGCTTTTTATTACAGCTCGGGTCTCATTTTCTGTGTTTCGATCAAGCAATCAGATGTTCCCAGATATTCACGTGCTGAGTACAACACTGTTCTCATGTACTGTTCATACGTTTTCCTACAAAAAGCAATGCACCAAAATTTTGAAAGGCTGCAATCGTGTGACCGATGTGGGACTAAAGAAGCAAGCAGACTTTCCCCAGGTGACCCAGGTTGTGAACAATGTGAACGTTCAGTGAACTTTGACTCATTACAAGATACGTCGTCACCATGTTTCTTTTTCTAAACCTAACCTCAGTAACTTTATATACTACATAACTTTACATTAGGTATGTAGCATCGTGAATTTGTAGGATATCATACCACCTGTTGTACTAGGACAATTTGACCAGAGATGCAATTCTTCCAGACATGACAGAGCAGCAAGTTTTCTAGTCAGTTTTCTAGCTTTCTAGTGCTAAAGGAAGGAGAAGAGCACCATCTAGCAAGGAGGAACAACAGCACATGGAAGACAGTGACAGCTTTTTCCCGAGCCCAGCGTATTTTGTTAATAGTTTCCAATAGTTTGCTGCATATTTGCCAAAATTGCAGCAGCGTGACGAGGCAACAGGTGTCTTATCTGCACTGAGCGCTGCAATTTTTGTTTTTGTGGTCGCTGAGAGTTGAAAAATGTACTGCTTCTGGTAAAACACAACACTGTCACTGTCACTTTTTAGTCAGCCATCCAATCACAGTGGAGGAGGGGCGGGACAAATAACCAACCAAAAAAGACCAACTGTCACATCTTACACGAACAAGTGCTGAACAACAACAGCAGTGAAGGAGAAATCGTCACCTCAGAATTACAAGGTTTATTAAGACATTTTTGTCAAAGTTTAGTTATTCATATATTCCTATTCTTTGAGGACTTGTTAACATAGTATGAGGTTTTTGTTGTTTTTAAGTTAATTGCCTTTTTGGACTTTTTATGTTAAAAAAACGAAAGATTCACATCGTTTATGCTATCTGGAATACAAAACTTTGAAGCTTTATATCTCTTTATATTTCTTTGCTCACAAAATCTCATGAATCACATAGACTATTGAATTTGGTATCAAGATGTGCCTTGTGAGCACAAGGTTGTTGTTACTGAGAGAAGTAGAGTCAAAACTATGTTAAGTCATAAGCAAGTTGAAACACATTATTATAGTCTTACGTGAAAGTTAACCTGAAAAATTCATAAATTGACATTTTGATTAATGTTAAGTAACTTGTTTGCAGGGATTGAAGTCCATCCTTTCCTCTGTCACTTTACCTTCAGTGTTAAAGGCTGAGATCAGAGCTGAAACAAATAATCAAGTATCTTATTGACAGAAAATAAACTGGCATCTGTCTTCACTCTCAACGATCACCAGTGCCATCGACTTGCTGCATGTCATTCCCCCCTCTACACCTGTCTGTCTATAGTTTTCCGGTCATTAAGAAAGTACAAAAAAGTTTTCGCCAGTCACAAAATAATCTGTGCAGGTGTCTGGGCGATGTGGCGGAATGACTGTGTACCAGCAGCAATTTTCTTTAAAGTTCAGGCAACTCAAAGTACTTGCTGACTGTTAACTATTGGTTAGAGACAGATAAATAAATAGTGCTGAATGTCAAACTCTTGTACCTGTACAAACTTTTTACTTTGCTGTACTTTAAGAGTGTCACACAACTTTCTGATTCGTTTCTGAACATAATTGTCCATTTGATGCAGTTTGAACTGAAGCGTCCTCATTTTGACTTATTCATTTATCAACTATTGTTTCAGCTTTTAAGTTAAAATAAATAAAAACACAACAAAAATTTACTTAAGTGCGCAAAAAACAGATTAAAGTAATGACCAAAAAGGTATAGGCCACAGCTATGGTGTCGCCATCCAGCTGTTCTCGTTTCTTTTATCTGAAGGTCCTTTATTTCCGTCATTCTGTGAGAGCAGCGTTCATGAAGACAGCTCAGTAAAGTGGAGTATTTCAGCACGTTGGCTCTTAAAAATCATTATGATATGACCTCAGGACAAAAAGATAAGAAGCTCTTGAATGACATTTACTCCAACAAACATTAATCACTGTCAGTTTTATTCTTTGCTCCTTCAGTCATTTTTCTCACAGTCACACTGAAGTGAGGAGGTGACTAATCCTGTCAGTGCTCAGTTCATGGTTTAATGACACTTTGATTTGACGCAGTGGCGGACCACAATACTGGACAGGTTTTTATACAAGAAGCTGATGTCTCAAGTTGCAGTGAGATGAAGTTGTGAGTTGCAGTGAGCTGAAGGTGTGAGTTGCAGTGAGCTGAAATTGTGAGTTGCAGTGAGCTGAAGTTGTGACGTTGCAGTGAGCTGAAGCTGTGAGTTGCAGTGAGCTGAAGCTGTGAGTTGCAGTGAGATGAAGTTGTGATGTTGCAGTGAGATGAAGGTGTGATGTTGCAGTGAGATGAAGTTGTGAGTTGCAGTGAGATGAAGTTGTGACGTTGCAGTGAGCTGAAGCTGTGATGTTGCAGTGAGATGAAGTTGTGATGTTGCAGTGAGATGAAGGTGTGAGTTGCAGTGAGATGAAGTTGACGGTTGCAGTGAGCTGAAGTTGTGAGCTGCAGTGAGCTGAAGTTGTGAGTTGCAGTGTTGCTGTGGACTGCGGACAGCGAGCAGAGGGAGTCTGTAAGCGCAGGATAACTGTCGCTGTGTGACACCCGGGGAGGCGCTAATGCGACATTTCTTTGATTGATGCGAGTCATTTCCTCGCTGTCACACACTCCCTGAGGTGCTGCTGGGAAAACTCCTACACACTCATAAACTCTCTCATGATACGCACACACACACACATCTTACAGCCCATTAAAGTTATGTCTGCTTCTGCTATACTGCTGAGTCGTGACTCGACAACCTGACAGCTACAAGTTGTTACGAGTGCTGAGACAACAATAACTCCTCAGCCAATCAAGCAAACAGAAGGTGCACATGTTAGGATTATTTGTTCCGCAACATTTCACTCAAACGGCTTGTTTGTCAGCCCTGATCGTGACTTTTATTCTGTAAATCAAACACAGTGTTTATCAGAGTCATCCTGTGCGTGTCTCTCCTCTGCTGCATTCAACAGTAATGACCTGTAAACAGACACTTTGATTGTTTCTGACACAACTACCATTGACACACAGCTTTTATTCAGCAGCTCACGTTTCTCAGCGTGGATTATGAGACGTTAAACAGGTCTGAGACACACATGTTATTTTCATGGTAACCAAGGGTTACATAAGGTCTTTTAAATTCAGAGACATGGATGTTTACATCTCATGCACACACAGCCATACGAGTACTAAAAGTATATTTGGACCCAACATGGAATACTGAAAGTCTGTAAGATAAAGTGTTTTCATAAAAAAAATTTAGTGAACACAAATAAAACTGTTTCCAAAGTCTGATAAATATGTATCTGGATATGCAGTTCAACATCTGATACAAAACAAGACACTGTTAGGATGTAATTTTTTTTTTTCTTTTAAAGGTCTAGTCACTCTTGTAGCATGTATTTCCTCTGTTTTTTTTTACTACAATTACTGAATCAGAAACACAAAGTTACGTTTTATATTACACAGTTGCTTTTGAGGAAGCTGTATTTTTCGGAGGTGGGGAGTGGGACTGCACACATGCATACACAAACATGAATGTGCCCACCTACCTGCAAAAATATACTGTAAATATATATATTTTTATTCAAGCAGAATATTTAGCCTGCGATAGCAGAGACACAGAAACATTTACTATTTACCCCACACATGAACAGCCACAGCAGGAACAGACAGCACTGAGTTCATTAAAAATAAATTATCTAAAATTGTTATGCCCGAATAAACACACACGTCAACAAGTGCTCTCCTATCACCATTTATTTATTTCAGCAGCCTAGATATGTATGGGAAATATTTACTTTTACAGACAAAGCAGTGGCTCCAACAATGAGGATATTTTCAGTATAAACAAGAGTCCTGAGTGATCCAATCACAAATCGACAGCGCTAAATACAAGCGTAAACAACCACTAAGACCCATTTTGATCTGATCACTCAAACCACTTGCTGACATGGTCTGGGATGCATTTGGCAAAGAGGAAAACAAATTAGTCCACACAGCAAGCAGCTCCCATTCAGAAGGATTTTAATGCAGAGTGAGGCATTCATATCTTCTAAATAGGAGCTGCTTGGTGTGTGGACTTATTTGTTTTCCTCTTTGCCAGACATTTTTTTTGGTCCAGCACCCACTCGATTTAACAGTTGGGATGTGTGGGTCTTTTGTACTGTTTTTGCGGGGAGGCATTTGACCATAATGTATTTTGTAGTGTAAATGCTAATGCATCCTGATGAGTTCCCGACAAGTTTCAGCCTCTGGGGCTGAAAATGAAACCAATGCTGAAGTGCCAAAAACTGCAGTTCTTTGAACGGCCACTTGAGGCTGGCTCCAAGAGTGAGTCAATCCCCATAGACCCCCATGTTGAAATGTCAAACTTTACAGCAGAGATAAACATGTTTACAGCCTGGTACAAAAAACTGTTCTGGTCTCTGTAGTTAATTTCAACATTCATGACAACTGTATGAGCGTTAATTTTTATATAACTCACCCTCGTACATTGTATTAAGGCTTAAAGTTACGCACATTTAAGGGAAGGAAATTTTGAGTGGAGGCTGCCTGCCAACAGTTTACTCGGCTTCTCTGTCAGAGCCATCCCTCGCAGCTCCTCCCTCTAGTCCAAATATGGTTACATATGGCTCTAAAAATCTAAGATGGCGACTGCCATAATGACAAATTCTAGGCTTCAGAATGGGAGTCCAAAACCAATGGATGACATCAAGGTAGCTATGTCCTTTATTTTTCCCTATGTAAGAAGATGTGTTGAATTCTGCTGACAGCGATATCTCCAGCTGTACCGACACAACTACAAGCGTGACTCGCAAGCATGCAAGTAAGCAGCAAGCAGAGAGTGTGTGGCTGTAATAGAACAACTGGCCAGCTGGAGACACATGATAGACACAGGTATGAGCAGCGATGTGTCGCGGCTGTCCATTGCTTTGGATCACTGTAGTACAATCAATACCAGGTGAAATCAGGCTCCCAGAGCTCCACCTGAATTTCTCTCAAGACACATATCTCCTGTTCTCTATGTATTTCAAGCACTATTTTAAAAAAAAAAATATATATATATATTGAAAGTGACACAGACGATAACTTTTCAGGCAGTTCCTAGAGTGTAACTGGGCTGTGTGTGTAAATGTGTGAATGAGAGGTCAGGACTCTTGAATGATATATATTCACGCACATATATATGTATAGTTTCTGTGTAAACAGTTTTCTGTTTCCATATCCAGCAGTTACACAGCAACATGATGATTCATTAGGAGTCTTTGTGTTTGTGTCCACCTGATGAATGTCAGTCCAGTCTTCTCTCTCTTTTAGCTTCGTATTTGGTCTCTACCAACTCCTAAGGAAATGTCTGTCTCAACAGCTGCTAAATGCTCCACTATTCTCACCAGTGACACCACAAAGAGGTGTGGCCAGAGGTGCAACATGCCTGAAAGTTTCAGCTTGTGCTCTCTAAAAAAAAAAAAGACTTAATGTGCTAACTGGCTAAGAGGCTTTTAAGAACGTACGGGCTAGTTGACCGTCGGCTGTAGTCTTTTCTTTGTGTTCACATGCAACGTTTGAGGCACCACAACAGTCAGCCTTCATCGCCACCAGCTCTTGGATGTCTGGTGTGTTTGGTCCTTAAAAGATGCTCAGTGTCAGTCAAGGTAAAATGTTCTCACCTGAGCATCTGAACATTTGTGTGGTCACGACACAAAACATTAAACTGTCCCTGAGTACAGTCACTCACACATTATCAGCCAGCAGTTACTCATCACTGCGTCTCCCACGCCTTTCCTCACTCTTCTTCAGTTTAATAGTAACTGAAAACAGCCTCCAAATGACCTCTTCTTTAAACTGTCTGTGGAGAACATCCTGTTCATTGGAACAGAACAGCAGCAACTTCACAGACAAATAAAGGATGTGAAAAAAGAGACAGACAGATTCCACACCTCCACATCTCCTCTTCATCTCTTCATCTCCTGTCATTCTGTTTGGATTCTTACAATATGAAGATTATGCAATAAAGTTTAAGAAAACCAGCAGAGACATAGTCAGTCCTGCAGCCCTGTTAGTACTGCATATTGTGGGAGGAATGTACATTTACTCAAGAACTTTAAAACAGTTTTGTACTTATTGCATTTACTTTATACTTCTACTTCACTGCATTTCAGAGGGAAAGATTGTACCTTTTACTGCACCACATTATTCTGGAGTTTCTAGTGTTTTGCAAATTACTTTGATACCAAACATGCTTCTAAAGTATGATACATGGTTCAAAGGTTATTTTAGTGAGCAACTGAGCTCTTTGAGTTTTTTTTACTGAAGAAAAGAGAAAAAATCTTTCTCTTCAGGAAAAACACTTCTGCTTTTTGTACCTGTGCGCTGACAATAGCTGCAGCTGCAGGCATAATGTTGTTGAGTTTTTCGTCCATCTGTCCATATGTACTTATGTACGTTTGTTTATCTGTATGTCCATCTGCGTCCAAGTTCTAAGGGAATTTCTTCGGATCCTTCATTCAAACTAAATGACGAACTGATTAGAATTTGCTCGTCCAAGTTCAAGGTCACTGTGACCTTACGTCCATCTATCTCAAGAACACCTTGAAGGAATTTATGCAAATTTGGCACAAATGTCCATTTGGACTCAACGATAAACTGATGAAGTGGATGGTCAAAGGTTTCTGTGACCTTTCATCTGTCTCATTCTCGTGAACGCAATACCTCGAGAAGGCCTTGAGGTAGTATCCTCAAATTTGGCACAAATGTCCACTTGGACTCAAGGATGAACTGATTAGAATTTGGTGGTCATGGGGTGCTGAGTAGCTCACCTGGTAGAGCAGGTGTTCCATGATCAAAGGCTATGTCCTTGCAGCAGCGGCCGCAGGTTCAATCCTGACCAGGACCCCTTTGCTGCATGTCATCCCATCTCTCTCCCCCGTTTCACTGTGACTTCTCAAATCATGTTTTAGCCATAGCTGAACAGTTCATAAGGTAATAATGACAACATTTCACACAGATGTCAAACAGGATAAATCGAAGAAGTAATCATCGTAACATTCAATTCTGCGAAAACACTGACTCTGTGCCGATTGTATAGATCTGCTGTGTGTGAAGCATCCATGTTTTTATAGACGTGAATGTAAACTTTGACCTTTACTGGCTCACGGAGGCGGAGGTGTGCAATGAGGTAACTCTAGTTTCACCTTGTTTCAACTACTGTCAAAGGTCAAGATTCATTTTTCATAATTCTGGTGCAGCAGCCTGCCTAAACACACTGATTCAATAGAAATAAATTGGTTAAAATTTCTTGATGCTTTTCATCACTTGTTTTAAGAAAATGAAGTATTGAGGACTTTGTTATAGTCAGAAATCTCTTTATAAGATTGTGGAAGGAGTTGCAGATTCCAGGAGTAATTCAACATTTTGAAAATTCATTTGAGAGTTAGACGTTCAGATTGACGTTGGCACCGTGGAGCAGTGGTTAGCATTGTCGCCTCACAGTGAGAGGGTTCCTTGTTTGAACCTGGGGGTGAGGAGATCTTCCATGCAGATTTTGCATGTTCCCCCAGTGTCAGCGTGGGTTTTCTCCAGGTGCTCCAGCTTCCTCCCACAGTCCAAAGACATGCAGGTTAATTGGTGACTCTAAATTGTCCGTAGGTGTAAATATGAGTGTGAATGATTGTCTGTCTCTATGTGTCAGCCCTGTGATAGTCTGGTGACCTGTCCAGGGTGAACCCGCCTCTCGCCCAATGTCTGCTGGGATAGGCTCCAGCCCCCCCGTGACCTCTAACAGGATAAGAAAAAACAATTTTCTTTTTAAGATATACATATTAAACATTATCTGCCTGAAATATCATCTCTACAGGTCTCAGACTGAGTTTCTTTGTGCAGAAGAGATTCTGACAGTTCAGTAATACATTGACTATAATGCGGTTCTGTTAAGACAAACAAGATTTACATGTAATGTCTTTCCTCATGGATCTGGTCTCCTGTTGTGTTGACTTTTTTGTGGTGTTTCATACAAAGACTGCTGGCATGACTTTTATGTAAATGAGATTTGGGCTCATATTCAGACATGACGCTGTGTAAAACTGCCAAAACATTTGCATAATGAGAGTCATGTCTGAAAGGGGCCTTACAGCGTATTGACACACATGAACACTGTCATAGGTGATGATAACTGAGCGGAGATGCATCACAGCACAAATATGCAGATGAGGGAATTTAAATGCCTGTGTATTGAAATAAAACTGCCAAAGCCTTTCATAGTATTCTTCTCTCTCTTCTGTCCCTGCCCCCCCGCCTCTCTTCTTCACCTGTTGGTCTTCAATGGGAACCATGGAAACAGTGCTGAGCCAATGAGCAGCCGTCGCCGCTGGTTGCGGCTCAGCTCGTCTCCTCGGCAGAGGCTGGCGGGATGTTGGCACATTAATTGTCTGGAGTTGTTTGTGATGTCAAAACAGTGTTATTGTTTGTTGGCGTTCTTTTCTCCTGGGCGGTTTTCTACCTCAGCTGGCTGCCGCAGGCTCAGTGGAGCTGTAACTCCTGACGCAGCTGAAATGATGCGGTGAAAAGTCTGGAGATATTTGAGATTTTTCTTCATGTTTAGACCCGAACCAGCAGTAAATGTTTCCACCGAAAAGTATGGTGTATCTGCAGCCTGATTTATTTTCGTCCTCTGTGCCATAGAGCACCATTGTTTTTTTTAAATCACATCCATGAGCCACACTGTGACACAGCCTGGCACGTCTTTCAACTCCACAAACACACACACTGTAGTTTATTTTGACTCAACTCCACACACACCGTCCTGCTGCCACAAATACTCAGTAGAGCACCAAATGTGGATTAATCCGCTGCTGAAAATAGGCCCAAAACACACGCACTTTTTTTTTTTTAAGAACTACAGTGAGCAGCTGTTTGAGGAAAACACTGAGACTTTTTATCTACTTAATTGTATTAATTTGTTTTCAGACTCAGATACTTTGAGTTGCAGTGTGCTTTGCAGGCTCCTCCAGTCACTGATGGCTTCTTCTTGTTCTAAATTTAAAGATTTTTGTTGGATGAATCGCTGGATTTTTTCAATTGATACTTAAAGATGGTGCAGAGCATTAGTGCAGCAGCTTCGCAGCTCTCTTTCAATGGTGTCAGTTTTGATAACAGTTATTACCCTGAGCTGTCAGTCTAATGAACAGCTCCATAATCACTGACCCAGTGACATTTACATTGCCATATAGATTCCACTGCGTTTTCAATAGTATCTGATATTCAGTGTTTTAAAAATGTTCTGTTCATCTTTTTTATTTATACTTCTCTTAAATCCAGTTCAGACCAAAGATTCGTGAGAAGACCAGTTGAAACAGGCAACTACTGTCAACGCTCCGTTCTGCAACTTTCTAAAAACCTGCTGGTTCACATCAATGCAACTAGATGAAATGATGTATCATCTCTAGTCAACAACTCTCTGTCCTTCCTGTTCTGATTTGCAGCTTTTCAGACTTATTTTGTGGCTGAATATAATTTGTAGCTTCTTAAAATCTGAATGAGGATAGTGATAGTGAGATACTGGCTACAGTGGTGAAACAAAACCAGCATCAGATGGACTGTATTCATAATCAGTACGCCACAATAATATCAATAATCAGCGCCAATTATTCAGTCAATGAGAATGTGTGTGTGGGCGGGGCATAAGCACATACAGCCAGCACCAGCAGCGACCCACCATCTGACACTGGCACACCGTGAGGACACGCCTTCTGCGGTCATTTTGACTTGACCAGAAGACTTCACTACAAGCCGATTGGCTGTTGAAACAGGTCATAAGCCTCCAATTGACTAGCGGAGTTGCAGGTGACTACATCAGCTGTCTTGAGTCGAGCTCAGAACGGCCAGTTCACTCCGCTGCAGCTTTTCTCTGCAACGCTATAAAGGGTTACGTCTCATCATGAATCTTTGGTCTGAACTGGACTGAGTATTTCATGTCCAAAAAGAACTAGAAAGAGGTTAAAACATATCGAGTCCTATCCTTTTTTTAAATTAATTAATAAACATGAATATTCCAACTTTTCACCCCAGTGTTCAGCGACACACCCTGATGAAATCAATCAGTTCAAAAGTAAATGAAACCCCTTTGAACATAGCTAAGATGTGGGAGAGATTCAGCAACCATTTGCATCTTTTTTTTTTTTTTCGATCTGAAGAACACGTACTGCACGCTTTGAAACACTTAGTAACTTCTGTCTCTTCAGTTTTTAATTCAATAAGTCTGATTTATCGTGTGTGTGTGTGTGTGTGTGTGTGTGTGTGTGTGTGTGTGTGTGTGTGTGTTGACATTAGTAGGGTCATGGAGGTTGGTAGTTTTCCACTGCCGCTGGTGCAGAGCAGTAAATATGAGGCGCAGCAGGTTGTTCAGAGATACCTGAGAATCCACTGGTCAACGCTCTCCCAACACTGCAGGTTCAACCTTAGACTTTGACCTTTGACCTCACCTTAAAAAACGAATGCACAACTTATTAACTGCTGAGGTACAGAGGCGACCTCTGACCCTGTATTCCATCTCAAAGTATTACTCTGAATGGTTCTTAGTAGTGTTGACATGCAGGTTTTTATGTAGGATATCTGCTGCTTTACACAAATCACTTACAAACAGTTGATTAACCTCTGTAGTCTCATTGATTGATGTTTTTTATCTTAATGTGCACGTTTGTTTTTCTTGTTACTGGTCTACAAACAGATACAGATCTAGCTCAAGCCCCAGTTTGTCCAAAATAGTTACACAGTTATACACAAACAAACGGGGCATCTCCGACCTGTTATCACTGACCAGACTGTAATTTTAACCAGATCATTTCTTATGGCTCTGATTATTAATCTGGCTGAACTTGACCGTAGGCTACAATGCCTTGCAGTTTGCCTCTGTGAGTTACATTCATACTAATGTACACATGTTAGTCATGACAGCGAAGCTTAAGCTTGAGAGGCTGTAACATTCACGATCACTCACTGACACCACAGCTCTTTGTTTCTTCTACACCGTCACAATGATTATTGTTTACTGATGTTGACTGTCCAAATTAGAAAGACCCAACAGAGATATTACTGCTTAACAGTAGCTAAACAAAGGCAAATGTTAACAGAGTTGAAGGATAAACAAAAGCAACAAGCACTGGTAAATGATGGAGGTCCAGATTTATAATAATTCGGCAATTAAGGCCACCTCCTGACAACAGTAGAAAACAGTATCTAACGTTAACCCCCAAAATCATTTAATATCAATAACTTTCTGTTGCCGGATAGATAGAGGTGCCATTCACTGCCGTCCCTTTCATGGGCAAGGACAGGAAGTGGGAGAGAAGCTGGCAGAGAAGCTGGCAGAGGAAGAGGGAGAGGTCAGAGATGTGTGTGTGTAGAACAGCTAACAAAGAAAGTAAGGTTACCTGCATTATACCAAATAACTCCACTGCTTTGGCCTATAAAAACCTTTGCAAACATTGTACTGCGCACAGAGCGAATACCACAGCAAGTGATATAACATTACCTGAAGCTAGTAAAGGTCAGTGTTAGCATATGTTGCTACATTAGCTACTGCAAAGTAAATATGCAAAGAGGACGAGACAGTTTCCCGGAGCCAGCATACCGGCTCCAGACAGCGATACTCACAGCTGACCTGCAGGTATCAGCTCTGTGAAACAGCAAACCTAGTGTTACCCATCTGTGTAGTAGAAACAGAGCAACCTGCATCTTCATGCCTTTCAGCTCTCTGTGGTCTCTCCACCAATGAAAAGCCCCACTGACGCAACAGCAGCTGTTCACCCTTTCCTGACCTATATCCCTTCCTTTTCATTTTTTATTTGTCTGACCTCCTCTGTGGCTGTTTCTCAGCTGTGTCTTCCTCTTGGTAATGCACTGTGGATTTCAGTACCTCAGCACAAGTTGTTTTCTCAACAATGCGTTCCACCACCAGGGTGAGGTTTCCAGCTGTAATTACCGAATTAGCGGCACGGCTAGCTAGGTAATGTTACCTCCCACCCAACCCTGCTTTTAGCTCTAGTTTCATCGCTATGCTGGGAACAGCAAGTTGAAGAGGCTGAGTCAAACTTCCCTATCTTCACACTTTCACAAGTTAGTAAATACGCCAGTCGCCAGTAGCTGAGAAGTCGCTGCACTGCTGCGCGCCACCATCTCTCTCCAACCCAGGTGGTGCACAGTGCAGAGCAGCGAAAACTAGTGTCAGCTAACTAGCACAGACTGAGGGGTGGCCACTCTGTTTCTGCATGGTAATGTGGGTAAATGAAATAAAAGGCAAAACATTTACATCACAGAACATTAAAAGGTCACCACGTTTAACCGGATAGTACGTTGAAATGCAGCGCTAAAACCCACTGAGTCAATGGAGCCAGACTGAAAAGAAAGGCCTCTTGTATTTAATCTTCTTACAAATTAACCAGTTAGTTGGCGTTTAATGGGTGTCGGGCTATCAAAATAAAAATTAACTTACAGTGACATCCTGTATTTTGTTGGTAACCATTGTACGGATTGCAATATTGTCACCATTAGGTCACCAAACATTTTCTGGCTGCGGCTTCTCCAGTGTTAGGATGTCCTGCTTTTGCTTGTTTATTATTTAAGAAAAAATGAGATGAGAGTTTTTTTCCCCAGAGAGAAAATAGTTGTGCAGCAGTTGCAGCACAAACTGGGAAATAAAATCAAACATAAACCATTAAGATTATCAAGAAAACCAAATGTGCACTGTGTCAGAAATGTAAACAGGCGAGCAGTGAGGTGTAAATCCAACAGAGAGCATCATCAGAACAATTTTAAGACCAAACAGTCACTGAAGCATAAAAATAAAGACACATTAATCAAAAATGAAAACAATAATTAAACATCATAATTAGTTATCATTTCAGCTGTGTAACAGGAAGCCGTGATTCAAACACATGCACATCCCTGTGACCCTCCACAGGGAGAATTATTCAGCTGAAATTACTGTGATTTCCCGGATTTTATTACGTTTTATTGCCTTTTTTTTCTTTGTTTATTTATTTTGCTGCAGTGACTCTTGTTTCCTCTGAAGCATCTCAGTGAATTTAATCTCCTGTTTCTCACACTGTCACCTCCCCTCGCTCCGCTTTTTGTTCTTTTCAAAGGCTGAAGCTACTGCCCCTCCTCCACCGGGGTTTACACACTGTGTGAGTGTGTGTGTGTGTGTGTGCCTGTCATATCACTGGGCACACCAACATATGCACATGCACACACACACACACACACACACACACACACACACACACACACACACACAAAGCTATCCGCCTCCTCCTCTCAAACATCTCTATCTCATTATTTCTCGTCCTGCCTCTCTTTCTCTTTTCCTCTCTTGCTCCACCACTCATTCACTCTCATGCTGAGTGTGTGTGTGTGTGTGTCCACTTGTGTGTGTGTGCGTGCCGATGTGTCGCGATGCGCTTGCCGGCGGTGAACAGGTGTTCAGTACAGTCAGCCAGAGCTGGAGCTCCACAGTAGGAGCAGTTAGAGACACACTCTCACTCACACACACACCCAGGATAGAGCATCACATCTGGGGGCTGCCGGCGTCTCTGCCCCCCCCCCCCTCTGGAGATGATCCAGAGCTCCAGAGGCAGCCAGAAGGCATCAGACAGAGAGATTTAACCCAGCCGAGGAGACTCAGATGCTGGGGTAGATCTGCTGCTGAACAGCCTGTTGTACTTCCTCCGGAGGATCCTCATTTACCTCCACTCTTTCCAGTGAGTATTACTGACGGCAGAATTTTCACTTTACGGGTTAAAATCAGTGGAAACAGTGACCGAATCTTAAAAATCACCTCGCAGGTTTATTTTGCAGCTTTGAAGCAACTTTTGCGGCTCAGTTTGGATCTGACAGGTGTCTCATCTGGTTATTTTTTTTAAAGCAGAATAGTTCTGTGTCTGGTGTTCTGGTGCAGGATTGTCCACCAGTTCAGGTGCTCTGGGATCCAGTTTACGCCAAGCTGGGACTGTTGGGAGCCACGTCTCTTCTTTGTTGAATTTTGCTGCAGTCCAGCGTGAAGTCAGACTGCAGCTTTGAGTCTTGCGGTCGCTGCTGTTCTTCTCGGAGAATGAAGAGAAATGTCGGCGTGCAGGAGAGACTTGATTGAACGATCAGATTCTTGATGAAATTCATCCTGTCACAGCCGTGTTGTGTTTGTCATGGTGACGAGGCTGTGAAGTGTCTCCGGGGACAGTTTGACACGACGGAGCCTGGAGGAGGTTTTTCTTAAGAAACGCCACAGAAGAAATTCAGATTTTTTTTTTTTTTTTTTTTTTACTACTGTGAGCGTCAGATGTTTGGGCTGTGAGTGCGGGGAGGGAGGCAGACTGAAGGTGTGAGAACTTTCTGAACGTCCTCTTCTTGTTCTCTCGGATCTGTTTCCTCTCAGTCTGGTGTGAGTTCACCTGGAAACACCTGTCGAGGATGAACTTTTATTTTTCTCTTCAGGGTGGATTTTTCCAGCTGTGGATTTATTGTCCTCAGGTTCTCATCTATCCCCTCTCTCCTGCTGTGTGTGTGTGCGTGTGTGCGTGCGTGCGTGCGTGCGTGCGTGCGTGCGTGCGTGCGTGCGTGTGTGTGTGTGTGTGTGTCAGGTCGGACAGTAAGATCTCTCGGTTGGCCCAGAGGTGGAACCAGAGGGCAGCAGGAGATGCTCTGATCAAAGACCTGAAGCCCCTGTTTTACATGGGAACCCCCCGATCCTCACTCAGCCTGGACAGGTGAGGACACACACACACACACACACACACACACACACATCCTTGTACTTCTATCTTTGTGACGACCCTCTAATGTAATGCAGTTCATAGCCCCTTACCCTGACCATAAAGGGATAGTTGGAGTTGTATGAGGTACTTATCCATCGTCAGTGTATTACTTGCAGTTGACCATCTGTACTAAAACTAAAAGAGAGAAGTTCACTACGTCTCCCAGGGTGCATTTCAGAAACAAACAGCCAATCACAGAGCTTTGTAGAGTTTGTGGAAACCTGATAAAGCATCACCTCTTTAAACTGTTTTACTTTTGGGTGAATTTAGCAGCTGTGGCGTCTTGTTGCGTTCTCGTATTCTTCAATGAAGCTGCAGCTCTGATTCACATCTCTGACTGGCTTCTTCGCCATGGCAACAGCAGCTGAGGCTCATGGGTATTGTAGTGTTTAGAGGCATCCACCAAAGCAGCATTAAAAAACAAACATGATTGTGAAGGGAAATGCTGGAGGAGGCAGTGGAAAAATAGACTGTATAAGGAAGGTAAAGTGGAGTCTGTTTTAAAGAATGATTGAAGTCAGATTAACCCAAGCTGCTGGATTAGTTTAACCTGTACCGTTGCCATGGTTACCTGCAGTTTAATTTACCTTGAGCTGTGATTTAGAGGATTGGTTAAGCCTGAGGTCCTGTTCCTAAACCAGCTGCTCACTTTAGGTTTAATCAGACGAACAGGAGGCAGTAGTGCATTTGTTAGGGACTATTTTCAGTGGAGGATGAATCCACATTTGGTGCTCTGCTGAGTATTTGTGGCAGCAGGATGATGTATGTGGCATTAATTACAAATGAACTACAGTGTGTGTGCTCATAATGGAGGAACATGGCACCCACTGACACTGTGTGGCTCACCGGTGTGTTTCTAACAACAGTGGAGCTCTATGGTAACAACAACTGTTACACAACAGACTGAGTAGTGCGACCCTGATGAGCTCACTGATCCTGATGGTGTTTAATTGGTGGAATTGCCCTTTAAAGTCTTGGCTTGTAGCAGAATGACAGTGATTGGCCTGAGGGGGGCTCTGCAGTCACAAATCAAACAGGCTTGATGTGTTGAATGTTGATGTTGTTTTTATTGTTCAGTGAGATAAAACCTGTACTGTACCTGCCTCTGTGACACACACACTGCAGCACACACACACACACACACACACACACACACACACACACACACACACACGTGTCTCATGAATGAAGGACATACCTCGATATCCATATTGTGACAGTATTCTATGGTTGACTATTTGTGCTTTCATAAAACATTATAATATTATTAAATAAAAATAAAAATAAATAAATAAAGTATTAACACACTGAAAATTTTGATAATAATCATGAGTAATATGGATGTAACGGCTAAGTGGTTAAAGGTCGTTAACTGTATATAAGGATGGACGACGCCTCTCCACTTCCTCCCACTGTACAAAAATGAAGCCAAAATATCCAGGAAACAGCCGCTGCCATCTTGTGTTGGTAACGTTATTTTAAGCCAGAGTCTGTACATTAGCCATCTGGGTGGTGTCCAGTACCCGCCCATACCTCCATTCGACCAACACGAGCGCACTGATTGGCTGTGAATAATGATAAAAACCCTGTTTTTATAGCATTAAATAACTAAATAAAGCCAAACTTATCAGGAAAACAAACACTTGAACAAACAGCTGCATGACAAGAACTGCCAAAAATAAAAGGGGGCGGGGTCCTGTGCTACAGCCAGTTTCGCTTTTGGGGAGCTGTCATGTCGTCCATCTTTATAAACAGTCGAGGGGGTTCAATGTAGGAGAAGTTACGGTGTCATCTCAGGAGATACAACACATGCGCAGTGAAATCTGGTCTGCAGCTGCTAAACGACTCAATCCATAAGTTCAGAGAATTACACAACTTTACTCTCAATGCAGCCTTTAAAACCAGGAAGAAACAACACTTACACTGTCCGAGACAGTATCTAGTCTCATATCACAGTCATGATGTCATATCAATCAATATATTGCTTAGCCCCAGGTACGATCAATTGGTTCTGTGCCTGAGGATGATCACCCCGCTCTCCACTCTCCTGCTGCTCATTCCTCACATAAGTTGCTGTTCTGTACCTGAAAACATTTGCGTCATCATCTACGCAACATTTATTTTGTTGCTACAGAGTAGAAGGCGCGTCAGTCACAAGATTAGAAACAATAGAGGCGACCTTCACATTATGCCTACTGTGGTTCATATAATAGAGACACTGGCGAGACTGACGTCTCACTTGCCCTCTGGCTGCATCTTTCACGGCCGCGGACTTCAACAGATAAAATCGACACATGCTGCACACGTGCAGATTTTTTTAGGAGAACTGCAGCATTGAGAAATGCCTTTTCAACTCTACTTGCCGACTGCTGTTTGCATTAAACAGTCCACTTATGTGATTTGGTACAGTTGGTTTTAAGAGTTGATGTAAACTATAACCATAAAGTACACTTGAACTGCACTAGAGACCACTTTTTCGACAAATTATGAGCGGGTATGGTACACAGCGTTCACACTAATCAAACCAACTGGACTTTAGGGTCAGATGGACTCGGATTCAGGCTCAGGTCTCTGATGGGAAAGCCTCCTCAGAGCAGTTTGTTGTTTTCTGTATTTGCAGCTCATCTACTCCTCATTATTCTCCACAGCTCCAACACATTATGTTTTACCTCAAAAGACCTTTGTTTAGTCTATATTTATTCCATATGCACAGAACAGTTATTACCTCTGCGAGGGAGGTTTTGCTTTCAGTTTGGTTCAGTTTGTCTGTTTGTCAGCTGGATTATGGAAAAACTTCTGGCCTGATTTCATTGAAACCTTTTGAAAGGTGTAGTATGAGCTGAGAGAGAACCCATTAAAGGAGTGTATCCAAATAACAGGGCGAATATGCAAAGTATTTTTCATTTTAACATTGTGTGAGAGGTCATTGTGCCTTGGCAGAGGTCTGTACACTCTGAGTACCTTTCTAGTTGGTGCATGTTATCATCTCTCCTGTCCACACTGGCTGTGAAGTGATCTCTACTTAACACGACTACACTGTCAAAGCCTCATTTCCACTGCACAGAACAGCTCAACTCACTTGAAATCTTTTTTTGGTACCACCTCATTTGAGGTTTAGAGCGAACTGAACCAAAACTAAAACCCTGCAGATCACTGATTGGTCAAAGAGAACTGTCACTTCAGCAACACAGGACATCCTGCACACACCTGCCATCTTTAAAAACCCAAGCAACCATCAAACGCAACTGCATTTATTTAAAATTCACTCAGCAGAACTGTGATCTACAATAGACCTTTTGCTAAGCCCCGCCCCTTTGTGATTGTCTGACAAGTTGTCGCAGTAAGCATGGAGCCCACACTATAACTAACTGCACTGCCTGAAGAAATATTATCATATTTTTGAAAAAAATAAAAGAGTGATTCCAGAGAGAAGCAGACAGAGGGGTCTACAGTCTGTGTTTGAAGGATATATCCAGGATGTCAAACTGACTCAGCAGCAACAACAGGTTAAAAAGACAAAGATAGTTAGAAGCTAAAGCCCAACTATAGGCTACAGATCACAGTGTAAAAGTGAACCACCACATCACTGCTGATCGACACAGAAGACAATTAATATACTTCATAAACTTCACAGATTTTCCAACCAGCGATGTGTCCCCCCCTCCCCCTAGTGATCTGTTCAGGTCCAATGACTCCACTTTAGATAGACTAATAAAATATCCTTCCAAATGTTCTTAAACTCTCCTTTAAATCCTGATTAATCCCTCACTTAAATCCTGTGACAGTACCATTTAGTATCAGAGCTTTTTACTGGATTTATTCATGGAGAGTTTTTTAATGGGTTAGTGTTTTGTGTTAATGGCAAAGATCACGAGCCTCTTAGTGAACCCTGCGAGCTGATAATGAACCAATAACAGTTTTAACATTCAGGTAGTGTGAACAGAAAGTCCCTGAATATTTTATAATATTAAAAGTAAACTGTTTAACATTCAGGGGTGAAAAATAAGGTCAAATTAAAATGTTTTTCTCCTCCATTAAGAACCATATGAATATTTTATAGAATACACACATACAGCTCCAGATGTCTGCTGTGTATTTACTGTCACATTGAACAGTGAATTGTGCAGAACAATTATAAAAGCAATTAGTTCCTTTTTAATAATTTAAAGCCTCTTGTTGGGATTTGGAGGGATGTGTGTGGAGGGGATTTAGAATCAGCTTCAAAAATGGATGTTTAGGCCAATTTGTACACTAAAAACGATTATGTTTAACAAGCCCAGATTTCACACACATTCACACACACACACACACACACACACACACACGCACACACACACACACACACACACACACACACACAGACGCTTGATTGGCTGTGTAGCCTTTACAGTGGGTGTATGTTTAAAATGTTTCAGTTCAGCAGCTGTAAACTGATATTTCATTCAGTCTGTGTGGTTTTCTTTAGTGTGACTGCAGCTGAGGCTCATACACTCCCACCTGTGTCTGCAGGTGCAGCGTGGTAAACACAGTCTGTGTTTTTTTCTCTCAACCAAACACTGATCATGATCAGCAGCACAAGTTGTGCGCACAGTAACATGTAGCATAGATTAACAATTTTATTCCTAACTCTTCTAGTTTAGACACGATGTGGACATTAATGTGTCTGTGTTATCACACCAGTAGTGGCTGATGTTTCCATGACTTGTGATGGTATTTGTTCTATTGTCCAATATATTACTGCTGGGTTCAGACTACACAACATTGTCTTTTCCAACAGTCACTATGTCGGATTAGGTGATTGTGGAGTCATAAAATCTTGCCGTGACTTGGCTGACAGACATGACAGACCACACGTTGGTCCATGGCCAATTATCCCTGGTCGTCTTTCATGACCTGCATAATGTTATCAGATTATTCTTTTCCAATTTTTATTATCAAATTATTTCAGTCACAATGTTTGTTCATGTCACAGCCGAACTGTTACTGTAGTGACATAAATAGTATCACCAGATGGGCGGAGCTACATTTGAAGTACTACATGCAAACTACTCAAGTCACTGATTCCTCCACAACAAGTTCCTGCAAATGTTTCACAATAAAAGCCTTTTTTTTTTAGAAAATGAAGGGATTCTCTCAACCGAAACAATAACAGGCTTTTAATTTTAAATGGATACAGGAAGTGTTGAGTTTGAAATGACCGCATGATGCAAATTTAACAGGACAAACGGGAGCGGATAAAAAATTGAAAATTTTCAAAAAAATAGAGGGAATGAAAATGACAGCCTGTTTTTAATGTAGTGTGTTTGAAATTAAGCTGGTACCCTCTGCAGTTGTCCTGACACTATCTGAGAATTTTATTCCTCCATTATGAAGAAAGAACATTCTTTGTGGCTTGATGCTAATGGCAGTACTCAGCGGGTTGATAAAGTGTCTCTGCTGTTTCACACCATCATTTTCTCTTCTTACTCTGTGTGGTAACGTCCCAACAGGAAATATCTAAAAGGGCTGGACTGTTGTTGTCGTACAGTTTCCATGGCAGCAGATCACTCTGTGTTTCTATTGGTCAAACAAATTGACGGCTGTGACAGAAGAAGTCATAAAAGACAATAAGAAAATCAAACATGCTAGACCTTCTGTTGAGACATTGTGAGGCGTCCCAGACATGGCTTCGGTTGTCATCTACTATGACACACGACATGGGATAAAACAATGGATTATTACCTACAACACATGTTGCCATTCATGATACAAGCTGACACCACACGACAGCCACATAGGGCTACAATCGGGTTGATATTTTGTAGTCAGCCGGTACAAGACAACCTGTTCTCACTCCATACGCATGAAATACAGCAGCTTGGTCAGTGGTCAGAGGCTTTAAAGTAAAACATGACAGAATACCTGAAATACAGTATAATCAATATGTTGTCAAAATTCATAGTATTCTAAGGTTTAGGCTTCAAAACTACTTGGTTCAGTTTAGGGAAAGACCATGATTGAGTTAAATAAGTACGTCTGTCAGGTAACTTAAGCTACATAACTAAGTAAACGTTATGTAGGTGACATACCCTGGGCAATAACTTGCTGTGTAAGGACATAAATATCATAGATTTGCTTTCACACAGGAAACTAAAGGATCATTTAAGAGACTCAAACTGATTCTCAAACGGAAACTTGCAGAATTAAACCCTTAAAAGTTACAAACAGTGACGGTTCTTCTTTCTGATTTATTAGCAGAGCATCTGATAATTTTTTGATGAGAGTCTGTATGTGTATTGAACACATCATCACCATTTAGGCTCTGTTTCCAAGCAGATTTAATTCTGGATTAATATTCGACAGATACTCAAATATGAAGACAGTCAGGTCACATTATGCAGAGGCAGTGAGCCAATCAGCAGCAGCGAGTTGGCTCTGTGAAGTCCCGCTGAGCTGAGTGCAGAACAATCAGGTGAAGCAGCAATTATCATCTGACGCCTGCTAATGACAAGACGCTGCAGGTGTGTTTCCTGCAGCTGCTGCAGCACCAGAGCCGTTTCACATTAAGATAATGAGAGTGTGATAATGACTGAAGGGCTTCTATTTGCTGCAGAGAATCAGTGCCGCACAAAATAACACATGACAACATAACAGTAAAAACAAATTAATATGAAAGAAGAGCATGTGTGTGCTGGAGGCGTGTGTTATCTGTCAGGGTGGGGAGTGTAACATTACACAGGAATCTGGACTCGATGTGCGTTCAGTACAGCGGGAAAAAAAACAAAGTCATCATGATCCTTTGTTTTTATTTGTTGTGAACCAACAGTAGTGTTAGTATCAAAGACAGACCCAGTCATTGTGCTGGGGACTTGAGGAACATTTTGTCCACCGGCAACTTAAACATGTTCCTTATTTAATAATGAAAATCACCAAACACTTCTCTGTTACACTGTACAAACACTTAACTGACACTTTCCCAAAAACAACAGGTCACAACAAGCTATTAAACTGAAAAGCTTATCTTATGATGTAAAACAAAAAACAAAAATTAATATAATAATAATAAAAATAAAACTTGTGTATTCAGTTAGTTTCCATTCACATCACCTACAACAGTGGAGCAACGCTGACAAACCATCCTGGTCTCACACACAGCTCTCTCGCAGTTGATTTATTACAAACTAAGGGCTGATGTGTTTCCCCACGCCACTTCTTCTCTTACTATTTTCAGTAGCCGTGTACGACAGGTTCAGTAGAGCAGGCTGTGCCCCCGGCGCATCTAGGGCACATGGTGTTCCATGACGATGTGGCACAGCAGTTTATGGTCATCGCTCTTTGTTGCATGTTACATACGTTTCTCCCAATGCTGAGGAGGCAGAAGGAAACACTGCAGCCAAGTCACCTTACGGCCTCTCTCTCTCTGCCCGTTCATCCTTCCCTTGACTGGGCTTCATCTCTCTCCCCTGCTTCTTCACTATCTTCCTGCATTGTTCTGTCTCTTTCCTTCTTTCTCAGTTGCAGTCCCCTTCTCTCTCTCTCTCTCTCTCTCTTTCCCTCTTGATTCAGTTCATTAAAATGGCGCTATTTACACATTTAAACTGCCAGTTTGATTTAAAAAAAAAAAAAAGAGAAAAACACTGCTAAATTGGCGAGAACACAACCTGATTCAAGCCCAGGCCAAGTAGCCAAGTAGCCAAGTATGACAAATTACAGTCCGGCCCTGCCAGACCAGTGGGTCCAGTTGGGCTCAGTTAGGCTCAGGCAGACAATCCATGCTCAAGCTCAGACTACAGGAGGTTTAAAATCTGATTTTGAAATCAGGTTGCATCACACATGTGAACAGGAACTTCACAGATGTTGTTCTCTCTAATCTCAAACTTGAACTCACAAGAAGATTTGAAAATAATGGATCATCACATTCTACAGAATATGATTAAAGTTATCGTGCCAGAGGAGGCATGAATGCACCACCTTGCATGATCTCACAGAGAAGCAGATGTAAACAAAACAGACGTAGTGTGGCAGCTCGCTGCAATGTTATCAGTGCCTTACAGCAAGAAAAACAAGAGCAGAAGGATCAATGAGTCCGGATAGGAAAGTCGTAAACACGGGTCATCTATTCTTCAGCGGGAACTGGAGGTCAGATTTGACCCGTCAGTGTAAATATCCGTCAACAGTAGCATGCTAAGGTTAGCCACAAGGGGTTAAATGTTTACTGTTGCATGGCAACACAGCTGCCCTGTGCTGAAGGAAACAAAAATATAATCATCCAGACCTTAAATCATAAATATAAAACATGTTGCAAATTATTGTGGCTGCCGTGAAGAGTCTGTGAGCAGTGTCGGTACCGACCAAGAGCCATGACGGGATTTCTCCTTCGATTGTCAGGAGGAGTGAGCCAGGGATAAATCAGGCCAGAACTCCTGTAGGCTGAGCCTGGCTTAACAGCGTACAGCTAAAAGTTTCCAGGCAGAGCTTGTGCTTGTGACATATGGTTCCACATAAAGTGCATCACTCTACATACCTTGTGATGATGAATCCTCTGCAGGTTCAACCCAGCAGCCCTCTATCAGCTGATGGACTCCCTTATAAAGTAGACGAAGCTCTTTCTGCTGCCGGCTTTTCTTGTACCCAGATGAAGAACATATACTATACAATATGTTTTCCTTCCTCGTTACCGTCTCGTCATTTCAGGGACATGTTGAAGTCTGTCGGAGCGTAATGTGGAGACTGAGCGTGGGCTGCTGGAGACAGGAGGTCATTTAGGCCCGGCTGAAAAAACTGAAAGCAATCTTTTTTGACAACGCCAGAGCTGCGGGCAGCAGAGAGACATGAACTCTGACAGGTTGCACAGCCTTTGGTGGTTTTTTGATTTTCTACATGTGTAAACCCTCTGATCCAGTCACTGATGTTATAATACCTCAGGGAGAGAAGCAGGTGCTCAGGCTGAATAATGTTCTGTTGAATAAAGTGGCTCCTGGTCGCAGTGACAGCATCTCAGACAACTTTCATCACAACCACAACCAGCTCCTCGTGGTTTAGTTTCTGAGGCTTCATCCACACTAATATGTTTTTGTTTTTAAACGCTAACTGTTGCTACGTTTACGTGTAGTATCCGCACTATTCCAGTGTTTTGAAACGCTCTAAAACTGAAACTTTTGACTTAGTTTAAATTTGAAAACTCCAGCTGTGTTTTAGTCTTGACGGACGGAAAGGTTAAAATGAGACACTGAGATGAGACTTTCAAAACGTCAGTCACAAAGTGTCAAGCCAAGCGAGGTCAAAACAGATTTTGTGATTTGATCCTTCTTGTGTGGCCACTCCTTTCCCATCGCCATGGCTTCCTCCAATAATGGATAATGCTTCCAATACCGCTCTGATATGTTGCTGTGTATGTCTCATCTTACTTTTCCTGATCTTCGCAGTATTTTCTCCAACTAAACAACCAACCACAGATCGGAGATAATGTGCCTCCTGTTTATACCACTTGTATGCCCAGTGTATGTGAATGGTCACGTGCAAGCGTTTTCAGATGTGTTTGTGTGGACAGAGATTATTTCTGAAATGGTGCTAACGCTCGTGTAGATGGAGATCATTTTTGTTTTTAAAATGCAGATGTTTTCCATATAAACAAGGCTTTTACTGATGATGTAGCCTGATGTTCCTGTCCTGCACCTGTGCATATTAACATGGGTCTTTCCCAGTGTCTCCTCCCAGTACACCTACAGGTAGGTGATAGTAGTTTGGGTGCTTTCACACCTCTTTGGTTAAGTTCATTGCATGAGATGATTTGATTTGATTTAAGTTCTTCAGCAGTGCTTTGCGCCTAACTTGAGTAGTTCACGTGTGTATTTCATTTGGTTTGTTTAGGTTGGTGTAACAGTTGAACTAGTGTGGACTGAAAAAGTGGACTTTACACCTGTATTGGGAAAAACTGATGCATTGTTGCATTTTATTTTTGGTTCGGTTTCTGTTAACACTCTGGCTAATCAGTCAAGTTGGACTTCTCACCTTGTCTGAGTATACATGCAGAGGAGAAAATGGAATTTCTGACCAAGGATGTCTGAGTCCGCACCAATAGGCGGAGCTGTGTCCTTTTTAATATAGTGCATATTGAACTAGTTCCTGTTGACCTGAAGAGGAATATAAAGTAAATTAAATAAATCCGCGTTTTGTGTTTTCCTACCATCCAGAATCTTCAAAATGTTTAGCTCCTTTAGCTGTCGGAGCATGAATGTAGTTTCCTCATCTGTCCAGAAGTGCGTCTTCTGCTTCTCGGTCGTCATGGTGTTTGTTTGTTTTTCCGGGAGTTACTGAACTGCTATATACTGAACAACTGCTTCGTCATCTCCTTCTTCTTCCGGGTGAAAGCCTGTGAAAGAAAAAGTGGTGCGTGCACAGAACACCAAGTCTGATTGTAGTCGGACTAACTGGAGACATGCAGCAATAGTTCAATTGAATTATCTAGGTGTGTTAGTCGAGCTACAGATAGTCCAATTTCAGTCGGACTAAGCCAATAATTCGATTTTATCAAGCTGCATGTAAACATACTGACTGACTTTTTGCAAATGAACAAAGAGGAATAAACATGAACTTGATTGGATAGTTTTGGCGTTTGTCATCCTGCATCATCACCAGGACCCACGTGGGGAAATCAAATTCCAGTGACACACAAAGAGCTCACAGTGAAATAACTGGTAAGCATTATTGGGAGGCTGTTATTAGACTGCAAATCAGTGGCATGTTCTGAATAATAACTAACATAGAGACAGATGAAAAGAAGGAGTCTTGTACAGTAATTATTCAGGGTTTAATACTGTGGGATCACTGTCACACACTCTGTTGTGAAGCCTGGAGCACGTCTAGCAGGAGGCGTCCAGGAGGAGCTGATCAGATGTCCCAAACAACCTTGGGTCTTCTGTAATAAGTCAATATGAACACAATCAGATCAAAACTAAAAAGCAACATTAGATTTTGCTGTTGAAACTAAATTCAAACCTGACTAAGTTTGTCTCTTCGTCTCTGACTGCTGAATTGGTTTCAGGAGATGAACCTTTGAATTTTCTTGAAACTGCAGGGCCAAAGGAAGCTAAAACACTGCTCACCAACTGTGTTTAAATGCTGTTTAAAGGTTGTTTGTCTCAGTTGTGGGACACTGATGGAGGAGCAGCTGATTTAGTTGGACAAGCTAAGCTTCTCTCCTCCTTCTTTACTCTTCTCTTGTCGCACGCATCCACAGATTATTCTGCAGATTACAGTCATTCAGTTCTTGTGTTTTTTTATCTGGCAGCTCAGTAACTTTTATCTCTTCCTCCCTGCTTCCGCCCCTCCATCCTTCCCTCCGAGCAGACGCCTCCCGGGTGTTATGACCCAGCAGATGCAGAACCTGCAGTTGTCCCAGACCAGGAAGTGCCCCGGTGGGCCGGCCTCCCCGAGCGCCGCCAAGCGCCTCTACAGGAACCTGTCGGAGAAGCTGCGAGGGAGCACCTCCTCCTTTGAAGATGCCTACTTCTTCGGCAAGACGGACCGCCTCCGCAAAGCCTCGGTGAGTCTGCTGCAGAGGAAGAGGTGATAGATTTAATGTGTGCTGTTTTCATTGAATCATAATGTACCAACAAATGTCCAGGTAGAGAAAACAAAGGTAAGCAGTTAAATTATAACTTTAAACATCCATACAGTTTACAGACTCACTTTCAGCCTTAGCCTCTGTATTACACTTTTTTAGCTCTGATTGGTTGTAAGTCTGTCGTATTGCGTCCAAAGGCATTTGATGTATGGCTGTCATAACGCCTGTTGGCACTTTACAGAAATAAAAAACCTCCACCAACTAGCATTTTTGGAAGTGTGTTTGCAGAGTGACACAAACACACCACCGTACAAGTAGAAATGCTTCCACCAGCATAGACTACTTGCGCAGGCTACGGCGTAGGCTTTGGGTAGAGCTATAAATCAGCCTTTAGTCATCAACATGTCTGAAGTTTTGTCTTTTTCCTGGATGATTTTAATAGTAGAAAAGATCTCCACGTCAGACGTTGAGGGAAAACCTGTCAGGCTGCCTGTGTCTCAGACAGAAGGATCAATAAAGATCCGCTTTAGCGCTTCACTAATTCTGTTAACAGCCTGAACTCTCCGTTCCTTCATGTGTCACGTCTGTTATTGGATCTGTGAGCTGCTGCCTGCAGCTGTGGTTACATCATGACACCAGCCTCTCTGCTGTCTTGACTTTGTCTTCCTTTCAGCTCAAGTGCCGTGCTCAAGGACACTCGATGAAAGGTGTCGCTGGAGAGCATTTGGAGCACTTCTCACTCCTCATCAGCACTTCTCAGAAACATTTGGTCGCTGAGATTCATCATGTGTGACGAGTGTTACGAGTGGACGTGTGTGACGAGTGTGTGTGTGTGTGTTTGTGTGTGTGTGACTGACATTTACAGATCAGTCACAACAGCAGACATGAAAGAACGGAGGCAGACGGGGGAGGAGAGAGAGCTCAGAGTACACTGCATGTGTTTCTAAAATCTCTCCAACACGAGATGGGTCAGGTTCATAGTAATAAATCAGACAGCTAAATAAATATGGAATCTGTTAATAATGTTTGTTTTCTTTAATTTCTAACGTATGGATAATTAATACCAGACCTAATCTCCTCTTTGACTAGCATACATTTCTGTATGTTTGTCAAGCATATCAGCTGTGGCTGAAGAGAGGACAGGGAGATGACGATGGTGTTGCTTTTCTGCAGGTTAATATTGTGCTTGTTCGATATGTGTTTGATAAACTGCTTGTATTTTGCTGTTGTGGTTGTTTATCCCCAGTCTGCAGCATACTCCACATTCCCACCCATGTTTATCAGATGAAACTCTATAATGGAATCAATAGCAACTTCATTTTCTTACTTATGGTCCAAAGAGATATCAGTCAACAATATGTTTTTACCAGCATGGATTGAACCATATCAGCCCCTGACACCTGGCAGTTGCTGTGTGTTAAAGCCGGTTGATTGGCTCAGGCTCAGGCTTGATTGGTGTTTGGTCGCAGAGTGCAGGATTTCATTGTTACAGGTATTGTAAAAAGCCCAAATATTTTTATAAACAAACATCAACTGTCAATTCATGCTCGCCTCAGTAATAGGACTACAGTATCTGTTTTCTAACAGGTTTGCAGGCGAGTATACATGCACTCATCTTTTGGTGTATCAATGAGCAAAATTCCACATTGCTCTCTGTAGATCCGACTGCAGTGCGGTTATTTGGTCAGACCCTGATGGTCCCTCCTGTGCCCTGGTGCTTCTCAGATATGTTTTAATTAGTGTCAGTTGTGAGGAGGATCTTTCAGTGCTGGCAACAGTCACGGGTAGAGTAAGAAATAGACTGATAGTCGTTGCTACATCAGGCAGACTATGGAGTGGTGCTTTATCAATACAGTCTGCGCTAAATCTTGAACTGAGCCATACTCGATTTCCTTCATGGCAGACACTAATGCGCATCAAAATGACAGCAACATGGAGGTCAGAGAGGATGTAAAGACAGTGATTGACAGGGAGAATACATTAAAGATGAGGGAGTCACCACAGTAGTGTTAGCATCAGATGACAGAGAGCTTCAGCCGTTTGAACTGCTTTACAAGCAGATGTACACAAATATATCTGTAGAAAGCCAACATGTACCCATGTATCAGTCTGATTCGCTGATCGATGCCTGTCCACTCTTTGTCCTGGACATGCTCACATGTGAAAATCAAGTTTCTTGTTCCATGACATTTCTCTGACTGCAGACAGCTGACAGTAACCTGATTACTTTTAAGAGTAAGTGAACACACAAGTGACTTCAGCTGCACAACAAAGCTCCACTGAAGCTGCTGCGCACCACCTGGCTGTGTGGTGTGTTGTAGTTTCAGGAAACATATGAACCATAGGCTGAACAAAGTCATGGCACAGCATCTGTGATGTCACCCATTTGCTTGTGGACTCCTGTTTTGAAGTCTCATGTTTGGCATTTCGGCTGTTGCCATGTTGGAATTGTGGAGCTAGAAGTGACCATATATGGAGGGAGAAGGTGGAGCTAACTCTAACACTAGTTGCTAGCTTGGTTAGCACAGTCTATCACAGTCTATGGTAAACAGCTGACTCCTTAAGCCCAGTATACACTGTGTGATTTTGGGCTGTCCCAGACAAAAGATGACCAGCGTGAAAGAAACGTGGCGATATCTTTGGTCGAGGCTCTAAAATGGTCATCTTACGTCGCACAGTGAGAGGTTCTAGGATGGTGGCTGTCATAGTCTTGCGATCAAACACTGAAATTTTGACAGCATCAGCAATTTGGGATGACCATCTCACTGTATTACTGCTGTTACCACCGACGTCTACTAACCAACCAATTGAAATGCAGCATGAAACTGAGCGGACAGTCTGCATACATCAAACTTGATGTTGAATCTAAGTTTATTAGATGTCGCACAGTGTAGCTGCACTAAATTTAAAAGATTGCTAAGATCTCACCATCTGTACGAGACTTTAGATGGTCTGTTAGTACAACCCTAACCCTGAAAAGACTTTATAAGTGATCAAAACATTACAATTAACTTACATGAACTGGTTACGTTACCTAACCAGCGTTATCGCCGTGGTAGCAACTTGTCAACGGACGGGACCTACCTGTCGCTCATAGCAGCCACACCTTTAGTTATGCATAACTTTAGGCCCTAATAAAATATTAACAGGTGAGTTATATTAACATTCAGCCACCATACAGTTGTCATGAATGTTGAAATAAGCTATGCAGACCAAAGCTGTTTTTTGTACCAGGCTGTTAACATGTTTATTCCTGCTGTGAAGTTGGACATTTTAAAATGGTGGTCTGTGGGGATCGACTTGCTCTTGGAGTCAGCCTCAGGTGGACATTAGAGGAACTGCAGTTTTTGGCACTTTCACATTGGGTTCATTTTTCAGCCAAACGGTTCCTGTCAAACAAAGTCTGGCTGAGAAGGTGATTGTTCTCATCGTGCAACTTTACATGAGACTTTCTGCACACTGCTTCTTTATATTGACATATGTGGATGTGTATTTGTTTAAAACTGCAGTTCCTGGTTTAACTGTAACAGAATTATACTTGTTGAACTCGGCTCAGTAGTCAACGTGAGCACTTGTTCTGTCCTGCAGACCATGCAGGGCAGCGACTGTATCTTCGAGGCAGGTGGAGCAGCAGGACCTGGACACGGTGCAGATCCTCTTGTACCAGTTCTCGGCCGAGGAGCTGGACCTGAACACCCCCAACAGCCAGGGCCTGACGCCTCTGGACATCGCCATCATGACCAACAACACACCGATCGCTAAACTGCTGCTGAAGGCCGGCGGCAAGGAGAGTCCACACTGTGAGTACACCACGACACTGTGCTGTTGTTCTCCAGCATGTGAGGAAGTTTAATGTGTGGGCTGATGAGGGCGCTGTAATGTCTGTTGTCATGCTCTCCTTCTTTGCGTCCTTGTCTCAACACAATGAGTTGTACAAGAGGTTATAACAGTGCACACACTCAGTCATTCTCTTCTGGTGTTTCACTCAGTTGTGTTGATTAGAAGCGGTGGAATCTGCAGCCTGTTCTTTGCTCCCACGGTGTTTTTATATTTAGAGTTTCTGAGCAATGCTGCCGTCACTCAGATTTCTGTCAGTAGATTCCAAAATATGAGTCAAGAAACAGACTGCTGCAGTCATATCTGATTGGTTCTGCCCAGTCTGACCTTTAAGTCTGAAAACCTAATTTACAGGTGAACACATCAGATCAATGGTCTTGTTACTGGGCACACTGGTTGTCATGGTGACGCTGATATAAAGGTGTGGGGTTTTGTTGGGTCAACCCTGAGACCTGCAGCAACGTAGAAAATATGAGCCCTATTTAAACAATCTGTAGCTCATGGCTTAGAGTTCATTTAGGACATGTCCAGCTCCATTTGCAAGTTAAGCAGGTGCATTATCTGGGCACAAAGTAAAGCACAAGGTGCTGAGGGGTTGTATTGAGTCCCTTAATTAATCATGTGTGTGTTTTGGGTGTAACAGTGTCATCTCCCATTCCCTTTAAAACCCTGGCACGCCTGCTCCTGGTGTACTGCTGCTTACATGGTTACCTTATCAAATTGGAGAAGCGAGCGGTTTTCTGCTGTAATACAGTAAGAGCAGTAATGTCACTGCAGCAGATATCGCAGGACATTAAAGCAGCAAAACGAAAAACTGTAGTTATGAACTTAACAGTGGACACAGCACTAAACTTTAAGTTTCTGAAATATCACTGAAGTCACGCTCCTTCTCGTGTATATCTTCACAGCGTAAATAAGGAGGTCTGACAGCAGCTCTGCTGTGCTCTCTGCTACGTTCATGGTTTCCAGAAAATCATCCATATTTTCCTCATTAATTGTTTATTATTTCACCCACCTGTAACCCCTCCACACGTCCCTGTGTGTAACAAGCAGAGAGTACGCGTGACCCTGCCTATGTAGGCGCATCTTACTATGTGAATAATGTGCCCTTTAAATATCAGGAAAATGCTGCACCATTCTGACACCATTTTTGCAATCACTTTCTGCTGCCTTAAAATAGAAAGATACCAACATTGCACCTGACTACATCTCATTTTAAGACCTACACGTCCATGAGCACACAGATGGGCGTTAGTACCTAAACAACGTGGGCGCTGGCTGTGAAAATGACAGCTGCATCAGTCTGAAACTAGCAATGGCTGTTGTGCTACGCTGTGCGCCGCTTTGTGCCAAGTGTAAGATAGGGCCCCTGAAGTCTGATTGATCTGGTGTTTTTGTAGAGGAAGTCAAAATGTCCACTGTGAAAAAACACACTAACCAAAAGGCTCTTAATAGGAATGCATTGTTTTTGAAATTCTGTGTCAATACTGATATAAGAGATGGCCGATAACTGATAACAATGTTTTGTTCTCGTTGTTTATTCCCCCTTTGTGCCAGGGAAACAAAGAAATCTTTACAACAAAGAAACAGCCTCGATGCAACCTCCTTTTCCATGATGAACGTTTTTTAAATAACTGCTTCATAAGTCTTTTTACTACATGTGATACATCATAATTCCCTCTCTAATATCTGTTTGATATCACTGTGATAACATCAACAAGTTTCTCCTTCAAACAGCCGTATTTTTTAAAGTTTCTTGCCCAAAGAATGTTATAATTTTCAATCACCCAATTCTCATTTTTACTGAATAGAGCTTGGATGCAGTAATGTATTTCTCCTCCTGCCGATGTCAACACAGTTTTGTTGTTCACAATGTAGCTTTATCAGGGAAACCACAGGCTACGTCCCTGATCCATTGTTAGTGAGTTCACGGCTGCCTTTCATCCCAATGGCGTCCCTGGTGACGGTCTCTGTTCGTCCCAAACATGTTTTCTGTTACTCATCAAGCTCTGCTTTTTAGCCTGCGCAGATTTGATGTGATACAACAGAGAAATATCGGCCACTGACAGACTGATGGCAGCCAACAAGGAGAATATCAGCTGATACAGATGTGCAGCTGATATATCAGTGCATCCTTAGTTCCCAAGATAAAAATAAATGTTGTGCTACACAAAATTGTTTTCATTTTTCTAATCTTAACTTTCTCTCTTGTGAAACAATGGATTGCTTTATCATCAGTAAAACAATCTGATGTTATAGAGCTCAGCTTAAACACTGACATGTTTCAGGTGTGTTCATACATTTTATACCTGCAGGTCATCCAGAATTCAAAGAGGTGTTGTTAAATGTAATATATCAGTGTAACTAATCAGACAGTTAGTCTCCACTAAAGTGAATCCAGTTCCGTGTCACTGTATTAACTCATTTTTACCTTTAATCAAACTCTTGTTTATCATTTTTTTCACTATCAGTGAACTTGTTGTTGTGTTTTCACAGTTGCTTCCAGTGAAATCTGCTGTCTTTAACCTTTATTAGAAGTGTGTGTGGCTCCCTGCAGAGCAGCACACCCACACACACACAGCGAGAACAAGTTGCATTGTAACAAAGTGACTGTACAAACAATTTGAGTCAACTGCTTTTTTATGACACCGCTCACAAACAGAAGTAAAAACGGCTTCTCAAATGATGCGAATCACAGCCCTGCATCATATACATATATAGTGCGTGCGTGCGTGCGTGTGCAGCATAGCGTGAGTGATGCTGTGGATCAGACAGGGCCTGTGTTTGTGTCTGCAGCCCAGTCTGGGTCTCCTCTACCTGGACCTGAATGAGCCCGCTATCCCCCTCTCCTCCTCCCCCACCTCTTCCCCCTGCCCACACACACACACACACACACACACACACACACACACACACACACACACACATACACATACACACTCACACACACAGTTTTCCCTCCATCAGTCCCCTGGTTGTCCTCCATAAACCCTCCAAAGACAGGTGGTTCTTACCTTACTACTGAAACCCCATTAGCCCCCACTGTCTGGCCGTGTGTGTGTGTGTGTGTGTGTGTGTGTGTGTGTGTGTGTGTGTGTGTGTGTGTGTGTGTGTGGTGAAACAGTGGCCACTTTACATTGAGCCGGGTCTCCTGCGTGACTCCCCACTGAACAGCTTTAACAAGGTTTGTCGTTTAATGGTTTAACTTTTCCAATGATGCATGTAATGCTGGGGCAATTACAGCTAAGTGATTTATTGTGCCATGTAGGGGGGGCGCAGCGGCGAGAGCTCTCCACACAGCGGCCTGGACTCTGGGCGGCGGTACAATCCCATCCTTGTAAACAAACACAGAGTAAACATTGCCGCTGTTTTCCCTCCTGGGGCCGGCTGCTCTCTGTTTATGTCATTCCTCAAGTGCCAAGTAAATCAGTCAGCCCAGGCCTGACAGCCCAGCAGCAGCAGCAGTGTGTGTGTGTGTCTCCCTTGGTCACTTTCCATAAGAGTGTGTATGTGTACTGGGTCTGTACTGGTGTGTGTTTTAAGCATGTTGACCTGAGTTAAAGAACAAGGTAAAAATCTCTTTAACAAGTAAAAGACCTGCTTTCTAAATACTACTAAAGTAAAAGTAAACAAGTGTGTATGGATGTCTGTTCATGCCAGAAAAATATCAGTAACACTTATAAACTCTGGAAGTTAAGTACTTGAGCGGTTGAGGAAGTATTCAGATATTTTACTGAAGTAAAAGAAGTAATACTACAGTATGAAAAAGGTCATCACAAGTAAAAGTCCTGCATTTAAAATCTTACTCTAGTGAAAGTAAATGTGTGTATGGACGTCTGTTGATGACAGAATACGTATATATGTTTTGAAAACTTAAGAAGTGTTGTGGAAGATTAGTAATATTTCAGTACATAAGGAGGTCCTGCATTTGAAATGTTGCTAAACAAAAGTAAGCATCTATCAGCAGCTGAGTTAAAGGAGTATTTCAGTTTTTTAAAGTGGTATTATATAATTTATTAGGCTTCGTATTACGATATACCAGGATATTTTGAAATCCAGACAGTATGATTTTGCTCCTGTGGACGCTCCATGTATTGTATATAGAGTACAGCGTGAGCCCTCAGAGGTTGGTCTCTGTTGGTGGAACAGAGAGTTGACCTGACATAGAGCATTGGGGATAACGTCACAGGACTGTAAACGGCCACAACAGCAGATGGAGAACGAAAGGGAAAACGGCTTATTTTCACACTTTACTCTGTATATTAAGGGTTTATTTTGACCAGATCAGAGTTGGTGATGGTCTAAAACATGGACTAACTAACTATATGACTAACAAGATGTTTTTGTGAGTTAAATTTTGTTTCTGTCAAGTTTGAATAAAGTGTGTTTTATGATTTGTTATCGAGGCAGTTAAGGTAGTCTTAGTTTGGTGAAAGAGAGACACTAGAATTCAGAAGGTTTGCTGTTGTAATTCTCTGTCTAATGAGAGAAACACCTGTTAGAATTTTATCTTTGTTGACTTTTTGTGATTTGATAGTGTTTATTTATCAGACTGATACAGCTAAGAGAGGTAACAGGAACTAAAGGGTAGCAGCAGACAATAATAATGTCAAAGACCGTAAACCACGGTGCAGTTTTAGGAAGGTACGAAGGTATGAAAAATTGGGATTCTGCCCAAGAGTATGAGGTGCTTATCCATAGTGAGTGTATAACAGTAGATACAGATACAGTAGATGTCAGTCGCCACGCCTCCACAGCAGTGCATGGCTCAGGTTATATATTGACTATGGATAAGTACCTCATACAATCTCACTTTATCTCTTTAATTTTCTCTGTGACAACAAACATCTTCACCTGCATTAACTTCACAAATAATATTTTCATGATGGTACATAAAACATACGTTTTCAACACAGAATTCTGTTCTCCTCAGCTGAAGTCTCAGTAATATTTTAGATGGAGACACTTTTCTTAGCCAATATATCGGAGGGACATTTTGGACTGAGTCTGTTGTACCAACATAAAATGTAGCTGCATGTCTGCTCAGACAGTTGTGTTTCAACACTAAAAGTTATTTGTCTTTATTAAAAACAAGTCTGTTTTTATCGAGAAGCCAGAGGAGACTCTGATGGACAGAAATAACATTTGAAGAATCATGTTACGTATAGTTTATTCAGACATTGTGTAGAAGTCCTCAGACAGACTGCTGGACAGTGATCAACGTAGTTTAACATAGTTACCATCTTATCATGTTTCATCAGTTACTGTCTGTCTGAGGTGATTCTGACTGTTGAACCTGTTTTAATGTGCAGATTCAAGATTTTATTTTACTTGGAAAAATATTCTGTAGGTGCAAAACCTCTTTGTTTTATTTTACTTTGTTTATATATGCGTCTGTGTCTGTGTGTCTGTGTGTGTTAATGTGTGTCCCTGAGCTCACCTACGTTGGCTGTGTGTTAATTTATGAGGCCCCTCGGGGCCCCTGGGGAGTGCTGGCTCTATATTTAGCCCCCTCCCCGTCCCTTCACTCAGACAATGTCCTCCTGTGTGAGGCGGCTCCTCCTCAGACACAGCAGCCTGTTAATTTACAGCCTTTTCAATTAGCAGCCGTTAGCGGCTAACAGGGCTCTGACAGGCCGAGCCGAGCAGGAAATGACACCTCCAGCTTAATAATATGGCTGTGTCGTTTCCAACGGCAACCGTCGGATGGTGAGTCAGGAGCAGGAGGCTGTGTCCAGCTGTTTGTTGGTCAGAACATGATTCAAACTGATAGAACTTTATTTCAAAATTTAGTGAAAATCCAAAAGTGTCCAAAGATGTTGAATATTAACAGGCTGTTCACAATATTAAAAATATAAATACAATCTATTATATTTAATTGAGTCTTGCATCTTTGAGAATGTTGCGCATCCACTTGCAAAGTAGTGATGTAATTAGGTGATTAATAATGTTAAAACAGCTTTAATCAATACTTTTTTATCACTGCCTGTATGTGAAATCACTGCTGCAGCTGAGGAAATTTATATTTTCTGTTTGTTATGCTAATGTGCTTCATGTAGTTTTTCTTTCTTCATTGATAGAATTTAATTTTAGATGTTACAGTTTTATTCTTTTCTCTTTTTATTAATTTTGGTTCGATGTCTTGTCAGCGAACACAAAGTCTGTCACTGAGTCATGAAGGTCAGAGTACTATAGAAGGCACACAGTCATTTCACTGCACAGTGGAGAGATGCCGTAAGTTGAGTATGTACGAAATAAAAACCTGGACCCTGCCGCTCATTCTCAATCTGTTGCATGCCGTGTACTGTCAAGAAAGCTTACAAGGTTCAAATTCAGCTTTATGTTCTTTATTATCGTGAACACAACTGTTAAATAGAAGCAGACCTTGGAAATGAAAACCTTGGCTCTCAGGCTCCTTGCGTCAACGCTCCTTAAATATGTATAAAAAGTAAGAAAAAGAAAATTACGCAGGTAAAAAAACAAAACGAGAATCAAAGACATTAAATCCTTCCTTTAATGTTTCCTGGTGTTTTTGTGAGGTTTTGTACCTGTGAATACAAACTCCGCTGTGGTCTTTAAAAGTGTCCAGCAGCATCCCTTGGCTACGATCCTGTGTCTTATCTAATAATTAACTGTGTTCAGTATGTGTCTCTATACAGAATGAGATTTAATACGTCTCTGATTACACACACTCATTATGTGCATGCACCAGTGGACACCTGACAGATCATTACAAACACTAATTAAACAAGCAGCATTGAAACAAAAGCAAACAGTGAAGCATTCAGCAGGTAAATGAAGAGCTGCATGGAGATGTTCTTGCAGCCACGCACACACTTCTTGGTGTGTGTGTGAATGAGTGTGTTGTTGTGCGCCGCTGTTGGTTTGTTTATGCTGCTGTCACGCTCCATGAGAGAGACGAGCTGGCAGCGCACTGAGAGTCTCACTGTGATAAACGTGGAGGAACTCACACAGAGGTGTTTTCTGATGAAGGTCACACTTTATACTGCATCTGTCCAAAGCATGATACACAACATACATGTTGTACTTGTGATGTTTCTAATCAGATATCAGTCAGGCTTTGAACACATTCATACGTGTGTGTTTGCTTCTTAAAACGATCACCCTACCAATTACACACATACAAGTTAAATTAACTCATGCTCCGGACTAAAATGGTCCTCTAAATGAAATACTAAATCACAGATAGACTGCTCAAAAAATAGGGAAACACACTAAAAGCATTTTAGCAACTTGAAGCGACTTTTTGAATTTGTTTTTAATGAGAATTAAGCTTAAGCTAACTGTTTTTGCATTGCGACATGCCTTGCGTTTCTGCGCTCTAGGCAGATGGCAATTTTAGGCAGTTCCTGGATGACAAAGGCACCGATGCCGTTGACTGGCCGTCTCATTCACCTGACCTAAATCCAACTGAGCACCTATGGGACGTTATGTATCGGTACATATGATTGTCCAGGAGCTCACTGATGCCCAGGTCTGGGAGGAGATCCCCCAGGACACCATCTGCTAACTCATCAGGAACATGCCCAGATGTTGTCAGGTCATACAGGCAGGCAGGGTCTGTACACACTACTGAGGCACATGATGAGTTGGATCAGCCTGTGATTTCTATTTTAAACTTTGATTTTCAGTGTGATTTTGAATCCAGCCCTCGTTGATGACTTTGGTTTTCACTGACTGTTGTTACGTCATTTTGTTCTTAACAATTATACATCAGTGAAGATTTGCAGCTTGCATGATTTGTTCATCAAGATCTGATGTGTTTAGGTGTTACATTTTTTGAGCAGTATATATTCCACGGGACGTGTATTTTTGGAAACAGGATTTTCTGCCCTTAGTTCTCAAAAGAAAATTCCTCTCCACACACATTGTTAAAAAAAAAAATCTCTGTCCAAATTAAAAAGTAAAAACACAATTGAAGAGCTGTCAAGACACCAGCTGGCCGGAATGTCCAACAGAGATGTTGCATGTCAACTGAATGTTCATCTCACAACCATACACCATATCCAGTGTGGTTTGTGTGAATTTGGCAGTACATCCATCCAGCCTCACAACTCACACCAGCTCAGGACCTCCACATCCAACATCTTCACCTGAAAGATTGTCTGAGACCAGCCACCAGAACAGCTGATGCAACAATATGTTTGCACAACCAAAGAACTTCTTCACAAATGTCAGAAAGTGTCTCAGTGAAGCTCATCTGCATGCTCGTCGTCCTCACCAGGGTCCTGACCTGACAGCAATTTGTCATCGTAAATGATCTGTACGGTTCTGAGGCTGGTTGGATGTACTGCCAAATTCTGAGAAACACCATTGGAGACGGCTTATGGTCATGAACTGAACATTCAGTTGACAGGCAACAGCTCTACTGGACATTCCTGCAGTCAGCATGCCAATGGCACGATGCTAAACGGCATCTTGATATGTCACACCTGTCAGGTAGATGGAATATCTTGGAAAAGACGTGCTGACTAACACGGATTTGAAAATATGTGTGATTAAAATTTGACAGAAATTTATTTGTGCATAAAGTGCACAAGAAAGTCTTTGATGTACAACTTAAACATGCGAAAATGGGAGCAAAAACAAAACTTTGCAATAAAGTTTTGTTCAGTGTGAATGTTTTCTGACAGTTAATAGACCATACAATGAAGTGATTATTTGTTACAGTAAGTTGGCAGTGAGACAACAGGAAGTAGAGACAGATAACACAACCTTTATTACATTTCCTTACACCTCACACAGTCAGAACTGCTTTTACAATATATTTTTTATTTCAATGCCTTTTCCCGCGTATGTGCTTGAAGAAAATTTCATGATAATCTCTGCAGTAGAATTCTGAGTTATGCGGTGTTCTCCCTCCTCTTCTTCAGTGTTTCTCAGTGTTTCGTACCTTCTCTTCATCCTCACTCCCCACTGTTGGACAGCCAGTGTTGGTCCTTTTATGGTCACATGCTCAGAGAAGGTTTCCATCTTTTTGGCCTCGATGTGTTTTGTCCCGGCTCTCACGTGGACAGTGAAGTGTCTTCTGTAAAAGATGGCTGGGCCTAAGCCTCCGCTGGCCTTGACACATCTGAACCTGCAGCCTACAACTCCTCCACAAACTCGTGTTTGTTATTAACAAGAGACACAACTCTTGTCATCCAGCCCACGAGTGTGAAAGAGGACACACGTGCTCCTCTTGGTCGCTGTGTTTGTTGAATTGTAATAAAATAATTCAGTTATATTTGTGAAAAAAGAACCACCTCGAAAAAAAGAAAACCGTCCATATATCTGTTTAAAATGAGGGACACCAGATACAACTTGAGAGGAACTTTATTATTTGAAAAACCAAAGACTCGAACCAATGCAAAAAATCACAGTGTATCTGTCAAAGGGGTGAACATCTGGAACAACTGTCCTGAAAATATTAAACTATGTTGTACATTAGTCAGCCTTAAAAGACTTTATAAAAATAACATAATTTCTCATTATAGTATGGAAAATTAAGTTAGCTAATTCCGTACTGTTATTTCTGGGTTGTGTGCTATGCGCTATGCTCTAGTTTTGCTACGATGGGAAATTTAAGTTTACTGATACGATTCATCTCAAATTCTTGTGCTTTGTTCCTTTTGTATTTTTTGTGACGAGTGTAATCTTGTAAGGTAAAAGGGCTAGGTTTATATAAGCTTTGCTTCTACCTACACCTTTTCGGTGTCTTTGAAATGTACCGAAATAAACTCATTCATTCATTCATTCATTCTTTTGCTGACAGACATTTTTAAAAGTTGGTCTTTTAGATTACATTTTGTGTTTACTCCAAAATCCTTTAAAGCAGCGACACTCAACACACTGCCTGTGGGGCAAATCTGCCCAGCGATAGGTTGCAGAGTGGCCCGACGACCATAATTCAGAATGAAAGTAAGTGATTTACACTTTTGTACTCTGAATGTTAATAAAGTGCCAGAGTGCATAAAACGCATCGAAATAGAGCTTGTTTATTAAAAAAACAAAAGAAAAAAGAAGGCCCAGGAATGGCTGTTGTGAGCACCAGTTTGGGGCATTGGAGCCTCGGCACATCTGGCACTCGATTTTTTGGGGGGTCATCTTCGCAGATTCTGAAACTGTTCTAGATGCTTGACCTTTTTAGCATCTTGTCAGCCTGTCACAGTGGGTCAAACTGTCCCAGTTTCAGTAATACTGGACTGCTAGTAGCTTTGTTTGGCAGTGTTTTATAAACAGTAACATGACATCACATATCAATAACAATCATTTTCCGCCTCTGTCATATGGCCACTGATCCTGTCCCCTGCTTGGAGGGTAAAGAGATCCTGGACCTCAGTGCTTTCCCAATTTGCAGACATTTTTGGCTGCTTTTCCTCTTCTTTGAGTTAGCCGCTAACTGCGTTAACTAACCACTAACTGTGTGTGGGGGTAGGTTACGACAGGGGAGTGCTTGTGTGTCCTTGTGTGTCCTTGTGTATCAGTCTGAGTCCCTGCTCCAAATTCAGAAGTTTTTGCAGGTTTGTGAATGCAGCGCAGGTGGGACTCTTCTTTTTTCCCTCAGCTGTGGAGTTTTGAGTCTCAGGGTAGAGACTTAGAGAGACTCAGAGCTTATCAGATCTATAGATGAGAGGGGCAGCTGATTTTGAGTGACCCAGCGCAATGAATAGTTAAGTTCACTTTCACTGTGCCTGCTGTTCTGCTGCTCCGTCTGTGACCAGAGTACGCTCTGCGAGAGAGTGGAGCAAGTTGAAGTAGCTTTGTGTGAGGTGCATAATGATTGAATGGTTGAATTACTACACAGTTATAATTTTAGTATTCGGGTCAGTCCTGGTGTTAGGAGAGGATCTGGGGTTGAGGCTAAGCCCCAGATGTACTCAAATCCTAGAAACGCCCCTTTGTACACCTGCCCTGTGTGAAGCTGCTGCATGTAGATTTGCCTTGTTTATTAATTTTAGCTGATGAATATAATGAATGTTTGTTTATTCACTGGCCCCTGGCTTCCTGACATTTTTCAAAAGTGGCCCCCAGGCAAAGCTAGTTGAGTATCCCTGCTTTAAAGGCTCAGAGATGTGATGCCTGGTCTTTATGGTTTCAAAACGTTGGTGGTTGAAACACACACGTGAAAGTTTTGTTGATGCACTGTATCATGATTAAAGGTCAAATCTGGATCCATGTTCGGTAACTGTCGTTCCTCTGAGCACCAGCTCTTACTGCAGCGATCTCTCTGTGTTTTTCTGTTGTAGTTGTGAGTGTGGAGAGTCGCGAGGCCCACCTGAGCTCTCTGGTGGTGGAGGCTGAGCGGCGGGCGGCAGACCTGGCAGCTCAGGCTCAGAGAGACGGCCTGTCTCTGGAGGCCTGCCAGAAGGACAAACAGCTGAGAGCCTGGGAGTGGAGGAGCAAGCTGTACAAACGCATGAGGACAGGCTTCCAGCATGCGCGTAAGTGTATGTGTGTGTGTGTGTGTGTGTGTGTGTGTGTGTGTGTGTGTGTGTGTGTGTGTGTGTGTGTGTGTGTGTGTGTGTGTGCGTCCGTGCATGCGTGCGTGTCTTTAAGAACCTGGCAACTTTTAATCCTGTGTGATCAGTTCAGTTACAGCTGACCTATAATCAGCAGAACCATTCATTAATGTGTCCTCTGAAATTATTCAGAATGATTCTTTTGTCCAAAACCAGCTTTTACAGACACAGATGAAGCCACAGCAGATCAAGGTGAATCCTTCAAGAACAAGTGGCACTAATTTCAAACCCTGTCTGACACGAGAAAATAGAAGGTTGAAGCTGCATGAAATAAAATATAAATGGTACAGAAAATAGGTTTTTTTTTTATTATAGAGAAAGAGTGTGTTAGGTAAGTGCTCTCTGAAGAGAAAGGTCTTAAAGTTTTGCAGTAGACACACAAAGCAGCATCAAATGGAAATACACAAGCACAGGTTCTTTAAAATTAACTTAACCCTTTGAATTCTGCCATAGAAACAGTCCGCCAGCGCATTTGTTGGTATTTTTGCTTATTGTGACGTCATTTTGATTCCTAATTGATTTTTTCTCCATTTAATTTGATTATTTTATTTAATTCTTTCGTATTATGTCATATGTCCTTGTTGAGCTTCAGCTTCATCAGAGTTATTCGGACACAGGCTGAGATCATGAATCATCTCTGTGACACAAACAGTCATTTCATTTCTGCAGGCTGTGAATTTAATGAACTCCATTTTCTCCGTCTCACGTTTCCCTCCTTATGAAGGAAACATGAAACGAGTTCTTCATTATAACCCTGAAGCTCTGCGCTTTCTGCTGCCTGTTAGTGTATTAGATTATCACTTATTACACTTTGTTCATCTATTTGTTAGATTTTATTAAAGCGTTATAATTTCAGTTCATCTCTCCGGCTCAGAACAAAAGTTGTTCTAACATTGAAGTCACCTTTCACCGAGTAAGATTGATTTGTCCCACAGATAAACTATAAATCTGTTTACAGAGAACATCAGATAAACCACTTGTTGTTTATAATACGTTCTAGACTGAACCTCTGTTACACACAGAGCCTGATCAGGTTTAATACAGCTTGTAACATAACACTAATTATCTGGAATATATCATCACCAAACTGTTGAGTGCTCTTATACACACTCGATGTAACCAAAGAAACCAAAATTACTGCAGAGTGTCGACATTGTCTCTACAGAGAATTTAGTTGAAGGAGGTGAGAGCATAAATGGATCACTGATGGGGCGCACATGGCTTAGAGCGAGGGGCCCCAAGGGCCACAGCCTCCGTATGAAGTGATTGTCACTATTTCTAGTTGGAAAGAGATGCAAAATGAGATGAAAAATGATCACAAAGAGATGCAAAACAAGACACAAGACAAGATAGAAAAGGAGTTGCAAGAACATGCAAAATGAGACGATTAACAACTACAAAGAGAAACGTATTTAGATTGAACATGAGGTGTGGCATGACTGCAGAGAAACATACCAAGATGCCAAAATGAGATACAAAACAAAATGAGACATGAAACGACTACAAAGAGAAGCAAAACAAAATAAAAACAAGATGCAAAGCAAGATGAAAAACGAGCTGTAATACGACTACAAAGGGAAGCAAAATGATGCAAAAAGAGACGTAAACAACTACAAAGAAGCAAAATGAGACGCAAAACAAGATGCATAACAACTACAAAGAGAGGACTAAATGCGAAACGAGGTATAAAATGAGATGCAGAACAAGAGGGAAAATGACCACAAAGAGATGCTTGAAAGAGACAAAACAACTACAAAGCTGTAGAACAAAACAAAACCATTGCGAAGAGATAAGAGACAAGAAAAGAGACACAAGACACGATGCAAAATGACTGCAAAGAAACACAACGTCCACGACAAGATGCAAAACATCTACATGATGTCTCAGTGAGTCTGGAGGTCTGACACCTGTGTAGGAGTTGGGGGCCTTTCACATGTCTGTGCCCAGGGGCCCCTTGTTCTCTCTCTGTCCATAGGTGAGTGGATTTTTGACATAGAGTGCAACCAATGCGTCTTTTTCTGCATCATGTTCTGTTGAAAACAAAAACAAGTTTTCATATCAGTGCCTATCAGACAACATATAAACCTATACTGATATATCTGTAATAGGCAAATATCAGCTGATTTTATTGGCTTAGCAATATATCGCTCCTGCTCTATAAACCAGCAGAAGATTTCTGTCAGAGAGGAGGAGGAGGAAGAGGAGGAAATACATCAAAGATTTAGCATTTTCTCATCATTACTATATATTGAGAATGATCTTGTTTGTTGCTTTGTGACTTCACTGAACACGTTTTGGCAGTTTTCTCTCAGCAGTGATTTTCATTAAGTGGCTCCTTCAGACCAAAAGACACTGAGAGCTTTCTCATTTCAGGTTATTTAAAGTAAAAACTTGATCCAGCTGATGAGTGTGTGAAAGCCTCCCACTGGCTGACTGCTCAGGATGTAATGTGTTTGACATTCTCAGACACATTACAGAGTTTCATTTGGAATAAACAAAAGACGAAAGATGCGTGAGCAGAGATCAGCGAGTAGCTGACAAGATGAAGAAAAGAATGAGTCAATCACGTTTTCTTTATGCATTAATACACTTGTTTTTTATGTTTTGTATTTTTCAGTTGGAATGACTCTTACGCTATATTTTGAACTTGAGATTCCTTAAATGTTGACGCTTCTCTGTTCCCCTGCTCAGGTGCCCCGGAGGCCCCATCTATGGTTCGTCTGAGCGTGAGCAGTAGCACCACACTGACCGTCACCTTCCAGGAGCCGCAGTGTCTCAACTCCACCGTGGTGACCAAATACAGAGGTACAGGTGCACACATACAACCACGTGAACACTGTATTCAGATTCTTCGTGATCACATGGTTCCTCCTTTAATTCTAATTTGTACAGAAAAGTTTTTGTTTAGCAACATATGTTCAAATCAGCGGCTTTTAAAGTGGAGCCTCCTCATTTCATTGTGTATTTATAACATTAAATAAACAAAGCAACATTTCAAGTTCTAATGTCATGTACATAAAGATCACAGTTAAGCAGTTGTTGGCAATCAAAGGTCCAGTATGTCGAATTTAGGGGGACATATTGGCAGAAATGGAACATACTACAATAAGTGTATTTTCCTAGGTGTATAATCACCGACTAACAGGACCTTCAAAGGACCATACCAGTGGTTTATATCATGTCCAACACTGTACTGCTGAGCACGTTCCTAAGCCATGCTGCTGGTTTTCAAAAAATTTTGCATTTGGAAATGATTTGCAGAAATGTGATGTGTACACAGTTTGTAATTAAGTAACTAAAACCTGTAAAATCACTAGTGTGAATAATTTAAGTTCCTGTAAAATTAATTGATGCCTTCAAAAAGACATTTTTGTCTCGATTTTGTATTTATCGTCCTTATAAGGAAACCAGTAAATGCAAAAATATGTATATAGACGAGCAGAATATCAATAAGACACCATGTAAGTAAGCAGTATAGTTCCTTTATAACATTAGTATTAAGTGCAAAGAGACATCCACAATATATTATATTTGCACATGTATTAACTACATTGTATATTAGATATTATCGCTGATATGAAATAAGAAATACAGATCAAAATCACCGTCTTAAAAACCCTGTCAGATCTGCAGTTTTCCCAGTTGTCATAGTAACACTACATGCTTTGCTGCTTGCCAGTTTTCCAGGTGAACTGCAGGCAGAAAATTTTTTTATCAGTATTTCACTTCATTTTGAAATAACAGAATATGGTGTTATACTATAATATTGGAATGTAGAATATTTTTAAGCAGATGTTGTATGTTGTACAAAGCGTGACAAAGAGTCCTGTGGTTTAAGATACTTAAAATAGTTTAGAAACATTTGGTTCAGACAATAGTGCACAAATTGTACATATTTTGTGTGTAAATATATTGTACTGTATATGCAATATAATATCTATCTATTTTTATATTAAATACTGTATGTATATTAGTGTTACTTTTACATATTTTGTCCTTTTTAATGATTTAATTCTGTTCCTGTTTGAACACTTGAGTCTGAAAATGTGTTAATACATGTTCTGTGTGTTGTGTGGAGGGAGCTGCAGCTGCATTTCATTATGCAGTCCTGTGTTGTGTAATGACATTAAACCTTGAACCTTGAGACCTTTGACATCTTTTGTTGAATGATATAAAGGCAAAGACATGTCTTATACAACAGAGAATTGTAATTTTCCATATTTCCTGATGTCTCTCCCAGACATCAGAACTTTACCTTGATTGAAGTATTTCTACCAAGCTTATAATGTAGGCTTATAAAACACTTAACCATGTGGAGTGCTAAAGGTCCAGTGTGTAGAGTTTAGGGAGATGTATTGGCAGAAATGGAACATAATGAAATCAGTAAGTTTTCTTTGGTGTATAATCTCCTGAAATTAAATTCCTGAATGTTGTTTTGTTTGTGTTTTTCGACCATACAATGACCAGTTACTATCTACACAGGGAGCACACCCGCGTCTATGGACATTGCCATGTTCTGGATAAGCCAAACACTGGATCTAGATGGAGCCATTCACTTTTTTTGCGTCAGCCACTGTAGTTAGAAGCTTGTCTGCACCAACCGGCATCAGAAAAACACTGAATTGTAACCTAAAACTGCTTTATTCAGTGTTTTTAACAGTTTTAATCAACTGGTCTGTTTGTTTTGGAAAGAAAGAGACCTCTGTGGATAAATCAGCTCCCAGTAACAACCTCTCGAATAATGAATATTGAAGGAATTCTAACCAGGAGAAGTTTCAGCTGGTTGAAATATGCAATCCTCACAACTAGATGCCATTTAATCCCCCTTAATCTTTCACACTGCCCCTTCAAAACTTATTACTATTAGTCAGTATATATTAGGGCAGTACCTGACTCAGATTTGGCTGTTCAATAAAAATATTTGACTTTTCATTCCATTTTTTCAGACAGGCGATCAAGCAACACTTTTATGGAACTGCCAGATCCCTGAATGGGGTTTGTCACATCATTCAGAGTGACTGCATCGTTCTTGCCATATATTAAACAAGCCAAGTCAGAGCGAATGCATGCTAACCACGCTAACATTAGCTTGAATATGTTCAACATTTTTTGGCGACACTAGATATCAAACAGAAGCAAGAGACTGTATCGTATTAAGTTGCTGTATAGCCACCAGCTCTAAGCAGAAAGTAGACAATAACGTTATCTTGGAGCCTGAGCGGACAAGGCCTCTCTTCCTCCAGACGGCTTCCTCCATTACACCCAGATTCACCTTGGGCCTGAGTCTGCTGCTGGCTGTACATGTTGCTGATGTCTTAATCAAGAGGACAAGACAACTCGATAAAGTGTAATGATTTTACCCGGGAGAGCAGCGCGAAAGTGAGAAGCGTTCACTCTACAACTACCTGTGGGGACTGAAATGTCCACAGAAATACACGGCAGACTGACTCACAGGAAAGCCCCTTAAAAAGCGATTGCTCAACTTGAAGAATTTCAGTCTACTGAGGGGTCTCTGACTAATGGCCCGAATCTTCGCTTAAATGGATGCAGCCCTGGTATTTATTTGTTTTTTTACAACCTCTGTATGGTGTTTCTTCCAGTGGGTAACAAACCAGGGAATGAGACATTTCACAGGAGATACAAGAATGCATCAGATACATTTCTCTGTCCACGGGTGTAGTTTTACATACTTAACAGAGAGAAAGAGACAATTAGAGATGCCTCGAGGTCGTGAGCCGAGCAGTGAGAAGGTTAATGTTGATTTCCTCATCTCAGCAGGAACTATTGATTTTTAATGAAAAGAGGAGACTGTTTACTGTCGACACTTAACCTGTGTGTGTGTATGTGTGTGTGTGTGTGTGTGTGTGTGTGTGTGTGTTTGCAGTGGAGTGGAGCTGCCTGAAGGATTTCTCGCTGCTTGCTGGAGAGATCGTGTTGGATAATCTGCAGTCCCTCAAGTGCACCATCAGCAGCCTCACCACGGTAACAGCAGCACCCCTCCTTCTCGTCCGCTCTCGTCTCTCTCTCCTATCAGTCTCTTTCATAACAAATAAATTTGTGTACTTTCACCTTCAGTGTTTAGAAGAGTGATTTCCTCGAGGGCAGAGTAATTGTTCCAGCACATCACTCAGACTGGGCTTTTACATTTATTTGAGAGCTTTAAGCCGGATTAACGCAGCTGTAGATAAAAATGCTGTGAGGCAAATATGTGCTTTGTGATTGACTCTCCTGATGACAGCTGCTTTCTGTTCAGCACACCAACAAACAGAGAGCCTCATTCAGAGCCCTGACAGGTCTGATTCAGTCATGTTTTGGTGTAACGTTGGGATAATCTTTTCATATTCCCTCTTACTTATCCGTCATGTGTTTGTTGAGTGGCATCAGTGACATTTGAGGAGTGTGCAGTTTGGCGGAGGCTGTCGCTCATTATGCGTCCTGTGCATCACTGTCTGACACATTAATACTCGGACTGTGGTGCATCTGCTGTTTGCCATTTAGAGCATCAAGGCACATTCAGACGCTTCCACAAAAGCCCAGAAAACATTTAGAGAAGAACATGCTGCGTGAAGGGAAAGGGTGAGACACACTGTGGGCGTCTAATGAGCCGAGTCCGAGTCAGACTCCACATCTCTAATGTTAGTGTGAACAGCAGTTATTTATAAAATCCACTACAAAGGGACAGAAAACCACCACTGAGAGACACAAACCAACTACAAAGAGGTGCAGTCCAACTACAAAGTAGCACAAAGAGACAAAGTACAAAGAGACACAAAAAACACTACTTAACACACAAACCAGCTACGGAGGGACAGAAAACCACCACAAAGAGAAATACCACCATAAAGATACAAATCAACTACCAAGAGATTATAAAACCACCACAAAGAGACACAAACCAACTACAAAGAGACAAATCAACTACAAAGAGACACAAATCAACTAAGTAGAGATCATAAAACCACCACAAAGAGACACAAACCAACTGCAAAGAGACAAATCAAGTACAAAGAGACACAAATCAACTAAGTAGAGATCATAAAACCACCACAAAGAGACACAAACCAACTGCAAAGAGACAAATCAAGTACAAAGAGACACAAATCAACTAAGTAGAGATCATAAAACCACCACAAAGAGACACAAACCAACTGCAAAGAGACAAATCAACTACAAAGAGATATCAAATCAACTAAGTAGAGATCATAAAACCACCACAAAGAAACACAAACCAACTGCAAAGAGACAAATCAACTACAAAGAGACACAAATCAACTAAGTAGAGATCATAAAACCACCACAAAGAAACACAAACCAACTGCAAAGAGACAAATCAAGTACAAAGAGACACAAATCAACTAAGTAGAGATCATAAAACCACCACAAAGAAACACAAACCAACTGCAAAGAGACAAATCAACTACAAAGAGACACAAATCAACTAAGTAGAGATCATAAAACCACCACAAAGAAACACAAACCAACTGCAAAGAGACAAATCAACTACAAAGAGATATCAAATCACCACAAGGAGAGGCAAATGACTGCAAAGAAACACCAAAGAGCCACAGACAGAATTTCCAGGCACCTCACAAACGATCTGATTATAAATCAGAGTACTACAATTCAATTATAAAACATTTATTGATGCATTAAAATTTAGATTTCTGAACATAATTTATTTTTCTCACTGTGTGAATTCTTGGTACATTTGAAAGCATGTGTGAAATGCTTCATAATAAAATAAACAGATGACTGTACTGACAAACAGTCTGACTCCCTTTTCCATTCACATTCACATTCACAGAAGCCAAAATGCTTTCATACACTAGCTTCAAACCAGGAAGTCGCAGTCGGATTATTTTCATCTGTGGTTTCTCAACCTAACCCATTGCAGGTTACTTATGCTGGCGTAGTGTCCAGTCCAGTGTTTGCTTACTGTAATATTTCACCACAAATAGTATGCAAGTCACATCTTATTGGTTACATACTAAGGGGTTTTGGACATACTAAAACTGGTGAAATACAACATGAAACATTTCTGCCAGTTAAGATAATTGGTCTGCAGCCTTGAATTAATAAATTGTAAAGCACCTTAAAGTCTCCTGCCTGTATGAGAGTAACAAAATGAGGGGGATGCAGAATGCAGCGCTTTGTCAGTGTTAACCTCTCTGCTCTGGGGAAAGCCAAGACGCTGAGGAGGGGGGTTTTTGAGGTGAATTAGAATGAGCATAGAGTTATTTGCTTCACAACGGAGTCGGTTTAAGTCCCTGTGAAATGAAAATACATTGTCTTAGTGTTAAGTCTGTGTCTCTGTGTTAAATGATCATTTGTCTCTCGCTGTATTCCAAATATTTGTCAAAAAATTAGTATTGCAATATTTTTACATCAAAATCCTTGTTGCTTCTCTTTCTGTAAAATGGTTCCAAATGTTCGATGACTCATCCTTTACTCAGTAGTGTTTACAAAAGTTCATCTAATCAAATGAGACTTTGGGCGACTAGCTAAAAACACCGGTCATATAAAACCAGATTTGACACAGCCTTCCAACTTCCTAGCTGTACAGTCGCTCAAATATTCTGTCTCAGCGTCAAATACATCACAGTACACAAGCTAAAGACGCTGTACCTCTTGTTTCACTTGGACTTTAATGCACACAAAAAAACCCACAGAGAGACACAAGAGACACAACCATCCTTTTAAATGTCTGAGGGCTGTGCAGAGCTGAGGCCACATAATAACGTTACACTAAAAGCATCATCAGCCTGGACTAAATATTTATTTATTTTTTCTGATGAACCTTCTTTACTTCATATATTAACTACATCGCTGCAACTACAGGGCTCAGTCAGGGATAAAACACAGTCAAGTCTAAAATGGCTGATCTCCAACCCACAGAGGAACATCACGTGAACACGTTGCACAACCTGAGATTTAAAACATGCCACATATTCCTGAGAATCCGTCTTTCCAAGGCCACTCTGAATAAAGAAAGACTTCACAGCCTGTTGTTCTTCCTCTTGAGTGTCTCTAAAGTGATTTAAAGACCTGCAGCTTGTAGCTGTAATGTTCCAGAGTGTTGAAATATCTGAAGAAGAAACCAGTTTCCTTTTTATGTGAAACCAACAACAGCAGTCTCACTTTGATTCTGGGACATTCATCCGCTCTAACAGGTGGATGAAGCAGCAGTGTTATGTTTTCCATGTCTGAAAGGGGATGATTACAGAGTCTACACTGATGCTGTTAAGATGCTGTTTTTTACATTTCAGGGTCGGCTCTACTACGTCCGGGTGTCGGCATATAACATGAAGGGTTGGGGTCCACCCGCCTGCTCCCTCCCTCCATCTGCAGCTCCATCCAGTGAGTTCATCCTTACACTCTTTTTTTTCTCCTGTCACTTTGATTAATGTAAAAGATTACAGCTTCTCTGCAGGTCTAAACCTCCAAAAACTGACTCCAGACTTCCAGTTGTTGCTGCTGAAAAGAAGAAATATCTTTTCTCTTTGCATCAATAAATCATGACCTCATGAGTTACTTTATGTACACATTTAAATCATTTAAATCAGGTCTACAGAAAAATATCTAAAGCAGAGCAGTATTCAGTTTTGCAGCTATTTTAGATTTGCTCCTAGTCTTTAGATGAAAATGCTCATTAGTTTGTCACATTTTAGTCATACTTATCCTTTATAGTTTTAGTCAATAAAAAATCATGCATTTTAGTTAACTTTAAGTCATTACTTTTCTCTTTGAAATCATCCAGTTCAGAAATTGGAATCAGGGTGACAGATTGTATCAGGTATTTAAATATTATTTTGACAGATTTTTTTTCTACAACTAAATAATATTCCACATTTACAAACTTATATTTCTCCAGCTTTTGACACTTGGTTGAAAGAACTCAAAAACTTTGACAGCACAAATAACCTATGTGAGACAACTAGGATTTGTCCCCAGGTTCATTGTAAACACTGACTTATCCATCTGACTGTTAAGAAGCAGAAAAATAACTTTATTTAAGCCTGAAGTCAGTGTTTACAACTAGGATTTGTCCCCAGGTTCATTGTAAACACTGACTTATCCATCTGACTGTTAAGAAGCAGAAAAATAACTTTATTTAAGCCTGAAGTCTTTCTTTATCTGCAACATGTTAGTCTAGGGATTTAAACTCATGTCCTCTCACAGAGTTGTTGATTCAAACTAAACTTTTATCTCCGTCACAGAAAACTGATCTGAGTTCAGACTGTTTACTCACAGCACAGCTACACTCACAGATAACTGAGCCTCCCACCTGCCTGTCAAACACCATCAACCCAGAAACCTTCTCTAGTCTGGACTGAGTGGAGTCCTGCAGGGAACAGATGTGAAGACAGGCCAGTGGCTGCTTGCTCTGCTGCCATTGACAGGTTAACAGCGGAGCAAGCTGCTAACAGCCACCGCTGCAACTAACAAACTCCACAAACCCATTCAGCAGCTCCACCATCCACAGTCAGACACACACAGCTGATTATTTACCGCTGAATTACAGCTCACAGCTCGCACCAACAGCTGACACTGCTCCAGTGTGAGTGTTTTGCTGGCTAGGGAAACATCACGGTGCAGACTATTTACTGGAGTTTGCCAGCCCATTGGCACTCTGATCTCGAACTGCTCATGCTGTTTTAGAAATAACTAGTGTAAAACATTTTTCTAATAATCTTCATAAAATAATTTCTCATTCAACTCTCCTCTCATTCTGAATGTCCGATTATCCACCACTAACATTTCATCTTGTCTCATCTTGTCAACAAAAACAAAACATACAGTTCGTCTTAGTTTATAATATCAGGATCTATTTTTAGCATGCCGATGTCTCCTCTGTGTCATGAGATAAAAAGGTCAATGACCAACATTTTTGTCAGTTTTATGTTAACCAAATTAACACTGAGCTAGAGCTGCAGTGATTACTCGATTGATTGATTTGTTAATCGACAGAAAAGCAACAACTTTGATAATCACATAATGTTTTAAGGCATTTATCAAGTACAAACCTAAAATACATCAAACTTGACAGAAACATGTTGTAAAGGTAAAAGAAAGGTTTAGGCCAAAACCAAAACTCTAAGCCAAAAATATAAACAGAGAACCCAAAGAAAACTGGCTTGTTGAAACACAATGGACATCATTTGAAATTGTTGTTGTTAATTTACAATCCTGTAAAATAAAATAGTTCCAGTGTTTTTCTGTTCAGTATCCACAATAAGTGCAGATAAACAGGGAGTAGCTGCATGGACTGAAACCACTTTGCTGCTAATAATTGAATCAAGTGACCCTGTTGATAGAAATGAATGTAAAGAGTAGAAAAGAGGTGAGTTTCTGTGGTCAGTAGTAAACAGTGAGTCATGTGGATGTTCACTTCTCTGTTCAGTCGGGAACATCACATTTCCATCTCTGTCACGACTCTCTTTCTATCTGCATAAGCAGGCACTTTTACCTTGAGCTGTGTGTGTGTGTCTGGCTTTGTATGGATGTGTTGAATGTTCACTTCAAAGTGCTTTACATTCAAAGTGCAAAAGAAACACATTATGAAAGGACATTTAAAGAGCCAAGAAAATAAAAACATGCACATATGGATTAAGACAGACGTACAATAAGAGAATAAATGTTACTGGTAAGTGTAAGATATGAATAAGTGTCAGCAGCGAACAGAAGAGTTTTAAGCCTTGATACAAATGAAGTGAAGGTTGCAGTGAAACTGCAGCGTGGGTTTAAAAAGCAATTTAATTTATGCATCACTGGGCAAAAATCCCATAATAACCTTTGAGCATATTGTGATTCAAACAGTCTGAGAGAAAATTAGACCTCTGCACCTCCTCTTGGCTTTAGAAAAAAATTTAAATGCAGATGTGCTTGCGCGTCCCTTTAGATGGAAAGGTGGATTACAGTGGTTGAGAATTCTGCAGGGAGAGTTGCTATTCAATCATTGGCAACAACTGCCTACACTGCAAAGCAACCTGAAAAGGAAGACGGACTGATCAAAAAGAGTCTGAAAGAGAGTCTGACAATAAACAAAATAAAACCTGTCAATGTCAATGAGGCGTTTAGTGACATGCTTAGCCTTCTGCTCACCAGAGCTAAAGGCTCACAGCTGCTGCTTCAAGTTTACATTTATGTAGCTAATGTTAGCCAGAGCCTTGAATCACAGTGTGTCTCCCCCTTACTCCACAACACTACAGACCACCTCGCCGGGAGTAGAGCGGGCAGCAGCTCCGAAGACAGACCCCCAGTTAGTGGCCGCAGAAACCCGTATTCAGCCAGCACAAACCCCAGCTCCAGGGGACCAGTCAGCCCCGACTCCCTGCTAGATCAGCAAACTTTCTGTTGCTGCAGTTACACAGGTTAGACCTGGCGCTGTGACAGCTGTGTGGTTTGAGCTGGTGGAATTGTAGCTTTGACGTAAACGTCGGTGTGCACGTCTCCCCACTCTTCTCCCTGGGAAGCATTTCACATCAAACAAAAGGAGAGAACAGGCCAAAGAGAGGCTGAGTGAAACACAAAAATTAAATAAGATTAAATAAACAGATGTATGGGGAAACGCTGGGTTACTGTATGAAGCTCATGCATATGCTCGTGGACGTCTGGTGGGAGGGGCTTAGGACAGAGAGGGGAGAGCTGCAGGAGGAGGGTCTATTCTGCCTTTTCTTTTTTTTTTATCCCCCCTATTCCAGAGTTCATTCTACCATAGGGTCAAGATACTCCCATCCATCTGGATCCATCTGGGGTGACCTCTAGATCACTGGGTGGAGTATGCATCCTGTAAGAGCTGAGTCTATTGCAGCAGCCCGGGTTATATTCCGACCTGCGGTCCTTTGCTGCGTGTCGTCCCCCCCCCCCCCCCACATTTCCTGTCTGTCTCAAAGGCAAAATGCACCAAATATCAATAAAATCCATTCGCCCGTCCAATGGTTGTTGAGATATTTCATTAACAAAAAAACCCACCAGTGTTAACCCCATGGTGACACTAGGGGGAAAGACATCAGGGTTTTATCATCTGGGGACCATGATCGTGTGAACCAGTGTTAAGGTTTTAACATCAGCTGCTCTGTTCATTGATTTCTATCCTCTCCTTGTAGTTTAATGTGGATCTTTATTTTCCTTTTATATTGTATTTTACTTCTGTGTAACTTCATAGATGGAAACATGCTATTGTTGAAATGCTGGCCTGTTTGGAACCAATATGAGGACTTAAAATGGTGATCAAATCTAAACAAATAGGGGCTGATAATTCTGAATGTTTGCGCCAACCTGCACCTGACGAAGAAAGAAATCACAAAAATAGTTCATTGCTTGTGTGCTTCTGTATTATTTTGGAAGGTCAGATCTTTTCCTCACAGCACAAATGTGTCTTAATTTTTATAAAAGATTCAAAAGAGGAATCAAACTTATTCAGACACATTTGTGTTGGTTTATTTGAGACTTTCAGACTTGGTTGTTTAAAACTATGAGAAAGCACTACAACGTGATGTTTTCATCCCTCTGTTCAGCTGTTAGTGCTTCTTTTTGGTCTTTGTACAATAAATGTACACTTACAAAAAAGCTAATCAGAAACTGTTCTGCAGAAGAAATCTTATCTTTAGCCTTGATAATAGAAACCAGGTTTATAAAATCAGCTCAGTGGAGAAAGACGACTGTAATACAGTTAAAATCACAAAGCTGTGCTTACAAAATAAAGTAGAGGGTAGAGGAGTAATCGGATTACTGATTTACTGTATGTAGACACAGTATCCAAGTGCATGTAAACGTGTTCTCCGATACCTGCAATGCCTGACTTGTCTGAGGACTGTTACATGCAAGTATACATTTGGAAAATTTAGGACAGAGGCAACAGGAAGTCCTGACAGCTCACCTCATCGCTTCCCAGCACGCACTGAAACACCAAGCTGATGTTAGGATTTATCGATAGTCAGTGAGGAGGACTGGAGACTGACATGATGACAAAAAGATGCTCTTTTTAGGTCTTATTGAGGACGTCCTCTCAGAGTTTGTCTTCTGGTCGTTTGTTCAGATTGGAGGGAGAGTGATGGTCGGGAGCCCAGGAAGCGAGGACACATCGAGGCCATGGAGCGTCTACTGCAGCAGGTCCGAGCCACGCACACACACTACTGCTGCGGAGGTGAGTCTGTCTGAAACATTTCTGACGGTTTCCACAACTGCAGTGAACAAAGTGTCTGTAACAGTCTGAACCCAGTCTGTATACTTCAAAACTGACCGTCACCTTTGTCCTTTGTCACCTTTTTTTTCTAAGAAATCTTAGTTTAATAAAGTTTTGGAGCTCAGCTGTCTCTGAGCGTATCTCTCTTTGTGTTGGCTGTCACATCTTCTCCTCGTCCAGACGCACTTTAAAGCTCCATGAATCAATATTTGTAATATTAGCATTGTGTTAAATGACTCATGCTATCAGCAGACAGACTCAGAGACCAGCTGGTGAACATGGAGGAGCATTTAGCAGCTAAAGAGACATGTTTACCTCAAGTGTCGATGGAGACCAAAAACAGAGCTTGGATTGACTTAGAGATGTCCTGATCAAGTTTCTTTGCCCCCGATCCGAGTCATTTAATGTTGCAAATTATAAAATAACAAACCCTCTCTTTAATCTTTTTGGTCTTGTGCTATAAGTTCACACAGCAAAGAAAAGAACAGCCAGGTCGTGGCTTTTTGTACTAAGAAACACCTGCCTCTGTCAACTCTCTGCAGAGCCCTGAAGCTCCGCCTCCTGCTGCACATAGCGCTGTTCACTTGTTTATTCAGAGTTTATCAATACTAAATGTTCTGTGTGTCCTTATCACGCCAGCTTTAACACTGCATGTCTTTGGGTCCTCAGCAACACAAGTAAAAGTAGATCTGATGACTGGTCCTCGGGATATGTGAAGGACACACAAACAGATAGACAGACATTCATCGTTACAGTTGGATAAAACCTGGAGTCAGAGGCCAAACAGTGCTAAAGAATGAAACCTTTAACACGACCAAAAACAAACAGACAGGATAAAAATGAATATAAAAGCCTCCTGCAGAAATGCGTGTTAGAAAACTTGAGTCTGGTGCTTCTTAAGATCGATTTCACGCCTCATGAATACTTCTTCCCGTCTCACAGCATAAACGCCACAGCAAAGTCGAGGTGAGATGAATGAAAGATAAATGTTGAGAAAGTCTCTGAGTGTCTCAGAGTCAGATCAGGTTATGAAGTTTCTCTCTGTGATTGCTTTACTTCAGTGTGATGATCTCCAGTAACTCCTGCACTGATTGTGATGTGAACACGTCGTTGCTCCGCTCCACATGAACTTTACTTTTGACTGGCAGAAAGCTGTGATTCACCCAAACATCACCAGTGTGGGTGTTTGGCCTCAGTCCGGCTCTTTAGCTGCTTTATGTTTGTCAGCTGGCGTCTGACTGTATCTGTCTGCTGTTGTGTACAGTTTACCTGAACAGTATGGGTATAACGAGTCATCGATCTTGATCAATCTATTGATCCAGTGATCAACGATCCAATATCATCGATGCATTCACAACAGTCCATAATGACATCAAGAAAACAAGAAGTCTAAAAAATGCTGGTCAATTCAGAGTTATTTCTCTTAGAAATCACATTCAGGTTTTATATTATGAGATTTTCTGGAACACATTGGACTTAATCATGTATGAAATTATTTTCTCTGTTATTAAACCGATCATATTTTAGCTCCTGCAGCACCTGAGTGTGTAAATGTGATCAGAGAGTCACAGTGAGCCGAGTGGATGAGGAACAGAGCGAGTCAGTGCAAGACGCCGAGCTGCGAGCACAAACGGCAGCTTCATCAGGACCAGAGTGTGTGTGTGTGGTGAAAAAAGCGACCGTCACTCAACCGACTCAGAGTCAACAGCAGTGATGTCACTAGGGTTGCTGCCAGCAGACACACACACACACACACACACACAGACACACACACAACAGATGAGTCGTTTTTCGGAGGACTTTTTAGCGCACTGCAAAGTAACTACAAAAGTCATTTATGTTTGGAGTGCACGCTCAATTAGTCATTATCCCAGCTGTAATATACACCCACCGTGTGTGTGTGTGTGCGCGTCTGTGTGTGTGTGTGTGTATGCACGTGTGTGGATTTGTACAATTTATTCTCAGAGAGCCAAAAATAAATGTGTGAAAGTAATCAGCGTGGGTACAAAGCCACCACTATAGAGCCGAGGGAGCTCATTTATCAGCGTGGATATCTTAATGTATGACTACACACACACACACACACACACACACACACACACACACACACCACACACAGGGAGCTGTGTGTTCCCCCATAGGTGCAGAAGCACTCAGATATAATAAATAATGTGGTAGATGTTGTTTTCTCTCCTAATAATGTTTAATGAGATGAATCCTGCTGGTCAGTGTGTGTGTCAGTCGGCTCTGTCTTAAAGAGGCTCTGTTCAAAATTCAGAGTGTGTGATTTGTTTGCACACGGTTTTCAACACAGACGCGGCTCAGTCAGCAGCAGCAAACTCTGGGAGCTCCATAAACAGCACTAAACAATGGCAACAGTGCTGACTGAGCTAACAGTGTTAACCAGGGGGAGCCAGAGGGTGTAATGCTATTCCGACATCAGCAGTAACCACCATGTGAGCACAGTGTATAGGGGTGGCAATGAGCTAGCCAGTGGAATACTTGCATGCACATGGACTGGTTTACCACAACAAACCACAGAGAAGCTCAGATTACAACTCACAGAGGGAGCATGACTTCATTCTCTGCTCAAAACGCCATTACTCCACTTCATCTTTACATAACAACCAGTGGTTTGCTGCTACATTACGCTCTAAATATCATATCCAGAACCTTTAAAGGGCCAGTGCAGCATTTTGTTCTGTCTGTACTGCTCTTTTTACAAAGAGATGGTGCTATAGTCCCCTCTTTATGCCGCCTTTGCATTTTTACACGGAACTTAACAACAGCGGCATCCTGCCACTCTAGTGTTTGATTTAAAATAACATGCTGGCATCATGGGAGCAAAAGAGGCACGACAAGCATGCCGTGGAGCACAACAGCATCAGCCTCTAGTGTGACATATAACAGACACATCGAAAACACTTTTTAAACAATAACTTTGGCATTAACACGGCAATAAATTACTCATTTACTGTCCCTGTTATGTACTGTAGCGGCTGATCTCATCCTTTGCTTGGAGGGTAAGTTGCCTCTGTAACTCAATGTTTTCCCATAATGTGGACATTTTCGGTTGCTATTTTTTTTCTTTGAGTTAGCCGTTAACTGCTAACAGCTGCTTTTTTAATCTCCGATGGTGGGTCGCACACATAAGACGTCATTAAACACAACATGTTCCCCATACGTCTTCCCAACTTGCCCACTGCCCCTTTTACACAGACATTGATTCAATAGTGTTACTACTTTCACACCCCCTGAAAGGTGAGGCAGCTCTGCCCCCCCCTTCCATCATTGTACCTTTTATAAGGAACAGCAAAGTGGCATAACGTAGTGAAATTCCCGCCTTGAAGAGGCTGTGTAAAAGGGGCGCATGACATATCCATTTTTTCATTTGGGCAACAAATTCAGCAATGCTTCTCACTTAGATTCTAAAAGTTTATTCACATTATAGCGAATCAACTTTTGCTGCATGTATCACTTTACTCCACGCAGGATTGTTGGGACGGGTCTGAGAGATAACTTGTTAGAAAATAGCAATTTGTACAACTGCAGATTAGTTTTTAATTATTAACACATTTTTGTAGTCACTACTGAGATGAATAAACCACGTAACTCAACCTGAAGGCTGACGGTTCGGCATTCAAGAGTTTTTACTGGTGCCCCAGCAGTTCAGGGAGGTAGCCGCTGTGCTGCTCAGGCAGGCAGGCAGTGTGGCCCTGGCATAACTGTGTCAGGTTTTATTTTTGAAATGTAGATGTTATGGAACAGAATTAGTCCGTAAGTTTGGAGGACTTGTTACAAAAAAAAATCCTCCATTTTTACTCGCAGCACAAGAAGAAAGTAAAGATCCAGCTGGCTTTTACAAAACTATGACTCACAGTACATCACATACACAGAAATGGAGAGGGCAGGCTTCAAAGCTGAGGTTTCCTTTCTGTGTTTTTAATTTTCCTTCCAACCGTACACCTCAGTATCAGTTGTATTAAATCTGATTTATTTGCATGAATGGGTGAGAAAAGCAATTAGATATCAAACATTTTTAACAGCTTTAACGACAGATGAGAAGAGACACGAACAGCTCGGACTGAACTAAAACTTGTTCCTGTCTCTGCATCAGATGGAAAGGTGGTCGCCTCATTAATCAGCTCCGCTCGTGTTTTTCAGCCGACTCATTTCTTTATTTATTCAGAGTGGCGTGCGGCACTGCACAGTAGGCCGCTGCGCTCCTGTCATATTATCCACTTGTCAAACCCGGTTAGCCTCCAGTGCTGCAAACACACAGGGACTTTTCAAAGCAGGAGAGCCTCAACCTGTTACTGAAATAATAGGACCTGTGTGTGTCTGTGTTTGTGTCTACTGAGACGTTGTGCAGACTCTTTGCTGCAGGTTCAGTTGTGTAATGTTTTGGAGGCGGTTGAACACTGAAGGTCGTCCTCTGCCTGTCTGATGACTCGCAGGTCAAACTGTAGAAGAAATGCAGCCATTAGTCCTGCAGACACATTATTATTATTATTGTGGAGGAAGCTTTTTACTCTGACAGACCCTGAAAGGGACGTTTTAAAGATGAAAGTGTGTGAGTGCTGCAGCAGAGTCTCTCTCCTCCTCCTCCATCAAGTCGTCTGTCTCTACAGTGGTTTGTTTTAACCGTGTTTCCTTTGGTGGTCTTTATCCGAGCCGCTGGACTCACTGACGTGTTTCTTCCTCCTCCTCCTCCTCCTCCTCCTCCTCCTCACCATCATCATCATCAACATGTTTGTGATAGTGAGACGGCTCCAACGTCTGCCGTCTGTTTACAGGATGGTAATTATGTGACGCTTAATTAACTGGAGTAAAAAGGGGCACTGTGGTCTGGAGATTGGCATCACTGAGCGGCCGGTCGCCGTCCGCGCCGGCCGGAGGGAGAGAGGCAGAGGACGGGGAGGGGGAGGAAAGATAGACAGCCGAACGAATGAATGAGATAAGATAACGTTCAGTCAGAGTAACATGGGAGAGTGACTCGACCCTGTTGACCTCGTAAACACATATAAACACTCACACACACACTTCTGTTCCTCAACCTTAAAGTCTGCAGTGATCTTTTTCAACACTCAAAGAATTTCACTGCTGGAAAGATCTTCCTCTTCGTCTTTTCATAAAACTGCCCTGTCTATTCAGCAGAAAGACACAGATTCTTTTAAAATTGGTGCTTTATGACCTCAGTAAACAGAAGAAAAGGGCTATGGCAGCCGCTTTTGCTTTTACTTTTGCTTTTGTGCCAGACTGGACCAATAAATGCTCCTGCTGGTGGGTGATATAATGCAAGTTTGGCCATTTTGACACAGGAAACAATATGGCAGGCGGCTGTGTCTGCAGGTGTTTAAAAAGTCTTAAAATGTCTCAAATTCAATTTTAAAATTTTAGGACTTATAATTAATAATTGAACAGAAATTTGATCTATTGTAATGTATCCATCTTTGAGTTTATTTTTGTCAAAATGAGTTCAGCTCTTCTGCATGAATGTCCACATTTCTGATGTTACACACCTTAAAAACTACCACTGAACATAAAACTGTCTTTTTACTTTATACTTGCACTTACTGTTCAAAAATGTGGAGTAAGCCTTACATTTAAGTGTCTGATTCCTTTAGACACCCTGAAACTGGTCTGTAAAAGTAGAATTCCTCTAATTAAGACGACTGTATTTTCTTCTTCTTCCTCTTATTTTCAGACACCTCAAAGCTCCAGAACCCGAGCAGGAAGCAGTCAGTCTCCAGAAGTCTGAAACACCTCTTCAACTCCTCCAACAAGTTTGTGAAAACACTGAAAAGGTTTGAGCTCAAACTCTTTTTTTGTGACTTTCTGATGTTTCCAGTTGAAGTATAAATCTTTACAACTCTGGTGATATGCTGTATTTTCACGTACCCTGTCCTGCCACAAAAGCTGAAAGTAGTCCCTAACAGATGCACTATATTTCCTCCTGTTTGTTTGATAAAAACAACTGTAAGCAGCTGTTTTGGAAAATTACTGATCAAACTATATATATGTATCTTTTGAAAGATTCTTCAGTAGAAAACGTTCTGTGAGTCTGTTTATTTGTATAATGTGAATTTGTTCAGATGAAGTCAGTCATTGAGGTATAAGAGATTAATACTCAGTGGTGGAAAAAGTACTCTTAAGTAGTAGCACAGTGCCACAATGTATGCATTGAGACTAATAAAAGAATAAAAAGTAAAAGAACTTGTTTTGAACTTGTGAGTTTCACCTGTTAGTGCTGTTTATCAGTCTAGATAGTTTGGCATGAGTTGCAGAGTGTTGGAGATATTGGTCGTAGAGATGTCTGCTTTCTCTCCACTATAATAGAAATAGATGGCACACAGTTTATGGTGCTAAAAGTGTCAACAAAATACATTTGAGTAACTCAACAGCAATGTGTGTGTCTAAAAATCATGATCCGTTTACTCAAGACTATCAAGTCTTGATGTGAGCAGTTTAATGTAGGAACTATTTTCTTGCTACCGAACCACTCTAGCCAACCCTATCCCTGCACAGATGAAAGGATGCATCTACTCATGGATGAGAGGCTCGTGCTCATGACAGTGCGAGTTATAGACATTAATGCCATCCTCCTAGGCTGAACTGTAACATTGGGTATCTCAGTGGTGCAAGGTGAGCTAGCAGTTGATGCACACTTCCTTCTGCGAAGATACATCCAATATCTCCAACACTCCAAAGCAATCTAGACCCATAAATAACACTACAGGTAAGAGGAGAAAATGTATTTGGGATTTTGTGGTGAACTGTCCCTTTAAGATCTTTAAGACCATAAATGCCTGTGCAGCTTGAAATATTCCATTATAGGTTTATGCTTCATCTTATGTCTTAGTAGACTTAAAACTTGCTATTTGAAGCATTTTAACATCAATGCAAGAAACAAAAAGCACCAAATACAATTCCCATGATGCACCTGTCTGCAGAGGGATCTACCTGGCAGCTGTATTCTACCATAAAGACAGTTTACTGGTGACAGCGGAGGACCAGATCCCCATCGTGGAGGTGGACGACTCCTACAGCAGCTCCCTCATGCAGGACTTCCTCTGGTTCACCAAGGTAACAGCTCACGCCTCCTGACACATGCTGGCTTACTGTCTTTTTACCCAGCATGCAAAGCAGGACGTCGACTTCTTATGTACTTATTGACCAGATTAATTTTTTATTAAAAGATAAATATAACAAGGCTATAACAAGACGACGACTCTCTGCAGAGAACAAACATTAAGAGATGCAAGAAAGAGCAGCGGGTACCAGTGTATTGATACTATCTCCAATATTCAGAATCAATATGTATTGATAAGTTGATATTTTTGACAACACTATTGAGGACATTAGTCAGACTTCTCTGTGAGTTCGGGACTTAAGAGACGCTGAGTGTCCCCGACTCCTTTTTCCCTCTCTGTTTCTACACCTGTTCAGTAAACAACACGCAGCATGTTAATCAGACAGACTCTCGATGGTTGGAAGGTGTTTTCTTTCACTCGTGTTGGAGCTGTGAAAGTGTGACTCCCCCCTGGTGTTTTGGTCACACTTCATGCTGTGTCACTTCCTCTGAGTGTTTATCAGAGAGCGGCAGTCTGTTGTTGGAGTAATCAGGTGTGAAGTGCTCGTTGGATTTCCTCAGATGTGTTTTTAATCTGTGACTCTGTGGCCTACATCAGGCTGCCACCGCCGCCGCCTCCAAACACACCGCACAGGCACTTTGCTTTACGAGGCGCTGCAGTTTAATGACTCTCTGCCTGTAGTTAACTGTCTGTCCCTCTGTCTGTCTGTCTGTCTGTCTGTCTCCGCAGCTGTCCTGCATGTGGGAGGACGTCCGGTGGCTGAGACAGAGTATGTCAGTGTCTATGTCGTCGTCCTCCACCCTGCAGGCTCGCCACAAGATGCTCACTGCCGCCGGCCAGCTCCAGGTCAGCACCCACAAAACTACAAAACATGAAAGTGACGTCATGCAGGTTTTAATCAGCGTTTATAAAAAGGTGTCGCCATCACGCACGGCATCAGTCAATTAACTGGATCACAAGCGTAGTCCTCTTTTGTGTTAGAACTTTAACACAACTTATCTGTTATCCCAAAGGTCGACTTCACTGTGACATCATCATGTTGTGCTAAAAACACTTTTCTGACCGTTATTTCACGTCATATCTCAGAAACAGAAGGAGACATTTGGTCAGATACTGAATTTGTGACTCTAATCTTGAAACCACGCTGATTGTATAGGTCTTCCATGTTGCTGGGGGGAAGATGTATGTGAAGCGTCCACGTTTTATACAGACATGAATGTGAAGTGTAACTGCAACTTCACAGATTCACCACCTGGTAATTCTAGTTTTATTATTAAAATGTTATTCTAATGTGTTAAAGTGTGTGCTCTGCTCGTCCTGCAGAACCTCCTGGGGACTCACAACCTGGGCCGCGTCCACTACGAGCCCATTAAGGATCGCCATGGCAACGTGCTACTGGTGACCATCCGCGACACGGAGAGCCAGCACTCGTTGTTCAGCGGGAAATGGATGCAGGTTACCAAACTGCAGAGCCAGAGGAAGTCGCTGTCCACACCTGAGGAGCCGTACGCCCTCGACATCCTCATCATCACCATACAGGTGAGGAAGATTCACTCCTCTGACCACAACACGTCAAATCTTTCCAGGAGTCTCTCATGAAGCGCAAAGATGTTTTTGGTTCAGCCTCACGTTTTATTGCAAAAATCAGCCCGAACTTCATGTTTGATGAATTAAAATCAGTCTGCAGGGCTCCAGAGCGCTGCCATTTTGTTTGTTATGCAACTGAGAATCATTGGTCACAACGGTGCGTCTGACATCGATTACACTGACACATGTAATGCAGAACCAAAGTTCACAAGCAGGAATTACACCTGGAGTCTTTTAGCATTAAATAGTGTCCATACTAGGGGTGTAAATCACCAGTTTCATCACAATACGATATCATATCGATACTATGAACAACGATGCGATATTTTCCGATATAACAAAGTGTGCCACGATACGATTTCGATTCGATACGATTCAGGGGTCTGCGATCGATATTAGGCGATATTAAATGCCCGTTTAACACAGTCTGTTACAGAAGAAGCTGACACCCCTTTCTTTTTTACTTGTGGCCATAAAACACATAAACACATAAATAATAAGTTCAGTAAAGTGCACTTTAAACTGACTCCACTGACACAAAGGGCTTTCTGACAGAGAGACTTTTCTGGAAGAAAAAAAAAACATAATCTTTTTCATCAAACTTCAGGAATATCTGGCTTAAAGCCCTGAAGGAAAACTTCTCCCAACAGCCATAAAACAGATTAACAACAGGACCATTCAAGAAAAAGTGTAACATTCAGCTCAGTAATAACTGTCAAGGGTCAGAGACCTGTCAGTTGTTTTTTGCTAATCACCCATTATTAGCTTTGGCATGTTTCCATTGCATTAATTAGCCTAGCGGCTAGCGGACATTTTTCTTCCTCTCATAGCTTAACAAATGACACGCAGCAGTAATATTTATCTTACTCACCGCTGGTTTAAGTCACTGTATCTCCCGACAGAACAGCTCGGTTGAATTTCAGCCTGCATGCACGGTTTTTCAGACGAACATTGTTAAAACAGAGCAGCTAATGTTGCTAAAGCCAGAAGCTAGTGGAGTGAGATACTCGTTCAGGCAGGTAACGTCACGTTTTGTTTTATCTCATAATGTCATTGTTTACATGCGCCATGTGCTGTCTGTTGATCCGTCTTATCTCCGAAATCCATAATATTTCCATTATGCTGATTTATTCCTGAGTAAGTAACGTTATCCTCCTCGTCTTTCTCTTGGCTGCTCACCATCTGCCTGCCGCTGTTTGACAGTGACACAAACCTTCAAAATAAAAGCCTATGCTAAAGATCACGATATGATCGATGTTTCCACTTTGCATCGATGTGATTGGATCGTTGATCATTAAATCGATGTATCGATCCAGATCGATGGATCGTTACACCCCTAGTACATACTTTCGGCTGTTTAGTGTCTCTAAACCATTCATTTTCTGTAACCGCTTATCCTCTTGAGGGTCATGGGGGGCTGGAGCCTATCCCAGCTGACACTGGGCGAGAGGTAGGGTACACCCTGGACAGGTCACCAGACTATCACAGGGCTGACACATAGAGACAGACAACCATTCACACTCACATTCACACCTACGGACAATTTAGAGTCACCAATTAACCTGCATGTCTTTGGACTGTGGGAGGAAGCTGGAGCACCCAGAGAAAACCTAGACCAGTGGTTCCCAAATTTTTAAGACTCCTGACCCCTTAAATCAAAACGTAGATGTGTCTGTGTTTTTTTAACCTCTCAGACTGTTTTATTAAAAGTGATATTTGGCCGATTTTCAAATGTTTCATCCGCTCTCGGGCTGCTGCTCTAACTACAGGCTGTACTTATGCATTTTTGTATTACAGTCAGGAGAGACAGAAGAGTGAAGTTAAGATAATTTAATACAGAATATGAGTGTACAGATAAACAGATGATTTGTGCTGATTAAGATTTAACAGAAGTCTTTGGCACTTGGACACCAGAGGAGATATTCTGTGATCAGGAGACATCTGAGCGACAGCAAAATAAATCCCCAAATGGAGTCCAGACACTGGTGGTGGCTGCTGACACTGAGGCTGCTGAGGTGGATGAGGAAAATGAATCCATAAAGACAAGGTGGTGATGGGGAGGTGAAGGGCATGACTGAGGAGCAGTAAGATGATACACGGACGATAGATGGAGAAGGTGTGTCGCTGTGCTATTGGTTGATTGTAAATCAGCAGAGGAAAAGCTGAAGACGTTGACATCCCTGGACAATGTCACCCAGAGATAGTGAGTGAGCATACGGGCACAAAGTAAGCGTGTGAAATGGACATGTTCGCAATACGTCACCCACCAGCGGAGGCTTTTATTGGTTCACGGCGGTGCAGATCATTCTGGTAGATGGCAGGTTTTCTACGTCTTGAGCAAAAGCATCTTTTTTCTCTGTTTTCTCTGGTCATGTTGTATCAATTTCAAAAGTATTTGTGTCTTTCTACTGCGTAGAATAGCCTCGTCGTATCAAAAGGCCATCTTTCCAGCAGTGAAATACTTTCACTCTTAATCACAGGAGGTGAAAATGTTTGGTATTCCACAAGAACAAAGGAAAAATCAGAGAAAAGTCTTGAAAGATTTATCTTGTGAGCGCTGGAGGATCATCCTGACTCTTCATCTGCGGGGAATTAAAACCATTTATTTGAAAAAGAAACCATCAACTGTTTATTCTCCTCTCACACAAACATGCTTTGATACCGAGGTTCAAATGAGACAGAGCACAATCATATCATTTTCCCAGGAGGCAGTACGTGGAGCTCTGGAGCCTCATGCTTATAAAGGACAACACAGATACACTGTTGATCTGCAACAACAGACATTAGTAACTGACAGTTTCATATTCGTCCCTGTGTCTCTGTCCTACAGGACATCTTGGCGTACCAGCGGCGCAGCACCCACCGGCTGGCCCCCGGACTCTACCTGGGCTACCTGAAGCTCAGCAGCTCTGTAGACCAGATCAGAGTCCTGGTGTCCCAGCGAACCCCCAACATGCTTTGTCACGCGAGAGTACGAGACAATGCCAACGTCTCCAGGTATAAACACACGCGCACACACACACACACACACACACAGATGAGTCATGTTCTGTATAAGGTATAAAGACACAGAGAGACAATAAAAGTGATTTAACCCTGAAGGTTTTAATTGTATTAATATGAAAGATAAATAAAGCACATAAACAGCTCAAGGCTAAAGTGACTGAGTGGGCAGAAAGAGAGTCGTGACACAGAGATGAAACCAATGTTCTCAGGCGGAGGAGAAGGGAACATTCAGATGATTCACCGCTGTGGGAAACACAATGTTCACATGTTTACTCGTCCCTGACACCAAGCTTGATGCTTTCAATCCATAAGGTACATTTACAGGCATGTGAGGACACCGCTGTGGAGGTTTGTCTGAATCAGCCGCTCCTCTCTGCTTTACAGAGCTTTATAGTGACTCTCAGCTCGTTGTTTACCTTGTTTATCTGTCTGACGGAGCTACCGTGAAGTCACCCATTGCTTTGAAGTCTCGATTTTACAGCATTTTAGCCGTTGCTATCTTGGTCATTTGGAGCCAGAAGTGACCATATTTAGTCAAGGGGCTGGCGCTGTGGAGGAGTGAGGGTTGGGTCTGACTGAGAAGCAGAGGACACTGTGAGCAGACAGCCTGTCACTCAAAGTGTAACTGCCCTTTATGCACAACTTTTTGCCTAAACAGGTGAGTTATATAAAACTTCACCCTCAGTACATTTGTCGTGAATTTTGAAATTGGCTACAGAGAGCAAAACAGTTTTTGTACCAGGCTGTAAACATGTTTATTTCTGCTGTACAGTTGGCATTTTAACATGGAGGTCTGTGGGGAATGACTCGCTCTTGGAGCCAGCCTCAAGTGGACATTACAGGAACTGCAGTTTTTGGCACTTCTGTGTTGGCTTCATTTTTCAGCCCCGGTAGTTGCCGCTTTGTCCGGCCATAGATTTACTGTACACTACCTGCTCAGGTACAACATAGGCTGCATCCACACTAATGAGTTTTTGTTTTTTAAGAGGAAGAACACTTTATTAATCCCTGAGGAGAAATTCATTTTTTTTTCTCACTCTGGTGTCATATACACACAGGCCCAAAATACACACACATGCACAAACAGCACCTATACATGTTCTAAATGTAGAGATGCTAGAGTAAGAGGGATGCCCTGGAAAGGAAGCCCAAGCAGTTAGGGGTTCTGTCTCATGCTCAGGGGCACCTCAGCAGTGCCAAGGAGGTGCTCCAGCTACCAGTCCACACTCCATATTTTGGTCTGGATAGGGTCTTGAATGGGCAACCCTCCGTTTTCCAACCCAGGTCCCTATGGGCTGAGCTACTGCTGAGCTTCCACATGATTCCCAGGTATTCGAAAAGGCTGCTGAGCCCGTTTTAGTTTAAAGTCTCATTGTTCTGATGTACACAGAGTATTTTTTTCAGGTGTCATTTACTCTGAATCTAAAGCAGATTCACAGCTGCTCTGCTGCACAAAACATCTGATACATGTGGAGTGAGGGCTGTTGTTGTTCTCAGATCGGCACAAATTCAACAAGGACACTAATCTGACAGTATTATGTTACACAGTCACTACACAGGGTGTGTGTGTTTGTGTTAGATCCAATCTGATTGACTACCTTTGGGCAGGTAGAAGTATTTCTGCTCGTTGGCATCCATCACAGGGGCTGAGCAGCTTTGCAGAGATTAGAAAGTGTGAAGTGAGAAACAATATTGTGTGTGTGTGTGGTCAGATGGTTCCTTCCTGACTCAGCTTTAATGAGGCAGTTGTTATTTATGTCTGGTTGGAGGTGATGGAGGTGATAACCCAGGTGAGGTGAACACACAGTGAGTGTTTCAGGTGTGGAGAAAAGAAACTCAGAGAATCAACAGGAGCAGGTGAAGGTGTGAACAGAGCCCTCACAGCTAAAAGATTCCACCTGAGCAGACGATGAATGATTAGCAGGTAACAGGACCATTCGTCGTTAAAATCTGTGTGTGTGTGTTCAGGGAAGAGTGGGACTGGATCCAGACGCTGTCGGCTGCAGGTGAGAAGAGCGAGGAGGCGGAGTCCAGACCTGAAAGCCACGCCCCGTTACTGTACTACGAACTGCAGACGTCAATCAAGTCCCTGCTGAAACACCTGAACCTACCTCTGCACCAGGTACAAACCTTTGCCTTGTTGTATAACACCACTCAGGCCAAGGTTGCCCTAAAAATGTCATCTAAGGATTCTTTAGAAAAAAAATTGAGTTGCATAAAATCACCATAAGGATTTACTTTGGATGTTGCAGGAGAAACTCTTTAATCTCTAAGTGTTGGCCCTTAGCTACTTAATTACCATGCATTGCTAGAAGGTCCTTAGAATCCATTTCCCTCATCATACCTGTCAGATGTTAAATAATCTGTGCAACATGAGACAGTATCTGAATTTATGGTGATTGAAGAAGAGGAGGAGGAACAAAGACACATTTTTTGGAACAGGGAAAACCCACTGGACACTAAGCGATGAGTCGACACTGTCAGTCTGTTTTCAAAATCTCTTCTAAATTCCAACCGGACCTTGAACACCAAACTACTACTTTATATGACTGGTATAACTGAGGTCTTCTGCTTAATTCAGTGCCATGTTTTACTTTAAATAAAGTAAAGTAGAACTCTGACCTATTAAATTCAGCAGTTACAAAAATGGTAATCTGCCTCATTAAGGCAGACGAGCGTTAATGTTGCCTAGGAAACGTTACGTTTACTAACTTTCCATGGAGCTAAAATTAATAACAAATTATGTTAAATGTTTGCTGAATGAGTCAGTGTCTATTTATGAGTTGGAAGAAGTCATAAATCATATTTAAGGACTAGAAGTTTACGGTAAGTGATCAACTTCAATACATTTAATAACATGTTAACAGCGAGGCTGTATAACCTCCATATTGGGTGTACGTCTTTGTTCTTCTCATGGTGAAACCCTCAGCTCAGGGAAACATTTTGCATGACGGAAGAAGTTAAACGATGTGTGTGTGTGTGTGTGTGTGCGTGCGTGTGTGTGTGTGTGTGTGTGTGCGTGCGTGCGTGCGTGCGTGCGTGCGTGCGTGCGTGCGTGCGTGTGTGTGTTGTGCGTGCAGGCCCGTCACTTCCGTCTCTACAGTCAGGAGGTGGTGGAGCTCGGTCACGGCGTCTCCTTCCTGCTGCTGCTGCCGGCGGCTGACGATGTTTGCTCCGCCCCCGGACAGTCCAACCCCTACACCCCCCTGTCGGGGTTCCTCCACCTCCCTCTGCAGATGTTCGAGCTCGGTAACAACACACAAACACACACGCATATACATGCACACACACACACACACACACACACACACACACACACACACACACACACACTAGGGCTGAGTGATATGGACAAAAATTCATATCTCTGAGTGGTGATACAAGATACATATCTCTGTATTTCCTACGCAATGGGTGAGATTTTATCAATCTTGTAAGTTTAGTGCAGCTACACTGTGCAACATGGCTCCAATAAACTTTGGTACAACATCATGTTTGATGTACGCAGACTATACAATGACAGCACTTAGTGAATCACAGGCTACGACGTATGATAGGCTCGAACACAGAGGCTCACATGATCAAATAACCTAAAGTTTAGTGGGCACTATACACTGCGGTGTGTCTTCTTTACACGATCATGGTCAGAGCTGGAGGACACATCATACAGACAAGGCTTCTGCTGCCACAACTCCACAAGGTTTTCCTCTTCGCTGGAATCACACACATTTCTTTTAGCACGTTTTGCCTCCATGGCGAGCTGCTGTCCATCTGTCTGTCTGAGTTTAGCTCTGATCAGTGCGTCATTTCATGCTGCATTTCTATTGGTTGGTTAGTAGACGTAGGTGGTAACAGCAGTCACACAGTGAGATGGTCATCCCAAATTTCTGACACTGTCAGAATTTTATCACAGGCTGTCTTTGATCGCAAGATCGTGACAGCCATCCATGATCCTCTCTCACTGTGTGACGTAGGACCACCGATTTAGAGTCACGAGCGAAGATATCGCCACATGTCTTTCACGCTGGTCATCTTTTGTCTGGGACAGCCCAATATCACGCAGTGTGTTCTGGGCTTTAGTGTTGGCGGAGAACTTGGGAATGAGTGAGTGTGCTGGAGCTGTGGGGGGAGTGTGAGGAAAGAGAGATGCATGCTGGCATGTCTTTTCGGAAGAATTGCGATATGTAACACAACTTGACCCTGTATTGATATAAATGGTGTTGTCTAAATTTATATCTTGTTTTAAAATATATTGATGTATCATACATTGTCTATATATTGCTCAGCCCTAACACACACACCCAGAAATCAACCTTAGATGTCTCTTTATGTGCCTTTAAGTTACTTTTCAGATGACAGTTTTAATCTTCTTCCTGTCCAGTGAAATGTGTCATGTATCTCCAGATGTGTTGATGTTGAATGTTTGTGATAAACTGAAGGATGATGCTGAGAAAATTCTCCTTATTCTTAAACTAAAAACAACTCTGAAAAACCCTCTTGGATCAGCTGGAAAAAGTCGTCGTCACAAAGCTGAAAACAGGCTGTTTTTCAGACTTCATAGAGATATGTGGTTCTCACAGGACGGTCACGCTGCAAACACATGAAGATCTTACAGAACATGATGCATCGCTTTAGATTAAACCACCTAACAGTATATAAAGGAGTTAAAATGAGCATGACCTTAAACATCCACAGTGAAATGCAACATACACATTAATGCAGCTTCATGCAGGACGTCTGCACTTACTGAATGTGTTGAGGTGGACAGACTGAGCTGTGTTACACACACACACACACACACACACACACCTCCGTCTGCAGGGAGAAGCACTAAATCAGTCTGCAGGCTCCAGCAGGACGGCCTCTCTGCTGACCCCCACACGCACACACACATAAACACACACACACACAAGAATGTGTCAATAACACCCATACACACTGCATAATACTCTCTCTTTGTACACACACTGACCTCCACACCAGCTGCCGCTCGCCGAGGGAGACTGGTTAATATGAATCTCTGAACATGGGACCAGATTTCTGTCACTTTCACCAAATTTCACCTCAAAAAGATCCAGATTTTCACTGATTAGTGTCTACATTTTCTGTCCTCTCACATCCAAAAGCTGTTGTTTCCTGCTGCATGAAGATGCAGATCACACAGCTTTCAGTGAGCGAGATGTTCTGGTATCAGGAAGTGAAGAGAAGCATGCTAACGAGCTGCTGTGTATGAACCAGAGTCCATTTAAGTTCATGTAATTATTGTTTAACCACAGAATGATATGTATTATATTTTTAAATTCGTATTTCCTCTTGGATTTTTGTGGGGCTTTTTATCCATGTTTTAATTTTCAAATTAAATATGTAAATGAATGATTTATTTATTTATTTATTTATTTTTTACATCTGCAGAATGTTATTCAGAGGGTTGTCAGATTGTGTTTTTATCTCCAGTCCAGTCAAAAGATAAACCATCACCAGAGCATCTCTTCTTCCTCTTCAACGTATTTATCTTTTCGTTCTTTAGTTCACTTCTGCACCTACAAAGAGAAGTTCATCAGTCTGTACTGCCGTCTGTCCTCCGTCCTGGACCTGGACGCCCTCATTACCCAGCAGGCACTGCGAGAAGCCATCACTGACAGCGAGGTGGCCACAGCCAAACAGAGGCATCAGCTCATACTGGACTACATCCAGGTGAGAAACAAACACAGAACTTTTTCTCACTCTGAAACATCACTTATGGTCCAAATGCTTTTCTAATTCAAAGTCTACAAGTTTCCATTTTACCCAGGATGCTTTGGGAGGATGTAAAGTAGGGGTCAACAGTATTGACCATAGCCATGGTATTTAAAAATGAAATACTGACATCGTGTTAATGATACACATTTAATAATACTGTGTAAATAACGCAGCAATATTTGAATTATTTCTGTTTCTTTCCGTTCTCGCTTCGTCTCCCTCCTCCAGCGCCATCTGGTCGTCTTTCACTATCCAATAAATTGTACTGCTCTTCTTGTGCGATGTTTCTCGTCACGGTTACAGCCTCTCTCTCAGACAGTTTTGGAGATGTGAAGAGTTTCTTGACAGATGAGAGTTTTCAGTCAGCGTCCTTGGTCCTTGGGGAGAACAGGGTTTTAAAACAAAAGATAGAATAACTTTTGAAAGAGCAGGGCCTGAATTTCAGTGTGAGATTGCAGGTGTTTCGCACAATCTCATCGATTTCTTCAAAATGCAGGAAACTCACACACACATTTGTAGTGATGTTGAATAAATTTCAGCCAACATTTGTACTGATGCTGGAACGCTGCATCAGACAGATCAACTTCCAGCCTGGACAACACACCTGGTGTGCTCTCAGTAGCATATACAGACAGGTTTCAATGATGTCGAAGTTGAAGAAATGCAAACATGATATACAGCTGGCAGAACCCAAAAGGACGAGCGCAAACAGCAGTGCCAGTAATGTCAATGTTAACCATGTTAATCCTCAGGATCCTTAGACAGGAAACAGTGATGTTACAAAGGCGAAGCAGCGGTCCAAAGACACGTTACAGGCTGACTGAATCAGAGTAAAAGCTAGCCGTGGCTCAATGGTGACATGAGCTGCTCCATAAGTAAAACATACGCTGCTGCGCAGTTTACCTGGCGATTACAAAATGTCTATTTTAAGTCCTCCCTCAGTTGGTGTTTTTCATACAGCAGGGAAAAACAGCATGAAGACGGGAGAGAAGAGGGAGCCTCCAAAAGAAAGAGTGAGGGTCTGTACACCTGCCGCCTTTTTGCACCCTCTAAATTATTGTATTTAAAGTAGATGCACAGAAGGTGAGCTCGAAAGTGAGAGCGACGTTTAAGCTCTCCAGAGCCCCTTTTTTTAAATAGGTAAACAGAGTTCAACTTTTGAAACGCAGCATTGTGCGCCGCATGTCATGTGAGAGGAACAGCTAATCACAGCCGGCAGGTGTCTCCCCTTTTTACTGTAAATATCAGTCTGTGATGAAAATGGAGAAGATGATCATAGTGCAGGGATACCCTGAACTTTACGTCTGTCCCACAGAAAATATTTTACGCCTAATACACCTTAAAAACAGCACGTGGAAGAAGATCATCTCTGCGTCTGGGATTATTAGTGAGTAGTCTTTGATACAGTGCTGGTTATAGTCTCTTGGCAACCTCAGACGCACCTGTCTCTGTGTTCTTGAAAGTTGGCACAGAGTCGGCACAAGAGTAGCACCCAGCGCCCAGTCTCGTGTTTTCCAAGCGGTTAAAGACGCAGCATGAGGTGAGAATAGGACAATGTAGTAGTCGACGTAGTTAATCCCCCCACCCCCAAAGTGTATGAATCCACCCTATGTGAAGACGGAGGGGGAGAATTCTTCCCATTTTGAAAAATTAATTTCATGCACTGCAGGACAGTCTTTAGTGTCAGAGTGGAAATATAATGTTTGTTGCAGCCTCATTAGTTTTACTGAAGGTAAAGTGAAGCTTTAAGTTTTTATTAAACAGTTTAATGTTGCACAGAGTTGCCCCCCCTCAGCCAACCCCCCCTGTTTTGTCAAAAAGTTAACTACTGTTTTGCAAAACTTTGTAACTATTAAAAATGAGTAGCAGTAAATCCCTCAGAGACTCTATCAGACTGTTTGCTGCTGCGCTTGTGCTTCATCATCAGCTGCAATCGGAAAAAGTTTGGTAACCAGCTCATGAAAACATGTCACGCTAACTTGATGATGTAATAGTTGTGGGAAAAATTCCTTAATCGGGGCTCCTACCATTTCAAAGTGTTCATGCGTCAAATAAAAACACATCTGCATTTGACCTGGAATCAGTTTTATTCAGTCTGGTTGCTCTCAGCAGTCGGTCCTTGTGGTTTCAGCTACTGTACAGATCCATGAGGTCACCGCCCGGACCCTCAGTCAGAGTCTTAAAATGTTCCTCTGCAGTAAAAGTGGACGCTAATCAGACAGGAAGCAGTCGGCTCAAAGAGAGGAGTTCAATAAATCTAATTTTCAATATCATGTTTTTTCATATCCAAGAAAAATAACATTAAATAATGAAGGCGGCGTGAAAACAAATGAGTGTGTGATCCAATTAGAGACGTTTATTGACGCAGTAAAGTGTAACTGCTGGGAGTATCAGCTGTTAAACAGCTTGTTTTTCTAGAAGGAGTCCAGAAGCTGCTGCTCGCTGCTCCGTCACAAGTCCACAAGTATGAAAGTAAATCTGTCTGGAGGTTTCTCTGTGAAGAGCTCACCGCCGCCGTTAATGGACACCGACCACAAAACCACAAGGGTGCTCTCCTCCGTGTGTGTGTGTGTGTGTGTGTGTGTGTGTGTGTGTGTGTGTGTGTGTGTGTGCGTGTGTATGAGGGTGTGTGCGTATGTGTGTACGTGTGTGTGTGTGTGTGTGTGTGTGTGTGTGTGTAACCAGCTGTCTAGCTCTCTGTCTGCGATTTTAAAGCTCGGAAAAAAGTGGCCCCCCGACCACAAATTGCTCAGAGAGAGAGGGAATGTCAGGGGAAAAAATAATACCAATCAGAGCACGTGGAGGTGTGTGTGTGTGTGTGTGTGTCTGTCTGTCTGTGTCTCATGAAAGACAGCGAAAAAATTTTGATGTGAAGGACAGAGTGTGAAAAAGGCCAACACAAACGTTAGGACTGCTATACTTGTGAGGACCCACATTGTCACAACAAGTTCACGAGACCCAAACCCTGACGTTAACCTAAAGACACGTCTTCCAACTTCCAATCTTATTTTAAAACTCACTTTCTAAAGTACCCTCACTTCCTTAGGTCTGAAACCTCTCAAATATATATCGTAAATGTCCAAAAATGTCTTAACTTTGCAAAAATGTCTCAACTTTTTAAAACTGCCTTAACTTTTAAAAAAGTTCCTTTCTTTTTCAAATCTCCTCACACTCTTGGTTAAAGATTTAAATGTCCTCACCTTACAATATTTTCACTTTATAAAACAGCTTAACTTTTAAAAGACGTACTGAACTTTTGAAAATGTCCTCATTTTACAAAATGTCCCCACTTCCAAAACAAGTTATCACATTTCAAAATGTCCTCACTTAATAAAAAATAGAAACGTCCTCACTTAAACTCTCAGTAAAAAAATGTATAAATGCCCTCACTTCACAAAATTCTTACCCCTTTACAAAAGTGTCCTTAGTTTTCAAAAATGTCCATACTTTACAAAATGTCTCCACTTTCCAGAATTGTCCCTATCAAAAAAAATGTTAGCACTTTATTAACATGTCCTCACTTTTCAAAAACTTCCTCATCTTGCAAAAAGTCCACACTGTTTAAAAAGGTCATCACTTCACAAAAAAGTTCTCACTTTACACAAATATTCACACTGTGTGGAAATGTCCCCGCTTTATAAAAAATATTGTCATTTTACAAACTCATCTTCACCTTACAAAATGTCCACACTAAATAAAAATGTCCCTAATTTGCAAAAACGTCTTCACTCTCTAAAAATGTCCACACTGTATAAAAACATCGTTACTTTGCAATAACATCTTTACCTAACAAAAATGTCCGCACCATATTAAATGTCTTCGCTTTACAAAAATGTCCACATTGTATAAAAATATCCTCAATTCTTACAGATAGTTTTACTTTTTTTTTTTAAATAAATTAACATTACAAAGGTCTTCAGCTCAAACTGGTCCTCACAAAGACAGAAGTACAAGAACACACACACACTAGTGCCTCAGCATGTCTAATGTGGGAGGTCCTGACACTGTGTGTTTGTGTGTGTGTGTGTTTGTGTGTGTGTGTGTGTGTGTGTGTGTGTGTGTGTGTGTGTGTGTGTGTGTGTGTGTGTGTGTGTGTGTGTGTGTGTGCGCGCTGCAGTGAAAGTGGGTTAGTGTGAAGATGACGTGATGCCGTCGTCTAATTGGACAGTTTGTTTAGACTCACCACATGTTGATGGAGGAAACTTTCAGACGGCTGTCTGTAGAAACGTCTGCACACATGTGGCTTCTCCTCCTCTTCTTCACGGCTTTTTATTTCTGCTCCACATTACAGCTAAACACACCAGCGTACATTAGAAGAAGAAAAGCTGTTGGAGACATATGTTATGATGAAATCAGCTCTTTCAGTTCACTTTGTGTCACATTAATTAGATTACAGTTATTTATGTCTTTTTGTTCATCACTCAATAAGTCAAACTTTTGTTTTGGGGCTTCTTTCACATATAAAGTGCAGCTCAAGTGCTTTACAGGTGACTGACAAACTATCACGAAATCTAATCAAACAGCAGAAATTTTAGATGAATGCACACCAATAATGAAAATATAGAAATGTAGGATTAAAACATTTTGTCTGAAACATCAAGTGATCAAAGAGACTTCACATTAAACTGAATTCTGTAATTAAAGCAGCATCAGTTAAAAACATGACACAAAATTGGATGAGAGATTCACATGATTACTTTAAATTAAATCATAATTCAATCATTTATGGAATCATTAGGCAAATTTATTTATATAGCGCATTTCAGCAACAAAGCAATTCAAAGGGCTTTTTATAAAACATCAAAAGTAACAAGACACGGTGCAAAAGAAAACTCTATAAAGGGACATTTAAAAGCAATTTATTAAAGAACTAGAGAAAATAAAATAAAAAGTTAAAATACACTGACAGGCATAAAATACATGAAATAATAACATAGATATATGGACTACGCAGCTTTGATATAAAACCATCAATTTAAGCACGTTATTATTACTCTGTGGGTGTTTTAGCCCTGAGATGAGCCTTGCAGACGTACCTTCCTCTTTGGCTCTCCTCACCTTCTTCTTTGAGTTCCATAATTCCCTCATGAATCACCTGTTTCATTGCAGCATTTCACCTCTTTATAAATGTGATGTGTTCCATCTCATATTGTTCCTGTACCTTTTGAATCCAGATGTTGGATGTTGGAGGTTCAGGTTTCAACCCTCAAACTTTTCAAAAATGTTCTCACTTTTTTTTAATGTCCACACTTTACAGAGGGGATTATTAAAGGACATTTTTGTATGGTCAGGTAGTTTCTCACCTTTCAAAAATGTCCTTACTTAAAAAAGGGCCTCACTCAATAGAAATGTCCACAGTACAAAATGTCCTCACTTTACAAAATATTCACACTTTGCAAAAATGTCTACACTTTTTACAAACTTCAGTACCTTACAAAAATTTCCTTACTTAAAAAAAGTGCCTCACATAATGAAAATGTCCACACTTAAAAAAACAGTCTCACTTTTCAAAAATGTGCACACTTTATAAAAGCTTGTGTCACACATCTAATTTCAGCCCACAAGAGCATTTGGCATATACAGCCTATATTCCAGAACAGTTGGGACAATGTGTTCAATATAACTAAAACTAGAATGCAATGATTTGCAAATTAAATTAAATTGAATTAAATATAGTACAAAGACGAGATATTTATGTTCAAGCTGATAAACGTCATTATTCTTTGTTGTAAATGTAAACGTCAGATAAACCCTGAAACTGAGGGGAAGCATTTTCTGAAGAGGACCTGATGTCAAGGACGAGAGTTTGTCTTTGTCTGTATGCTGGCGTCATGTACAGTGAACACTATTGGGAACTGATGCAGTATCCACAACACACACACAGTGAGGTTTGTGGGAAGTGACGCTGAGCAGAGAGAGCTGCTGTAGCTGCAGTTCGTCCTTGGAAACGTCTGTGTGTCTGTCTGTGTATCTCACTTTGTCTTAAATCATGAAGCTGTGAAGCTGCTGTCAGAGTCTGATCAGCTGCAGATGGAAAGTTCCTTATATCATATTCACAGCACTGCAGTGCGGAGGTCTACACCACACTCAACTTTCCCTTTCTCCGAGAGGGAAATAAAACCTCCCTCAAGTCTGAAACATTTCACAGTCTGTCACAGCCTTAAAGGAACATTATCTTTGGTTGTTTAGTTGTTGTTATTGTTGGGTGTTACTGTCAGAGGTCTGGCCTGTATATCTGTAGTTCAACACGTGCTCGACTGGAAACACCTTTTCTGCAGGAAACTAAATCAGCTTTATCGGCCAGTAGAGCTGATACATGAACACATAAAAGGATCTGACTTCACTTGTTTTTTATTGCTCTCAGACAGAAACAGACATACAGATGATAACCTTGCAGAAAAACAGAAGAATAGACAGGACTGTTATGAACACAAGTATGTGAATAAATAGGAGTACATAAATGTATAAAAAGTATTTCTTTTTCTTAACTCCTACCACTTTGCTTTTGCTCCTCAAACAGAAAGGAGTAGTGGTTGAAATATTGCTCTGTGAAATGGGACAACACTTGAAGACCCTGATACATCATCAGCATCAGCATGAGTGGCGTTTACATAAACTGACAAGATAATGACAACAATGATATTATCACATTAACATTAGCCACTTATCTGGTGGAGATAGAGAAACATGGACCCTCAAGGTTTGTTAACAACAGTGCACTCATATTAGAGGAGCAGTAACAAGTGCAGCAGTGGCGTAAGGTAGTTAAGATGGGCCCCAGTGCACGCTATGATAACTAGCCTAGTGCGCCCTAGTTACTAGTGATGAAGCACACACAGAGTTTTGGCGTATAGATATTTAACCAACAGTGTTTCTTTCTGCTGCTCTTTTGTTATATCCACTTGCAGATGAGCCCAGTTTGTCAGTCTTTAGAAATTTTGCACCAAAACTAGCTGCTGTAAATCACATCATCTCATTTAACAGAGACTTGATATTGGACATCAACACACATTTTACCCAGCAATCATCATTACATATCTGCATGTGACAAAACTACAGAAGAAAATAGGACATTATTGGATTAAATAAATGGTTTTTATAGTTAAATTCTATTTTTATTTTTTTGTGGCCAAAAATATAGAAAATCGCACCTTTTTTAAATTTAATGTGAGATCTATTTTCCAGGTGGTAATCAGGCCCCTCCACCACACGGGCCCCAGTGCAGCTGCACTGCCTGCACTGTCTGTATTTACGCCCCTGAAGTGCAGCAACTTTGATTCTGGACTTTCAAAAAATAGTAATGCAGCATAGAAATGTGTCAGAATGCAGGACGGTCATGCAAGAACCAGCAATAACTATGTCACATTAGCTAGCTAGCTAGTTAGCTATGGAGTCATCAGCTACTACTAGCTTTTTTATGCTTGTTATTTAATTTAAAAAAGGACCATAATATATTGAAACATCATTAAACTAATGTAGCACAATGGTTATTGTGGGTTTTTTTTTTCATCTTTATTAGTGCAGATAATACCTTTGTGTGTTTCTTTCATTGCTTGTGCAGCCATCTTGTCTTGGTTTTCTCATAACGCTCTGTTGGAGTGTGCCTCTGAAAAAACCTCGACAGAGGGCCATGTAGCACAAACACTTCACCCTACCCCTCTATCCCCTCAGGAATCCGGACACCCTGCCCTGAGACATTAAGGCACAAAATGGAGGGGGGAAGACTCAGTGGTAGGGGCAAGTGGTGTACTGGAACTGAAGTGTCCTGATCCCAGTAAAATTTGCTTTAATTTCTGTCTCAACACACCTTAACTGGCTTCTTCTCCAGAGCAAACGCAGCTGAGGCTCATGGGTATTGTAGTATTTAGAGCAGTCTGAATGAAAACTTTAATTTATGGTTGGGTTAAAATTATCCAGGTGACTCCTGTGTTTCTGTGTTGATGAATGTCATTATAAGAGAAATTTAATCAGAGATTTAGTCTCAAGTCAAGACCAACAGGTTTCAAGTTAAAGGGAAATTCAACCAGTCTTTTTTTTTCAAATCTGGACTCTGTTTTCCCATGTTTCTGCGTCTAAGTGACTTATAGGAACAACAACTTATACTTAATCAATTTAATTAACGTAACCTTCTGCCTGGACACATGGAGAGTTAATAAAGTTCATGTGTTGATGTGTTTGTTGTTGTTGGTAAACAAAGAGAGCTGAGAGCTGCAGCCTCCCTCTGTGGGACGAGCAGGAATCCCCTCCATGTTTTTCCCTCTCGCTCTGCCGGCGAAGCCCCGGCATTCTTTCCAGCCGAGTCATTGCTGCTGTCAGTCTCCCCACTGTGTGTGTGTGTGTGTGTGTGTGTGTGTGTGTGTGTGTGTGTGTGTGTGTGTCTGCTTTCTGTCAGACAGTCGGCTAATTGCCGCTTAACGTTGTGTCACGCTTCATTCTCCTCAAAAGCAAACACACACATTTTCAGCTCACTCACATTCACTCATGATACGTTTAACTCTCATTTAATCGTCCAGAATAAATAAAAAGTTACACTAAAGACTTGTTAGCCTCCTTAAAGGCTGAAACTGTCTAAACTGAACTCACCATAATATCACAAGGCACATTTAAAGGTGTTGTGTGTAAGTCTGGAGAAAGAGAGTTGATTACTGAGTTTCATTCCCAGGATGGAAATAACAGGAGGTGGCACCAGAAAAGTTTCAACATCTTCCCCCTTTTTGAACACGAATGATATTGTGTTGCTCATTTGTTGTTTACATGTAGGCTGTTTTTAAGGATGAGTTTGGCAGTGTTGGTTAGGTAACATAACTATGGTGTAACCCCAGATTCACAGAGTGTAGGTGCAGCTGAGCTTTTGCTATGTCAGTGTGTTTTCAGGTCATATTGGTTCATTATTGAGCATAGCGTTAGTTCAGGCAGGACACGGTGTCAAGCTCCGCTCACATCCCAGCTACATCAGCTGATCTCCAACAGGCCAATCAACTGATGGAGCAGCTGATTTATGGAAGGGAGTCAGCTGATAGATCATATGATTCCTTTCTATGCAACCAATTGGCAAATCTTATTCAGGGCGCACTATTTAAACTGCCTGCCTTCTACTGTTGCTGCTTCCTCTGCAAGCTGCTTTGCCCTCCGCCTCCACCCCAGCTCCTCCTTTTCATGCTGTGTCTGACTTATTAGTGTCATTTCTGTTTGTCATTGATGCTGCTATGTTCTGTACCCGGGGGGTCTTTGCTGCTACTCTCCCTGCCTTAGGCTTTCCATGTAGGCGCATGGAAGGGCAGAGAGGTGTTCACTCTGCCTAAAGGTTTTCCATGTAAGTGTGTGAAAGAGTCTTCTGAATAGGCCTAGGAAAGGCAGAGAGGCCCCAGAACAGAGCCATACTGCCATATGATACTGCAAATAGACTGAAATGTTCCTGACTGAAGTGACGTTTTGGTTGCCTAAAAAAGTCTACTGAAAATTAGCTTTAGCATTAATACAGTCAACCATAGACTGTAAATGCACTATGCTAACCAAGCTAACAGCTGGCGTTACAGCTAGCTCCACCCTCTCATCCAAATATGGTCACTTCTTGCTCCAACAGGCGACGGTCAAAATGCCAAACTCTAGGCTTCAAAACAGGAGTCCACAAACCAGTGGATGACGCAATTGCTATCTCAGTTTTTTTGTAGTCTGTGAGCTGAACTCACATTTTCAAATACCGGAGTGTTAATGATTGTTTTTCCGTCTTTTGACCGACAGCAACTGGACGAGATGCGTCGTGACCTCCGCTGGATCACCGATGCCCTGCAGTACGCTCGCTACAAGCAGCCTCGCGGCGGCGTACCAATCACCTGCCTCGTGGATGCCAACGCTACGGAGAGCGACTCTGGGCAGCAGAAGACCGACTCCACCTCCTCGAACATGGATTACCTACCCACACCTTCGCCCTCACCTGAACTCCGCAGAAGGAAAGCTGTCAGCGGTGAGTCGTCGCTCAGTTGAGCGTCCAGTTTAAATTTAAACCAAAAACACATTAACTCACTCACTGTGTGTCTGATGTCAGACTCTCTGCTCGGCTCAGATGAAGACGGGTCCTCGGAGGTTTTCCTGCCGACAGACAGCGACTACGACTCCAGCGACGCCCTGAGCCCCCGCGAGCTAGACCTGCTGTATTCCCCACCCCAGGATCTATCTCAGCAGGCCCTGCACTCGCTGGGTGGCAGCGCCCCAGACGTGCTCCAGATCCACGAGCTCAGGTGAGAAGACTGTTTGTAAATTCATCATTTTTAAAGCAACATGTTAGCAGCAGCAGCTCAAACTGTACGTCTGCTCATATTCTCACTTTAATAGAAGGAATGAATCCTTTTTTTGTTATTTGTTCAAACTTTGTCCGATCATACATTTAATGAGAATCTCTGAGTGACAACAGCTGTGTTTGGTTTGCCTCAAAGTGATTTTAGGATGATTTATTCTGGATTAAGAGATAAAACAGACTTTATTTCACAGTGCCGCACCTGGCCCCCGGTGTAAAAACAAAAACAATGAATAATGCAGCTGTCAGACACATAAGGTGCAAAAAAAAAAAATACAAAAACAGGTACAAATGTGCAAATGGTAGAAAAACACAGACAACATGTTTGTCTTTGTCCCATTTTTTGTGAGTTTGAAGTTAAGATTGAAAACTTTTTCTATGTACACACAAGGCTTATTTCTCTCAGACTTTGTTCACATGTTTATGAAAATCCATGTCAGTGAGCTCCAACATAAAATACATCCATCTGACCTGTGTAACACGGGTGTGTCTTGGGATGGTCAGTTTCCTCTGTTTTTATGCCTCCATACCATCTCGTTATTGTGAATGTGATATCTTGAGAACACTTTGCCGGAATTTCCTCAAATTCAGCACAAATGTCCACATGAATTCAAGGATGGACTGATTAGAATTTGGTGGTCAAAGGTCAGGGGAAGGTGACCTTGCATCCATCTCATTGTTCTCAAAGTGAACGCCAAGAATGCCTTCAGGGAACTTCCTCAAATTTGGTGGTAACATGTACTTTGACTTAATGATCGACTGATAAGATTTTGGTGGTCAAAAGTCAAAGGTCATTGTGACCTTATGAAACATGTTTTTGGCCATAACTCAAGAATTCATAGGCTAATTATGAAAAAACTTGACACAAATGTCTAACAGGATAAAATGATTACATGATGACATTTTACATGCAAAAGGTCAAAGGTAACCTTCGCAATGACATCATAATGTTCTGTAGAAACACTTTTCCGTCCAGTACTCAGCGTCATATCTCAGGAACAGAAGGGGAGACATTTGGTCAGATACTGAATTGGTGACTCTAATCTTGAAACTGTGCTGATTGTATAGATCTTCTGTGTGTGAAGCGTCCATGTTTTAGAATATGCAGCTTCTCTGCAGCAACATTTGAATCACTGTCAACTGTCATGGCTACATATGACTCTGGACAGACATGAATGTAAATTGTAACTGCAACTTGACTGGTTTGTGGAGGCATACAGCTGCAGTTTCTTTCAGAATTTGTGTTTACTTAGATTTCAGCATTCTAACATGACTGTCTTAAGAGATCTTGGAGAGAAATTTATCCGAGATTCTGCAGAATTCAATCTTAATACGTGTTAGTTTCGACTCACATTAGTAAAAGTAAAATAAAAACTATGTGTATTGGTCTTCCAACAAAAAAACTGACCATATAATTAAATTAATTAAACTCATGTCATTGGAAACAAGAAGAGTCACTGGTGAGTTCAAACGTCGGTCAGAGAATTGGAGACTTCACAACCACAGTCTGTTCTTCGGCTGTTTGGAGTAAATAAACACATGAAGACAGTGGAAACTGGAGCTGCGTGCGACATGAACGGCCTCTGTGTCCCTGTCATAAATCTGATGGATCATGTTTTCCTCCCGTCTCTCAGGTACAGCGTCTGCCCCCCTGCAGACCTCCCCGTCTCCCCATCGGTGAAGGACCCTAAATCCTCCCCCCTCCTCCCCCACTCCCCCTCTCTATCTAAAGACTTCCCCCTCTCTCCCTCCTGTCTGCCTCGCTCTCCGTCCTTCTCCAGAACCCTCCCCACCTCGCCGTCCCTCCCCCTCTCCCCCAGATTCTCCAAAGACCTCCCACTGTCCCTCCCCCTCTCCCCGGCACTGTCTGACACCACCAAGACCCTGGAGGGCCTCTCGCTCTCCAAGAGCCACCAGGAGGGCGTCGTCACCCCCCTCAGGGCCCTCGCCAACCCCCCCGCCAAACGCAAACTGCTCTCCAGGAGCCACCGGGGCCAGTACTTCAGCGGGCCCCAGCGCTGGCTCAGGGGCCACAGCGGGGAGAGCCACACGGGATCTTTATCTGAAGGCATCTACACAAAGCAGCTGGACCTAGACCTGCCTCCACCCGGGGACACCACCTACGTGAGCCACGCCTCCTGCGTCCTGGAGAGCCGAAAGGGCCGACACCGAGAGTCGCGGCCCCACGTCCGCAGGATCTTTGTGGAGCCCTGCAAGGAGCTGTCGCCAGGCCATGAGAGGAGGGGCTGGGAGGAGGAGGAGGAGGGGGAGGAGGTGAAGGCTGCAGGCGTGTCAGTAGTTGTGGAGGGGGAGGAGCCGGAGGGAGCCGCCACACAGGACGTAGACTCAGATGACCAAACGAACGCCCAGGTGTCAGAGATACTCAGCAGCACGCTGTAGAGTGGGACAGCAGCTGGAGGCAGCAGGTCGGTTCACTTCAGACACACCTGAGCTTTTAAAGCTACACCAGGCAAAGGTTTAGATTGTCAACACTGAACGCCAAAACTCACAAACATCTCGTCAAATCCCTCATCTCTCCTCTTTTATTATCTGACTGCATATAAAACAACAGCGTAGCACGAGCAGCAGGTGAGCAGCAGCGAGTGTAGGCTGCTCAGAGCCTAACACACAATCTGTAGTTACACATTAAAAACTGAGGAAAATAGACTTAAAGTTTTTAATTTTAAGCATGAAAACTATTGAGATAGGATGTCAACAGAAATGTTTCCATGACAACAGTATCTGCTCATGGAGATACACATGATAATGGTTCAAAGGTCAGCAAAAAGCTGTTATGAAGCTGGTATTGTTATTGTATTTGGAGCAAGTCAGACAAAAGATAAGGTGACATTTCAATAATTAACACTATAATCAACACTTTGTACCTTCTGCTGCTCAGCTGTGTTTGAAGCTACAGGTTGTAAACGAGCTGTAGTGCATCGACCTCTTTAATTACAGTCACAAAATGTCATATGTTTAATTATTTCTAATTTTAGTTTACAAAAGTTCAAGGTTAAAGTTAGATATTTCAACACTGGATTTAAAAGGACCTGCAATCAATAAGCTGACTTTATAAAATGCTCCCAAACTCCAACTCTAATCATCACCATGAATCACAAAATCTCCTGTAACTTTGGAGTCATATGTTTTTACTTTTTATCTATGCCACGTAAAAAGTGACAAATAAACACTTGAGAACAACGTAAATGTTTTTAACCGCAGCGACTGAGTTTCATAACACGTCCTCATACTTAAACAACATAACAGGTTGTTTGTTAATGACTCACAAACTGATGAGTGTGACCTCACCTGCTGGACTTACTTAAACAATCAGTTCTTTATTTAAAAGTCAGGTGAAATCGCCTCGTCATTGTTTACCTTCAGCTCCGCCGTGTGTGCCACCAAAGACGACTATATTACAGCACTTCATTTATTGGAGGTGAGGTTGGACTGTGAAGGTTTTGCTAATTTTTAATACCTGTCATGGGTTAAATATTTGTAAAACACACATACAGACATAAAGGCTGACCAATGGCATGGGTTTGTGGAAAAAAATAAAAATCCTTGATTTAAGTTTCATGTTGGACAGGAACAATATCTCATGGTTCAAAGTCCTGTGTTTGTTTGACTCAATTGTTCACCCTGGCCTTCGCGCAACCCAGACTTTGTCACTCTTTATGCAGCGTCACCTGACTTCCTCCTTTTCTCTCGTCATAATTACTCATCGCCACTTAACAACAGAGGGAAATATGTGGCGTTTAAGATGCTGTACAAACGACCTCTAGGGTAACTTTTTTAAGGAGGATGATCACAGTTAAAACACTCAGAAACCATCGCGTGTCGCTGCCCAGTGTAGCTTTAAAATAACCTCAGACTGTGTGAACGTCAAACCTGAACATCAGCTCAAATCACCACTGTCTCTCTCTGTCTCTCTGTCTGTGTCTCTCTACAACAGTGCTGATTGGCCGGGCCTGTTACGACGAGCCATCCCTCCCCCCTTCAGACCTCCGTAGATTGTAAACTAAACTAAAAAGTTGCTGGTTCAACTCCGCCAAGTCTCAGAACCCATGGCATCGACTGTTACAAAGAAAATAATCAATGCAACGAGAAACCGAGCACTGCTTCTTCTTCTTCTTCTTCTTCTTCTTCTTCTCCGACCAGGAACTTTGCACACTTTGACTCTGTACGTCAACCAAAAACACAAAGCTGGTTCCACTGATTGTTTTTTCCCCCAGTTTATTTCAAATCTCTCGATTAGAATAGTTGAAAAGCAGATTTCGTGGCCCGTCCTCAGAGCATGGATTCTCCTCTACTTGAAGTGAATGTACAGTTTAGTCTGTTTGTGTGGTTGAATCCCGTCTTTGTTCTTTTGAGCTGCTCCCAGCAGGTTTTAATGTGGTCCAATGAACTTAACGTGGTCAGTTTAAAGAGATGATAAATATATATATGAGTCACTAAACACAGACCACTATAGAAACCTTAAAGTATTTTTGTAGTCTCTGATTAAAGATATTTTACCTGAGACGTTGATGAATAGTCAGAGCTGTATTTTGTCGGCATGAAGTAGTTTGTAGCTGTCGTTTGTTTTTGGTTTTTTGGACTAAAGCTTTGTGTCCAGTTCGTGCCTCCTCCTGGTTCAGCATGACGATGTCAGGGGTCGGGGGGGGGTTAGCTCGGGGGGGGGTCAGGATCAGTCTGCACTTTGCCCCTCGGACTCTGACGGTGTTTGTGTTGTTGCTTTCTGTTTTCGGCTGTTGTGTTTTCCTCAGAGGCTGCTGGTGTGTTTTATGTTCCACGTGCACCAAAAACTGCAACCGTTTCATTTCTGACATGAAACTCCAGATTCTTCAAACGTATGCACGGCCTTTTGAAAAGTGCGTTTTTAATGTTTGCACATTAAGGAATAAAAGCTAATTGAATATATTTGATGCAGTTGGGCATTAACTGTGGCAGCTTCGATCATTAATGACTGTATGAAGTTTTCATTTACCGGCTGTGTTTGAATGTGTAGCTCAGATACTACAGTTACAACCAGACATGCAGATATTATACTGACACTACAACCCCTGTACTGCAGTAATCCTTCATTAGGACTGCACACGCCTCTTCATTCAAAGTTAGAGTTGGATATAAATATGTTTATTTTCTTTTTTTAAGGAGAGTTAAAAGATCGATATTAAAATAATTCTGTACGTTCAGTTTGAAGCTAGAGCCAGGAGGAGATTAGCCTAGCTTAGCATAAAGAGTAAAAGCAGTGGGAAACAGTTAAAATACTCCTGTTAATTAATATGTTATTTCTCATTTGTTTTATCGATGTAGAAATGTGGTTTTACAGAGCCAGGCTAACTGTTTCCCTGTGGTAATAGTCTTTATGCTAAGCTAAGCTAACCTCCAGAAACTGAACACACAGACTCTGATATCCATCTTCACATCTCACTCTCACAAAGAAGGAAAATAAATATATTTACAAAACTATTAACTAGATAATTTTAAAATTGGTTGTTAAAACTATTCTTTACTCCTTTTATAACTTGAGTTTTATTTTGGAGGCTCTGGTCGGTTCTATCTTTTATGATCATGTTAAAGTAATTTTTCAGATCTCAGACGATGTCACTAAAATTATGTCCGAGTCAGAAACACGACCACGGTCAGACGATCAGACAGTTTATTTAGGTTATAAACATTTAATTTTGAGGTGAAACTGAGAGTGAGCGCAGCTGAGATGTTCACAGGAAAACTGTTGGTCTTTCCCCGTCTGCTTTCATACACCATGTACAGTTTAATTTAAAGGTTCACATTCCAGCCTGTAATTTACAAATGAATGTATAATTATATATCATAGTATATAAACTGAGCACAAAAAGTACGAAAATTTGTGTTTGGTAGATTATTTCTTTGTTGTAACAATGCTTCTTGGCAATAAATCTAATCCGTTGGTATATGGCAAATTTTTCATGGGCGCAACCCACATACAGCTCTGCTGCTCATCCCGCAAATGCATGCTCCTTACAAATGTGGCATCATTTAAAAGGGAAATAAAGAGGCTTTCCAACGGAAACACAAATTTCCGTACTTTTTGTGCTTAGTTTATTTTATGTGTCACCAAATGTAGTTTTCGGATATTAATATAAATGAACACTTTTATTTTAAATTCGATTTATCAGAATCATGTCTACTAGAAAACACATATTGACACATAATGTGATTTAAAGCCAGTTTCTAACAAAAATTTGATTTGTTTTTGCAAAGATTTATTTTATGTGAAGATGCTCAATTTAAAGAGAAATTATGGTATGTCTGTCTGATCCTCTCAGTGCTTGAGTTTCTTCTCTTCAGCGTCATCAAAATCTCAATGTGAACTTGTTGAGATGTTTTAATAACCATTAAAACAACTGACCAGAGAAACAAAGATAAAACCCAGGTGTTAATAAACCAAACTTTTTACTTACATCGTCATACACTAACAGACTGTGATGTCTGATTGGTGGAAAGAAAAGTTTCAGCAGTTCATATTTAAAACGTTGGATTTATTTTGTCTGTGAGTTGATGTTTGCATTCGAGGCTTCAGTCTGAACGTTCGTCCTCAGGTGTTGAGTCAGTTTTTGTAGACATAGGCTTTTTTTCTGAAATGTTAAACCCCACCTGAAGCTTCGGTCAGGTGTCTCCAAACACACGCGACTCAGAAACTGTTTATTAACTCGTGAGGGCTCCGATCTTCAGCCCGTAATGTGACACGCGCTCATGTATTTATTTCTGTCTTCATGTTTCTGACGCACAACCTCACCTCCAGTATTTTTGTTACCACACAAACAAACTGAGACAAACTTCTATCTGTATATTTTTGATGCCACTTCTGACTTTTATTTATTTGCAGCAAATGGACGATATTTTCTTTTTTCTATGGACTGCGTTAAAAAAAAAAAAAAAAGGCTCCAGTGTTTTCATGCATTTTGACATTTTGCAACCTGAACTCACATGAATGGATGTATTTTAACAACTGAAATAAACATTGTCTCATGTTGGATGTTGTGCACTTAAACCTGAGAGTTTGTCTTCTGTCAGACGTCGGTGAAGAAGCTGCAAACAGGAAGAGACAGTGTAAGTTAAAGTCTTTATTTCCTTATGTACACTGCTGTTTAAAAGTTTGTAATCTGCTGCCACAAAGCTTGATTCTATCCATTCAGATATCTGGGAGGACTCTATATCCTCCTGAGACCCTGCGTCCTCATATGAGGATGTGAGGATCACATTTTGGGTTTACTTGTCATTATACTTCATTCTGTTTAACTTAGGCCTGTTGTCCTCATTCGTGGACACTTCTCTGTCCCATCTAGTGGCCCTGGTAGAGCGCAGAGAAGATGATCACACTTGACTATCTAGAGAAAGTAAAAGTCGTTTCCATCGGTGAACATGCGGAAGGATAACTTGCACACTGCAATAGTCCATGTAAAAACAAGATGGCAGCCATCTCTGCCAAGTCTGTCTGCAGCTAATGCTGACACAAAAGTGGACAAGGTCCAAAATCTGATCACATTTTGTGGTTTAAACTTGTTTATTTAAGATTAATAATGTTTGTAGTTTGATATGATAACAAATTCGACCAATTTTAGCAACAGTAACAAGCTAAGACACTGTTAATTACCTAGTACTCATTTTAGGACACTGGGGCTTTATTATTGTTGACAATCTTTAGTTTTTTATACCTATCGGGTCCTTCTGATCCCAAATAGCTAGGACAAATAAAAAATGCATACCAAACAAAAGTCTGGGTCTCAGGAGGATATGTTTGAATGGTCCTTGATGCTTTTCAGTTTTAGAAAGTCCTCTTTACAAATAGATATATTTTGTTTATTGGTAAAAGAAACTGGAAGCTCAGCATCAAAATATGTGCAGATTTGTATAACACTGCAAAGTGTACAGTAATACGTATAACAAGTTGGAATTAACAGGCACCATTTTGCTTTAGCAAAGCTCTTCGTCAAACTTCACAACAGAAACAGAAGGTTAGTCTGGAGTTAGCACTGTTGAAATATCACAGTCAAAAGACAGCCCTTAAACACCTGGACATTGTTGGACATGTGCAGCAAGGATGAGGAGGCCTTGACCTTGGAGGGAGCAGACCATCCTGGCACAAGGCAACCCCATGTCAGCACCGAGGTCTTGTGGTCAAGGAGGAACAGTAAATGAGGTCCGCAAAGGCCGTCTCTCAAACACAACAAGGACAGAGGATGAGATCGGAGGGAGCTAAGAAGAGAAAGTTGTCTTGGAAGGAGCTGTGGGACATGGAAGCATCTCTCAGCTTCATAATACGAGCCACCTACAATGTCCGAGGAACCTCAGCCAATGGTACGGAGAAGACCCTACGTGCCCCCTGAAACACATGGTGGTTGGCTGCAAGACGAGCCTGACAAAAGGTTGTTACACCTGGCGGCACAATGAGGTGCTAAAGTATCTAGCAGCTACCTTGGAGACCAGACGGACAAGAGACGAGAAGGAATCCAAGGTTCAATCCAGTTAGCTGGTGTCTGTACTGTAAAATCCAAACAGAACATGCTGTTACCGTATCAAATTCAGAATATTCTCATATTTCGAATAGTAGTGGAATACTAGCGTGCTTGTAATAATCAAGGGTCGCTGACACTTTTCTGGACTGGAAAACAAATTTGGAATCCAAAGCCAACTTTCGACCCAGAGTTTCCAGAATTTTTAGTCCCCACAGTAACTTTTCAAGGAACTAAAAGGTTCCTTCAGCCCACTGTTGTCTGCATTTCCACCACGGTCTAAATGCTTGTGACGATTAGGCGAATTGTTGACGTAAAAGCAGCATGTTGGGACGAGGGCTGCTGGTGGTCACAGGAGTGAACACACTGTGCAGCCTGAAGTTCAGTGCGCTCATCTAAAAAACGTGTTGGGAAAAAAATGAAGAGGTCATTTGTAAAAACAGATAAACAGTGCTCTTAATGAATAAACCATCAGTTTGACTGATATTTCTTTGATAAGTAAGAAGAAAGTAAAAAAACCAGATATCTGTTTTTGCAAATGAACCCTTCAGATTCACTTTAGGCTCTGTCTCGTTGCAACTACATTTACTGCTGCGGAGTGTTTCTGCAAATTGGATTAAATGAATGAAAGGCAGAAGAAGAAAATGGAACTAAGAGCATCTGTCTCGCAGTAAATCATCTGTTGAGTGTTTGATGGTTATTAATTTGTGCTTTAGACCGTAACAGCTGTGAAACAATCAGAAAACAACATTTGATTCATCTCCTTCAGTGGCTTTCTGACAGCACTGCAGCACTGTGTCCCTCTGAGCTCTTTGTCGCACTGTGCTCTCAGCTCATGCAGTTTTTCTCCCTGTTTTAAAATTCAGGAAGCCGACAGCCTAACTTAACTTGTAATGTTATCAGACAAAGAGAAATGTCCCCCCCTCATCCTAAAACAGTCCCAAATTGATACTAGAGTATTTCCTTGATTTGTGAATGAAGCAGTAGACGAGTCGAGGCAGCAGCGCTGTGTGTGTTTGACCAATCAGCGACAGTCGTCCCTGCACACTTCCTGAAAGTCCATGTACTTCCAGAAAGTACTAACCCCCAATCGGTGACCTTTTGGGGGTCAAATAATGTTCCCGGAACGTAATTTCCAGCCTGGTTCCTGCGGTCGAAACATGAGTTCCTCAAAAGTTCCTGGGGTAAGTTCCTGTGGTCCAAAGGTGGCTCCAGCTCCAACAGTATTCCCCTCTGACATGCAGCACAACGGGAATGGAAGTTTAAATCATTTCATTATTCTTCTTTTGAGGCCAAAACTGTTTGAAATGTAAATAATATATTCAGTGTCTGAATTTTACTGTTTTTATCTCTGTTATCGAACGAAAGAAGAAACGGCTGATTTCAGCAGTGATTTTCATTAAATGATTTTTTTAACCTGAACAAACAATCGTGGTAAAACCTCTCTTCAGCCTAGAACACACAGACAACCAGGGAGTGTCAGGGTATCAGGGAGTCACTTTCCATCACAGCCCTGTCCTCGCTGCCGTATCTGAGGCACTCTGGGTATGTGAGTCAGCCTCTGCCAGTCAGAGGTAAAGTTACCTGTGAGCTGCAGAGGATGTGGTGAGTTACACGTCATCATCGTACTTACAGTTTATGTCACTTCACTCACATTATTTCATCTCCTGTCCTTGTGAAGTGTTTCACCTGTTTCCTGTTCAAAGTTTCTCTTTGTAAAAACACTCGAGGCTGTCCTCCAATCAGCGCCACTTTGAAGGCATCTCTGAAAACTAGTTACCACGACAACAGCAAGATAAGTTCACCTCATTTCACCATCATTTCTGTGACGTTTCAGCTCATTGAAAAAAACAGACAGATGGAAATATGAAGGATACAAGAGACTGGTGCTGTTTCACTTCAAAATAATAACTGCAGTCCGCACAAACAGATTAATAATAATAATAATAATAACAATAAAGCAAACCTGTACTTTGCACTGAAATATATTCAAAGTACCAAAAGTAAAAGTACTCAATATGCTGAATCATAATATATTTTATGATATTGGATTATAAATGTTGTTGAATGAATGTGTTCATCACTTTAACGGGATAGATCAGACTTTTGTAAGTGGGGGTGCATGAGGTGCTTCTCCATAGACAGTATATTACCTACAGTACATGTCAGTTGGCACGCCCCCAGTTTGGAGAAGCAGGCAGAAGTCTGACACAGAAGCTTAGCCATGTACTGCTGTGTACAGGTCAGCAGCAAAATGAATTTTAGCCACCTGAAAAATCAATATCAGTTTAAGTGTATGCTATATTTAGAATATTTTCATTGCTTTAACTTAATGTCAGACAGTGATTTCACTCTGTTCAAAGCCAGACTCTGATGAGAAAACCAGTGATTTAACATCACTGAACACAGGAGCTGCTGGTCTACTGCTGCCTCCATCAGTTAGTTTGTTTGTCATTGAGTGACTTTGGTGTTTATTAGTGTCAGTTTGGATTCTCTAAAGTCACACAATAACACAAACTCAGTAACTGATCAAGGCAGCGGTAGAGCAGCAGCTCCTGAGTTCAGCGAGCTAAAATTAGTTGTTGATGTAATGAGTTTCTCCATCGGAAGTCACTCTAACATTAAGGTAAAGCAGTGAAAATATTTAGAATATAGCATACAGTTAAACTGATGTTGATTTTTTTATGTGGCTTAAATGTGTTTTGTTGCTGCCCCCAACTCAGCAGTACACTGCTTAGCTCTGATGTCAGTACTCCAGTCTGCTTCTCCAAATTTGGGGCATGGCAGCTGACTTCGTAGGTAATACGCTGAGTGTGGATATATAACCCATACAACCCCACTTCAGAAGATCCAAACTCTTCCTTTAATGGTGCAGCTAGTGAAGGTGGAGCTCATTTTAATGACTTTATATCCTGCTGGGAAGTTAAATAATAATACATAATACATCATTATTTATTGGTTTATTATTTTTATATGAATAATCTGAATCTGGGAAGTAACTGAAGTTATCAGATAAATGTGGTACAGCAGGAAGGACTGTGTTTCCCTCTGAGATGTAGAAGTAAAAAGGTGAATGACTAGGATAAAAGCACCTCAGACTTTGTACTTCAGTACTTGAGTAAATGTACTCTGACTGTCTGCGGACATGAGTCGAGGGATTCCTGCGGTTTTATTGGCTGCTGGACAGAAAGCTCTCTGGTGTCACTTCCTGTCAGCTGGTCTCTGTGTGACTGGAGGTGTCGGAGGAATCTCCTGACCGACTGGCAGCCGAGCTGCAGCGGTCGCAGGACGCCGTGTGGGAGGGTGTGAACCAACTGGAATCTCACACCACCGCTGGCGGGGAGTTTTCCCGCCGGAGCGCTCGAAGAGCATTTCGGAGCGTCGGTCCAAACCACAGGATCGCTGCTGAAGGACTCAGAGAGAATCATTTATTCACTTCAGACTGTGAACTGCAAACTCTGCACACAAACATGTCGGAGTAATGTGAAGAAATCAGAGAATCTGCATGTTTTTATACCACATCTGTCCCAGATTATTAAAACCAGAGCAGACTTTTATTCATGTCTCTCCACCAACACGTCCTCCTGAGAAGAGTTTTATTTTTATATGAACAATAATATTAGCTTCAGGTCCGTCACCTTCAAATGTACCCAGTGACTAAAGAAAGAATATATAGTGTTGCTCTGTGTCCTTAAAGGAATACTGCCCTACAAAATGACATTTTATAAATCAGTCAGTTGTGCTGTGTTACCTTGGATTTAGAAGAACACTTTGCTTTTCTCTCCTGCTTCCATGGATATAGCGAACATATATCGATTAACTGACTGACTGGGGGCCACGTTTAACAAAAGCAACTACACCAAAACATCAATTTAAAAACTCTCACTCAACTCTTTCAGTATAATCCAATTTATTACAACAGAAAGCTGAACTGAAAGTGAAACTTGTCTATAGACTCCAGCTCTGAGGGTGCTCAGCAAAATCCATGTGTATGTAAACCTCACTAATAAACAACTTTAATAACTCTGCACACCCACACACGACCCAATCACCAGAATAATACAGTCAAATTTTAACTTCTGCAAACCACAGCTATTTTGCATGTGCACTAGGAATGTCCCAATCAAGGATTTTTGCCCCTGATCCCGATCTGAGTCATTTAATATTGAGTATAATCATATTAATAAATAATAATACAGCTGCACAGTGCACACCTCAAGTACATTAGGGCTCAGCCCCTGCTCTGATAACAAAAAAACACCTATGTGACAACCAACCACTACACCACCGTGCCGCTCCGAAAAGTTCATGTTTTAGCTGAAAATTTTTAGCCTGCTGAGACCGTCCTGATGATGTGAGGTCACCATTCTGTTTCTCTCTCTGTATCAGTCTGGACTCAGTGCTGCCCCAAACACTTTTCAAGAAATTAAAATCCATTCAGGGCCAATCAGGGACCTGCATCATAGTTGATGATGTAAAATGCAGGCCACAGTTTGCAGAACATTGATGGCAGCTCCCGTAGCAACAAGCGCTAACTCTGACGTCAGTACACAGAAATAAGTGAAGGTATTGCAGAAATAGAGTCGATAGCAACAATTAAACAAGAACTAGAGTATTACCTCGTGTATTTTTCTTAGAGGAAAAAATGTTTTTGCCGTTCATCTGACTGGATTTGGAAGTGTTTGAGGTGACACCGAATTCAGACTGACACAGAGAATGAACAGAATGTTGAGCTAACGTCGTCAGGACAGTCTTACCAGGCTAAAATACCTGCTTTTAAGGGCACAATCTCAGCTGGAAACAGCACTGTTGGTCTCGAGCAGTGGTCTGCAGCATGGAAGGCATCTCCTTTAGGTGTCACACCGTCCACCACCTCCTGAAAAACAGTCACCTTACATACTACATCACTTTACAAATGTTGATTTGGTACAATGTAACTTGTGGTCTGCAGAAATGTACAATGCCAACATTTTCTTCTGGCGACTCGGCTGCGACACAAGAATCTTTAAAATTATCCTTTGAATTACAAAACCCTGCAGGAATATTCTCCTCATACTAAGTGTTAGAGTTTCCTGAAGAGTTCATTTGGATTTATTGGACAAAATTGAGTTTAGGTTGATAGTGAGGAGGAACAACATCTGGTTCAACATCTGTATTTCACAGCAAAGTCTCGTCTTTCCAGAGAGAACGAGGACGTTAAAGATAATGTATTCTTCTGGCTGCTTTGAAATGATAATTCTTCTTCTGCAGAAAGAATGAGGGAGGGAGCCGGTGAAATATGAGCAGAGGGGAGAGAAGTATTCAGATCCTCTACTGCAGTAAAAGTACTAATATCACACTGTGAAAATACTCCACTAGAAGTAAAAATACTGCATCTAAAGTATCCAAGCATTATCAGCAAAATGCTGTCAGTGTTTTCATTCTGTCTGATGTTTCTGGATGAATATTCCTGCTGCATTAACGTGTCTGTGTCATTGTAAAGGTCAAAGGTTGAGCTCATGTCAGCTCCTGTACTGTTTTATTTTGCTTCAGAAGGAGGAGAATTTACTCGAGTGGTGAGGGAACTGTGTTGACCTGTCTCTGCCACCTTGAAGCCTTCTCACTAAATGGAGCGTCCAAATTGCTCCAGTTTGTCTCACCATCAAAGGAGCGACACAAACAACGAGCCGCGGTCACGAACTGTTTGTGCTTCGTGCTGGGAGGCCGTTTGATTCGCTGCGAAGATTAAAACTACATTTACCAACACACAGTTGGAAGTGGACGAGCCACTGATCCACTGCGCTGGGCCGTATCACCGCCCCGCTCTGGAAAAATCAAAGGAAAGTGTGATTCAAAACATGTGGATACGTCCGTCTGTCTGTCTGTAGTGGAAACACACAGCAGCAAACTGGGATCTATGGAAAATGTTAATGGCAGTACGAGGCTTTTGATGATAAGTGAACGTGATCGCTGGACTCTGACGTGACGTAATGTTTTTACCTCCAGAGAAAAGTGACAATCTGCCTGCTTCTGTGTTTGATGATCACAGTTTCTGCAGCTTCAAGTTTAAGACCTTTTTCATCAGAATCAGGTTTTTACATGCGAGGAATTTACCTTTTAGTGCACAACAGTAAACATAATAAGAGAAAATAAAGGATAAAAAGCACACACTGCACTATAAAAGTCAAGAAACAAATACAGATATGTAAAAATAGGTTTCTGTTTTAACATATTTAATGTAATTTAATACTTGTTTTATGATCAAAGCAATGAAAATATATGAAAAATATTAAGAACCAGTGGGGAAAATAAAGCCTAAAATATTTATTATGTCAATATTTTCACCACTTTCCAGCAGTTTATAACAATAAATCCTGATGATATGATTATAATTATCTGACCTGGGTGCAAATAAGCAGCAGAGCAACGCTGTTTCTTTGTTTCCACGCCATCTTTATCTTCATCTGCCTTTTTCTGTTCATTTTGCGTCTTTAAGTAGGGCTGCCCCCTAACAGTCAGCCAAACATAAGTCGATTAGAAAGGTCATTAGTCGGCAAGATTTCATTGGTCACTTAGTCGCAGAAAAAAATATAAACAAAACAAGCAAATGTGAAACTCATTTGGAAGCTGCGGCTTGTCAAAGTAAACCAAAGCCTATATGACTGGACCATGTGGGAATTCAAGTGTCCGCGCTCAGCAGTCAGACAGGAGTCAGGTTAATCTCCAGGGCTGGTACCTGCGGTTATTCCACAGGCTAGTTAATAACATGTGGGGCAGGAAATCCAAAGTGTGGGATCATTTTGAGAAGGTGAAGGACCAACCCAAGGTGATATGTAAACTCATCTTCATTGGTCCACTACAAACATGACGTATCATGTGAAACATGGAAGTAGCTACATGCCCATTAGCCCACAGCATCATTAACAGGTGGCTCGCTCAGTGTGTGACGTGCACTTGGAGATAAAATATAGGCCTATATTAATGAAGGCTCATTAGTACGGTTTGTATTTCTCTGTAATGTAGCACAGTGTTAACAATGTTACTGAGACTATTCTTTCTCACACCTTCAACTCAAACCACCAAATATATCAAAAATATATCATTTCATCATTACATTAATACGAAAACATGCGGGAGACTAGTCGACTAATGGCCCTAAATGATGACTATTGGTCAAAAAGGAAAGCTTTTAGTCTGGGGCAGGCCTATCTTTGAGTTAAGATGAGATCATGTAGGTTAGTTGGAGACAAATAACTGTATATAAAGATGGATGATGCATCTCCACTTCCTCCCACTGTACAAAAATGAAGCCAGAATATCACAGATACAGATGCCGCCATCTTGCCCCGGTTGACGTCATTTGGAGCCAGAGCCTGCACAGTATAGATCTCCGCGGTATCAAGTTCCCGCCTGCCTACCAAACACCAGCAGCGTCACTGATCGTGGGCACACAACTAAAATTAACGGTGCACCGTTACGAGCTGAATTTTTGTCGGACACCTCAAACACGTCCTCATTTAACTATAGAAACTTCAACAAGGTGCCAGCTGGCAGGAGTGACATCACCAGGGAGCTGGAAGTTTCTGTAAAATGACAGTCACTAACCACGGCCTGCTATTGGCTATATTTAATGTCATCTCCGATAAACACCACAAAATAAAATGTGCTCTCTGTTTAAATTGTACAAACATAGGAAAATAGAAAGCACTCGCCCATCTTTTGCTGCTGTCATCTTTATATCTGTGCTAAAATGAAAACCTTGACAGTTTTAGCTTGTTGAATCCTCTGACAGTAACAACAGAGGCTGTTACGGAACATAAAGTACCATAAATATGATCAATAAGGTGGTTTAATGAAATGAAAATCTTTATAACTGGTGTTAACGTCTCCTCAGAGGCCGGCTGCTGCCTTCAGGGCTCAGTGGTGACATTTCCCCTGAAAGTCCTCGAGACCTCCAGCAGATCCATCTGAGCGTGAACATGAGTCTCCTGTGGGTCCTTCTCTGAGACCCTGATATGGAAGTGAAGGATGAAAGGTTTACAAAGAGACAGGAAGTCTTATCTGACTTCCTCTCCACAGAGATATGACAGTTTAGCGGCGCCCGTCACAGACAGAAAATTACTAACAAACTCCTTTTTAACAGCAGACGGGAGGGAGGAGGGTCACGGGGTGGAAGAAGAAGAAGAAGACGAAGGACTCTTGTTGCACCTCTCTGAACTCATTTGTCACTCTGGTAAGAACTGCCTTTGTTCATTTGGACTCAAAAACTGTTATGTAATGCAAAATAATGGAATTTTAAACACCATTTAAAATGCTAAATCGTGATTAACTACTGAGATTCAGCAATTAATTGTGACTAAAAACTTCATCATTCGACAGCTCCAGTTACAACTTATGCATAAATGTAGAGTCCAAGATTGCTACAATACAAATAATTTAATTTAATTAAAACAAAGGTATGAAAAGTACAAAAATGAAAATTGGTGCTTTAGTGATGAAGCTAAGATAAATGTTTTGTTAATTGTCCCAAGTATAGCCTTTATTAATTGACTATTCTAATGTATCAAATTCCATTTGTCAAATTAGTCAAATATGTTTCAATAAGAGGGCGGAGCTAACTGTAATGCTAGTTGCTAGCTTAGTTAGCACAGTGCATTTACAGCTATGGTTAACTGTGATGATGCTCTTTTTTTTCCTTCCTTTTTTTTTGTCTTTTTCACCTTTATTTGACACGACAGTTGAAGTGTTTAAGGGGGACTTCCTTAAGGGGATGACATGTAGCAGAGGGCTGTAAGCTGGAATCGAGCCCACAGCCACTTTGGCAAAGACGAAGCCTTTGTACATGGTACACCTGCCGTTGGGCAACTCATAATGCTCAGCTTCGCTCGCAAAAAACCTATTGTAACCATTAAAACAAACTTATCAGAAAAACATTCGACTGTTCTGAGGGTCTGAACAAGACTTTTTGAGTGACCAGAGCATTACATCCATCCATTTTTCAAGCCGGGTCGCGGGGGCAGCAGGTAGAGCAAAGTATTCGGGACGCCCCTCTCCCCAGCAACTCTCCCCAGCTCTTCCTGGAGGACCCCAAGGCATTCCTAGGCCAGACAAGATATATAATCCCTGCAGTGTGTTCTGGGTCGGCCTCCTACCAGTTGGATATACCTGGAACACCTCTAATGGGAGACGCCCAGGCGGCATTTTGATCAGTTGCACAAACCACCTCAACTGAGCCCTCTCAACGCATAATGTTACAGTTACAGCCTACCTCTTGGCGGGTTGCAACGTACTTGTGTCAGTGCATGTGTAGTTTAGCTGGTGAGCTGGCAGAGAGTACAGTCTGTATGTCGTGAGTTTGTGATTGAAAAGGGCTAGAACATCACAGTGAAGTGTTAATTGTTGATAAAGAGCTGTAAAGAGGATTTTGTGTCTGAATTACAGATTATAGGCAGTAGACTCGGCTGTGCAACCCGGTCTTACTCTGAAGTTATAGAAGTCCAGCACTAGGGCAGCGACTTACGGCATCAGACACTGATCAAAAAAGCCGTCCTTTATCATCGGCATGATACATGACCAGGCACTGTTATAGTTTATCTGTGCTCGGCAGCATCCGAGGGAAACAAACGCCGCTGTTGGTGAACTGAGGGACGTCTCCTCAACCACAAACCATTAAAGCTGCACAGTGTCCGGCCTGTGATGTGACTTTATGACGCAGAGTCTTCCTGTCACTAATGACCTTTCACAGAGTAAAGAAAGCTGCCGCTGCTCTCAGGTCACGCCACTCGCTGCAGCGTTACAGCTCCGTGTGGACACATTAACCCAACAGGAACCAGGTCCACACATTCAGGGCCTGTTTGTCCCCCGTCTCAGCGCGGTCCAGAGCAGCACAGTCGGCCCTTTATCTCCACCCGGCTTCTTCTGCATTAGTGTCTCAGACAAGAGTTGTTTTTTTATCAGCCTCATAATTCAACCTTTACAACATGAGCAAACATACCAACGGTCTCTGCCCGCAGGCTGCAGGAGTCCCAGCTGCTGACCGACCCAATGAATTGTGACCGTTTAAGTGTCTTTATCTGCTTCCACACTTCGTTTATAGGCTGCTGGAATTAACGTTTTACCATAAAAGCACTTTTCTTCAACACTTTAGAGTTTAACTGCAGAAAAAGCCTCATATTTATCCTGTAAACCAAATATTTCTCAGAGAAAATGAAACACGATCAGCCGAGTTAATCCTACTTAATTAAATTTTCAATACTGAAATGTTTAATTGGTTCAGGAGTTAACTGTAAAGCGCCGTCAGCGTGTGGAAACAAACCAGACTCCAGTGAAAATGTTGCATGATTTAAGCTTCAGGCTGATTTATTTGTTCTGACGTGTGATTTTATTTCCCTCGCAGTCGAGGATTTTCCACAGTTTGAGGCTGAAGAAAGTTTCAGATGAACTCTGATATATGTTACAGTTCGTCTCTTCCAGTTGAAATCCTGACTGGATCAGTTTGAGCTGAAGATGGACGCCGCTGTCGAGTTCAACTTTATGAAAAGACATAAAACAACAGTTTGATGTGAAGTGAAGAGAAGCTCCACTGCTTCAGTCTGAATACACGTAAAGAGTTCTTCTGACACTTTGTCTGTCTGCACGTCTGCTCAGGGGCGTAAATACAGACAGTGCAGTTGAATTAGGGCCCATGAGGTGGGGGGGGCATGTAGAGAGAGCAGGCCCGTGCAAAACACAGAGATGTTACATATGGACATGTCATACGTCTCTAAAGTGACGCTGTACATGAGCTGACTTTAGCCAGTTTTATGCTGCCTGTTCATGGAGGGGATTTCATGCCGTTAAGTCGCCTCGTCGTGCTATATAAAACGTGCAGTTGTGTTATGGGGGACAGAGTTTTCTCACTTTTAATCCCCCATGGGAGGTAATGACAGCTCCAAAACGGTGTCTGTATCAACAGGGCATCCAGTAGGACAGTATCATGGGCAGGACGGGTGTGATGTTTGCAAATGGTTGCTAAAAAACAACCTCTTTTTGTGGCACTATTCACAGTGGAAACATGGTGATGAGTTGCAAAAAAACACTCACTTTCAGTGACTGCTGGAAATGCAGTGATGAATCGCTAAAAAAAACAACTGCTTTGTCAGTAAAAGAACAACTGCTTTTCATGGCACCACCCCCAGTGGAAACACAGCAACTGGCTGCTAAAAAAAACATTCTCGTTTGAGGGCTAAAAAGCTGCAAGAAATGCAGTGATGACTTCCTAAAAAACAACTGCTTCATCAGTAAAAAAAAAAAACTGCACTTTTTGTGGCACATGAAAACATAGCAATAGGTTGCAAAAAACAACCACTTTGTTGGCTATAAATCTGCTGAAAATGCAGTGGTGACTCACTAAAAAAACAACTGCTTCTGGAAACACAGCAGTTGGTCGCTAAAAACATCCATGTTTGAGGGCTAGAGAGCTGCATGAAATGCAGTGATGACTCGCTAAAAAATAACTGCTTCATTTAAAAAAAACAATCGCTTGGTGGAAACACAGGGATGAGTCGCAATAAAACACCCATATTCAGTTACTAAAAAGCCGCTGGAAATGCAGCGATGACTTGCTAAAAAAAAACCAACTGTTTTTTTGGCACTATCCCCGGTGGAGCCACAGCCATAGGTCACAAACACACCCATGTTCAGTGGCTAAAAAGCCGCTGGAAATGCAGTGATGACTCGCTAAAAAACAACCGCTTTTTGTGGCACTATTCCCAGTGGAAATACAATAAGGAGTCGCAATAAAATCCCCAAATTTGGTGACTAAGAAGCTGCTGGAAATACAGTGATGACTCGCTAAAAATCTACCGTTTTTATGTTTGTTGGTCTTAAACAGTGGTCTGTAGCTTGGCAGGTGTCGCCTCCACCCCCTGGTCACAGAGTCAGCTCATATACTACATCACTTCACAAACATTGATAAAAAACGTATAAAATGTGCAAATGTAACGTATCTGTGGTTTGGAGAAATGTAAAATGACAACATTTTCTTTTAGTGACCGAGCTGCTGTCGTACACTGCTGCACTGGACCTCATTCACATCAACACACTGCAACACACACTTCAACACACACCAGCACTACCACTGCAATCACCCCCAGCACCACTAAAACAACCACTGCATTCATCTTCACCAACACCAACACCACCAGCTCCACCATCACCATCACTCACTGCATCCACTGAATGAACACCAGTCCTCCCACTGCAACCAGCACTGCACACCGCTCACATCCAGTCAGCAGAGTAACTCAAGACATTTATACATCAATATATTTTGACTTTAATGTCCCTGAACTTCAGTTACTTTACTGTGGTACATTCCAGAGGCAGCAGAAATATTGCATTTACACATATATTATCTTAATAAATATGATGCACGTGTAGACTGTAATGATTTAAGTTTACTTTGCTCCCTATAAGTCTGTACCTCCTTTTCCTGTGCTGCTGAGGAGTGTTTTTATTGAGTGCTTGTGCAGAGACTGATGTGTCTCCTCATGTCTTACTACAACTGTCAGCCTACTATCACTTCTTCTGCTCAAACTACGTCACCATCATTAATATAATAAGGGTGCTTGTGTGTAAACTGTGCGTGTTTCCGCGGGGTGGGAGGAGGGAGCGGGGTTACATCACCGCCCTGCTGGATATTCGGGTGCAGTCAGAGGCGCCTTCAGTTGGGCTGCAGGAGGAGCAGAGGAGGAGCAGAGGAGCAGCAGCCGGTGCGCCAACATGCGGACTGAGAGCAGCGACCTGCGGGCCGCTGAGCCGTCTCACCGGGACCTGCTGACCGGGACAGCTCGGGGCTGAGTCCGTCTCTTCTCCAGCGGGGACCCGGGTCATGGACTGTGAGGTGTCTCTGTGAAGTCTGAAAGTTACTGAGAAGTTTTGGAGCGCTCGTGCGCTTCCTCCCCCGGTGTGAGCGGTGCGTCTGCTGCGCGCGCTCAGCTCTGACTTGGATATCTTCCGCGGGGCGCGCGTGTGTTTCTCGTGGAGGATTACCTCTGAACACTGTGACTGGGTCACCTGGAGCCGCTCAGATGGATCACTCGTGTTACCTGTGGGCTGTGTTTGTGCTCGTGCTCTCTCTGGGCTTCAGGATAGAGGAGGGCATGTGCCAACACTACTATCTCCTCCGGCCCATCCCCAGTGACACTCTGCCCATACTGGACATACAGGAGGACCCGGATCCGGTGCTGGATCCTCGGGAGAAGGACCTGAACGAGACGGAGCTCAGGAGCGCCCTGGGCAGCCACTTCGACCCGCACTACATGTCCCTCTCCCCGCCGGAGGACAAGTACGCGGGGAGCGAGGACGCGAGCGAGGCGAACCTGCGGCAGAAGCTCTCCGGAGCGATGCCCAAAGACATCCGGGCCATGGAGTTCGAGGTCCAGCACGGCAAGAAGCAGAAGCCGAGTAAAAAACTCCGGAGAAGGCTGCAACTGTGGCTGTGGTCTTACACCGTGTGCCCGGTTGTTTACGCATGGAACGACCTGGGCAGCAGATTCTGGCCGCGCTACCTGAAGGTGGGGAGCTGCTACAATAAGCGGTCTTGTTCGATCCCTGAAGGGATGTTCTGCAAAGCTGCCAAATCGACTCATTTTACGATCCTGCGATGGCGCTGCCTGCAGAAAAAGGGGGCTCTGAAATGCGCCTGGATACCCGTTCAGTACCCGGTCATATCAGAGTGCAAGTGCTCGTGCCTCAACTGAAAACGACTCTCTGCTGCTGCAGCAAACTTTTATCTTTATTTTAATGCACAAGCAGCAAAACACACCGACCTTCATCAGCCACAGAAAGAGTCAGGAACACTTGTCTTCTTACAGAAATGTGTCATTCATGCGTAAAAAGTCTTTTTCTGTCTTGTTCCAACGTCTTAAAAGTATTAATGTAAGAACAGTTGGACTCAACCCAGAAGTGTCTGAATCAGTTGAGCTGCACTGCGCAGTGTCAGAATGTAAATTTGATGTACATGTTTTTATTTTATTTTTATGTCACGACAGAACTTTGTATAAAAAGGAAGGTCAGTATTATTAATATAATCAAATCTACTGTATTTGTTCAATGTATCTGGATTGTACCTGTTTATATTTATACTGAAGATATTTTCTGAAGTTCAAATGAATTTATGGAGAAATGTGAAGAGTTCTGCTCCAAATATCAGAAATCCTGTTTGAATCAGAACTCTTCATGACAAACTCCTCATCTTCAGAAGCTGTAAAATAAAAAGGGACAGTTGGTTTATAAACCGTGTGACTGAGACTCTGTGTTCCTTCATTTACTGCAGTTAAAGTATTAATACCACACTGTAGAAATACTCTGTCACAGTGAAAATGTTCAGTTAAAGTATGTGAGTAGGGGAGACCGGGGTTGGTTGGCACACCTTTCACTCTCTTAAATTTTTCTTTGTTATAATTTGTGTTAGAATATTCTAACTAGCAGAGAATGAAAGGTTAAAGTCTCACCTGTAAAAAAAAATTAATTAGGTCTGTAATCAACCAAAGAAGATCTTGGTTAAATGAGATTCTACTTACTCTTTCACCAACTGATTGGTCAATGGGGGAAAATTTGCATGTTCTCTTTGAGCCCGGTCTCCCTCCGAAGTCATCAAACCCCAGCGCTTGGGCAGTGACTTGTAGCGTCAGAAACCAACAGAAAAAAGGCATCCACGTACCGTTAGAGTTTAATGGAGTCCAGCGGCATCAGGGGGAAATGCAGCTGGACAAGTCAGAGTAAGGTTAGTGGGAGGGGTGGTGGATCGCTCCAGCAAACATTGACTTTCACCCTAACCACGTGCTTTTGTTGCCTAAACCCAACCATGTGTGTTTGTTGTGGAAAGAAAAAAAAAATTGTGGCATTGTACAGACGTAGTGCTTTTATTTTGAAAGACACTGTATGCAAACTGTACATTTCCTGTGAAAACAGAAGTGTATTTTGAGAGAAGACAATGCATGTAACAGGCTGAACTTGACACGGTTTCCCAGAGTGTCGACAACCAACACACCCAGGGTTCCTTTCATGTCGTATGTATATGTGGAAAGTCCATGATCAAACCGACCAAGTGCACTCTACCTGGCGGTGTTGTGTGTCCACTCCAAAGAGACTTTTCCTCCTGTCACAGAGCACATGAACTCTTTCCAGGGGCGTAAATATAGACAGTGCAGGCAGTGTGCTCTCACTGGGGGCCGTAGAGAGAACAGGCTCTTGCCACCTTGAATATAAAATACCTGTGTTTAAATAGGAATGATTAAAAAATGGTGAGGAGCTATCTAAGACAAAAGTATATGGTCTTTCTACATAAGCTATAACATCTATAAATTAATTACATGATTCATTTTATTGGATTTTTTTGTTTTTATGCAGTGATGATTGCTGGGTAATGTGTATGGTGATGTTGTCCAGTGTCAAGTCTTTATTTGTGTCAAGATAATACATAGGGTCCGTCATTACAGTGAGCACTGGGGCCCATCATACCTTCCCCCCTGACTCCCTAACTCTCTGCTCAGGTGGAAGACCTCAAGTAAAAAATAAATGTGATGTCCACTGTAATATTATCTGAAAATAAACTGTGCACTGTTTTGCTTTCACTGTCAGGGGTTACATGTTACAGGAATATATTACTTTTAGCAGTAATGAAGTAATATTACCAACATGATTTAAAATAATATTATTACATGTACAGTGTCATGTGACGCGTTACCACCCGAAATAAACTATTTATTGTTTTCATTTTTCATTCACCCACGCTGATTCACACCACTTCACTTCCACCAGAAAGAATATCCCCCAAAGGTTATTGTTGTGTGTTGTGATGTCATTATACAAGAACGGTGCAGGTGATTGTGTGTGTTATTGTGTCCAGTGTGTTTCTATTTATATACCTACAACGTATCCCGTTCTGCTTTGCGTCCTGAGGTGGCCTGAAAGCAGCAGGGATAAGGAGCTGGCGTCCGTTTTTTCCTCGTCCTGGTGATCAGCACATCTGGGTGATGTTAGTAAATGTTGAACCTGTTGCCATTCACATCTCCTACAGCTGCAGAACAACGTCGGCGCATCGGCTCGTTCTTATTCATAACTCTGTCTCTGGTGCTGCTGTAGCTGACCGACACACCAGGAAGCAGCAGGTGGGTCTCATTACCTAACACAGTTTATAATATGTTTAGTTCACAGACTATTTCTTTACTTTTAATACTGTGACACTAAAATTTCACCTTCACCTTTCGGATGTTTTAACATCATAGATGAGTGCAGGTGGAGAAAGCAAATGTTTTGATGTTACATCTGTGTGTCTGTGACCTGCGTGCCAACCACCCCGGTCTCCCCTATAATAAAATGTAGTTAAAGTATTGAAAGTATCAGAAACACTGATTTGTAACGTGTAAAAACCTCCTGAGCAATGAACCCTGAAGGAATTCTGACCAGGAGGAGTTTCAGCTGGTTGTAATCTGTAATCCTCACTACTGGATGCCCCTAAATCTGACACACTGCTCCTTTAAAACTTGAGAAAAGAAACATTCTGTGACACAGTTGTTCAGATGAATCAGCTTTGACTTGTTATAATCTGAGTCGTGTGTACACCTGCCTTTAACAGTTGAATTCTTGTTGTCGAGAGCAGAGATTTAAAGATGTTTTAACGAGAGTTCTGCTGCAGGTTCAAAGCTCCTCTGAACGTTTTTATCTTGTGAGATTTCATTAATGTGAAGCCGTCGTGTCCTTGACTCTGAGTCAGTCTGTTATCGTGAGACTCTCAGGTTTATATTCTCTCATGTTTACATGAACAATGAGAGGAGACTCTGTCCTGTCGGTGTGCTGATGTCGAGTGTTTGTGAGAAACTGAAGGATGAAGTGTTCCTTTATGTGTCGCTAAATAAACTCTTTAAAAACTGTCTCCGATCAGCTGGAAAAGTCACAAAGCTGAAAACAGGCTCTTTTGTGATTCTTACAGAACAACCACCAGTCAAACATATGATGATCTAATACACCATGATGCTGTAGCTCCAGATTAAACTACCCAACAGGATATAAAGGAGTTAAAATGAGTTTAACCTGAAGCATCTACAGCAGGAACATGACACATTAAAGCAGCAGGAATATTCATCCAAAAATACATTTTACCGACTTTTACTTTAAGTACTTCAAATACGCATACTTATACTTCAGTAAGGTTTTGAATGCAGGACTTTTACTTGTAATCGAGTATTTTCACAGCGTGGTAGTCAGTGGCAGAAGGTAGTTATGACACTATTGTGCACACATCGTCTCGTCACATGATCAGAGACTTGACACTGGATAATATCAGCGTGCATATTACCCAACAGTCATCACTGCATATGTGTATATAACAAAAAATACCAAAGAAAATAAGAAATGATTCATTTAACAATTTAATTAGTTTACAAAAAAAGAACAATAACATGAGAGAGGTGCATATATAGCACATGGCCCTGGTTTTAATTTAATCAGAGTTGTTCTTTGAACACAGGCAGATTTTCAAGGTGCAAATCACTCATAAGGGCCCAATCTCCACCCAGCACATTGTTGGAGGGCCCACGCTCTCTATGGGCCCCAGTGCAGGCAACTGTTACTGCTGTGTAGGATCTAAATACTTGTTCCATTAGTGGTGATGTGAACAGAGGGATGGAGGTCAGGGTGGAGGATTCAAACGGACTCTTATCACTTCAGGACGGGCAGGTATTCAGGTCGAGGTCAGGGCTGGTTTTGATCTGTGTGTGTGTGTGTGTGTGTGTGTGTGTGTGTGTGTGTGTGTGTGTGTGTGTGTGTGTGTGTGTGTGTGTGTTCTCCTTCATACCTCAGCTCTGACAGCTCTGTGTTCAGGGAGGATGTGATGTCTTGATACTGTAACAGTCCAGCATGTGTTGTTTGAACTGTTTTACGTGACTGTGCGCTGTGATGTCAGTAAGAACATAGTTTTTATGTTTAGGACACAGAAATGCTGAAAAACAGTTTAACGGTCTAACTCCACATTTCAGTACGACACAGTTTTCAGTCAAGTGTTTTCTGCCATGTTTACTTTCACTCTGATGTTAACAAGCCAGTTTCATTCAGACAGTAATACCTACTTTGTACAAAAAAACAAAACCCCAAATTATGTTAGTTTTTATACATTTACAATTTAAAAAATCAAGGAGATCCAAATCTGAGGCTGTGGCTCTCTGCTGGAAACCAGTGGACTGTCCTCTCCAGACTGGGGGAGAGTTACTGCCTCAAGTGCAGGAGTTCAAGTATCTCAGGGTCTTGTTCACGAGTGAGCGCAGAGTGGAGCGTGAGATGCATCATCGGTTCGGGGCGGCTTCTGCAGTGATGCAGGCACTACGCCTGCCCATTGTGGTGAAGAGGGAGCTGAGCTGGAAGGCAAAGCTTTCGATTTACTGGTCCATCTACGTCCCAACCCTCACCTATGGTCATGAGCTCTGGGGAGTGACTGAAAGAATGAGGTCGTGGATACAAGCAGCTGAAATGAGTTTCCTCTGTGGGGTGTCTGGGCTCAGCCTTAGAGATAGGGGGAGGAGCTCAGACATCCAGAGGGAGCTCGGAGTAGAGCCGCTGCTCCTTCACGTCGAGACCCGGCCCCGGATAAGCGGATGAAAATGCATGGATGGATGAATCAACCTAACCAAACCGTGACACCTCTGTATCCTATCGACATTCCTGCAGTCAACATGCTAATGACGCGCTCCATCTGTGTCACTGTGTCACATGTTAGAGTGTCCACACACACCTGTGTAGTAACAATGCTGTTTAATCAACATCTTGCACTAACTGGAAGGTTGGTGTTTCGATGCCCGACTCCTCCAGTCAAGTCACATGTACACAGATATACTGCGTGTACTCACAGATAAATTACCTCCCAGACACACGGCAGTGAACACAGAGTGTGTGTGTGGGCAGTCAGTGTGTTCTGACAGGTAGGACGAGTGGGAGAAGTCGGATGTTACACTGAGACGTTTCAAGGTTTTCACTCTGGTGTGAGGAGACAGACGGCTTCTGCAGCCGCCCACCGACAGGTCTGACTGCCGCCAGCGCACACACACACACACACACACACACACACACACACACACACACACACACACACACACACACACACACACACACACACGCATCAGACCTGCTATCTGTGTAGTTTTCAGCAGCCACTGTAAAATGCAACTATAATTATAATCCACTAAAATATCATTCTGCATAATGAGTACTTTTACTTTTGGTACTTCAAGTTTATTTTAATGATAATACTTTGTACTTTTACTGATGCAGGACTTTTACTTGTAACTGAGTATTTTTACTCTGCAGTATTACTACTTTTACTGGAGTAAAGATCTGAATCTAAAGACTGTTTCACATCTAATAAAGAGTAAAAAATAAAAAGTAAGAAATACAAACTGACACACTGGGACTTGTCACTGTGTGTGTGTGTCTGGTTGTGTTTGTACCAACATGGAGACTCACGTCAGACACACACAGTCTGCTGTTAGTTGGAGAATGTAAGGACTTCTTAAGATTTACAACAATGATTAATGGAGATGAAAATGTTAAAAAATAACAGTTAATCATTTACATATTTTTTTGTCAAGGCCACAGGGAGCCTGGAGAGGAGCGAAAGAACCACATGTGGCTCTGGAGCCGCAGGTCACCGACCCCTGGCCTACATGGAGCACGCAATTCAGTCAGTCCATTTATTTTTTACACAGTCAGTTTTTAGTTTGTCTTTTCTTTTTTGGAACAATGATTTCTCTTTGTTAGGAAAAGACACAACAGTGTACGTTGGTGCTCCGGCAGCAGAAGCAGTCACACTCTCAGGTTTATCTGCATTTAGACCATGGATGTATGAAGAGAACTGGAGTCTCATTTATAAAACAACATGTAGGATACATACTAAACTAAACGGACAAAAGCCAGAGATGGCGTGCACCAAAAAATATTTGACAATGAAAGGGTTTCCATCCACCTATTCTTATTCGAATTTTCAAAAATAGCGAAAATAAACATTAATGGAAACGCTAGAAATTCGGAAAAAAGGCTGAAAATTCACAAAAAAGTTTTTACACTTAGAGGGGGTGGATTTGTCTGCGTATCGATAAAAGGAAAGTACGACTTTTTGCTATGGAAACAGGTTTTGCGGATAAACGATGACTGGACCGGATATCACGTCACACGTATACGTTGGTGGTACGCGATGGTTTCCTTCCAGCTATTTCCGACAGTACTCTTAACATTAAAATTCTTCCTTGTCGTCTCTTCTTCAGGATGGCTCGGTACACGGTGAATGCTGACAAAATGGTGACCAGAGTTCTTCCAAAGGCCGACAGGTCGATCAGGAATCTGTCCATGATCAGTTGTTGACTGTCAGCCGAGTGTGTTGTTTGTTTTGTGGCAGAGAGACGCTCTCTGATGACGTCATCTCATGGCGCACACTCCTCTCAATAATCGCAAAATAATAACAAATGGAAACGGGCCTAAAGTCGCATTTTCTTTTTGCGCATTTTCACTAAATTCGCTCAAAAATTTCGAGACATTCGGATGGAAACCTGACTAATTTCTACAATCAGGCGTCCGCCTCAACATCCAAGTCGCCAATTCCCTGTTTCAAAATGATCATAAGCATGGGTCAGAGTTTCTCCCATCAAGTCCCCTGTTTGTGTGGGATGGGCGTACGCCTCTTTCAGGCCTCATTTTGTGCGTACGCAGTGTTTATAAATGAGACCCCTGGGTCCACTGTTGGAGGCGGAGCCTGTTCATCATTTTAACTGATTTATTCAGACAAATTGGATTCAGTTATGGCACCAATTATTTAAGAATAAAAAAGTGCAAATAAAACCAAATTTTTCTTTTCAGGCTTATTGAGCGCCCCCTCCTCCCTTTAGGACCCTGGGTAATCAGTCCCATTTTCCCCCCCTCTACCACGCCCCTGTTCTCTCTACATGTTGTAGGAAATTTTCTGTGTTAATGACATCTTTTACCTTTGATACTTTAAATCCATTTCTATGATACTTCTTCTGCAGTAAATCAGATTATAAATGAATGACTTCTACTTGTAATGACGTATTTTTAGATGTTGGTGTTTGTGCTTTAACTTGAGAAAATGATCTGACAGTTACTCGTCCACCTGTGTGCATGAAGCAGTGTGTCCAGCAGCCACCAGGGGGCAGCAGTGAGTCGCTGTCTGTCATTCAGCCTCCATTAAAATAAATGACTTGTGTCAGTGTGACAACATGTGAAGGTGTGTGTTGTTTCTGACTGCACAAACTACATGAGGCCGAGGCTGCGTCAGTGTGTGTGTGTGTGTGTGTGTGTGTGTGTGTGTGTGTGTGTGTGTGTGTGTGTGTGTGATCACACTGCCCCACACTGTTCACACACTGTTTATACATACCAGTGTGTGTGAGGGCCCCTCTGTCTGTCGCAGCCTGTTTACTCAAACTTTATTTTGGGAAAATTCCACCAACTCTCTGCACGACTGTGGACATAAATCACCGACGCTGCTGCAGCTTCTGTCACTCACACACACACACACACGGACCTGCAGACATCGTGTGTGTGTGTGTGATGAGCTGTGTTTTTGTTGCTGTAACTATAAGTACATTTACACAAGTGTTTTCACAGTTTTTCTTCATATTTCAGACACAAATATTGTTTTTAATTTCACAGCTGCAGCTGTTGATGTAATAACAGGTCATATTAGAGATGATAATAACAACAACAAGGTGATAACATGTCACTCTGCACTGGGATTACATCACTGGTACTACTGGTCTCTTATAATGCAGACAGAGTTATTAATTGATTTAATCTATTTATTCATCTGTTCATTCACTCAGATAATAACCCTGTTCATTACATACTTTCTTAAACAGGGATTATTTATCTGTTAGCAAAGGAAACCAGTCTGTTTGTTTGCTCATTGTGTCACTACATTAGCTCAGTTAATTAAGTCATTAATTCATTAATTAGTCACTTACAAGGTTTATGTATTTATGCACGTGTTTATTACCTGTTTATTTTATCAGTCTCCTCACAGAATTATTCAACTGTCGCACTCTACCTGAGACATAAAATGTATTTCTTTAACTGTCTGTCACACAGATGGAGTTATTAATCCATTCATTGTTTATTAATCTGTTCATTTATCAGTCTGTTTACTCTGTTTATTCATCGATTTAATTTATTTTAATTATTTTCTACTTCATTTGCCTGCTTTATAAATCATTAGTGACTTGAGTAACGACTGGTCAACTTAACATGACACATCAAATGTATTTCTTTAATTTTCTCTTACGATGCAGACAGATTCATTAACCCATTCACTCAGCTCATCAGTGTGCACAGTGAGATTATTAATCCATTCACTTTGTTTATTGTTACGTTCATTTACTCATTACCCCGATCGATCGGTTGGTGTATCAGTCTCACAGTTAATCAGTCTCTTTATCATTTTTTGTTCATAATATCAGTTGTATGCCATCATTCTTACACAGATTATTAATCTGTCCTCTCTCTGACTTCATTTAAATCCGCACACAGATTAGTAATTCTTTATTTAGCTGTGTTCATTGAGTGTTTCCTACACACAGATTAATATGGCGTTCTTCTACTGGGTTTATTAAATTGTTCATACACTCAGATTATTAATTTGTTCTTAACTGAGTTCATTAAATCTTTAATTCAAACAGATTATTGATCCTTTTTTTTTTTTTAGCTGGGTTCATGATATCGTTCGACGTAGATTATTAATCTGGTCTTTCTCTGGCTTCATTTAAATCTGCACACACATATTAATCCAATCTTTAGCTGTGTTTATTTTAGATGTTCGTACACAGAGATTACTCTTCTGTAGTTTGGTGGGTATGTTAGGTTGTTTGTACACACAGATTATTAATCTGTTCTGAGTCCATTAAAGAGTTCGTTCATAACGGTTATTAATCTGTTCTTTAGCTGTGTTTATTTTAAATATTCGTACACACGGATTATTATTCTGTAGTTTGCTGGGTATGTTAGGTTGTTTGTGCAGGCAGATTATCAATCTGTTCTTCTTTGGGATTATTACAGATTATTAATCCTTTCTTTGTTGGGTACAGTAAATCTTTAATTTGAACAGATTATTAATCCATGAGGGTTTTCCTCCCATTGGGTTCATTAAATCGTACGTTCACACAGATTATTAATCTGTTCTTTCTCTGGTTTCATTCAAGTGTTCATATACAGAGATTATTAATCTGTTAGTTTGCTGGGTTCATTAAATCATTTGCACACATATATCATCGCTCTACTCTTTCGCTAGGAATATGAAATCGTCGTACACACAGATTATTAATCTGTTTGCTCGGTTTATTGTTCCGTTTACAGTCGATCCCATCAACAAAACGAGTAAATAGAACTTGTATGAAACTGGAACAGAAAATGTTGAAGGTGATTCACCAAAAGGATAAATTACAAAACCTCTAAACTCCTCCTGGATTTTACAAACAGACCAAAAGTACAAGTGGAGCTGGATTAGATCAGATTTTTCTTCTTCTGTGTGGAAACAGTGGTGAAATTAACTCTGATCACTTGAAACAGTCCAACAGAGACACCTGCTGGTGAAGGTGTGAACAGCAGTCACAGCCTGGAACACTGTCTGTTTGATTCTTTAGGTTCTTATGGTTTATTTCAAATACCTTGAAAATGGCAGAGAGGCACACAGGCTACAAGAATCTGAAGCTAGTCGGCCAATATGAGCACCAGATAGATATCAGTCATCACATGAGAAAAACAAAACATATTTACAAATATAAATTAACACATATTTCAACTCCAAAAGACACTGTGACGGCAAATGTATTAAAATGGTATAAAATTGGTAAATATAAGTGATAATGGGATGTCAGCTTACATTTATACTGTGCGTAGTGCAAGGAATACTGTCAATAATACAAATAATAAACAAGGTAATTCACATTCAATAACAGCTTTGGTCCGAAGAGAACTGAAAGACGAGGACAGAAACCTGACGGGGTTTGTGTGTGGATGAAAATGTACCGATCACAGACGGACTTCACTTGTATTTTTTTGTGTGTTTTTGAATATTTCATTTAAACATGCTGCCCTGGATGAAGCCACACATTTAGTTTGGATACAGGTCCGACAAGCACAACATGTCCTACTCAAACTAATCATCATCACAAGCAGCTGAATGGTGGCAGTGGGCTCGATAGACCGAGAGGAACCTGAGGCACTGGAGAGGCGGTGTCATACATCCATCTGTAGTTCTTTAACCCCGTTTCTACGCCGTCTAATAAAACACAGTCTGCGAGCTGAGAGAGGAAACTGATTAATAAATAATAAATTAATTAATCGCTTGATTTGATCGATAATTAATCTGAAAACTCGGGAAGGTTAAAAAAAGTCCTCTAATTAGCTTCTTCTGTTTTCTCTCATCTGCACCTTCATGGTCTTCATCATTGGATAGAGCTGTCACATGACCTGTGATCACATGACCAAAAGTTTCAAACATCAGCTGATGAAGACCATGAGATGAAGCAAAAAAAAATCAAGTAAGTGTATTACAGTGTTAATCCTCTGTACTAACCAACGTCCAAACCAGACTCCATTCAAAAAAGTTACAATTTAACCCCTGACTGTCCTGAGTGAGGTCTGTGGTTTATCTGAGCGACTATGGCTTCATTTTGTTTACATTTTTTTGGTCTGAATACGTCACCACAAACCAAACTCCATTTTAAAAAGATCCGATTTAATGCCACCCAACTATCCTGTGTGAGGTCTGTGTTTTTTGTCGGAGCAGCGAGGACTCTTTCTTTCTGTGCAGTTTTTAATTTTAAATGCTTCACCGCAAACCAACTTCCATTCAAAAAAGTTACGATTAAAGCCTCTTGGCTATCCTCAGTGAGGTCTGTGGTTTCTCTGAGCAAGTAGGACTTTCTTTGTTTTGTGTAGTTTCTTGTTCTGAATGCTCCACAGCAAACCAAACTCCATTCAAAAAAGGGGCAATTTAGTGCTGCTTAACTATCTTCAGTGAGGTCTGTGGTTTGTCCATGCAAGTGGAACTATTGTGTTGTGTTTTTGGTTTGGTTTTTTGTTTGTTTGTCAACAGGATTACGTTAAAGATGCTGCAACAGTTATTGTAAAACTATGTGAAAGGGTGTAGCGTGGACCAAAGAAGAACCTACTCAGTGTTGAAACGATTTCAAGTCATGGGGTGGATGCACAAATTATTTTTTACTTCAGGAACAAGCAGAATAAGGATTTTGGCCTTGGTGGAGGTCTGTGCTCTCTAAATACCGTTGTAGTTTATTTTGTTTTAAATGCTCCACCACAAACCAAACTCCATTCAAAAAAGTAACAATTTAATGCATCTTAACTATCCTCAGTGGGGTCTGTGGTTTTTATTTTCTCTGCTGGAGGTTGTGTTTTCGCTTTATCGCCAGGATTACACAATTTTTATGAAACTATGTAGTAGGGTGGAGCATGGAGACCCATTACACCCATTACATTTTGGAGCAACTCCAAATCATGGGGCAGATACACAAGTTATTTTTCACTTTCATTAATATTGCAAGGTAGAACATTTGGTATTGTTGAGGGTCTGTGCTCTGTGAGTGCTGCTGTAGTTTCTTTTGTTTTCAGTGTTCTTAATTTAAACGTTCCACTGCAAACCAAACTCCATTAAAAAAAGTGACGATTCAATGCCACTTGACTATCCTCAGTGAGATTTAAACTTAGTGGAAGGGTGTAGCAAGACGAGCCTATTCAAATTTGGTGCAAATCCAAATCATGGGGTGGATACACAAATTATTTTTGACTCTCACTAACGTTGTAAAGTAGGGTATTGGCCTTGGTGGAGTTCTGTGCTCAGTTTTCCTTTGTTCTAAACGCTCTGCAGCAAACCAAACTCCATTCAAAAAAGGGACAATTTAATGCCACTTATCTGTCCTCAGTGAGGTCTGTCATTTTTCTGACTTAAGTTCATTTTGGTCTTTTTGTTTGTCAGGAGGATTATAGAAAAACTGCTGCTGCGATATTTGTGAAACTGTGTGGAAGAAGAACCTACTTAATTTTGGAGCAAATCCGAATCATTGAGCAGTTACACAAATTATTTTTCACTAAAACATTGCAGGGTAGGGGTTTCGGCCTTGGTGGAGGTCTGTGCTCTCTGAGCGCTGCTGTAGTTTCTTTTGTTTTCAGTGTTTTTTATTTAAACGCTCCTCTGCAAACAAACTCCATTCAAAAAAGTTTAATATTTATGTCTCAGCGCTCGATACGTCTAATGCAAGTCTGTGGATTATTCTGAGCAGCTGGGACTTTGTTTCTTGAAGAGGATCTTGCGGTCATATTCTGTATTAATTATTAAGTGCACCACCACACACTGAAGTCCATTTAGCTCCATTATACTGAAGTGGAAGAACTGACAGGATCTGCATGTCTGGAGAAAACAGAACAATTTGAAGTGGGACGCTGGTGTTTGAAGAAAAATACTGTTTCACCTCTGTCAGGGCTGCAAACTGTGACTGCAGGATGACGGATGGAGGACTGATATTTAACCATGACCCTTGAACTTTCTCCCTCTCAGGACACAGACTGTGTGTTACTACCAGGTGTAAACGGGGTCTAAACTTCAGGGTTCCTACACTGTTTCAACCGAAAGGAATTTCATATGCAGTATGATCTCTCCACTGTGTTTTTGTCTTCTACTACTTATGTAACATCACTGGATTACTGAAACCACACAAACTGTATCGTCTGTCCGACAGCACAACAAGTTCCCAGACTTTTTTGTGCATTTCTAAACGTATAAAGAGCCGAGAACGCCCGGATCGTAGGAACCCTGAGAGCTGTTGTAGGAAGTGTTGTAGGACAGTTCAGCTCAGCTCTGCAGTCGTCCTTTAGTGATTCCGCGAGTTGAAGAACCCCACGCTGGTCGGCGACTCCTTCACCGTCACCGTGATGAAGTTGGCCGTGACGTCTGTGACGAACACGTGCTCCAGGAGGCTCCGGGCCGGCCGCCAGTCTGTCTCCGTGTCGGACTCTGTGGCGTCGTTGCCGAGGCTGGGCCTGCTGTTGTTTGGATACAGCGAGGCGTCGTGCTCTGATTCGCTGCTGCTGGTCTCGTCCGAGTCGCCGGTGCTGAGCTCGTTCAGGCTCCGGTTCTGAGAGCCGAGCCCGTGTTTCCTCTCCTCGTGCCTCCCGCTGCCGTTCCCCCGACCAGAGCTGCTTCCTGTCATCTTCTTAGCGTCTCCTAACATCTCCTTCCCTCTGTCCTCCCGTAACCTCGCCTGCTCTGCAGCGCCACCTGCTGCCAGCCCAGACCGCTGCCCGCTGGCTGATGTTCGAGACTCTTTGATCCCGCCTACTCCTCCTTTAACAACGATGCTGCTGCCGCTTCTTAAGCTCGACCTCGACGCCGCAGCTCCTGTGTTGTTCCCCTGAAGGCTGCTGCTGGTCGGCGGCTTGCTGACGCTCTGCAGGTTGAGAGCTCGGAGGTTGAGCGCCTGGTTGGCTCGGTCTCGAGGCGTAGGCGAGGACGACGCTTTGGAGAGGTTCTGCTGCTTGTGTTGGACCAACCCGGCGCCGTCCTGCCTCCTCTGGTTCAGCGGGGAGCGCTGCACCGCCGTCTGGCCTCCCCCGAAGCTGCTGTGCAAACCCAACGACCCTGAACCTCCACCTTGTTTCAGCGCAGACACCTTGTACCCGTCTCCTCTGCTGCTGCCCGTCTCTGAGATGGAGCGCTTCAGCTCGGACAGAGAGTTCTTACTTTGTGGGGACGGACTGGTTTTGCTGTAGGAGGAGGACGGAGACATGGAGCGACTGGTCCAGATGCAGCTTAAGGAGCCCGGTTTGGAGGCGGCTGTCTGGGAGAAGGAGCTGGCGGAGGTCTGGGAGGCGGAGGCGGCCTCGTCTCTGGAGGTCCTGCTCAGCCCGGTGTAGGTGAAGCTGGCCGGCTGCAGAGGTTTCTTCACCCCGGGTCGAGGCTCCTCCCTGGGCGGTCTGAGCACCTGGTGGTGGCGTGGTGGAGGAGGAGGAGGAGGTGAAGGAGGAGGAGGCGGTCTGCTCTTTGCTTGTCTTAACGCCCTCAGGTCGGGGTGGAGCGGCTTCCTCCCGCGCTTCTTCTTGCGGGGAGGGTCTGGTTTGGCGAGCACGATCTGAGGCCTCTTCTGGGGGACGGGGTGGACACGAGGGCTGGGCTTCGCCTTCTTTGTGTGCTCTTCATCCTCTGAGGAAGAGGAGGAGGCGGACGATGTAAGGCCAGAGGAAGAGGAGGATGAGGAGCGGCTGTCTTTTGTGGCAGTTGGCGCAGGCTGCTGAAAAGATGAAGAATAAAATGACTCGAACTGAAGTGAAGTTTCTCCTGAACACATGAAACACTGGAGGAAAGAAGAGTTACCAGAATCTTCCGCGGTCGTCCTCTCGGCCTCTTTCCTTTCTTCTGGAACAGAAGCTCCCGCTCTTGTTCTCTGGGAAATATTGACACAATATTTTACATGATACATGCAGATTTTGTTTCACGTTGATAAGATAAAAACTGTTATAAGATTTAAGAGAATATATCAGCATTAAAAATGACAAATTAAACAATAATAAAAAACAAATGTTTGTGCAGCTCTGTTTTGTCTTTTGTCTATCACTGTTCTTTAAATCACTTTTTATCTGCATCAATATTTGTTTTTATTTACGTTGAACAACACCTGCTGCTATCTCAATATGTCCCATAAAAGTAATCTACTGACAGTAGACACACACACACACACACACACACACATACACACCTCTTGTGGAAAGCTGCCAGCAGCCTCGGGTCCAAAATATTTTCCTCTGGTTCCCAACTGTTGTGCCTGAAAACATAAAAGAAACTGTTTTAACACAACAGAAATTCTTTAAAGACAGTCAAGATTAATAACATCTCTTCTCTCTGTTTTATACTTTTAGTTTGAGCTCTGTGTGACAACTTCAAACCTGCAGCACAACAAGCTGAAACCAAAAAACTAAAAGTTACGTGACAATTTTCTGTGAGTTTGTGACTGATTAACACATTTCATAAAGTCATTTGATCCCTTTAAATATATGTATATAAAATAAAACCAGTGCAGCTTTAAAATGAAGTTCAGTGAGTTTTAACAATGCTTGATTCAGCAACACCTGTGTGCAAATAATGATGGACGCCTGATGGTTAGGGAGGTTTATTAACATGTATTTAATTAACAATAGAGCTGAAATGATTCACTAATGGTCAGAAACTTTATCTGCAACTGTTCTGATAATCAAATAATGAGTCGTTTTTAAAGCAAACATCTCAAACATTCTCATTTTCCTGCTTCTACAATTTGCATTTTGTATTCTGCTTCTCTCTGATTTCTGTTGCAAGCTGAATATTTCTGGATTGTTGTTCAGACAAAACGACATCTGACGACATCACAAGACGTGATGAGCATTCATTTTTTTTACATTAATCAGGATTAATCACGACAATAATCAGCAAACTAAGTGACAATTACAATACAAAACAGGAAGTCCTGACAAAATAAAATACTGTGTATAAACAGTGCATCAGGAGTCCAGTAACACTGGACCTGAACTGTACACAGATACACAGATAATGGATGTTTACTGGTGTAATTAGAGTATGACATAAAAGTGTGTAAATAAAAGGCAATAAAATAAAATAAAGTAGAAATAAAATGTGCATTATGCCAACATGTTTAACACTAGCACTTAAGATATAAAAATTACAATAATAAAATTCAATATATATCATCACTGTGCTTTTTATGCTGTGAACTCTGCACATTGATGAAAAAGACTTAACAGCTTTTCATTTTAAAAACAGATATTTTAAACATTTTATTGACATTTTTCACATTTTTATTATCAGTTTTACTCTTGACTCCTGCTGTGCTTTTTATTTTCCCTTAGTGTTTATTGCTATGCACCAAAACAACAAGGTAAATTATTGATTAAAGCCCTGACATGATGCGTTCAGTTATTTTAAAAACAAAACTTGAAGATTTTTTTTGAGGTTTAGGACTGCTGGAAGAACAAAACAAGACATTTAAAGACGTCACTTTGGTCTTTGAGAATTTGTGGTGAACATTTATTATTATTTTTTGACATTTTATTAATGATTATTACAAAAATTAGAATAATCATTAGAATAATCAGTGATAAAAATATAAATTACTTTACCACAAAGTTCATTTTAAAAACAGATATTTTGTGTACATTTTTATTGACTTTTTTTCAAATATTTATTGACTGTCACATTGTTTTTTAATTTCTGTTAATTATTTGTTATTATTTTTATTCACTGTTGAGTGTTATGCAAAAAAAACCTACCATCAATAAACCTCCACGTCCTAATAAAATCTAACAGTGTGCAGCAGGAGTCCAGTAACACTGAGCAGCACCCTGCTGCACAGATGATGGATGTTTACTGGTGTCATACTGGTTTGCGACCATAATAACTGGAGGGTTAATGCACATGTGCATGAAATGATCGTAGTATTTTTCCATTTCTGGATATGATGCAGGTGACCCAGTGGAGCCTGCAGCCTGTACTGGTGTAACTGGTACATGTACAGTATATATACATACTGGTGTTAGCGTCAGCTGCTTGTTATGGAGACGGCACAGAAAAGCGGAATAATGAGAGCAGAAATGGCTGCTGCAGCTCCGTGTCTCTGCTGAGTGTTAACCGGTCAGTGTGTTGCACATAAACCTGCTGTCTTTATTTGCATCTGGTCTGTAAAATCCCTCCGGCAGCAGAGTAAACACCGCGGCAGAGCCCGGCATTGTTTGGTGCCATTTTTCAGTGTATGTGTCGTTAGCATGTGTGTGGCTAGCAGCTAGCTTACTTACTTAGACGACCACCCTCTCCACTTCACCAGATACTCAAACTTTCCCTGTGGAAGAGGACACAAGATGTCAGAGCATGTCCGGAGAGGACTACGGTCCCCGCTGAGCCCTCAGCCGCCGCTTCTCTTACCTTTCTCGGCCGTTTGCTGAGGATGCATTCCGCATCAAATACCTGGCCGACTGTGACCCCCTCCATTACTACAGCAGCCCCGAGGAACGAGCACGGAGAGCGATTTTGACCTGCCGCGGCCACCGTAGTTCATTTAATATCATTTAATACATCCTTTATTACAACATTAATAACCTCTGTGTAAACCTGATACACATCCATTATTAAAATATTTATAACCTCTGCATAAACCTGTCACACACCCATAATGTTCAGCCTTATGACTTCTGTATAAACCTGTAATACATCTATCCGTTATTATATATTCATAACCTCCACATAAATGTGTCATACATGCTTTAATATCACAGTTATAACCTCTGTATAATTCTGTTAAATATCCTTTATTATCACATTTAAAACCTCTTTATAAACCTCCTTTATACATCCAATATTATCACATTTATAACATTTGGATTAACTTTTTACACATCCATTATTATCACATTTATAAGCTCTTTATAAACCTGTACATATCCTTTACTTAAGTACAAGTAAAATTATGAAAAAAAAAAAGAAATTATATAAAAAGGAAAATACAAAAAATATACTATCAAAATATTACAAAAATTAGTATAGCTATATTACTGGAAAATGACATTAAATTATTAAAAAATTGCTAAAACAAATTGTGTAATAAATTGTTAATATATACCTGAAAAGAATTACATCAAATGTTTGACTGCTAAAGTTTTACATAACATAATTATATTAAATAAATAAAATATTATTGACAAAACACAGGTTAGATTGCTGAAACGTTACATAAAATTATCACATTAAATGATTAAAATGTTACTGACAATATACAGGTTAAACTGCAGAAATATTACTTTTTAAAATATTACTAAAATAGAACGGAAATTAACTATAGTGAATTATTCTATAATATTACTGAAAATATACTGATTACACTGCAGAAGTTTTACATAAAATAATTATATCTAATCATTACAATATCACAAAATATATCAGATGAACTGCTCGCAGGTTACTACAATTAACATATTAAAATACTGAAATATTACTGAAACTATACCTTTAAAACTGCAGAAATATCTGTAAATTTTTTTTTATTTAATTGAAAAATAGAACTGAAAATAATTACGTTAAAATATTAAAATATTACTGAAAATATACCAGTAAGACAGCTGAAATAGATCGTAGATGTTAACACATTATAATCACCATATTATCAATAAACACCATATGACCGGTGTGTGGGCGGAACCTTTGCGCCTGTATCTGATAGGGGAGCTAATTCTGTGTTGCACATGTGTCCCGTGCGCTTCCGCCAAACATGTTTGGTAATGTGTGTCTGTCCAGCAGTGAATGACAGTGGAGTTCTTCCTCGAAGGTAACAGCATGTGGAATATTATTTTTAAATTAATGTGTATTACATTTATATTTATTTATAAAATGTGTTTTTAACCAACTTCGTAGTTTTGTTAGCATGTTAGCTAAGCTAAGCTAACACACCGGTGACTCCTGGACACTGCAGGTCAGAGACGTCCAAGTTACTGTTACCTCCTTCTGTTACAAAACCGAAAATGAAATTAATACATCACACAAACAACTTGTTCAGTCAAAATAAATTAAGCGAAATAGAGACTTCGATGTCAGTTTGGCTGATAGCTGTTGTGTAACCGTGCTTCACTGCACTTATACTAACTTGTGAAGCTCGTTCAAAAACATGAGAATTTAAGACTTTTGTGGATTTTTACAAACGGACATGCATACAAAAATACAACATGATACATTTTCAAAATGGTCGGTGTTCGCTTATGAATTCGGCGTACATGGGATCCACCTTAACATGATTAAAATGTCCGTTTTAGTAAGGAGTCTCAGTTGCTTTCTACTCATTACTACAGTAAGGGTCATCCATATTACTCGCTCAATTCACATCATGAAAGTTGCTGCTTAGAGAGTGAATCACATGCTGAATTTTAGAGTGACTTTTATCAAGTTGGTTTTAGTATTTAATCATTTTAAGACAGGCATATCACATGTGTAAGTAAGGAACATGGCATTAAAATTGAACCGGTTTTTGACTGGACTTTGGTTTGTGTCCTCACCATTCGAAGAACATAAAATATTGGTTATATTTTTTTTCATAGTAAGTCTTGAAAGTAGAGCTGTAATGGTTAGCAAATCGATTGATTAGTTGATCAATAGAAAATGGCTACAACTGGCTTAATTTTATTAATAATAAAAAATGTGAGCAAATAATAAACATTTGATGGTTTCAGGTTCTTACATGTGAGGGTTTGTAATGTTTAGTAGACCAATGAAAATAGTATTCCTTTTTCTAATAAACATCTACCAGACTTTGTAGATATACAGTTTTTAATTTGTGTAACAAGTTTAGTGCATTAGAGCTGACTGCTGCTGTTTGTCCTCCATCAGGTGAGTTTCCCCCCGCCGGCCCGACCTCAGGTGTGGACTAACTGCAGGTACCAGCCATGCTGCTCCCCTTTCTTCTGCGTCCGTCCCTCCGCTGCTCTCAGGCCTCTCAGGTCTTGTTAACACGATGCGTCCAGTGCGAAGCCTCCAGAACGCTGCACTCACAGGCTGAGCACTTCCTGCGAAGGAGGGTCCCCCTGCGCCTCCACACACAGAGCCGAGGCACCAAGAGCAGAGGCAGGAAGTCCAGAGGCCAGGAGGAGGAGTGGAAAACCAGGAACAAGACGGTGCTGACGTACATTGCAGCGGCTGGGGTTGGGATGATTGGCCTGTCGTACGCTGCGGTGCCACTCTACAGACTCTACTGCCAGGTGAGGAGAAACTTCCTGCTCCTAGTGTCTCAAACCTCCACACCTGCCTGTGTGACCTTACTGTTTTGTTTGTCAGGCGTCAGGACTCGGCGGCACGGCGGTGGCCGGACATGACGCAGATCAGGTGGAGACGATGAAGCCTGTGAAGGAACGTGTCCTCAAGATCACCTTCAACGCAGACACGCACGCCAGCATGCAGTGGAACTTCAGGCCGCAGCAGACGGAGATCTATGTAAGACCCAGTTCCTCCTCAGCACCAACACTCCTCCTATCAAAGAGCCTCAGACATTTTATTTTTCATCATAAATCTGTGAGTGTGCAGAGCTTCACGTCCTGCTGTCAGAAATCAGCAGATGAAAATGAAACAAAAGAGGTAAATTAGAAGTAAAAAATAAATACGTAAACATTGTGACAGTAGGAAATAAAGATTTATTGTTTATATTTATTTGTTATAGATGATTAAAAAAGGAAAGAGAAACATGAAGAAAATATGAGAATATTATTCATTAGATGGCGCTACACTGATGTCATCATAAAAAAACAAAATATTCTGCACCCTGTCGATCACTTGGACTCTTTGTTTCAAATATTTTGAAATGTCTGAAATAAAATGAAAACAAACTATTTTTTGGTGTCATATTTAAACTCTAAAATAATGCATGAAAACTTTCTTGAGTTAAAGTGTGTAGAAATCAGATTATCTGTACACAACTCGTACAACAAGTCTAGTGTACAATAATGTGAGGGCGACACATCTTAAATCTCTCCAATCTGCTGCTTTAAGAACGTTTCTTCAGAAGTCGTTTATTTCCTTTTAATATAAAAGCAAATCTCAATGAAGTATGTTTATTTTTACGTTGAAAATTGATCTTGTTAAAGTTTCTCGTCTTATTGTTTCCATTGTTGATTGCAGACTGAAATAAATTCAAATGTCAAGTAAAAGCCTGGCTGTATGAAGATGAACTGATGATGACCTTTCTGAGATTAATCAGTAACTTTCATGTGTTTGTTGCGCAGGTTGTTCCAGGTGAGACGGCGCTCGCTTTCTACAGAGCGAAGAACCCCACAAATAAACCCATCATCGGCATCTCCACCTACAACGTGGTGCCCTTCGAGGCTGGACAGTACTTCAACAAGATCCAGGTAGTCTTACATTATAGTACTGTTATTGTTGTTGTTGTTGTTGTTATTGTTATTATTTGATTGTCATTATTATTTACCCTCATTCATTTAGTAATGTCATTATTTTTTAAATTTCATGTATTAGGAGGATATACTGGTAAAAATGGAATATAATCACCTAACAGTAAAAATGTTTTCATTAGTTTATGAGGAGCCATGATATCTACACAGGGAGCGGGTCCTTATCTGTGGAGGTTGCCATGTTGCACCACCATGTTTCTACAGTAGCCCTGAGCAGACAAAGCAGACACTGGCTCTGAAGAGGGACATTTGTGTTTTTGCATCAGCCACTGTAGTTATAAGCCCCTCTGCAACGAGAGCGTCTGACAAACATTGATTTTTGCAACATGAAACTGCTTTATCAAGTGTTTTTTCTGGTTTAACTCCTGTTTTTTGTTTGTTTTGTTGTTTGTTTTTTGGAGAGGAAGAGACCTCTGTGGATAAAATTAAGCCAGTAAAAACGTCCTAAACACTGAAGGGAGAACTGGGAGAAGTTATAGCTGTTTGCAATCAGCAATCCTCACCACTAGGTGTCACTAAATCCCCTTAAATCTTACACACTGGACCTTTAAGTGTGTTCCTCTTATGTCTTTTTAACATTATATGTGTTAATATGGAAAGAAGCAGGACTGTACCAAGTTTTATTGTCTTTGAAAACTTTGCTTCACAATAAAAACAGCTGAAATGAGGTCCAGGTAGTCTGACAGCTGCTGAATCCTCCAGAGTCCACATCTCGACCCTGAACACATCATAACAGAATCTCCACCAATGAGTTCTTGATGATAAACCCATATTTCTGTGGTCGTCCCTCTGCAGTGTTTCTGCTTCGAGGAGCAGCGTCTGAACCCTCACGAGGAGGTGGACATGCCCGTCTTCTTCTACATCGACCCGGAGTTTGACGAGGACCCCCGGATGGCCCGAGTGGACACCATCACCCTGTCCTACACCTTCTTTGAGGCCAAGGAGGGTCAGAAACTCCCTCTGCCCGGATACAGCTACAACTGATCCGTCCACACCCAGAGGGTCACGGAAATACTGAACCAGAAGACTGGTCCTGGTTTAAATCTCAGTCCGAGTTAAAGAGAAGGAAAATAATAAACCAAGACTCACTGAAGTATGTGCTTTTAATCTGGAATGCACTGCCCCCCCAAAAAAAGACATTTAGACTGAAAAACAGAGAGATTTATATTAGCTTAAATCAAGAATAAAAGGTCCAACGTAGGTCTTGTTGTTTTCAGTGTCTCTGAGTTTGAGGGCCACTATTAATTATGAGAATAAAGTTAAAATATTTAATGAAAACTTTGTAATATTTGTCAAGAGAAAAGTCAAAGTCCTGACTTATTTTAATAGGAGGTGAGGGCAGTCTGTCATCTGAGCTTTCACATGAAAGTAGCTTCATTACTAGAGATTTTGGGACGTTAAATAGTGTTCAACAAATGAAAATAGTGCATGGACACTACAGTATGGACTGTCAGGATTCATATTTTCCAGTGAGCATAATCTGAGAATTATAAGGCATTTTACTCTTGGGAAAAAAATCATTTTATTCAGATTGTTTTCTTCTCAAAAAGTTGCAGTTTCTCCCTAAATCTTTTAATTTAATTCTCAAAATATCACGTTGAACAGTGGCCCCTCTGTTGTATATGCCAACAGAATAAACCAGGTTTCCACTCAACCTGGAAAACCTGGAATTCTTTCATTTAGCTTCACAGTCATTGAAAAGTCCTGGAAATAATTACTGATCTCAGAAGAGTCCTGACACAAGATTTAGGTATCAAAATCTATAAACTCCTTCCACTCAGTGGCTGACATATCTGAAGATTTCGAGGTGTGACCTCTCTGAGAAGAGAGAACGCTGGATGAGTTTTTCTACATTTCACGTGAACAGAGGAACAAAAACTGTCAGAACTCTGGAGACTGAACTTTTCTCGTGCTGCTGACAGACGTCGTGACTCCAGACCCAGAGACCTCCAACTGTTTGTCTGTGTGCATTCTGACGCCTCAGAGACTGTATGTGTGTAAATCAGAAAATGATTACAGCAGAAAATTGTTATAAAGTCTGAAGATGAATGAATAAATTATGACTACAAACTGAATCTGGACCTCTGCAGAGATTTCACTGAGCTGACGGTCGTTTGCAGGTTTTTAAAAAAACACGAGTCAAGATTTTCAAACCAGTTTAACAACACAAAGAGAAAAAGATTCAACCCAAACCAGTAATGAAAGACGTGAGACTGTAGATGTGCAGCATAAGGAAATATGTTGGAGTTTTTTTGTCTGCTTGTTTGTTTTAACAAACAGAAAACAATATTAAGATGTTTTTTATGGCACCATGCCACTAAACATGTATGGCTGAATCTCCGATATTTTAACGCTAACACCTTGCACAAGCAGCGGTCATGGCCAGGATGGAGGCCAGATCCAGAATTCCTCACTGAGGGAGAAGAAGTCGATCTGCTTCCAGCTCCTTTTCAGAGTTTTTATGGCACTGTGGCAGCATTATGTTTTCAGAATTGTCTTTCACATTCTTGTGACCGTGAAATCTCAACAACACCTTGAGGGGATTTTTTCAAATTTGGCACAAACGTCCACTTGGACTCAGCAATGAACTGATGAGAATTTTTTGGTCAGAGGTCAAGGTCACTGTGACCTTGCGTTAGTCTCATCCTCGTATATGCGATATCTGGAGAAGACCTTGAGGGAATTTCCTCAACTATAGCACAAATGTCTGCTTGAACTTGCAAAGAAACTGATTAGATCTTGGTGGTCAAAGGTCAAATTTGGTGACTTTTTTTCCTTAAGCACCATTTTCTTGAAAGAAACACGTAGTTATTTATTGTTTCCTCCTTTTGAGGATTTTTTACATTCTATAATTTGAGGTTTAAATACTTCCTCAGTTTGACACCAGGTGGCAGCAGAGGAAAAGAAACACTTCAGCGCCGCCTGTTTGAAGGTGTCATTTGTTTTTAGGAGAAATCTGGAGATGATCTCCAACTCTGCTCTGAAATGTTAACGTGTTTTCTAAATCAAATTTCACAGTATTCTAAACACTGAGTTAAAGGTGGCCTCGAAAAATAAATTGAAGGTTTAGTGTATAGGATTTAGGGGGATATGTTGGCAGAAATTACTCACAATTATGTTTTCATTAGTTTATAATCAACTAAAAATAAGAGTCATTGTGTTTTCATTTCCGTAACTAGTTCAGCTTTTGTCCATTTAAAAGTTAAATTTAAGATCGTTTTTTATTATTATTATTAAAAAATTATGCATGTGGAATTATTCTTACCGTGATTATGTCAAGAGATTATCTGTCGTGCTTTTATTTTGTAGGCTCAGAAAGGAAGTGGTGCCGTCATCTCATCCCGTCCAGCCTGACGTCACCGATGGGAGCCAATGAAACGTCCGCTCGCGTGTGTTGACGGACGTCTCCAGCGTCAGGCACGAGGTTGCCCTAGCAACTCACAGGATGGACCAATCAGACGGAGGCAGGCAGGGCTGGACTCCCCTCCTCCTTTCCTCCTCCTCACCTCCTCCATCCCCATCCTCGACACCACCTCCGCTAGAGCAGGAGGCGGAGGGAGGGAGGCCACAGACCCATCAGCTCTTCCTCCTCAGTCCGGAGTCCAGGAGCCGAACTGAACCAGAGGGTTTTTACCTTCGTGCGTAAAAGCGCGGCGCGTCCGGAGCGCGCGGATGGCACAGAGGACGCAGTAACCGCGTCCTGTGATTGTTGTCGGTGTCGCTGGTTCACGCTGGACACTTGTAGCTCTCCTGGACACAATCTGAACCGGGTGACCGAACTGTTTGTTGCATGTAAACACGCGCAGAGTCTCCGTGGTGGATCGCGGGGGAGACTTTAACCGTCGCGGATTTATTTCGGCGGACTTTGCGCGTCTCTGTCTCCCGTCTTCCCGCTTTGGACCGGGGTGTTAGTGGAGGAGGAGGAGGAGGAGGAAGAGGGGTTCGGCTGTATGCTGCCGAGTCTCATCTCATGATGGGACACGGCAGCTGTCATCTGCCGCGAGGATGAGCCACAGAAGCAGCCCGGCCAGGGCGTATGACTTTCTGCTCAAGTTCCTGCTGGTGGGGGACAGCGATGTGGGGAAGGGCGAGATCCTGGCGAGCCTGCAGGACGGAGCCACCGAGTCCCCGTACGGATACAACATGGGTGAGTGACCAGCGGGCTGGAGGAGGGGGTGTGTGTGTGTGTGTGTGTGTGTGTGTGTGTGTGTGTGGGACTCAGTGGGTGGAGAGGAGGTCATTTATTTATCTTGAACTCGCCTGTCAGGTTATGTTTGGGGGTTTTTACGCGCACGGATTTTCTGTTTTTACGCACGGGTTGCGCAATGGCGGAGAGCTTTGAACACCAGAGGATCAAACCAAGTGACAGCTCAAATCCAGAGGGAGCTTTCATGATACAAACCAACTCATTACACACACACACACACACACACACACACACACACACATTTGATGATAAACTGGTCGGTTCCTTTGGCACTGAATCCCAGTCTGAATCAAGCCACTCTGAACTGGAACACCTTCTTAATCATATAAAGTCTAAAGTTAATAAACTTGGGGACGCACGAGAACTTTAGTCAACAGTGTAAAGTACCGAACTACATTTACTCTAGCTCTATATTTAAGTGCAAGTTTGAGGTACTCCTACTTTCCTTGACTATTTCCATTTTCTGCTCTTTTTTAAGTGTTTATTGGTTTGAATGGCTCGGTACATGACATACATATATTATTTTCTGGGCATACATGAATGGAAAGATGGAGGTGGACTCAGGTACATCGAGAAACATTAACAAACAAGTCTAGAGGGAAAGAGAAGGAAACAAACTAGCAAACAAACATGTCACACATATGTCCTCATACATCACTCTGCAGGGTCACATCATCACAGAGCAGGTTCAGAATTATGTCAGCTTATATTCTCTTTTGATATGAGTCCATAACCGGTCCCAGGGAGATGTTCCTTTCTCCTGATCACCATTTAGATGCTGTTTCACACCACCCATTCTGTCATCTCTGGGGCCTTTGTTGTCGTCCAGTGTCTTAGAATAACTGGACAGTTATTAGACCTACAATAATAACATAAAATACACACTTGGATACGTTTTGTATTTGCGACTGATCCCTTATTAAACACAACTTTAGACTTAAAGTGATCTCTGAATCAAACCAACAACTTCATATGTCTGATACTCTGATCCAGAGTGGTCTGACCAAACTACATTCCCATGTACAGTCCAAGAATACACAGTCCTATTTCAGTTTTACATTTCCTCTCCAACAGCTATTGTTATTTAACAACTTCTTTCCATAGAGTCGTAACAGTGTACGATAACATCTATGCAGTGCCGTATATTGTGGGAGTTTCCCCCTCACTTGTTTCACATATTTACCACATCCTGACCCAACTTCAGACCATCTATCACCATCAGTTTCTTCCCTGAGGTCCCTTTGCCAAATCAGTTTAACATTAAGAGACATATAACACAGGAGGAAGTTAGTTACTTTATAGAAGTGTGAAGCCTTGTGGTTTTCCGGTAGTGATTTGAGATAGTTTATAATTATGTTATCAGACTTTGACATGACACTCCTCTTATCTGTAAGTGCTTCCAAAAATGTCCTTTTCCTACCAAATGAAATTGCTCAACCAGATTTCTGTATGAAAGAAACACGCCATCCTCAAATAAATCCGCACTGGCGATTGCCACGGCCGGAGGCATCATGTTTTTGGGATGTCTGTCTGTCCGTCCCACTTCTGTGAATACAATATCTCAAGAACCCCCTGAGGGGATTTCTTCAAATTTGGCACAAACATCCACTCAGACTCAGGGATAACTTGATTAGATTTTGGTGGTCAAAGGTCAAGGTTACTGATCTTATCTGTCACATTCTGGTGGATATGGTATCTCAAGAACACCCTGAGGGAATGTCCTCAAATTTGGCACAAACATTCGCTTGGACTGAATGATGAACTGAATAGATTTTGGTGGTCAAATGGTTAAAAGTCAAGGTCACTGTGACCTCACAAAACATGTTTTTATTTTTGCAGCAACATCCATATTTGAAGCACTGTCAGCTGTCATGGCTACATATGACTGTAGACAGACATGGATGAGAACTTTAACTGTAACTTGACTGGTTTTCAGAGGCGTACAAACACAAGGCGGTAATTCTGTTTTTATTTTTCTTCTGAAAACCATGTTAAATAAGATATTAGCATACATATACCCATAAACGTCTGGAGGGGGACGTAAAGAGAAAATCTGACATGTTGAGCTGTTACTGCAGACTGCACAGTGAGTAGTGTTACAGCTGAATGAAGTCTAATGTCGGCAGATGTTGATTTCTCGGGCGTGTCTGTGCATGTCGTCTCAGCAGCTGTGGGAAAACATCTTCACCTCCGTCAGCAGAGTGTGTTGATCTCCAGTAACAGCAGAAGGAAGCTGCCTGCCTGCTGTCATCCTGCAGCGTCACGCAGTCTGAAAGTGTTTCACCAATTATAAAGAAATCAGGACTTTCAAACAAGAATGAGACGAATCACAAAAAGGAATCGAATCTAAACGAGTGTAAAATGTGATTTCTTTAGTTTGTAGATCAGCGTCCTTCACTGATGATTGACGGACAGGATTAAAGGAGTGGTGATTGCCCGTGGCTTTTAGCAGTTGTTGAGTTGGGTGTTTGGCGGAGAGAGTGAAGCTCTGCTGTGCAAGTTTTTATGGCAGTCATTAAAAAGTACATCGAAGGAAGTGTTTCTGACCTGTGCTGGTACTTTTATCAACAACCTGAAACTAATTACCTGTTAGTTATAGTCACCAGCTTTGCTTCAGACTGCAGTTATCACAGTGAAACTGCTTTTCATATTTTCATGGTTGAGTATTAAATGAGTTTGTCCCGTCAGAAGCAGGAAGATTCAAAGTGTTCTGCAGGATGGAGGTGATCTGTCTGACTTTCTGGACGGTTGGAGATGGTTGTAGGTTTACAGAGTTGGTAGCATTCATCGTCAACGCCCCACTGTATCCATTAAATTTTCATTTCAGTAGTTTGATGACGATGTTTACAGGCTCTTCTTGTTATCTTGCAGCAGGTTCAGGTGCACGGTATAGATCAAATCTACCATGATGTTTGTAACTTTGTTAAACTTTATAATTCAGCCTGTGATGTACAGTTTAATTGTCTTGTATGAATTACCAATAAGATCCTCATCAGTTCCTCCTGCTACTTAAACATAGGTGCAGAAGAAAACCAGACTGGAGAACAAGGGAGCAACAACTGGTCATTCCAGAGGAAAGGGGGAATAAATTATACTCTACTTATTATTTATTCCTGTAAATACTGGGTACCTTTGGGGGCTCAGTTCTGGTAAACAAAACAATTACCTTACTTTACCCCCACAGGTTTAGTTGTGTATTATAAGTACATAATTACTTTATAGGTTCCACAGAATATGAGAGTTGTTAACTCAATGTTTCCCAGATGTTTGTTCTCCAGCGCTGCGCCCTGTAAGGAACCACTGTTTACAAAATTATTTGAAATATAATTTATTTACCGTCCGCTACAAAATGTTCTGTTGTTACTCCCTCTTTCCCCACTGTCTTGTTTTTAAGGGGGCTTTTCACATCAGACCAGAGCATGCTTGACCCCAAAGTCCAGTTTATTTGAGTAATGGGAGCAAATGATGGAAATCGAGAACCGGTTCCAAATTGTCCGATCCATCAGATTCATATCCCTCCAAGCTTATCGATTGTTTTTCTCGATGCTGGCATGTTTCTTGACAGTGTCAGTGCTGCTGGAAACTTGTAACAACAAGGACTCATGGCTGAAAGGGAGACATGGCTCGAAGCGTGGCTTCATGTCATGTAGAAACATGACAACAGTGCTGCTTGTGATGTCTTTAATATGATAATATCGAGTAAGACTGGAAACACTGGCAGTATGATGAAATATCTCTCTATGCAACATGGACATAAGCTCCAGGAGTGCCATGTGTGTGACACTCTACACACGAGTGCCACAGCCTCCCAGCCAAGCAGCACATCTGTTAACGAGGATAAATATCCTGTTATAGTAACTTCAGTGCCATGCAGGCAGGATGAGGAGAGTTTTACTTTGACTAAGAAAACCTAAATGAAAACTGATTTTCTACAAATTTACACTGTGTTCAGACTCACTGATAATAAAACAGTTGCATTGATGCTGAAAATCTGTGAAGTCCTGCTTTTTTACCCAAAGAAAACTGATTAAAAACTGATAAAGAATCAAACCGATAAGCAGAATCAATAACAGCATTCCCTTCCCTAGAACAAACACTGTGCTGTACCCAGGCATGGGATGTCTATGGTTGATGGTATGGTTGATGTGCATTCAAGTACGGTTCACGTGTACTCGGGTTGGTTGATTCTGTCATGTGTACTCTGATACAGTTCACTTGTACTCTAATACAGTTCATGTGTACTTGGTTACGGATCATGTGTTCTACAGTATGGTTCATGTGTACTCAGGTACATTTCATGTGTGCTCAGGCATGGTTCATGTGTACTTGGGTATTGTTCATGCGTACCAGGGTACGTTTCATGTGTACTCAGGTACTCTTCCTGTGTACTCGGTTATGGTTCTTGTGTTCTCATGCACAGTTCATGTGTACTCGGGTCTGATTCATGTGTAGCCAGGTATGGTTTCACCCAGCGAAGGTATGGTTTATGTGTACCAGGGTACAGTTCATGTGTACTTGGGGACGGTTCATGTGTACTTGGTGTGTTTCTTGTGTACTTGGGTACGGTTCATGTGTACTCAGGTATGGTTCAATTTTTACCAGGTTTATGTGTACTCTGGTACAGTTCATGTGTAGTCAGGTATGGTTCGTGTGTACCAGTTCATGTGTACTTGGGTACAGTTCATGTGTACTCAGGTACGGTTCACATTAGGTGTTAAAACCAACTGTACCAAAACATGGAAGTGGACTTCTATTTAAGGAGAGTAGTAGTCAGCAAGTAAAGCTGCAAAGGCATTTCTCAACGCTGCCAGTCTCCAATGCGTATGCGTGCAGCACACATCAATCTCATCCTCTGAGCTGCGTGGCCATGGCTGATACAGTAGGAAGGCAGACGAGAGGGTCGCTCTTGACATTGTCTACAAAACATAAACAACATAAGTAAAGGCTGAGCAGGGGGGAGTCATACTCAGGCATGATATAAAAGTGCCAGTAAATACCTCGTTTGTACCTGATTAATCCAGTGAAAAAATGTTTCTGTAAGTATTTATCATGCTTTAGGTATAAATCATGGAAAAACAATAACTCCTGAAAGTGAAGGAGAAACTGTTTTATTTGAGTACTTCATCACACTGATGCAAAAAATCATAAAAATCTAATGTGAACCAATATAAACACAACACTGTGTGTGTGTGTGTGTGTGTGTGTGTGTGTGTGTGTGTGTGTGTGTGTGTGAGGGGTATTAATAAACGCTGGCAGCAGCTGCTCATGACTCACTCTCACTCTGCAGGAGGGCGTCCAGGACGAGCCGACTTCTCTGCAGCTTTACACATGATGTAACTGTGAGGTCGACGACTGTGACTTTATGTATTTATTGATCACATTCATTAATGTGATGTCATGATTGAAGCGTTTACAACCAGTTGTTTTGGGACAGAGCCAAGCAAGAGCGACTGAGTTCTGATTCAAACATCATTTTTTGGCGTCTCCATGTAATCTAAAAATAATTTACATCTTTTTGTGGATGTGTTTTTTCATGTCGACAGGAAACTTTGGATTTACTTCACAGTGTGTACCAATACGACAGCAGAGCTTTGTGTTTTCAGGGCTAATGTCTCTGCTTCACTTTGCGACTCTGACTCCGATAAGACAACTGGATCCTCACATGAACACAAAGCTCTCCTGCTGCAGCTTTTAATATTTCAGGCGTTCGGCTGACAGCAGCATCCGGAGCGACTTCAGCGTGACAACAGAGAAAAGCCTCAGTGCTTCAGACTGCTGACATAACCATCAGCAGAGAGGAGGTCAGAGGTCAGAGGTCATGGGAGGACAGAGGTGGAGTAACAGAGGGTCAAGGATGGATGAGAGGAGACTGACTAATACTGGATGTTTGAGCCCACATAGACAAGAAGTGAACAGTATCTCTACTGTATTCTATTGTAAATAGCAGACTATGTTTATAAAGTTCACAGTTCTAATTATGTCTGGGCGATGTGGCCAAAAATGTGACGATAAAAAGGGTCATAATGGTCGATATTGATCATTTTTACAATGAATTCTAAAGGATTAGTGTGTAGGATTTTGTGGCATCTCGTGGAGAGGACTGCAACCAGCTGAAACTTCTCCCATGTGCCAAAACGTGAACAATATTGTTTAGGAGGTTTTAACTGGGAGCTGAATTATCTGCAGAGGCCTTTTCCTCTCCAAAATAAACAGACCAGTCAGTGTTTCTTTGACACTGCTCTTCCTGTAGGGGCTGCTAACTATGGTAACTGACAATTCTGGGCTTCTGGAGACACGTGGCGGTTAAGGATGGGGCTATTCATTGTCGTCATCTATCACTAAAATACGTCGATTCGCAAAACCTGCGTCGGCATGATGCAGTAAAGTAGGCAGCACCTGATGAGAGCATGGATCCCCCCAGAGAATGAACTGCAGCTGAAAACCTCACCTACACAGCAAAAAAATGACTTCTTGTTACAGTCTGTATGTCGTTTCATTTATTTAACTCACCTCACACTGGTGCAAAAATACAAAAATCTACTAGTAATTATCTTCACTGTATATTACTCCAGTGATGTCATGCCATAAGCATTTTAAGTTTAATGTCAAATACTGAAGTTAGATTATGTACATTAGTTGACTAATTGAAGAAAATAATTGTTGGATTAATCGATCAGGTGCAGTCGTAATGGCGGTGCAACATGGCGGACTCTGTGGTGACTCTGCAGTTGTCATGGGTATCCAGCTCCAATTGACTCTGGCTGGATGCACTAATTTTAGCCCCTTTGCCAGCAAGATGCAACGACAAGTCGCCAGAAAATACCATCTGTCCCCATCCGAGCACTGCCCGAGCATTGTTTCAAAATAACAGACATAATAAAGAAGTAACTACTTTAATATTTTTTGTGGCCTCCATGCTGCTTTCCACTGTTTACTCACCTGTCTTCAGATATGTTACGTTCGACGTGACACACCAGAAGAAGAAAAAAACCAGAAAGGTATACTCATCCACTGCAGAGCCATTTTACACGGCTCTACTGGCAATGGGAAATGAGTCTGTCAAGTATTTTAAGCTGGTAGCAATGTTAAAAACTGTTGTTTTGTTGCCAGGTCCTAATGTCATATTTCCATCATATTTCCATCATTTGAGCTTCAACTAGAGCTCTTTGATCCCCTCATCTCATTGTGTCCTCTTCTACAGTGGTTTAATAGCACAGACCGCAGAATTAGCTCCAACAGCTCTTTATATATGTATTTTACTTATAATCATACAACAGGATTGGACGCAAATGAGCATAATTTTCTGGAAATTTGGTTAAAATTTGTGTGAAATTTTCTCTTTTCCTCTAAAGTCCTTGATTAGTTGGTGCATGACTTAATTTCAGACTTCTCAACAACAGCTGTTGGACGGATTGTGATTAAATGTTCTTCATGTTCCCCTCAAGATAAACTGTAATAACTTTGGTGATCCTCTGGCTTTTCATTCAGCGCCGTCATCAGGTCAACATTTTTATGTATCCAGTACTTTGGTTTATGACCTTATGACCTCATACCTGCAGAACTAGTGACATCAAAACCAACTCCTGCCACGCAGTCAGTGAGTAACTTGTCCTAACAATTAGACATTCACACAGAGAACAGTTAGAAGGGGCCATGTGTTGCGTCGTGTCATCCAAACATGGAGCTGAAATGTTTGGTGTTTAAAAAATAAAAAAACAACATCACGTCTCTGTATTTTTCATGTGTGAGCCGCCATGGTCACCCCGATCTGTATGAGTGGGATCACACATCCAGAGGAGTGAGTCAGCCTCTCCTGGCAACACCAACAGCATCTCCACTTTCTTCATCATTATACCCCCACCGAGCCGCACACACACACACACACACACACACACTGCACATTCGCAGAGTCTCCCCGAGGCTCGACTCTCAGGGATTTTCAAAGCTTGGACTGTTTGCTGAAGTGTTTTTGTGAAGTTACACAACACTCTAAGAGATGTTACGAAAGACAAGAGGCGTTCACGGGCGTTAAAAACTAATTGTAAACAAGCAATTCTTTATGTGTGAGTAATTATCAGCGCCACATAAAACATATAAAATAAACGGACAGGGTGTTTGTGTGCATTTTTGTGAGCTTGCGTCGATGTGTTCTGTAATCAAGGCTTCCCCGTGTGGTTTCTGGCACCGCGGCCTGTAATAGCAGCTCCTCTCTGGACTTGGCTGCAGAGCGAAGCCCCCGCCGGGGACGCCTGCCCGCGGCCTCCACGGTTGTTGATCCTGATCCAGTGGATCCTGCAGATGTCCCGCATTTTCCCTGCAAAACTCCCTCGACAGGGAGGCAGCCGGCCACAGCTATGCCTCCGTCTCCCGTCATACCTCCTATTAAAGGAGGTGACCCAGAAACGGCAGACATTAAGGCTTCGCCACTCCGGTTTTCCATCGGCTGAGCCAAACAGCCTGAGATGGGGGAGACCGTGTTGTCACTGGCTGGTTCAGGAAACCCATCAAAACCCAGCACGTCTCCCCAGAGAGCCAGAGTCCCCTTAAAGGAGAAATAAAACTGGCTAGAGTGGCTAAAAATCTAATAACTCACCCCATCACGCTTTTATTCAGCTGTTTCACTGTGTTATCAAGTCTCAACATTTAACTTGGTGCATGCAAAGTTATACTACTTATGCAGAGGGAAATTCTGATGCTTTTTGTTATTTACTTTCATATATATATATATATATAATGTTACAGTGTCAGATGTTCATGTTTAATGTGGCCAAAGTTTTAAATATTGAGAAAACAAGTTAGCTAGCAGCTAACTGGTACCATGGTGGACAACTTTACAGCTCTGTATGTTCCGTCCATCCAAAAAGTCACAGCTCTGGATGTCAATTTCTCCATGTTGTTACCAGCTTCTTCTTCTATTATACATTTAATGCTATTCGACTTTTGGGGTCAAAGCCTGGGGCGGAAACTGTGGAGCATGCTCAGAGTGTCTCAGCCAGTTTGGGTCTGATTGAGTGTGTATATGCAGGAGGAATTAGACTTCCTGACAGATTATCTGGGTGTGTTAGTCCCACTTTTAACACAATAAATCAATTTTCTCTAATGTTGTGTAAACATACTGACTGTTTTTAGCATTAAAGGTGCTTTATGTGAAATTAAGAGCAGACAACTTGGCTGTACACGGTCCTCAACACTGAGGCAGCTAAGCTGGCAGCCAACGGTGCTAATGCCGTAAACAGTGCTGAACAACAGCAACAGTGCCGACAGAGCTAACAATGATAACAAAGGGAGAGTCAGAGGATGGGCGTCATGCTTCGCTGATGATGCTGTTAACGGTAACTGCCATGCACTCGCAGCCGGATCGGCTTACCGCAACAAAGAACAACGAGGTTCAGATTACAACACACACACACACAGCGCAACTTCATTCTCTGCCCAGGATGCTATTACTCCACTATATCTTTACATAACAGTGGCTTGCTGCCATATTAATGCTCTGAGTGTCACATACAGAATCTTTAAAGCATGTCAACATGTTCTGAAAGAAATTTGAATTATAAGTATGTACCTGAAAATAAGCAAAATAGGTCCCCTTAAAGAAAATAAAACCCGTGTTTTAATAATCCACAATTATATTTAAAGTCAGCCGGCATGGTCTTTTAATACTGTTAACACTGTAAGCATCATCAGCATCAACACACACACACGCACGACAAAGACACACACCAGCAGTCTGTAATGTTTCACTGTGTTGACGTCCGTCTACAAACCTCACTGTTTCCAACCTCTTATGTAACACCACTTTCCCAAGATGCTTCATGTATCATGCAGCATACCAGAGGGAGAGAGGGAGTGTGTGTGCGTGTGTGTGTGCGTGTGTGTGTGTGTGTGTGTGTGTGTGCCTGTGCGTGTGTAATAACTCGAACATATGTGTGTAGGTTGGACTGGTGTGTGTGTGTGTGTGTGTGTGTGTGTGTGTGTGTTATTGTGTGTGTGTGTGTGTTGCTTTTCCTCCCAGAATAACTCTTACATTATATCACATCTTGTCTTCCTCCTCTCTTGGCTCTGATTCGCCTCAGGTCTCCGTCGCTCTGCATTTACTCAAGTACTGTACTTCATTACAATTTAAAAGTACTTGTACTTTATTCGAGTATTTCCCTTTCTCTACTACTTTCTCCACCTTCTACACTACATCTCTGAGGGAAATACTGTACTTCTCACTGCACTACATTTATCTGACAGCTTTAGTTACTTCAGATTCAGATTAATAATACACAGTATGATCGACTGATAAATGATGCTCTCACTTCTGTTTTGGAGCGGAGGTGTAATCACTTAGCTTGTCATCACCAGTGTTATCATCCTTTACCGTCAAAAAGCTGTTTTTAAGCTTTAAAAAAAGATGCCAGGTTCAGAGTACATGATGTCAGTCTGATTATAGACGAAGAAGCGTTGTATGGTGTCAGCTCGGATCGTGAAAGACACCAGTGTCGTATGTGACAATCCATCGTTTCATCTTGTGTAGTGTGTCATAGTAGACGACAACTAATCCCATGTCTGAGACGCCTCATGGCGTCCCAACAGAAGGTCTAGCATGTTTAATTTTCTTTTTGTCGTTCACGGCTTCTGCCATCACAGCCGTCACTTCGACCAATAGAGACACTGATTGATCTGCTGCCGTGGAAACTGTACGACAACAACAGCCCAGCCCTTTTAGATATTTCCTGTAGGGACGTTACCACACAGAGTAAAAAGCAGCAGAGACACTTTATCAACCCGCTGAGTACTGCCATTAGCATCAAGCTAGCAAAGAATGTTCTTTCTTTGTAATGGAGGATATAAAGGAATAAAATTCACAGATAGTGTCTGGGCCTTTACTCAGCACAACTGCAGAGGGGACCAGCTTCATTTGAACCAGACTACATTAGAATCAGTTTTAATCTGCTCCTGTTTGCTGTGATGACGTTAACACACCACGCCGTTATTTCAAACTCAACACTTCCTGTATCTGTTTCAAATTTTCAAAAGCTCCTTCTCACTTTGGTTGAGAGAATCCCTTCATTTTCTAAAAAGGCTTTTATTGTGAAACATTTGCAGGAACTTGTTGTGGAGGATTCAGTCATTTGCATAGTTTGCATGCAACACTTCAAATGTAGCTCCTCCCATCTGGTGGCGCTTTTTACATTACATCTTGCTCAATTGAGCAAAAGTCGTTCTCTTATTGGTCGGCTTGTTTTCAGCGGCAAACACAGTTCGCAGTGATCGAACCAGCTGCGAAAATACCTGCATTGCAAATTACTGGAGACTTGATCCATTGTGGAAAGGCTCATGGAGACAGATGGGTTAAAATTATTAAATTGACACGTGATTTATTTTATTGAATTATTTGTGTTTGGTCTGAAAAGACAAAGAAGAACAAAAGTGAACTGGTTTTGCTGGTTAAAGTGCACACAGGTAAACAAGGGTGACTGTATGTTACTGGCAGCATCTCCTACTGTAACTCATGTTAATGGGTCCTGTAAGGTCTGCTGTGTGTGTGTGTGTGTGTGTGTGTGTTGGCAGCCATTGTTGAGGCATCACAGTTGGAGCGTCGTCACTTTCAGACAGCTCCTGATAATTACTGTTATAAAAGAGACGAGCCGCTCGCTGCTTTTTGTTCCCGCCGGGGACTCGTGTGACAGCAGCCTGATATTAGCAGCTAATCAAGTGTGTGTGCGCGCGTGTGTGTGTATGTGTGTGTAAAGCTGGCGGGCGCTGGTACAAATCTCTGGAACTCTGAAGTAAATCCGTGGCCGTCTTGAAGCCTCCAGCGGTGGATTTTCTTAATCTGCTGTCAGAGGAGGACGTGCGGATGGAGGCTGAGAGGTTGCCGGTTCTAATCCCTGTGAAACCTCTTTAAAGTGAGAAGAAGGGATAACAAATGATTTCTCTTACACCATGTAACAGTAGCGTTAACACTGGTCGCTGCTCAGCAGACGTTACATAAGAGATTTTACATACAAAACTATAAACAGTCTAAAATATGAAGCTTCCTCACAGAACATGAGGTCATTAATGTGGCTGCATGTTTGAGTTCAGTTATGAGGCAGGGTCATGAAGCTGTGGTTGATTCGTTCCAGACCGGACTTTAAAAACTGACCCAAACTGGCAAGTTTGTTCGTTTTAAGTTTGTTTTAACCAAACCAAACAGGTAGTTTGGTAACTTGAGCCCTCTCAGCAGGAAGCGTAACCTAAAATTGTATTTACAGTTTTTCCTTTGAAAAACAGGAGACTCATGCATTTATTATGTGTTTGTTTTGTTTCAGGAATCGACTATAAGACGACCACCATCCTTCTGGACGGGAGGAGAGTCAAGCTGCAGCTCTGGTACTGTACACACCAAACACACACTCGTATCCCTTCAGTTTCTCTGAATCACGCCTGGTCTGCATCTTCAGATATTTTTGAGAATCGGATATTTTAAATGTCTTGCCCACAAACAGAGTTTTATGTCACTAAAACTGAGGTTTTTGAAAGCGCTTTCTTAGATGCAGATTTCTCAAAACTCCGTTCACTTTGTGTCCATGTGAATGTAAAATGAAACATTTGGAAAACTATGACATCATATCCCAAATTTGCGAATGCTCATTGTTACACTGTGTGATGAGCACGCTCCAGACATGACGTTTTCCTCGTCATCCGTCCACACGAGTCGCATTTTGGTTCCACCATAGCACCTTGAACAGAGGAGGACTGGAGGCAAATGTAAAATGTATTTAAGTCCAGAATTTAAAGTCAGATTTTAAAGCGTTAAGCCGATCTATCCACAGAGATCTATTAGTCTCCAAAAAATGAAAAAATGAAATGATGCTATCTGGCATCTTGGGGCTCACCCACAACATGCTGCTGTGTTCTCACCTCTTTTCTCTCATAAGTAAATGTGTGCTTACCTTTTTCTGATCCAGACGGTCGGGAGGTCTTTATCACGAGCTGAATTATCCGCAGCAGTCTCTTCCATTTAACCATGAAGTCCCATTGAGATTGAGAATCTCTGTTACAAGAGAGGCCAAGGTAACAGCCAGTCAAAACAACATATGATACAAAAATCCACAATAAAACAACAACAATTCAAACAAAGCGGCCTCTCAAGAAAAACAAGCACATGTCTGTGTCACCACATTCTTTATGCTGCCCTTAAATTCATTGATGGATATAAGTGTTTCTAATTAAACAAACAGACCCGGTGATTTAATGGGGTAAAACACCCAATAACACAGTTTCATGATACAAATTAATGTTTTTCCGATGGACTTTGGCATGTCGCTGCTAGTGCAGCACATGCTAAGGTGCGGTCACCTTTTTTCTCTGGTAATAAAAGATCCAGATGTTCAGAAGGTTTTCACCTGAAGTCAAATTTTTCACAAAGGTTTCACTTGCGAAACAAACAGACTAGGTGAGTTACACTGCTCCAAATCAGTATGAAGCAGTTTCATGTTACAGATCAGTAGAACTCGGGTGCTACACATTACAGTTGGGCTTCTTACTACGGTGGCTGACATGAAAACGTGAATGTCCCTATCTAGAGCCAGTGTTTAGTTTGTCTGTTCTGGGCTACTGTAGAAACATGGCAGTGCAACATGATGAGCTCCATAGACGAGGACCCGCTCCTTATGTAGATATAAATGGCTCATTCTAAGGCAACACAATATCGCCACACAAATATTGTGATACTAAGCTGTATTGATTTTTCCCCCACCTGTAGTCAAAACGCCAAACAAGAGTGAATCTGGCTTTTACTTCACTTTCACTGGCGAGTGTGTTTAAAAACAGTAACCTACAATCCTGCAAAGTATCCCTTTGGTTTTACTGTAAAGCACTTTGTAATGTTGTGCTGTATTAACAAAGTTATTATTATTATAAGTCAGTGTTACAGGATGTGAAATCAATGCCAACACAGCACTGCAGCGTCGACACACTGACTCCTGATGAGCCAAATCATTTTTGCACTTGAAGGCAGCATCTTATCAGACTTTCAGATCAGCCTGCAGCTTCATGCAGACTTCTGAGAGGAAGAAATAGATAAATAGAAACTAAAAAGCTCTCTCTGTGTTGGAAAAACCATCTGAATAAACTCTACTGTATGAGAAACAGTTTTACCGCTGCAGTGACACAAAGGCAAATACGTATTAATGCAGGCAACAAAAACACACACATGCTGCGTTAATGCGTCTGGTACATATAGATGTTTTAAAGCCTCCGCACATTCACTTGGAGGAGAAAGATGTTGGTGGGATTACAGTGCACTTAATGTACCGAACACACACGTACACACGCTCAGTCACCCATGGCTCTAAACTCCCGGCCCTCTCGGAGGTATTTTTAGAGCGGTTTTGCTTTTAGCCGAGTCAATATTAAATTATTAATCTGAAACTTTGTTTGATGTTTAAGCGGATGAGACGCTTTAGCTCTTGTGTGTGTGTGTGTCCCTCTCTGCGCGCGTGTGTGTGTCTCTCCCCTGGCTACACACACTTTGAGTAAATCCCCGCCTGACCCCATGTGACGTCCCCACACAACGACACACAGAACTCCTGTTTGGGATCATTCAGTCCCGTCCTGTTCTGGCTCCTGTAAATAACAACAGATGGAGTCTCTCAGTATCAGTTCATGATGAATCTTACTGGTTTTGTTGGACCACCTGACTCACAGAGCGGCAGCTGGCCCGGTCAGAGGCAGCAGGCCAGCAGCCAGCGAGTCCTCATGAGCCAACCCAAACACTGCTGTGGTATTCAGCTCTGCTGCTTGTTTTTCACTGCGGACACAAAAACAACAGTACAGTCATGTTCTCTGGAGGCTGGAGAGGAGGACTTTATTATGGTTGTAGCATTTTTAAAGCCACTCCTGCATCTTGTGTTCGACTCCGGAGGACAGGGAGATGACCCACAGTGAAAACTGTCATTCCACAATAACGTAAACAAGATAAAACTTTATTTACACAGCATGTTTCATATGAAACGATGCAACAGTGCCTTTTTAACAAGAGGAAAGACTGAGAAATTGACTTTCAGGAGTCAAGATAAACAAGTAGTGCCAACACTCTCTTATACCTTAATGACAGAATACATTCATTTCCACGGCTTATACGACAGGGGTGGTGGAAAAATTGATACAGCATAGTATCGCTATATTTTGCGTGGCGATATTGTATCAATACGTGGACGCTAAGTGTCAGTCTTTTATTATAAACAGTATTAATTTCCTAAAATACACATTTTAATACAGCTTCTGGTACTAGAATAATAAAATCAGTTGCTTTTTGGTCCACTAGATGGTGCTGATTTTCCTGGTGAGGTCAGCAGAGGTCTCAGTCAGCGGCATGAGGCAGGAAGTTCATCAAAACAAAGATGGAGGCATCAGAGAAAGAAATCAGAAATGTGTCATCAGCATTTAAATCAAACGTTCACTCTGGATTTTTTAACACAGAAGGAAAGGAGGGCTTGGTTACAACCCATGTGATTTGCATGCCGAGAGAATAAAGAATAAAATATTCTGGGAATACTACGAACATGACGGCTCACCTCACACTCCACCATCCAGAGATAGCGTTAGCCGCTGGCGGCCAAGCTAACGCTAAACCCACTCTGCCGAAAAATCAACCAACAGTGTACACACTTAGCTCGACAAAACTACCATCCAACTGTGAGAGAGCGTGGAAAATAACAGTCCATCACCTACTTCATGAGCAAAGATCTGTGTCCTTACAGCGTTGTTGAAAACCATGGCCAAGGCCAAGATAAAGAAAAAAAAGACGTCACACCCCAGCCTCCTCCTCCTCTGATAAATAAAGAACTGTTCCTTAGTGCTTGTTTAGATAGTGAAGAGACTTCAGTAAGTTTCCTCAGAAGGTCATAAAAACTCAAAAGTCTAAATGTTTACCTGAAAAGTGTGTTTGTGTGTGTCTGACATTTCAGTGTCTGTGTGTTGTTTCAGGGACACGTCTGGTCAGGGACGATTCTGCACCATCTTCAGATCTTATTCCAGAGGAGCACAGGTACGTTTCCTCCACAGCCCACCATCTGTGGAGACAGAGCATGTTGGATAGTTAACACCTGAGCCCTACTGATACTCGGTCAGTTATTAAGAACAGTTAATACCAAAATGTAGAGTTTACTGTTGGGTTTTCCTCTCAGGCTTTAAGTCCAGGTATTTAAGTTTATCATGGTGGTTTTAGGCGTTCATGTTGAGTCCTTCCTCAGAGTCTCTGTGCGTGTTGTTGTTCTGACCTCAGACAGGCTCTCTGAGCTCTGAGAGGAAGTGTGAAGAAACTCATCAAACAGCGGCAGATCGCGTTGTTCCCAGCAGAGACAAAAAGAAAACACTTTTCATTGAATGAAGTTGTTGTCATCGCTCAGTCGGGCTTTTAGTGGGTACAGAGGAGATATCACCATGGCAACAGTGACACCATCGCCGCGGCGAGGCTGAGAGCTGATCATGAATCTTTACTGTGTGTGTGACTTGATAGTGACGTACACATCCATGTAGTGTTGTGTTGGTGCTGCAGCTATAAAGATGAATATGTCAGAGCTGCGACTAACAATTATTTTTATTATCAGTTAATCAATTTGTTAATAAAATGACAGACAATGGTCTGTCTTCAAATGTCTTGTTTTGTCCCAAAAACACTCTGAAATAACCTAAAAGCAGAAACTTCAACGACATAATGTTTGACTTTTTTAAAATAACATTTAAAATAAATGATTTATTGATTATCGAAATAGTTGCAGATGAATTTTGTGTCGATCAGCTAAATGTTTCAGCCCGAATATTGATTCATTAAATCAGATTTTAAAGAAAAATGTCAACATTTTTCAACCTTTTACACCATGACCTCCAGCGGACACTGGGGCGATTGTTTGATGGCTTGCCGAGTGTGCGCACCTCCAGATCTGAGGCCATGGACCTCTGCCAGAATCCAGTGGATTTTTCCCTCTGGGTTGGGAGAGAGTTACTGCTTCAAGCAAAGTATCTCAGGGTCTTGTTCACAAGTGAGGGTAGCATGGAGCGTGAGATGAATCTGCAGTTTGGTGTGACCTTTGTGGTGAAGAGGGAGCTGAGCCAGATGGTGAAGCTTTTGAATCACTGGTCCATCTACATCCCAACCCTCACCTATGGTCATGAGCTCTGGGTAGTGATCGAAAGAATGAGATCGCGGATATAAGCGGCCGAAATGAGTTTCCTACGTGGGGTGTCTGCGCTCAGCCTTAGAGATAGGGGGAGGAGCTCAGACATCTGGAGGGAGCTCGGAGTAGAGCCGCTGCTCCTTTGTGTCAAAAGGGGTCAGCTGAGGTGGTTCAGGCATCTGATTAAGATTCCCCCTGGGCGCCTCCCGTTAGAGGTTTTCCAGGCACATCCTACTAGTAGGAGGCCCCGGGGCAGACCCAGAACACGCTGGGCCTATCTCATCTGGCCTGGGAACGCCTTGGGGTCCTCCAGGAGGAGCTGGAAAGTGTTGCTGGGAAGAGGGACGTCTGGGGTCCTTTGCTCAGCCTGCTGCCCCCAAGACTTGCTTCGGATAAGTGCATGGATGTTTTTTCATAAGTGTGAGGCATTCACCTCAAGAAAAAAAAAAACGTGTTCAAATGAAGTACAGTACACTAAGTTACACTGTGTGACTGCTGGAGGCTGCGCAGCCATCTGCCACCATCTGAGCCAAGTTGTGTTAATCACGATAGCTTGTAAAACGTTCTCTTGGCACCATTTAATCAGTCAAACTAATAAACTGGTCGACCTCTAGTTTTCACCTTCTGTTTACAAGGTGATTTTTTGTTTTCAAATCGAGTTAATTAGTCATAAATTATAGTTGAAGCTTGCCTGACACATTAATTGTCATTTATAAGAACTTCCCCTCCTTCTGTTTCTCAGGGAGTTATTCTGGTGTACGACATCACCAACCGCTGGTCCTTTGATGGGATCGACAGGTGGATCAAAGAGATAGACGAGGTCAGTGATCCATCCATCAATCAGTCTCGTGTGTTTCTGAAGTTTCTGTTTTATCATCACATCTGAAGAGATATTTCTCTGTACTCAGCGCATTGTTTACCATTCAGATGTTATTAAATCTCAGCTCCTCTCCGAATGAGTCAGCCACGTTCACAACAACAACCCACTCACTGCAAACAATGCTGCTCTCAAACAGGAACACAACACACGCTGTACCAGGGTACTACCAGCAATTTGACCAATTTAATTAGATTCTTGTTTTTCAGAGCCCACCTAGCTGTGTGTCCAGGGTTAGATCCAAGACTAAGTGTGGTGGCTGTACAATTTTATGTCTGTTACTACAGAAATCATCTGCATTCTTTCATTCCAGCAGGTTGTAACCTGCCCTAAAACCCTTAAATCTTATGTTAAGACTCAAACCAACGGTGAATGACGTTACTGTTGACTGCAGACTATATATCGGTCTAAGGCTTAGGTCCTTACACTAACACACACACACACACACACACACACACACACACACAATATTGTACTTGTACACCTGTGAGGACCCTCAGACCCTTATGTATTCTCCAGTCCAAGCGACGACCTCTGGAGCTGAAAACTGAGGCCAACGCTAAGGTGCCAAAAACTGCATTTCCTCTAATGACCACTTGAGGCTGACTCCAAGAGAGAGTCAGTCCTCACAGACCCCTATGTTCACAAATAAACATGTTTACAGCCTGGTACAAAAACAGTTTTGGTCTAATTCCAATATTTGTGACAACTGTACGAGCGGTCATTTTTATATAAAACTTGCTTGTTTTAATGTGAATAAGGCTTAAAGTTAAGCATGATTAAGGGCGTAACCACCCTTAATCCTTTTCCACCAAGTTCGCTCTTGTTCTTGAACCGGTTCTGTTCAGGATTCTTGAACCTTGGTGCCATCCAGCAAACCAGCCTGCGTTTCTACGGCTCTACACGACTCAGAATTATGCCTGTCGAATCAGATTCAGCTGTTCAATATAAATATTCCGTGGTTTAAAAAAAAATCATATAAAGTTTTAAAGTTGGAATGGGGCTCAGTGGGACAGCCAGTATGACAGCAGCATTTATGTAATATAGTAAACAAGCTAACGGTGCTAACTATGGTTTGAAAATGTGCAACATTTTTTGCCAATACAAGATATCAAACAAAAGCCAGAGACTGTGTCATATAATCTTCCAAGCAGAAGACAGAAGATAATGTTGCCTTAGAGCTTTACAGTGCAAAGCCTCTCTTCCTGTGTGCAGCTGTCTGCTTGTCTGCAGTTCTCTGTACCAAAGATTAGAGTAAAAGTCAGGAGCGCTAATTCCACAGAAAAATCTGGGGACCCAGATGTCCCCAGAAGTGCACTGCACAGCACACTGACTAGCATAATAATGATAATAATAACAATTATAAATGCTGGACTAGAAGCAGTCTTGGTCGACTGAGGAGTCTCTGACTGATGCTTTGAATCTCCAACTTTTCCGACCAGTTTTTGGCAGAACCATTGTAATGAAGGATGTGTCATCAACGGAGGGCACAGCAGAAGTAAACAGTAGTAGTAAAGTTGCGGACTACATTGATTACCTGCAAACTTTTGCTCTGTTACAAACAGCAATTTGTTTTTACCTTAAAGAAAGCATGAACTAACTAATGTCAAGACCACTGCACGCTCTTTTTTTGTCTGACAACCTCTTATTTGACTTCTCTATTGTTGCCTTCTCCATCCATAGAATATGACACACCCACTGATGTCATAATGAATCGCATTTCAGGTCAAGAAAAACCTGCCATATTTTGGTTCCAGCTGAGAACCAACTCTTGGGAATGGAAACGCTTTGAATGTTTTAAAATAAGGTGCAGGAACCACAACAGAATTGGTTACATGTTGGTGAAAAAAGGGTATTTGTGTGACAGGTGGGTTCTGCCCAATGACAAGTCACTACCAAGATGACAACATTGGTTTGGTAACATAACCACTGCATAACTCAGATTCACAGTAAGATGTAGCCGTTACTGTGGCTATGTTTATGAGTTCAGTGTTTGGTTGTACTTAAAGACCCTCTAAGGAGTCGAAAGTTTAGTTTCTCAGGTCAGTATACTTTGTTTTAATGGTTTCAAGCCTATATTTTTTTTTAGCGAAAAGTAGTATTAGCATTTTCACAGATAACTATAGCTGCAGATGCACCGTGCTAACTAAACTAGCAGCTAGCGTTTTGCTAAGCTCCCCTCTGGCTCCAAAAATCCAAGATGGCAGCGGCCAAAATGTCAAACTTGAGGCTCAAAAACAGGAGGACACAAACCAATGGGTGACATTACGGTGGCTATGTATAATATTTTATACCACCTGTGCTCCAGCCATGCCTTAACCTAAACCTGATTCTAACATGAAACTCACAGCCCAAACTGTCCTCACTTTGCTGTATGTGCTTGTGGTCCTCACAACAACAGCTATACAAGTATGGAAACACACACACTAAAGGAACAAGCCCCAAATATTGATTATGACACTTTTGTTTGATCTGATGTTGTCTCTTAAGATTTAAAGGGGTCCATTAAAACCAGTTCTTATTGGGATCCCAGAAAGGCCGACAAACTGAATCAGTATCCACCAAATGGCTCATACTCCTGTTACAATCCTCTGTTTGTTTGTTTTTTTACCCAGCATGCCCCAGGAGTGCCCAAGATCCTTGTGGGGAACCGCCTGCACCTGGCCTACAAGCGCCAGGTGACCACAGAGCAGGCGCAGGTGTATGCAGAGAAGCTGGGCGTCACCTTCTTCGAGGTCAGCCCGCTGTGTAACTTCAACATCACCGAGTCGTTCACTGAACTCGCTCGTATCGTGCTGATGAGACACGGCATGGAGCGTCTGTGGAGACCCAACAAAGGTCAGTCAGCACGGTGCAGTGGGGAAGGATATTCAGATACTTTAGAGCAGTACTTTAAAAATACTTGTAAAGTTACAAGTAAAAGGTGGTTTTATGGGGGTTCATTTGTTGGAATATGTTTGATTAAGTCTACCTCTGAAAAACAAAAAGCTTTCTCTTGCCTCCTCATGTACTGACAATGTTCTGTATCAAGTGTACTGAAGTACTGGCAGGTGTATGCTGCCCTCTGCTGGACAACGCTGAAACACATAGCACCTCATCACTCTGATGTCTGTGCTGTGATTTGATTTTAATGTGACGTTAAAATGAAAATATTTCATTCTGTTATTAACCTCCTGAGACCCAAGCTTTTGTTTGGTACGCATTTTTAATTTCTCGTAAAAAGGAGCCACCAAAGACTGACAGCCGTCTTCAAGCTTAAAGGACTGCTATAATTTGATCAGGTTTTGCACCTTGTCCATTTTGGCCATCTTGTTTTTACATGGATTAGTGTTTTGTGCTTTAGCTACTAGATGGCACAAAAAGTGTCCACAAACGAGGACAAGAGGTCTATTTTAAGCTAATGAACTACAAGGTGCAGTAATCCCAAAATGTAATGTCCACATGTGAGGACGCAGGAGAGACATAAAGATAAATTATTGTCCTATAACGTGGTGTTGTTTGAATTATGACCGTAAATGTTCGTATACATAAAAATAGAAAAAAATAAAAACTACGTGCAACACTGACCGTCATCCAAAACAGTTCTTACATTTTTATTCTCTCTGTGTTTCAGTGTTGAGTCTTCAGGACCTGTGCTGTCGCTCCATCGTCTCCTGCACTCCGGTCCACCTGGTCGATAAACTCCCCCTCCCTCTGACTCTGAAGTCTCACCTGAAGTCCTTCTCCATGGCCAATGGTCTCAACGCCCGCATGATGCATGGACGCTCCTACTCCGTAACCGCCAACGCTCACCACGGCGCCACCAAGAGAACGGGAGGGACGCTGCTGAAAAAACCCAAACTAATCCGGCCGCCGCCGCTCAGCCCGTCTGCGCAGAGCTGCAGGAACAGCTGTAAAATATCCTAACAGCTGGACCTGTCAGTGAACGCACCGTCACCTTTTTATGTCACCACTGAGTCTTATTTTTTCTTAAACCTGAGACGATGATGATGATGACCTGCTACTTCCAACTTTTTGTTACTGCCCTGAATGAGCAGCAGAACAGAAGCAGAAATATGAATATTTCTCACAGAAGCACAGAGAGCTCTTTAGCTTCTTTTTAAAACTAGCCTCAACCTCAGTGTGTTTTTTCTCACAGAGTTTTTCTTTATTAGTTTTTTGTCCATATTCACAGAGAAATTACACCTCATCAGTTTTACTAAGATATATATATTTCTTAATCATTTTGTTTTAGCATCTTTTACAGGAAGATACACCAACAATCTTTAGCCACATTCCAGTTTTCTTCATGCATATTTTTCCAGCTATAGATACAGATATAAAACTCTGAGACCAGTCATATTAAATGACACAGATATCAAAAACAAAACTAGAGAAGATCTCATGATGGGTTGACTTCAGCCACAACACAACTGTCCCAACATGTTCTCATCCCAACTCGTCAAATATTGCCGTTTAGTCAGTGGACTTTCACGTCTACATATCCTCCTGAGACCCTGTGTCCTCATATGAGGACATTATATTTTGGGTTTACTGCACCTTATACTTAATTTTGCTGAACTTATACCTGTTGTCCTTGACACTTTTTTGTGCCAATTAGTGGCAGTAAGACCGCAATACACCAATCCATGTAAAAACAAGATGGCAGCCATCTCTGCCAAGTCAGTCTGCAGTTGACCCCGACACAAAAGTGGACAAGGTCCAAAACCTGATCACATTCGGGGGTTGAAACTTGTTTATTTATGGTTAATAACATTTGTAGCAACAGTAACAAGCGAAGACACTGTTGATTAGAAAGTACTCATTTGAAGACATAGACTATTTATCATTAGCTTGTTAAAGGACACTGGGACTTTATTGTGACCTGGCTTTGGATAAGCAGTTTAAAATGGATGGATGTTTTATAATCACCTGAAAACAGGTCTTATTGTGTTTTTGGTGTCTTAGAATGAACCATTTACATCTACATCAATGTGGGTCTTCGTTTATGGAGTCCACCATGTTGTTTCCACAGTAGCCCAGAACAGACACACCAAACACTGGCTCTAGATCAGGCCATTTGCATTTTGCATTTTAGTATCAGCCGCCATAGTTTCCCGACACACTTGGACCACAGTAGAAGTTTCAGTTCTTGAACCTCACCGCTAGATGCCGCTTAATTCTACACACTGAACCTGTAAAGCAACAAGGTACTCAGATTTCATTGTCTAGAACAGCAGTAAATTCTCAGTATGAAGTTTTAGCTTTTCCACAAAGACAAATGAGAGAAACTGTCTGTGAGCTAAAACACACTGATGAGTTAAAGCCAGCAGAACAGAAGCTAAACAAGAACGGGGCATGGATGACGTCATCCTCATGACGTACATGATGATGTACATGATTCATGTAAACGGCTGAAAGCCAAACTCTTCATAATCTACTTTTTAAGAAGACTGTTGATGAACTTTGGACAAAAAACAAAATCACCTGAAACTGTTAAAAACAGCTGTTTGGTGACGTTTGATGTCTGTTTTGTTGTCGTGGATTAACTGTCAACGGGAAACATTTTCAGAATGACAGAGCGAGGACTTCTTTCTGAAGCCGCCATTGTTTGAAACCGATATTCATTAATTCACCAATACGACAGAGTGTCAGGGCCACTGTTGGCAAACAAATCTGAGTTTTTGAGATAAAGTTGAAATATTTTTAGAAAATAGAGTTAGGTTATGATGAAAAAAAGTTGAAATTTTGAGAAAAAAAAAATTTTAGGAAAAAATTCAGAGAAAAAGATACATTTTGAGAGTAAAATAAAATTACATGAAAAAGTCATATTTTGAGAAATAAAAGCAAATTTAAAGGCAAAATATGACAAGATAACTTTTATGTTAAGTACTGTTTATATGGAAAGGCAGAAAATATAAAATATACACATCTCCCCAAATTAATTTTTAATTTTGCTTCAACATGAGATATTAAGTAAAAAATATGACATTTTAAGTGAAAATTTTGATTTTTTTTTTCTTGAATTTTTTTTTTTTTTAAATTACATATTCCAAAATTACTTAATTCCATAAATACTTTTTTTTCCCATAAAATTTGGGGTGTTTCTTAAAATATTATTATTACTTTAATTTTGAACAAAATTTTAGTTTTTCTCATGAAATTTCAACTTTTATCTTGAATTTTTAATTTTGAAATTTTATGACTTTATAGTCGAATTATAACAACTTTTTTTTTTTCAAAATATTACAACTTAACTTTTGAAATATTTGTAGCATTTTAACATGATAATAGTACATTTTTTGTTTCAAAAAGTCAACAAACTAACTTAACTAACTTTAAAACTTAATTCTGATTTTACATTACTTTTTCCTTAAAATTTTAAATTTTTTCTTACATTACACATTTTCATTTAAATAGTCCAGATTTTTTTTTTATCTCTCAAAATTTCAACTTTTTTCGTAATATATTTTAACTTTATTCTTGGTAAGTATTTTGTTTTCCTGACTGTGGCCTGACCAACACTCGAACACTGACTCACAGCGACATGTGTGTGACTCCCCTCTACAGAGTGCTTCAAGGCATTAAAGGAAACTTTAAATCTGTAAGAACAAATGACAGCACTTCACCACTGCAAGAAGACGGATCTTATTATTGATGTTTAACTGCAGCTAAATTTTCCTTTAACGCCTCTTTAACGGTGAGTTGTGTTCACAGTCGAGCAGCTTCTTCCTCAGGATGTTTTCTACAAACGGACACACACATATCTGTACGTAATGTAAAGCACTTTGGACACTGTATTTTTGAACACAATGTACTGAAGTCTGTGAACACACTGAGATAACACCCTCCTCTTCTTCATGGCCTGTTTCACTGGCTCTCCAGACACACTTACAGCTGCAATTTGTGTACAATATTTGTACGTAATGTAAATATCACTGTTTGATACGACGATAAATGATAACCTGTGGGGTTTGTATCTGTTTTCAGTGTAAAGTGACGTTATATTTTTTCCTGAGTGACGCCAAAGACTCACCTGACAGAGGAGGTCACTGAACAGATGGATGTGTTTTGCACTGTTTATCAATGTTTAATAAGATGCACCTTTACAATAAACTTTACCCACCGTGAGTGGCTGTGGTTTGTGGTCTAATTTTACACAGTTAAAAAAGTTTTTTTGTTTTTAAATTACATTTGTGAATGTGAAATTTGGTGAGATGTAAAAGTAGGTTAATTGTGACAGGCATCGATGAGTGGGCTACTGTTATAGAGGTGGTATTTATTTTAAGACTTATCTGGTGTTTTTATTTTAAAAATCACAAAGTTACACTTTTTTTTTAAATCAGTTTTCTTACTTAAACCCCATTGATAACTATTGTGACACCCAGCCCCATACACTGTGAGGGCTGGTCAGAGTGTCTTTGATGGTTAATTACTTCTTGTTACAATAAGTTGTAAAAGTGAAAAAGGCACCTATTTAAAGCCAAGACTTTAAGCTTTCATTTAATGTAGGAATTACCACTTCTGTATTAAACAGCTGATGACGAGTTAAACACCAGTTTAATAGTTCAGTGTGGCCACACTCCAGTCCAGCAGGTGGCGGTAAAACGTTGTTAGCCGCCATTTTGAAAGAAGCTGCGGAGTAGACAGAGAAGAAGAAGAGGAGGAAGAAGAAGAAGTTGTGTGTATTTGTTGGTGCTAGCTTGACTCTTGAGCAACACAAGTGGGAATTTGGGGAATTTTGTTGACTCCGTTTTTAAACTACCGTGGGATTTCTTGTTTTCACGGTCATTTAAACGGTAAAATCTCCTCTGTCATGTCTTCTGTGTGCCCGATATGGCTGCAGGAAATTAGCCTGAAACTCTGTGCAGAACTCGGGTTTATCTAGAAATTTCCTCGGCTGCTTCCTCCACTTTACTACAGGGGTTCCTCCAGAACAGCCCCGCTGTCAGAGGTAACGTTACAGCAGATATTAGTTTGTCATTGCGACCTTCATAATTGTTTATTTCGTGTCTGTGGCGTCTGTGAGCAGAATGAAACTTCCCAGTTCAGACATTCCTGCACAGTTCACTGGGTTATGTTGGGACAGGTCTAACTGCTGCCCTGGCTGCTCTCCATGCTCTGGTTTTTAAGGGTTAAATTGATGTTAAAGTTTCAGACAGCTCAGCTCGGGATCTGAAACGACGAGATAAAATATATACTTTTGTCTAAATGTACAAACTTCAGGAATAAAAACACATATCAGGAAACACATGAAGTTATTTAGGTTGTTGTTGTCTTTACAGATGAGAGGTGGACAAATTTAATGACGACATTTCCTCAAGGGAAACAAAACGGATTAAAAAAATTAAAAAAGAAATAAATAAAAATCCTAAAAAAATAAAAAAAAAACCTGTTGTATGCTAAAAATGTTGAGTTAAGTTAACCTTGTTTTGAAATTATAACTCATTATTATTAATAATATTACTATTTGTATTATTTGTGTTTATTTATATTTTCAGTAACAATAATGCACATTAGCAGGGATGTAAAAAATCCAATATTGTTCATCCCTGTTAATCAGCATCACTGTAAATGTGGCAGTGTTGGCTGAAAGGCACATTTTTAACTGTTGTTTCTGTGCCTGATGTTAAATTAGCCATTTAAAACAAAAACAAACAAATAAAATCAATAAATATATATAGCATACAACATGAAACATTTAATTTTCTTTTGTTAGGATTAACATTTAAGCTCAGTATACAGAATCAAAAGTAGGACAGCCTTAAGTCAAAATTTCAAGTTTTCAAGTCCATTAAATGAACTGAGATATTCTTTAGTTTGAAAAAATCCATACGTGTTATCACTATATTTTTGTGTGGCAGTATTGTGTCATTACACGGATGCCAAATAATGATTTTTTAATGTATAAATTATTAATATTACTAATACAAATTAAACTTTCTATAGCCTACTAGAGTAATATAATCAGCTGCTTTTCAGCTGATTTACGAGATACATATTGCTGCACTAAAAATGACTGAAGTGAGATGAAAAGATATAAAACTTCATCTTATTTGATAAAATTGTTGATGTTGACAAGTTTTCCTTTTGGGGCCATAATTTGCATTTGAAAAAAAAGGAATAAATAAAAATGTTATAATATGATTTTATAATAATATTGTATTGTGTCTTGTGCATCAAGATAATATCATATCGTGGGGCTTCTGGTGATTCCCACTCCTACGAGACAATGTAGAAGTTAATAATTTGTCCCTGCATTTTAATTAATTCAGTTGTTGTTTTGTCCGACCATCAGTCCATAACTCAAAGATATAAAACAGAAAAAAAACAAACTTCTCACAATGGAGGGACTATTAGTCAGGAGTGATTAGCATGTCAGAAGTATTAATCAATTAACAAAAATAAATGCAGATCAGTTTTCTGTCCATCACTTGGCTGATCAATTATTTTGGAAATATACATTTTTTGCCCACAAACCCATTCTTTAATTCAAGAAGTTAAATGTTGTCTTTACGCAAGCGACAATATAAGATCTTTGTCTCTATAATATAACATCAACATAATGATGGTTTAAATCAGGAACTATCTAAACAATAAACTCATGTTTTCTGTGCGTGTCCAGCTGGTTTCTCTCTCTGTAGGCTGGATGGCTTTCTGTCGGCTGTTGATCCACATCCTCCTCTTCAGCTGTTGCTCAGCTCACAATGACTTCTTCACCTCCATCGGTGAGTAAATCCAGTCTTTGTTTTCCTCCTGTTCATTAGTGCATCTTATTCTTCTGTGTCTCTCTGTGGTTATAAACAAATGAAAGGAGGACTAAAAAAACATCCAGAAATCTGCTGCCTTTGTTCCTCAGTTTCATACACATGGAGACACACTGGCGTGGTTTCCTCTTAAAGGGACCAGAAACAGAAATACAAACAAGATTACTATTCTACAGTAAATCAAACTGAAGAACAGTGAATTGTATATTTCATAGAATAAGTTGTTTTTAAAGAGTCAGTTCTCCCAAATACCCAAATAACAAAAAAATCCATTCACCTCTTTAGCGTTTGGCTGAAGGCAGAAATTTCCCACAGATATCTGAAAACCTGCATAAATAAAACAGAAACTATATAATAATATATAATAACTATATAATAAACAGAAAATAGACAGAAACAAGAAACTGAAGAAAGAGGCAAAAAAAGAGAGTTTCATCATCCTCTATGATTTTAAACTAAATATACACTCACTAGCCACTTTATTAGGTACACCTTGCTCGTACACTTTCAAATCACCGTTCATCATCTGATGCTCCATTTGAACTTCAGCAGGTCGTCCTCACCATGTCTACATGACTAAATGTGTTGAGTTGCTGCCACGTGATTGGCTGATTAGCTATTTGCATTTATAAAGTAGTTGAACAGGTGTACCTAATAAAGTGGCCGGTGAATGTATTTTTGTTTTTCAAGCCATTAGAATAAAGCAGTTTGAATATGGATGCTGGATGTTGAGAAAACGTTTTCTCTATTTTCTGACAAGTAATAGACCAAATGATGAAACTGTGTGTGTTCTCAGGTCAGATGACTGACCTGCTGTTCACAGAGAAGGACCTGGTCACCTCGCTGAAGGACTACATCCGAGCTGAGGAGAGCAAACTGGAGCAGATTAAAAAGTAAGAGACGTCTCAGGTGTTGCTCTGTCACTGCACCACAGACAGACTGATACTGAAACTGTCTTTGTTAAGTAACATAATAATAATAATAGTAACAATAATAAAAACAAACCAGTTGAGTCATCAGTCAAACCAGAGAAATCAGACTACACATTTTTTATTTTTGCCTTCTGAGATGGTCAAAGATATAGGTATTTGCACTGGTATTTTTTGCAGTATGTTCAAATGTTAAACACAATACATTTTGAGAGCAGAGTGTGAAAGTGCTTCAGCTACAGACGTCTTTGTGTAGTGTGCAGTGTGAGCTACAGTATGAGGGTGTGCTCTTAATAGTTGTTCCCTCCAGGGAAAAGACGTCTTCCTGGTAGTTTATTACAGACTGCGACTAAACAAAAGTTTTCCTGAAACACTGTCTGACCTGAGAACAGACCCACTTTCCTGCTCCGTTTCTGTTGTCTGGCCTGGAGGTGTGTCCACAGATTAAATACACACTCTGTTCCCTGTGTGTGTGTTTCTGTGCGTGTGTGTCCTCAGATGGGCGGACAAACTGGATGTCCTCTCTGCTGCAGCCACCCAGGACCCCGAGGGTTTCCTGGGACACCCGGTGAATGCCTTCAAACTGATGAAGAGGCTGAACACAGAGTGGGGGGAGCTGGAGAGCCTGGTGCTCACTGACACGTCTGATGGTAAACACATATATGATGTATGTATTTAATCATGTCTTTCAGCCTTCATTACATCCCTCCTGTTAGTGACGCTAGCTGTTTTTCTTCTGTGGTGTTTTTCAGTGTTCATCTCTAACCTCACCATTCAGAGGCAGTACTTCCCCAACGATGACGACCAGATCGGAGCCGCCAAAGCTCTGATGAGGCTGCTGGACACCTACCAGCTGGACACCAACACCATCTCCACTGGACAGCTGCCAGGTGAGATCAAAGCCTGGACGTCAGAAATCATCATTTCAGCAAGATTATTTTGCCCACTATGTTCGTAATAAGAGAGAATATTTACAACAATATTCTCATAAATCTACAAGAAAAAGAAAGATAATAAAGACACAATATTTGCGCTTAAACCCCCGTTTCCACGGAGCAGCACAGTACGGCTCAGTTGAGCTCATTTAACCACGGACGGTCAGTAGGCCAGCCCCGGAGGTCCTCAGGGTCCGAGAAGGTTCACATGTCACAAGCATGTCAGAGATATATTTGGGCGCTGAGCCACAGAGTGATTTATAAACAAGCAGGATTTTAGAACTGGAGTGATGTGGTCATATGTCCTAGTTTCTGTCAGGACCTGAGCAGCAGCATTCTGAACAGCTCACAGACAGAGCACTGCAGTAATCTAATCTGCTGGAAATAAAGGTCTGGGTGAGCTTTTCAAGGTCTTGCCTTGACATTATTCCTCTGACTCTAGTCATGTTTTTTAAATGGTAGCAGGAAGATGACGTTACAGATTTGATATGGCAGTGAAAATTTAAATCTAAGTCCAGGATAACACCAAGGTTTCTTGCTTGACTCTAAGTTATATACGATATAGATTCAAGGTGATAGTTGACACTCCGTCTTTCTTTCGACCCTGAGAGCTTGGTAAATGTTCCTGAGTTCCTTAAAATATTCCTGCTGTGGAAAAAAGGCAAATAGAGACTATAAAGTGAGAAACATCCACTCAGGAAGGATTTTGTGCCCCTCTCTCGCTGTCTCAGGCACGTCCTCAATGGCCACACACAGAAGCACCCTGAGTGTGGACGACTGCTACGACCTTGGGAAGGTGGCGTACTCAGAGGCAGACTACTACCACACGGAGATGTGGATGGTTCAGGCCCTGAAACAGCTGGACGAGGGAGAGGCGTCTGACACCGTGGACGCCGTCGCCATCCTGGACTACCTGAGCTACTCCGTGTACCAGCAGGGGGAGCTGGAGAGAGCGCTGGATTACACCAAGAGGCTGCTGGAGCTCGGTCAGTCACATGATGCACAGAATTTTATGCAGGACAAAAAAATGAATTAAGTATCAATAAATAAACAAATAATATATAATAATATGTACAATATAGAATATACAGGAATAATTAAATACAGAAAAACTGTATGTATAAATAAATACAAAAATAAATAAATACATGAATGAATAAATGTATGGATAAATAAATATGGAAGTAAAGAAATATAAATAATATAAATAAATACTGAAATAATACATAAATAACTAAATGTGTTAAAAATGTAGAAATAAATTTTAGATATTAAATGTATGCATTTATTTATTTTCATATTTATTTCAAAGTTTATTTATTATTTAATTTATTTATTAATTAATTTATTTCCATATTTATTCATCTATTCCTGTATTTATGTAAACATTTATTTATTGATATGTCATTTTTCTTCCTCCATGGACCATTTGACCTTTCTTGTTTACGTCTGACTGAGCTGGATTATGATGCTTCCTGTTTAGACCCGGCACACCAGCGAGCCAACGGGAACCTGAAGTACTTTGAGTATCAGCTGGCCAAACAGAAGAAGGCGGAGGGGAGTGAGGACGAGAGCGAGGTCAGGCAGAGGAGGGAGACCCGGGGTCGACCTGCCGATTACCTGCCAGAGAGGAAGAAGTACGAGCAGCTGTGTCGCGGCGAGGGCATCAGGATGGTGAGGAGACGGAAACAAACACATAAATACACTTCACTGTTACATGTCATCATCCCGCCTGTCTTTTCTGACAGAACCCTCGCGGGCAGAGCCGCCTCTTCTGCCGTTACTATGACAACAACCGCCACCCGAAATATGTGATTGGTCCAGTGAAGCAGGAGGACGAGTGGGACCGCCCACGCATAGTCAGATACCATGACATTGTGTCGGACGCAGAGATGGAGAAGGTGAAAGAGCTGGCCAAACCCAGGGTGAGTCAACATATCAAGTCACAGCAGAGCCATGTTTGTGTTTATCTGCTGTTTATATATGATGCTAATGTTAGCATGCCTCGCTAACTCACTCATTACCTGCAGCAGTAGCATACACTTCCACTGAAAAGTTGTGAATCAGCTGTTATATTTTCTTCTTTATTTCAGTGATTACTATTTTAAAAGAGACAAAAAACTATATAGATATAATTCAGACACCAAAGGTTTTCATAATAATCATAATAAAGTCAGAATTTGAAAAAACATCCTCCTCCTGCAGCTCTCCCCTCTCTGTCTTAAGCCCCTCCCACCAGTCGACCATGGGCAAATGCACGCCAAACAGTAACCCAGTGTTTCCCAAACATTCATTTAATAAATGTGAATTCATTGTAGAGCTGTGCAGCACATTCGCTCTCACTCCCCTCCGCTGTGGACTGTTTCCAAGGGGGAACAGCGGACAGCAACTCAGGAGACGAAGCTGCTCGAATTCGGCCAGCACAAACCCCCCAGCAGTGGGTATCATAGAGGACCAGGTCTAACCTGTGAAATGGCCACAGCAGAAAGTGTGCTGATCCACTGGGAGTCAGGGTGTCTGGTCCCCCAGAGCTGGGATTTGCGCTGGCTGGATTCAGGTTGCTGCGGTCGCTGACTGGGCGTCCATCTCCCAAGCTCCACTGATCCCCTCCTGGCGAGGCGGTCTGTAGCAGCAGAGGGAGGTGGAGGACACACTGTGATTCAAGGCTTTAGCTAACATTAGCTACATAAAGGTAAAGTTGTGGCTGCAGCTGCTTTCAAAAGAATTCTTTGCTACTGAATGAGGCTTTTACCATCAGAAGGGACGTGCACGCTCATCTCATTTGCACGCACTCTCGGGCTAGATCTTCTAAAGCCTGAAAACAGAGCTAAGAGGAGGTGCAGGAGTCTAATTTTCTCTTGCATCCATTTTCCACCAAGTTAGCTCTGGTTCTTGAACAGGCTCCGTTCAGGACTCTTGGAACCTTGGTGCTATCCAGCTAGCACACGGCTCCTGTCATTTTGGAAAAGTAGTCCCTGATCAAAGCAAGTTTTAATGTGAAACTACTTTGAAGTGAATTTTGCTGAAGGAACATTTTCAGTGTGGGACATTTACTGTATTTTTTACAGTGTGGTAGTAGCCTTTTTACTGCAGTAAAGGGTCTGAATACTTCTAAATATGTCAGCTTGTGACCTGTCTCTCTCCGTCTCTGTCTGTCTCTCTGTCTGTGTCTTAATAATGTGATGGTGAACTAGCTTAAACGTGCCACGGTTCACGACCCTCAGACAGGCAAACTGACCACGGCCCACTACAGAGTCTCCAAGAGGTAAGAACAACTGGATGCCACACAGAGAGCCCACCAAAAGCATTAAAAAAATCTATTCCAGTATTATATGAAATACTTTTTCTGACTAAATACTGGACACTCTCTACTCCTCAGGCCTCTGCCTGTAATACTAATATTTTAACAAAATGTATAAGCAGTATGTAAACATAAGTAAATAAGAAATCAAACACACTGTACTGTTGTTGTACGCAGATACATGTACACCTATAGTTAGGTGCCCCGACATACCAAGATGTTAGTGGGCGTATTTCGCTCTAGTTTTTGTGGTGTGTCCCGCACTGTTGGCTCTACTCTGGCCTTGTCAGCTGTTTTTCGACCAATTCAGCATATTGAATCAGTGACAAAGCTGTGCCACTGGCACAGGATGTATGTGTTGGTTGTTGGCTGTCGTCTTTGCAGAGTGTTCATATGTAACTTTTTGGCCGAGGTGCAGGCAACGCAACAGTCGGCCTTCGTTACCACTAGTTCTTTGATTTCAGTGTGGCGTGTGCGGGCCTTTACTCTTGAATTAATGATTTTAAATGTGTTGACAAACTGAGACAGTATCCTCTCCTCTGTCCTCTCTCCTCTCCTCTCCTCCTCCTCCTTCAGCGCTTGGCTCGGAGCGTTTGAGCATCCGGTGGTGGACAGGATCAACCAGAGGATCGAGGACGTCACCGGGCTGGACGTCACCACAGCAGAGGAGCTGCAGGTAACACTCACCTGGAGTCTCATCCATAAACACTGCGTACAGAAAACGAGGCCTGAAAGAAGCCTACACCACTTCACACGCAGAAGTTGTGATCTATAAAAAACAGACTTGATGGCAGAAACTTTGACCCATTCTTACAAACATTTTGGAGATGGAAAATTAACTATGCAAATGGTGAGGTGGAAGCCTGATTTTAGAAACTGTCAAGTATTTTTTGGCGCACACCGTTTTTAGCTTTTGTCTGTACGAACTATTTTAGTTTGGATCTTATGCATTGTTTTATAAATGAGACCCCAGGTCACACAAGTGTCTTTATAAGTTTATAAACTCATTCAGAAGCGCATGCTCTGTGCACAGCGCTGTCAGTCTACCATGTAGTACTAGAGAGATAATAGTAAATACTAATTCGGTAATTCATTCTTTTGCAGGGGTTTGAGATAAAGTTAATACACTTCATTCCATCAGAATTAAATAAACGTCTCAGTTTTTGATCCTCTGAAGATCAGAATATTTCAGGGTTTTGTGGAGACATTTCTCTGAAAGTTAAATGTAACCTGTGACTCAGGGCCAAAATGGCCTTAAAATGCTAACTTCTTGTGTGTGTGTTGCTGCAGGTGGCGAACTATGGTGTTGGAGGACAGTACGAGCCTCACTTCGACTTTGGACGGGTAAATCAATGTTTTACTTCAAACAGCAGGAGCCACTGAATCTAATAATTGTGTGTGTGTTTCTCTGTCTGCAAATAATTTATCTCCAAAAACACAAACGACCCTCTGGATTGTTTTTGTCGTGATTTTTTCAGAAAGATGAACCAGATGCTTTTGAAGAGCTCGGCACAGGAAACAGAATCGCCACCTGGCTGCTCTACGTCAGTCATCGTATTTATTATTAATGACTAATTGTTATTAAACAACGTGCTACTGAAGCTGATGAACTGTCTCCTCCTGCAGATGAGTGATGTACAGGCAGGGGGCGCCACAGTCTTCACTGAAGTAGGAGCTGCTGTGTGGCCTAAAAAGGTACAGTTCACTTCATGGGATCAACTAACAGCTGATTATTGACACTGACCATCAAAGTACAGACTGTATCCATGATAAAATATTTAATAATAAAAGACTGAGAGACTTCAGGATATTTAATTAATTTTCATAGAAAAATTTTGATATTTATTTCAAACATGTAAAAAAAGAAGACATGAACATACAAACAAGCAGACAGACAGAAAGCAGTATTTACAAATAATAAAAAGCATAATGAAAAGCAGTTGCCAGTGATTAGTTACTTTGATTTAAACATTCGAAAAGGAATGGGAGGAAATACAAACTCATTAAATCCCACCTCTTGATATCAGTCATTGAGTGAAGGATGAAAAACACAGCAAATATTCAAATTAGCGAAGTTAAAACCAGTGAATCTGGAGGATTTGTTTGCTTGTTAAAATGACGGAAATGATGAATTGTTTATTTTTCTCTTGATTGATTTTATCGACTAATCATTTTAGTTGTGGTTCACTAATTAAGATGATGGACAAAAATATGTTAAAAATGTTAAATCAGTGTAATTAATGAATCATCTACCACTGGGTTAAAGAAAAAAACAGAACACAGAAGTTACGCTGTTAATTAATGAACTGTTTTTGTTTTCTTTTTAAAAAAGTTAACACTTTCTTTTCATGCTATTTGTCTACACATGCAGTTTGTCATTATGATATGTAAAATAATACGAAAATAATAAATAATATGAGTGTAGTCTGTCTTTACAAATACTTATTGTACATATATTTATAATTTTGAAATATTATCCTTTTGTATTTCTTTCTTCTAATCCTTTTTTTACCCTTATTATTAAAAATAATGAACACACAGTTGTCTTTGGCACAGCCTTTAAAGGATGCCGCACCTAATGTAATGAAATTATGTGACAAATAAAACTTTAAGACCTGAATCTTTATAAAATGTCTAGTTTACCTTTTGTTCTATTGAAGAAATTATGCTAATTATTTTTATAAAACTTTTTTGTAGCCTTGTTTTTAGAAATAAAAAACTAAGTAATGTCTTTATTATTTGATGTTTAAGGGCTCCTTTAAAGTTGCTGCGACAGTGACAACTAATAGATGAATGGTTTCAGCTCTAACAGTGTTTGTGCGTGTTCAGGGGACGGCGGTGTTCTGGTATAATCTGTTCCCCAGTGGAGAAGGAGACTATCAGACCAGACACGCTGCCTGTCCTGTTCTGGTCGGAAACAAGTGGGGTGAGTTCACAACATGTCTGAAATCAAACATGCATCGCTCCCTTTCTCTGACTACACACACACACCGGCGCATGGTTAATTATTATTCAGAATTCGTCATGGGAGTCAGTCTGCATAATAATTAGCCATGTGCTTCTGTGGAGCAATTCACGTTTGTTTAAGGGTGATATAAAAATATTAGGTAGTTAAAACATACCTGTGATCACACACACAAACATCATACTGTTTAATAACATTTTTGGATTATCGGGGGTTTGGAGTTATGAGCGTTGGAACAATGGCCAGTCCCCGTACTACGTCCAGCATGGACAAAGTTCTTCAAGTAACCACTGACTTCAGATGTTTTACAAAGCGAGATAGGAGAGAGCAAATGGAAGAAAACCATCCAGTGCAGAAGCAGTGAGATTCAAAAGCTGTAAATGGGTCCAAAACATTACCATGCAGGTTTGAGTTGGTGGATTCTGCACACCATTTGACGGGTATCGTAGCTGGCAGATGTGTCACTAAATTTGAGCGACGAGAGCAGTGTACACACCACCACGACCACATGCTCATACAAACAAAAACAAGTGAAGCAAGATCATTTACCGTGAACATCGCTGTCCATGAAGGCAAATTTTTGGCAGCTAGCAAAGCTGCTTTTGTCCTGTGGGCCAACATTGTTTGTTTTGTCAGCTGACAGTTTCGTGGTTGGTGCCGCTGGCTGACACGATTACATTCATGATTCTCCTCGGCCCTGTTCATCACCAGTACGGATAGTCACACATTTTACTTGATGATACTCATGATCCTTAAAAGTACACAGATAGAAAGGTACTTTATTCATCCCTGTGGGGAAATTCTTGATGTGAACATGATCCGCACCAGACACTCGTTTCAGTGCTCCTGAATATCTAACTGCTCCAGTTCCACAGTGATTGAGATTAATAAAACAGAATCAGACCAACACAGCTTTTTATAGATCTGATGAGGAGACTGCGTCTGTATATTTCTGTCTGTGTTTGCTCACACGGTCGTGATTTTAAATAGTTGTGTCATCATCATCATCATCATCATCATCATCATCATCATCATCTTAATCATCTCTGTCTGTCTGCAGTGTCCAACAAATGGATCCATGAACGAGGGCAGGAGTTCAGGAGGCGCTGTGGCCTCCGGGAGACTGACTGACAACCGACCTCCTCCTCCTCTTCCTCTTCCTCCTCCTCCTCAACAACCCTTCAAGCTGCTGAGTCTGTGGCTGCACATGTGATCTGATTTATTTTTATCTGAAGAGTGAGTGTGTTTAGTGTGTGTGTGTGTGTTACAGTGTGTGTGCTCCATCACCTTTTTTTCTGCTTTTATTTCACGCTAGACTTTCTAAGACTTGTTGCCTTGCTAAAGGTAAAAAAGCCAAAAAAAGACATCTTAAACAAAAAGAACACTCCGTCACCTGCCTTTTTTTTTTACTTCAGCAAAAGCACTAACACCACTGTGTGTAGACGCTCTGTTACATGTTCAAGTCCTGTGTTCATTATTTGAATCAAAAATACAACTGTATTACCCCCCTGTCACACCATCATGATCTCCTCCTCCCTCTCTGACTAGTTACACCCCTCTCTTCCACCAATACAATCTGTGTATCTGTGTGGGTGGGTGTGAATGTGTGTGTGTGTGTGGCTATTTCAGCCTTGAGGTCATTCACTGACAAACAGCAGATGACATTTAAAGGAGACACGCTCTGTGACCATGCACCCCTCCTCCTGCTCCTCGTGTTGTCTTTTATTTGAACAGTCAAACACATGCAGCTCCACTGAAGGTCATACTTGAATTTCACCCTTTAATCTTTAATTGTTAGAGTTGTCACATGAGGGCAGATGTTTTTAAACCTGCTGTGTGAAACTCCTCAAACAGCAGCATCAGTCACAGCTGCATCAGTGCAACGATGTCTGAGTAAAGAGATTTGATAGAAGTGAACTGCTGTAAATGTGAAAAGACTGTGAACTGTGGAGTCAGACCGTTGTCTCTCACCATTTTTGTGTTCAGGGTTTTTTGGTGGGCCTGAAATCACGGCTCGATCACGCACTGAAGCCATCGATATCATAACGCCTCCCTTAAACTACGTAAACAAGAGAGCATTAGTGGTTCACCCATTCAATTGCAGGTTACAACACGTACCTACAGATCACAAGTGAGCTGTTAGTTAATAACAAGTTGTAATACCTTCACCGTGCCAATCTGTAAAAGCATTAATCAACCACAGACTTCCAAATTACGAACTGTGCGTTTAAGTAAAAGTGCAAGAGTATCATTCAGTCCCTCCAGGACTTTGTGGGCTGTTTTGGGGATTAGTGCGACCTAAAATGTCTGATTTCATGGCAGCTTTCTTTAAAAAAATTTTTAGGCTTCTTTTTTTTTTTTTTTTGCAATGAATTTTCGGGGGCAAATAAAAATTGCAAAATTAGATTCAGTGTATTATTATGAGCATTCAGTTTTAACACAGAATCAGAATCTGTTTGTTAAGGTGGTGATCACCGATCATCAGCTGTTGCTGCCGTTTGAAGCAGCTCTCAAGGGCCGTCTCTCTGAGCCGCTGTCTCTCAACCTAGATAGCTCAAGCTAACACAGTAGAACATGTTCTTATCGCTACTTTTCAAATTTGCCACTCAGGCCGAACCCCTGCAGCAGCGGTTAACATCCGTCACCATTTATCATATAACCGTTAATCTCACACCAATACCAAAATGGCTCGACTTTGTCATCAGACCTGTTGTTAACGTTAGCTTTGTGATGCTAACAGTTAGCCGTGTCACTGTGTGTCTTTGATTCCAGCTCCAGTCCTGCAGCAGCAGTCTCACGATAAACAAAGAGACAGAGGTGGTGTGAATATATACGCTGCACGCGGCTCTACAATGAAATGAGATTTCACCCGTTTAAATAATCAAAGTCGCAGTGATTAGACAAAATTGCAAGGTTGCACGGAATTCGCAGGCAATGGCTTACTTTGCATTAATACTTGCGTCCTGGAGGGACTAATTAGCATCAAAATGTACTTAAAGAACTTTAAGTGAAAGTACTCATAACGCAGTATAGCAAATATTAAATATTTTTTTAATAATCTGAATCTATAAAGTAACAAAAGCTGTTACATAAATGTAGGAAAGTTAAAAGTACAACATTTACCACTGAGATGTAGTGGAGTAGAAGTATAAAGACATAGACAGTGAAGCAACTCCATCAAAACTATACTGAAGTACAGTGCTGAGTAACATCGCACCACTAGGAAACTAGAAACTACAATTAACGGGCCACATAAGATCAATATAAATACAATACTTACCTGCCTATGTGTACATTTAAAAAATAATGTGAATAAATTTAAATGGATCCTTGATATGAGGCTTCAGATTTGTCCTACTTCTACTTCTCCTCCTATTTCTACGCTCCTCAGTGTAGAGACGAGGACTTACACGTGTACATGTGAGTGCCATTTTAACACAGCAGGCCTTTTAAAAATGTCCCCTTTAAATGTCCAGCTGCCATCGCTGACCTCAGTTCTGTTTCACTGCTGCAGAAAACATGTCCGCCTAATACACAATCAAAACTATTATTTTATGCAAAGAAATGTGAGGTGCACTCCTGTTGATGTGTGTGTGACCAATGATCTTGTTTTAAGAATAAATGTAAAGAATGTAATGGGGGGGCGCTCTGTCTGTGAGATGTAAAATATGTTTCTAATCAGAATAAATAAAGTTTAAAGAACTGCTGCAACAGAAGAAAAAACTCTCTCCAATGACTCCAACGACAAAATGTCACTTTACAAATATTCATACTCAACACTGCTCGGACAGTGTGTTATTTGTCATGTCATCTTATACTCTGGGTGGTTTGTAATTGTTGATACAAATCGCTGGCAAAAAATGTGCAAATTATATATGTGTGTTTATACAGGTAAATGCATGTAACAGAATATTTCATCCGCAAAATGACAGCGTCTATATCAGTTGCCATGTTTTACATTGAATTCGTGAAGAAACCTTTGTCTTTCTCACATGCCTCCACGGTGAACGAAGAATCCAAAAAAGTTGAACATTCATGAACTGATGTAAACGGAGTCGACTTACTACGACACAAACTTACAACAGCTGAACTTCATCAAAACATCTGTTTATGAACTCTGACACAACTTGTGCCGTATAATCCAAGTGTCATTTATCTAGTTGTGTGATCAGAACTACCCGAACACATGCGTTTTTTTTTGTTTTGTTTTGTTTTTTTTTACAGTATGATTTAACAGCACGGTGGTGCAGTGGTTAGCATTGTCGCCTCACAGCAAGATAGTTCCTGTTTCAAACCCTGGTTGGGGGAGCAGAGTTTGCATGTTCTCCCCATGTCCCCAAAGACTTGCAGGTTAATTAATGACTCTAAATTGTCAGCCCTGTGATAGTCTGGTGACCTGTCCAGGGTGAACCTGCCTCTCGCCCAATGTCAGCTGGGATAGGCTCCCCCGTTTGTGTTCTTGTGCAACAAAAGCACGTGATTAGGTTTAGAAATACCATGGTTTGTCCGGGGTTTGTTGGACCCACCTGCCTCCCCTCCCACCTGCCCTATCAGGTCGTTCCAGCTCCTCTTATTTAGTTTTAGCTGGTGCATTCCATAACTCTGTGAAAGGTGCCTTGGTGTCTCGGTATCGTATGTAGTGAACCCCAGGCCAGCGTACTGATGTTTTCAGACGTCTTTAATAATGTTCAGCCGTCATTCAAATTATTTGAACACCATCGTTACTTTTTTTTCCTGAAACACCTTTCCTCCAGAAAACACCATAATAGGTTGTTCCTATTCCAGCAGGGCACTAAACAACACATTCTCACTCCAACCTCATCACATACTGATGTTTGATGAACCCTCCATGTCCAGATTCGACAGTCAAGGTACCCTGGGTGCGTTGGTTGTTGACGCTCTGGGACGACATACAGACTCTTTCAAAATTAAAGGACTACGTCAGTACAATGCAAATTGACATTTTTTTGCCTCCAACAACTAAGGCATGTAGTTGGGTTTAGGAAAAAAAGAACAGGGTTTGACTGAACAACCTTACAGGAAGTGAACACCGCTCCCGCCGGGTGAAGGTTGGTGGTTGTTAGACTCATCCACCACCCCTCCCACCTGCCCTACTCAAACTTTCACTGCCTTAACTTTCGTTCTTGTCCTGCTGTGTTTCCCCCTGTCGCCATTGCATGCCATTAAACTGTAACAACACTGGGCTGCAAATCACGCAGACGTGAAAGGGCGGCTTCTTTCGCCAGTGTCTGACACCTCAAGTCACTGCCTAAGTGTCGGATTTCGATGACTTCAGACTGAGACTGGGTTGGACATAACTATACAAGAAACAAGAGCTTGATATTGCAGAGCAAAGTTGCGTGTCTTCCCTTCTTTATTCGCAAACATTTCTGCTTTGATATCCTGTTTCCACCAGGAGAAGGCCTCAAAATAAAAGTCCCATAGCATCGAAAGAAAAAAGGGACCACCACAATAAAGGCTGACAGGAAGTAATTTACCCCTAGCTGTAACCTTTATATACAGACCTTAATTTACCCTTTAAAGTCCTTTACATCCACTGACTTAGCGCCTGTATTTGTGGACTTTGGTTGGTGGCTGCTGCATCGACAACTGCCGCCATCCGGTGTGTATTATACCGCCACAACAGGTACCTTTGCGTCAGTATCAACGCCCAGATCACTGACAAATCAGCGGTAGATGAGAACAGGCTGATGATTGAGACTTGCATTAGACTGCAGGAGTTGTGTGAAAGTTCATAAACTGATTTTTTAATGTAGTTTTGCTGTTGTTGAACGTGGCCCTGTTTTATTTTAATTTTTGGATTCTTCATTCACTGTGGAGGCAAGAAGCAAAGTTTTCTTCAAGAATTTAATGTAACACACGAGTCATTAATAAAGAAATGGTCTTTTTGCAGACAAAGTATTCTTTTAATTTAAGAACAGTATTTGAGTCAATATACTAAGTTACATTCAACCATCGTTGACCTCTATAAAACTCGCCCTATATCACCATGGATACAGACTGACTTAAACTTAGACTAGATGTTTGTTTGATTTAAACAAAATCCATTTTATTTTATTATATTTTCAGGTAGTAAAAGATTGTCTTTAATGTATTTTGGTGAATTTACATTCGAGGTAGTTAAATCAAATTTACAGATCAAACAGTTTGCTGCTTTATATCTCAGTGATCTTTGTGTTTTGTGCAAAGTGTGAACAGGTCGCTCCTCTGCTCCTCTGACAGTTCAGAGACGAAACAATCAATTAAATAATCAATAAATTACATAATGTATGCTTTGTTGTTTTTTAAAAATTGACCTCCTGAAGGCAGAGAGCGAGCGTTCCGTCCACAGTAACATCTTTGGTTCAAACCGCCACAGATCGGACTGCTGCTCTTCCTTGACGTCACAGAGTTAAATCATCTCTGAGGTCTTCAAGTTAAAATCTGATTGTCCCTTTAGTTCCTGCAGGTGATCAGAGACATTCAGGTGTCCATCAGAGCAGTCAGAGAAGCCAGTGTCCCCCCCAGGTCAAGGCTCGGGCAAGCGGTAATCCGGCGGGTGGTTTCCCTCTCGGAGGCGTCCAAAACAGGCGAGCAGCACATCCACCGCCGTGTTAACCGTGGACTGGATGTCCCCTTCAGTCTGACCCCTCAGAGGATTCACCTCCACCAGGTCCACTGCCGACAGAAGACCTGCAGGACGAGCACAGGTGGGAGGGGACGTTTAATCAAACAACTGGGGTTTAAGCAGATCCTTAAAAAGTTTTAAAAGGCATTGAATTCAATTATCTTCTAATCTAGTTGATATAAAGACATCAAAATGTCTTTAATCAATATTTCAAAAGTCTTAAAAATGCTCAGACATAGGAAGTAGGATTTCTTTTGTAAAATCTCAAAATAATTGGTAACATCTATTTTTTAAGAGTGATAGTGTTTATTTTGAAAGAGACTGTACTCAAACTGAACATTTCCTGTGAAAACAGGAAATGTATTTTGAAAACACACAATGCATGTAACAGGCTGAACTTGACACAGCCTCTCAGAGCGTCAACAACCAACACACCCAGGGTACCTTGAACATCATATCTCAATGTGGAAAGTCCAGAGCCAAACGTAGATCCGTGACGAGGTCGGAGTGAGAATGTGTTGTCTGGAGTAGTAATAACCAGCCACGTTTGAGCTGCCTTTGGCTGCATGCAGGTGAAAGCTACAGACAGATATCTTACACCGATAGCTGTGAAGCAATCCAGTTGTAAACTGCATTCTCGGGTCTCAAGTTGGTTATCGGACTGTAAACAATGACCAGTGCATGGAAGAGGAAGTCTTGGCCTGCCTGTCCGTTGGCCGCACTGGAAACCTCAAAATCGTCATCAGACCAATGGCTGATGGGTTCTAAGACGCACCTATCTTTTTCCAGCCTGCTTTAGATGAAACCATGCCCACTCCCACATGACAATGTGGGCTACTGACATCCAGACCGATGGCTGCCAGCCTACTGCTGCAAGTAGTACTTGCTCTGGGCGTTTTGTAATCAGTGGCTTTGAACACCACCTTTGCCAAAAAACACTGAGGAATTTTGCCCCCTCTCGTCCCTCTCCTGAGAGGCAGGATGCTGGGTTTTCTTGGCCCTTTGCCTCCTTTATGTGTCTGTGTGTCCAGTCGCTGCCTGAATTTGAGCTGTTACAGCTGTTACAGGGAAACTTTGCCCATTTTCAACCAGATGTGTCATCACAGTGTGCAGATGAACAGTGTTTGGCTTCCCCCAGTGCTGCCAGCACCTTGAGCTCCAAGTGTTTGTGCCATGAGCGCTCACTGCTCATTTGCAGATGGAGGTCCACCAGACTTTTGCCTGCACACACTGCAATGACACAGTGCTGGTTTAAAATTGGAAATTCTTCCCTTTAACTACCTACATTTCTATTTTTAAAGCTACTGTAGGTGTTATATTCAGATGGACTTTCAGTGGTTGGACGTCCCCCTGACTCCCAGACGGATCAGAAAACTCTCCAGTTGAAGTGAGAGGGGAAGTGAGGGGGAGGGACTGTGGAGTTCATCCATGGGTACGCTATCTAGCTAGCTAGCCGCAGTCTTTCTCAACAGTGCTGGCTGGCAGCCGATCACTGGGCCTTAACATCTGGCAGCTCACTTTCGTCATGTGGAAGTAGGTGTTGTTTTACCTGTCTGACTCAAGTTTTCAGCGATGTAGACTCCCTCTCTGTAGGTGAGTCCTCCGACTACAGGTGTCCCGGTCGCCGGGGTAACAGATGGGTCGATAGCATCAATGTCGTAGCTCAGGTGGATCGGTTTCTTCACCCTGTATAAATAATTTAAAAAATGGTGAGTGTAACGGACTCTCACCACAACAACCATTCAGTGACTGTTCTGGAGCTTTTGATCGTATCATGCAGTCTTCTTCAAAAGTTTGAGTGGAAATTTGCAGACTGGTTTTTGAATCTTTCATATTTCAAGAAAGAAGACAACACCAACAACAAGTCCTTTAATCCTGTATGTGAACATCTACAATTTTATTCACAATGATCCTTAAATTTTAAAATAAATTTCATTTTTTAGTTTAATTTCAGCTCATGTCATGTCAAGTAGGGAGATCCATGACAAGAAGACTTAAATAAAGTACAAGTACCTCAGATCTGTACTTATGTACAGTATTCGAGTAAATGTACTAAGTTAGATTCCATCGCTGTCTGTAACAGAGTTTGAGTCTCTTGTTTTGTTGATTTTTATAGTGAATGCTCGACAGTTGGTTGGGTGCAGCAATGTGTGGCTCCTTACAATGTTAGCTGGTCTATAAGTAAAAAATCAAAGTTTACTTGGCAGACAGGTAGTCGCAGGTCTCCTCCATGACTCTAGCAATGCCGAGTTGATCCACCTCCGACATGGAAAACACCTTCACACCAAGAAGTTTCAGGATGTAACTGGGAAAATAAAAGAAATGTTAGTTATTATGTTATTCTGACTCATTGACTGTTTTCCTGTTGACCAATGACACCAACGCCCCTGACAAAAAGAGAAGTGGTGTGAAAAAGGTAAAAATTCAGAAGCCCAACAATATTCTAGCTGATATATTTTTAATATTTAGAAAATTTCCTCACATTTAAGACGGAAATTAATGTAAAACATTTTATCTGTAAATGTTAACAATATGTTTATGTGTTTAAAAAAAAAAGTGTTATCTTAATATTAAAGCGAAATCTAAACATGAGCTTTAAATAAGAAATCAAAATCTCAATATTAAAATCAAAATCTAAATGTTAAATTTGAATGACTCACTGAATATAAATCCGAATGTTACATCTATATAGTAAAAATGATAATTAAATATATCTTTATGGGCTAAATCTAAATGGAAAATCAAAATCTAAAAATTACATCTACATCTAAGCATAACCTTTAAATGATACATTTAAATCAAACTATTAAAAACTAAGTCTATTTTTTAAAAATAACTATTGAATCTATATTTATAGGCTAAATATAAATGTTAACTCTAAACCTAATTGTTAAATCTAGTCTTAAAATTAAATCTAAACATAACCTCTGAATGATAAATGTAAATCAAAATATTTAAATCAGAATCTGAATAATAACCTAAATGTTAAATCTAAATGTTAAGTCTTGTCTGTATATTCAGTTTAAATATATATGCTACATCTAAATGTTACATAGAAATGTTAAATCTAAATATTAGAATCTAAATGTTAAATCTGCATCTTAATTTTAAGTGTATATTAATAGGCTATTTAAAGGGTACATATAAATGTTAAATGTAAATGTATCTGAATGAGTTATCAGTTGTAAAGCAGAGTGTCTAGAAAATCTGAAAACTGGCCTAACCATTGTTTTTCAACCTACTTTAGATGAACCCACTTCAGTGCAGTATTCCAGTTAAAGAAATTTGTTCAACTCCACTGCTGGAAATTCGTTTATATTTTCATGTGGAGTATAAAGTATGTAAATTATTACCTGCTAACGTTTGAATGTTAGCATATTTAGCTCAGAGCACCACAGTGTGTGACTGTAGATTAAAATTCATCTTTAGTCTTTACCTTTGGAGTCAAACGGCTGTTTGGAAACATTATTAATTACTAATTAATATTATAATATTTGTGGAGATATATAGTAATGTATTTGTCACAAATATATTGTGAGAATTATGAAGCTATTTAACAATACATTTTTTAAAAAAAGTCATTTTGTTTAGATATATAACTTAATGTATGATCGACATGGAATATTATAGTTTTAATTCTTCTCACTACTCTTTCGAATATGTGCATTTTTTTTCTCACTCTCTTTCATTTATTTATTTTTTCCTGTTCACTTGTTGCTATGCTTCTGTTATATTTGCTTTCCTTGGTTTTATATTATTTGCATATATTCAAAATAAACGTATCAAATCAAATCAAATATGTCTGACTGAGTGTCTGAAATGTGTCACAGGTAAATTAACAGCCGTTAAATAACAGTCTCCTCCTAAGCTGAAAACTCGACAATCTAAAAACTTACTGCTCTGCTGGATCCACGTCTCTCAGACCGATGTAGACCAGATCTTTGGCCGACACACACGGTTTGATCCATGAGAAGTTTGGCAGGGCGGGAATCTGATGACAGAAAAACACAACACACAGTAATTATGATATGTTACGTTACGTTACGTTACGTTACGTTACTCTATATCGTACAAAACAGTCTATACTGTCACAGCCCTGTCAAATCATTTTGTCTCCAAGTGCTCTTGTATAGTTTCTGTTTTTACTTATATTCTTATTTAAGGTTTATATACCTATCAATATCATTATTATTATCATTATTGTTATTATTATTGTTACTTTCTCTGTTTATCTGTACTTGCGTCTTTCTTTGTGGTGCTACAACACTAACCTAAATTTCCCCTCTGGAGATCAATAAAGGCTAATCTTATCTCGTCTTATCAAATCCTATCTTGAAGTATCTTATTGTATCGTATCGTATCGCATCGCATCGCATCGTATCTTAAATGAACTTATTTCTTCTCGTATCTTCTCTATAAACCAGGCTGATTAATTTGAGGTGTAAATTTCACTCATTGCGTTCAATTCAAAGATTTGTAAACAAACTCTTATGTCAACAGATTCTGTTAACGGGTTCCTTCCACGTGTCCCTAATAAACTGACCTGTGAGCGCAGCTCGTGGAGGAGGTAAGACATGGGCTGTCCGTGCATGTTTCCGGTGTACGTGCTCTGCGGCGTGTTGATGTCCGCGTGGGCGTCGACCCACAGGACACTCAGCTCCCCAACCGCCGCCGAGTGACCGTGAATGGAGCCGATCGCCAGGCTGATGAACCAATGACAAACCAGAGAGACAGAGAGCGACGTCGTTATGGAAACACTCAAAACATTACATCATTCATACAAATGGTTTTAATCAGTCCTGGAAAAGACGTACACTTACTCAAGTATTTCCATTTAATTCTACTTTTACTTCACTACATTTATCTGACAGCTTTAATTACGTTAGTTGAAGGGAAATTTGATCTTTTAGTTTTTTAATTTCACGGGTAAAGATGATTAACATCTATTTATAAAGTCTTTAATCTGAGAGATAACATGTTTGTATTGTATTGTAGTCTAAATCTAAAAGCGTGAAAATAAGATGTAAAGAAACAAAATTTCAACCAAACAACAACCAGAGTTTTCTACTGAATTAAAGTTAAATATTTATTTATTTATACATAACGGAAACCTGGTGTTTGACGATGCGTCAGACGCCCTTTTTCCTCCCCGTGGATATTTATATATTTCTGTTGCTCTGTCTTTAAATAAAACAGTTTACAGTTTAGTGTTGAGTACAGACAGACTGAGTGAACTGATCGATCACACTGTTTGATCTGGACTGAAGTGGACCGTGTGTCCTGCTGGTGGATGATTGACAGACTGTGATGCTGCCGTTGTTTGGTTCAACTATTTACTTTGTTAAAGTTGCAAAGTCAGCAGAGTGTGACAAGTAACGGACACTGAATACATTTTAACTGTGAAGAGGGGGTTAACATTTCCAACCCTACATCTAAATCTCTTTTAAGTACTCAAGTACAAATCTGAGGTACTACTGCTTTGCTTGAGTCTTTTCATGCCACTCTGTGCTCCACTTCATTCATCTGACAGCTCTTTACATATTGACATTTAACACAAAACACATGACAAGTTCATAAAATCTGAGGTTATAATTTAAACTCTCCAACAATTTATACAAGTCCAGAAAATAATCAGCAGATGAATCCATAAAAGGGATGCAACGGTATGAGATTTTCACGGGACGATAACATCTAATGACGTCAGATATATAATATAGTGTCACAGTCACAGAGGACAGTTTCTCCCCTTTAATACTTAAGCTACAGTTTCATTTTTATTATGGCTGTTAGCGTTAATCGCGAGACAACAGGTGACTATATATGGCTGAGTTTGAAAACAAGAGTGATGATACTGGTATCTGAAACTAGAAGACCTATGGAATCCAGTGGCATCTCATGATGGGGGCTAAATAACACTCCACATTTAGGATAAACTTTGATGAGGGAAAACAGCATGGCCATTTTGACAGAGGTCCCTTAACCTCACACCTCAAGATACCTGAATGAAAATGGGTGCTGTGGGTCCCCATGAGTCTCCCCTTTACAGACATGTCCACTTCATGTTAGTCCCATACAGTTTTGAGCACATACCATGCACTGCTTATTACAGATGTATGATAGGAACGTTTCGACACACGGTGCTAAGCTGCATCTTAAATTAATCTTCCAGTTTCCAGCTTTCAGGTGACGTGTACCACCTCCATGTGTCATATACTATTGACCTGGTATCTCCATGTAGCGATGACTAAGTAAAAAACAACTGCATTTTGTAGCACAATCCCAGCTGGAAACACAGTAACACGCTGCTAAAAAACACCCACGTTTGGAGGCTAAAAAGGCGCTGGAATCATGGTGATGACTAGATAAAAAACAACTGCATTTTGTAGCACAATCCCGGCTGAAAATGTAGCGATGACTAACTAAAAAACATCCACTTTTTGTGGCACTATCCAAGCTGGAAACACAGCAACAGGTTGCTAGAAAACACCTATGTTTGGTGGCTAAAATTTGCTTGAAATGCAGTGATGATTCGCTAAAAACCAACTGTATTGTTGTTTGTTGGTCTTGAAAAGTGCTCTGAAGCTTAGCATGCGTCTCTCAAATGTAACATATCTGTGATTTGCCGAAACGTAAAATGCCAACGTTTCTTTTGGCAACTGGGATAAACATATTCATGACACGGCATGTTTATCACAGGTTATGATGTCTTGGTTAAAGTCAAGTTGTCCTCACAAAGACACCTTAAACAACATTCTCTAAGCTGTCACGTCAGTCTCATGCACACCCCTTCAAATAAAGTATCACCACATACTTTTACTCAAGTAACATTTTAAATGCAGGACGTTTTACAGTGTGTTAGTATTAAAACACACCTGTGGTCTCCTCCCAGCATCACCGAGGTGTGTCCATCCTTCTTCACAGCCTGCACTGCCTCTGACAGCCTCTGGTTGGCGCTGCCCACCGCCCGCACACGTTTCAACAGACCCAGCGGCTCATCGTCCACCACATCCTTGAACACCAGGTTCCCATAATCCTTCACTGCACAGCCTTAAGACATGAACACAGAATTCATTAAAAAAATCTGTTTATGTTCTTCTTCTGTCACCTTTATTTTTTCTTCCGAACATCAGAGTTGAGAAAAGTTTACGACCAGCTCCTAGAAATGACATGTGAATACAACAAATTTGACACAGCAAATGTGTTTTTGATGGAAACATGATGCCAAGCAAAGTACTTTGTATGACAGAAGCCCTGATAGGCTTGGTAAAACCAAATAATTTGCGGGCAATGTCGGCAAAAACCAAAGTTTATCTCGTATGTATGAAATTAGCGATTTTTGGGCAGAAGACTCAACATGTCCGCTACTCAGGAGGCTCAACAAACAAACAAGCCTGTTTATTTTTCAGCTGGTTTAAGGTGTTTGAGTCGGATGTTTAGGCTGTGCTTTGTTTCACGCTTGTAAATATGACTTTAGGCCTTAATGGAAATGACAGGGAAGTGAAGCTTCCTGGAGACAGAGAGATGCAAACGGCTGTTTCTACTGCACCTTGAAGCTGGATTAAACTCTGTGTGTGTGTCACTGGTCAACCAGTTTGTCTTGCTCCTGGCTGTGTGTGGTGTATTTTGACCGTCTGCGCTACACATCTGCAAATATGAGCAACAGTGATGACTGTGTAAACCTGGCCTATCGGCTGGTATTCAGACAGGTGCAGTGGGCCAATCAGAGTTTGATGGTGCTGCTGTATCAGTAACGTCAGTGTGAAAAACATGAATCAATTCACTTAATGGTCACAGTGTAACAGGAAGTCAGTTAAACTTCAGGGATATCAATGTGTCCATTCAGGAAGCACAAGTGATTGTGAATCAGTTTCAGCTGCTTTGGTTCAAATCAAAGTGACAACAGGTGCAATGGAGAGGCAAAAGCAAGACAACCCCCAAAAAGGGAACGGTTTTACATGTGGTGTCCACAGACAGTTGCTCTCTCCTTATCCTTCCTGACTGATTCTTCTCTAGTTTGGTCTTCTGCTAGTGTCCTTGTCACTACTGGTAGCATGAGGTGGTACCTGCAGCCCAGTCAGGTTGCACAGGTAGTCCAGCTCCTCCAGGATGGCACATCCATATGTGAAGGTTTGCTGTGTCTCCCAGCACAGTCTCAAGAGCATGGAGGAGACACCAGGAGACCGGCCGTTACACGAGGAGAGCTGGACAGGGCCGTAGAAGGGCATCAACCCAGCAGCAGGACCGGTATCTGCTCCTTTGTGTGAGGAGGAACAGGAGGAGCACTGAGCCCTACAAAATGACCTCCAGCAGGCTACTGGTGTGCATGTTTCTGACCACACTGTCAGAAACAGACTCCATGAGGGTGGCATGAGGGCCCCACGTCCTCTAGTGGGACCTGTGCTCACAGCCCAGCACCATGCAGCTCGAGAGAACACCAGGATTGGCAGGTCCGCCACTGGTGCCCTGTTCTCTCCACAGATGAGAGCAGGTTCACACTGAGCACATGTGACAGGCGTGAAAGAGTCTGGAGACGCTGTGGTGAATGTTATGCTGCCTGTGACATCATCCAGCATGACCGGTTCGGCGGTGGGTCAGTGATGGTCTGGGGAGGGTCGCACAGACCTTCATGTCGTGGGCTCCAGCAACACTAAACCCCTGAGCTGCTATTTTTAAACATCCTGAAAGTGTCAGCGTGCAGCCTCGTTCTGTGGACGATAAACCAGGTGCAGACTATATATGTGTATATATATATATATTCAAGGTGGCAGTCTGAATCACTTGCAAGGGCCCGATCTCCCTACAGGCCCCTCCAACCCACAGGTCCCAGTGCAACCACCCTGCCTACACTGTCCATGCAGTTCAGTACGATACAGAGGTGTCTTCTCTGAGACAGGCTGGTTGTTTTTCCCAGAATCCTCTCTGTGTGAACATTAACAGTCAGTAGATCATCTCTGTCTCTGTGTAAATCTTTTCATTTTGCAATGCAAAGTAAACAGGTCTCTGCAGAGAGACCAACCCGCTGCAGGTGAAATGAGTGACTTATGAAACCCCTCTGTTACTGTGAGCGGCACGCACACGTGTTCTGTCTTAGTTTGGACGGATGTCTCCTGTCCGTGAGAAGACAGGGCGTCACGTCCTCCAAACTAAACGACAAAGTAATTGATTTGTCGGTCACATGTTAGTTCAAACGCCAGTTTTCAAATAAGCTCCGGTTTTTGTGTCTCAACTTGTTAAATGTTAACGTCAGAGAAACATCGTGGTTCAGGTCCGCACACACACTCACAGCTCGCTGAGGCTGAACTCACAGCACACACACACCTCAGAGTTACATACAGACACACACAGATCTATTTCTGTGGCCTGTGCGTGTGCTGTCATGAGGATCAAGGTCGGATGCCTCTCCGATCTCGTCTGATGTGTGCCATGAATAAAACTTAGACACACACACACACACACACACACACACACACACACACACACACACACACACACACACACACACACACACACGCTTCCTGCTCTGAGCTGTAAGTCTCATCAGATTAGAGTCGTGTCCCAGATACACACTGAACACAGACAGTCTGTCACAACACTGTAATGACTAATGAAGTTGAGTTTAAACATCAGCTGTTATTAAACAACAACAACAACGTTCATTTAAATCTTTATTTCACACTGAAGAGCTCAGACGTCGCCGTGTGAGCTTTTTGGAGCTGAAACATTTTCTTCTCAGATGTTTTGAAGTCTTTAAAATGCAGACATCCTCAGCAGTGTACCAGATATAGTTTATTATACTGTATATAAACTATATATGTGATGTGACACTTCACTGCAGAAATACTTAAACTACATGAGGCTGATAATACTTAGAGACTTTTGACTTATGTTTAAATGAAGAACTTTTACTTCTAGTGGAGTATTTTTACACAGTTGCAGTAGTACTTCTACTTGAGTAAATGATTTGAGTACTTCTTCCACCACTGAAAAACAGTACTTTTACTTTTGATACTTTGAGTACATTAAGTGTATACTCGTTATTCGTAACACTGCTGCTATGTACTTTTAGTTTTATGTAGGATTTTAAATGAAGTATTTTTACACTGTTGTACTAGAAGCCTAATTTTAATAAAGTAGATGATTTGAGCACTTCTTCCACCCTGAAAAACAGTACTTTTACTTTTGATACTTTGAGTACATTTAGCGTATACTCCTTATTTGTAATATATAATACCTCTGAGTGCTTTAATTTTACTTTTAAGGATTTTAAATGAAGTATTTTTACATTGTTGTGCTGGTAACTTACTTTTACTACAGTAGATGTATACTTCGTCCTCCACTGAAAACAGTACTTTTACTGTTAGTACTTTGAGTACATTAAGCTGATAATCTAAGTACTCCTTATTTATAATAATACTACTATGTATTTTTACTTTTAAGAAGGATTTTAAATTATGTATTTTTACACTGTTGCAGTACCACTTTTACCTAAGTAAAACCGGACTACTTCTTCCACCACTAAAAACCAGTACTTTTACTTTTGATACTCGGAACTGATAATATGAATACGCCTTATTCATATTATATAACACTACTATGTATTTTCACTTAACTTTTAAGTAGGATTTTATGATGTATTTTTACACACTTGCATCAATACTTCTATCCCCAGTAAAGGACCACAGTACTTCTTCCACCACTGAAAACCAGGAACCAGTTGAACAAAACACCTTAGGTTTATGACACTTAAGGGTTAATTTTTCCTCAGCTGAGAGACTTACTTAAGGGTATTCTAAGGGGCTCTTGGGTTACGTAAAAGTGTTAAAGCACTTACTGCACTGAGGGATTTTACATTGGTAAGGATAACCATTTGTTTGCTTGTGCTCAGGCTCGTGATCCCTTAAGGATTTTGTGCAATGGTTTAAGTAACTTTAAGGGATTCCTTAAGTATAAGACCAAGATAAGGAGAAAACCTGAAATACTTAAGTGAACATTTTAAGGAAAACTGAAGGAGATGAGGTGCTTTGTGCAACCTCTTTTATTTAAAGAAAGCCTTAATATAGACTTTAGGGAAAATCTTACCTTAAGGTGTTTTGTACTTTAATTATATGTAACTGATACTATGAAGACTCCTTATTTATTTTGTATATACTTTTACTTCAGTGTTTTAACTTAAGTATTTTTTTTTTGCTGAAGTCAATGATCTGAGCTCTTCTTCCACATGCACATGCACACACACACACGCACGCGCTTGTACCTCACCTTGCTCGTGCAGTTTGCGCAGCAGTCCCGCAGCTCGGATCAGGTCTGGTCCTCTCTCCACTCCGTCTCGAGGCTGCAGCACAAGAAGGACAATTGGCTCACGCGCACACACAGACGCACGCGGCTGGCTGCACTGTGTCCTCGTGCACTCACCTGTCCCTTACAGAAAGGTGCTCCGATGATCCCCGCTGAGCGCTCGTGCCGCTGCCGCTGCTGCTGCTGCTGATGATGATGATGAAGACTCCGTGTGGAGACGAGCCCTCGCAGCGTCCTCGCGCTCCTCATGCTGACTGATACACCGACACACACACACATACACACACACACCGACGGGAGCTTCCTAAAAACTCCCCCATGATGTCACTGCCCGGGACACGAGGACGGGATGGGGTGTGACGTCACCGATGAGTTAATAAGCAGCTTGTTTGTTTACAATAGGCTCCAGTAGTGCAATGTAAATAATATTTGACATGTTTTTATATATTTTACATGTTGTTATCTGCGTTAAAAGTTCAGACTGTTTTCAGCTTCATGGAGCAAACACACTCAGGCTGCTGTAAATGTCTCTGTGGCTGATTTATCTGTCAGTTTTTGGACTTTTCTCTGTTCTTAAAAGCTAAAGCCACTGTGGCTTTAGAAGACTTCTGACTGAGGTGGGCACAAATGAATTCTTAAAATGATTCAGCCTGCAGTGGGGCAGTCTGAAGTGTTTGCCAGATGGTAAAAGTTCATACTCTGAGTGAAGGACATGGGTCTCATCAGACAACGTCCTCTGTACCTGTCTGAGCACAGACTGCTCATAAATAAACAGCCTGCAGGGGGAGCCTAGTTAATGTTATGAGTCAGTAGCATCATGTCATTGTTCCAGGGCTCTGTTTACACTGGTTTAAAAACAGAGCTTCTGACAAACACATCGTTTACACACCAAACACATGATTTTAGCAGGATTTTAACTTGTCCAAAGTTTATTTTAGTCCACAGTGACAGTGTTGATATTTTTATGTTGTTGCTGAATGGATGAATGAGCTTCCTCTGATACGTCCTCAGCGTCATATGTCCCTGGAGGATCTCAATGCTGATTGGCCATCAGTCGCTGAAGTTCAGTCTTTTCAACTGTCACGAAAAAGCGTACGACGCAAAATCACACTACTCGCTTAAAGGAGAAGTCCAGTATTTTGCACTTTGAGCCCATTCCTGGTTGTTTCTGATGAAATAGAGTGGTTAAGACCAAAATCTTGACGATTGCTCGTTCTCTGACAATTTGAGAGAATTTGTCTTTCCCCTGCCTGGCTTAACAATTCTGTCTATGGCCATGTGTAAATCTGTCCTAAAACCACCTTAAACATTGGTTTTCAAAGCCATGAAACTCACCCAGTGGTCAGTGGTGTTCCTTGATGTTCCCACATAAAAATCGTAGCAAACTGTGGTTTCCGTGATGATTTATTTGACATTTTGTCCATGCATTGATTTCCTATAGGAAGCCTCATTGTCCGTTGGTAGTAATCCGCCACTGGAAACAGAAAGGGGGTTGTTTACGACAAGGTTGTAGTCATTGTAGTCTTTTAGCTCAGAGAAAGTGCCGGCTCGACAGTGCCGTGTGCGCTCCTCCTCTTCGGAGGAATTCTCCTGCAGTCGCTGACCACACAAAACTTGCCCATTATTACTGGCTTGTAAACAACCTTCACAGTACGATGCCTTTGAACACAACGCCAGCCTTCTTCTTCTGCTTCTTCCTGTGTCCCATTACATTGCAATGGTTTCCTGCCGGTTGGCGACACTCACATAAAGGAGCATTATCGCCATCAAGTGGGCTGGAGTGTATAACGCTTCAGGGTCAAACGAACAATCAAGCGGAAGTTTACACACGGGTGTGAGGCAGCTGAAAAAATAGTTCCACAATCCAGATGAATAGAAAACACGGATGGAAACCACAGTTTGCTACGATTTTTATGTGGGAACATCAAGGAACACCACTGACCACTGGGTGAGTTTCATGGCTTTGAAAACCAATGTTTAAGGTGGTTTTAGGACAGATTTACACATGGCCATAGACAGAATTGTTAAGCCAGGCAGGGGAAAGACAAATTCTCTCAAATTGTCAGAGAAGGAGCAATCGTCAAGATTTTGGTCTTAACCACTCTATTTCATCATAAACAATCAGGAATGGAGCTCAAAGTGCAAAATACTGGACTTCTCCTTTAATTTGTGAATTTCTCATTTTCATCGCCCAGTGGAACTTTGCGTCTAAATGCATCTTTACATGTAATTCGCTCACATGGATTGTTTTAATTGCACCCAGTGTGAACACAACATTACACTCTGATCCAATCACTGCAGTTTTGATATAATGTAACAGAGAAAAGCAGATAATATTTTATTAGTAAAATCATTCACACACTATTAATTGGCTCCTGTTATTATAAATGCCACATTTTGGTCAGACAGACATCAGTCATTAACTACTTTTCCACGCTTTACTTACCCAACAGAGGGGGCACCAAACATGGGGAAAGTACGGAACGGTTCTGTTGTACAACTTTTCACAGTGCTGTTACTTCAGCACCATGGACAGCACTGTTTGTTCTGCATGACGGAGATCTTACTAAACGATTTCCGGCAGAAGACTGGACTGATTGTTTACTCAGGAAGTTCAACAAGCAAACAAGGAAGACATAACCCCCCCTCCAGATGTACTCATGTTTAACTGGTCAACCAGTTTGTTTTGCTCCTGGCTGTGTGTGTGCTGTATTTGACCTTCTGGGTGACTCTTCAACAAATAGGAGCGACTGTATGAGCACTGCGGCGCCGGCCTGTTGGCTGCTATTTGATACGTGTATGGTTGGCTAATGAGAGATCTATGGTGGTGCTGTATTGGTAACAGCAGTGGCTCGACTAAGGTCTCCCTAGCTGGCCTGGTTATGAGGTCCAAATCCAAAGACGGAAAAGTCTCAGAGGAAAATAAAGAATTTAATAGTGCATGCACAGATTTGTTGGACAAAGTCCTGCCAGAGAGGGATCTGACGTTTAAAGATGCTGACTCCATCAGATCTGATCTGGGCTTCACTGGGGCCGACTGCATCAGGCCAGTCTTCACCAGGGTGTGTGGATTTCTGCCATAATGACTGAGAGGGGCAGGGACAGATCACTTGATGAGTTCGGGACTTGAGGGATACTGATAGAAGTCTCACCTGGCCACAATGTTGGAGCAAATGTTTGTAGGGGATGGAGCCGATGTCTTGTGATGTGTCTCTGTCTCTCTTTATGTCTCACTGTGTCATATGTATTACTGTTAATTTATTATGCTGATCTGTTCTGTACGGCATCTATTGCACGTCTGTCCGTCCTGGAAGAGGGGTTCTTCTTCAATTTTGTGATGAAGGACCTCACAAAACATGTTTTTGGCCAAAACTCAAGAATTCATGTGCTAATTATGACAAAACTTCACACAAATGTCTAAAAGGATAAAAAATTGAAGTGATGACATTTTATATCCAAAAGGTCAAAGGTCAGCTTCACTGTGACATCATCATGTTTTAACGTCATATCTCAGGAACAGAAGGGGAGACATTTGGTCAGACACTGAATTGGTGACTCTGATTGAAACTGTGCTGATTGTATAGATCTGTGTGTGAAGCTTCCATGTTTTCACTGACATGGATGGAAACTGTCAGAGAAACTTGACCGGTGTGCAGAGTCATGGTACTGCGACGTGGCAATTCTGGTTTAGATTTTATTTGATAATAATGTTGACAAAATTTATATTCATAAATGTGAACTGACATTTTAAGAAATAATCCACTGGTTCAACTTTAAAAAGATGAAGGTCACATCAATTTGCAGGCATCTCTTAAGTAAGTAGTTCCAACTCTGGCATTATTAAGTCAATCCTCTAAGTTTTTTATAATCTGACAAATTAATTTAGTTTAGTACAACCAGCATGATTTGCTTTGACCTTGAAAAGCTTAAGTTAAACCAACATAATATTTATCAAAATGTTTTATTGATTTTTAGATATAGATATTCTAACTTAATCATTTTGATTCCATCCTACTCAAAAATATAAAAAAAAATGTTTTCGATTTTGACCAACTTCTTAAAATAAGTTGTCAAGTTATTAAAACATGTTAATGGAACAAACATTATTTTAATGCTGAAAAATGTATTTATCTTAAGTATTATCAGCTGAACTTAAACGCCTTCTTGCAAAAGATGAGAAAGTTAAATAAATGTTTAACTTTAGTTGAATTTGCGTTAATAATGGCAATCACATGATTGTGGTTTTCTGGAGGGACTGATTAGATGTCTTTATATACTTTTAGTTTGTTGAGCTAGAGTGCAGTTTCACATATTGCTCAACATCTTTTTGAAAAACAACAAAATAAAATTTTACATTGTTAAATTTGCATCTATGTACAAAATAATTTTCAAATATTATTATGAAATATTTCTAAAAAAAAAATCTTATTTTCTTGAGTTTTTGAAGAAACCAAACATCATTATTCCAGAATCATAATAATGATAATAATAACTTCCGCTGTCGTGACGTCCTGCCTTGCTGTGCTGTGATTGGCTCGGCGTGCTTACCCCGGAAGTAGAATCATCCACAACGTGCACCCATGTGTTTGTCGGAGTTACAGAAAACAGGTTAGAGTTTCTTATTGTCATTGTATTAATTGATTTGTTAATATTGTAATATTGTTCCGGCGTGTTTAAGTTTACGCTCGTTGCTCGCGAGACATTGAGTTTCGTTTCAGAGGTCAGAAGTCACAAAGTTAGCTTAACTAGCTAGCATGTGTGCTGCTGTAGCAAAACATTAGCGCTAATAAAGTGTCACTAGTTCATCTAATATGAAGCAGTTGTGTAATTACACTATTAACAGAGGCTTTTCTCTGGTTGCAGTTACCACACTGGATTATTATCTGAATGATACAGCATTTAACGGGATCATTTTCTTGTCTCGAACTTATTCACATGCCAAACCCCAGTGGAAAAAATGCAGTTTTGATGTTTTCTTGCTTATTAGGAAGAGTAGGTTCTACACAGACGTTTAGTAAAAACTGTTTCTTATCCCAAAATATCCATGTTTCAATTCGGCAATAAAACATTAAAAGTAATTACTTGTTGAAGTATCTTTTTCTACTTATTTTATAAGTAATGCTTTGGATCGGTTTGCCGCTCACTGCTGTTATAAAGGTCAATAAAGCATTAAATTGACATGCCCAAGTTCCCAGAGAATTATGATTCATATTAAAGCATAGTGGGATCAGTAAGTTCACTCTGAGGTGATGGAGGCAACTTTTTGTTTCAGGACATCTGAAGAATAATGAAGATTTGGTAGTAGTAAGATGATGACAGTCTTTCATGGTCAAACCTACTGCCTCACATGCAATAAATACTTGTAATGTAGAGCAAAATTAAACTGTATTTATTTATTTGACCTGTTATTTTATAACCTGTTATGCTGGCTGTAGACATTAGTTAGCTGAAGTTGTTTTGCGGTGTTTTCCAGGAGAAGCTTTCCTTATTTTGGTGTATACTGTAGAAAAAGAAAGGCTTTATTTTCCTTTCAGCAACCTCAAGTTAAATTCGCTTTATTTAAATCCTCATTTGTAGTTACAGCCTTCCTTCAAGGCTTCATAAGGACAAGTGAGGGCATCCTGAAGCCTACAGGGCAATGTTGGGTTCAGGTGAAAGTAACAGGAAACAGACTGTAGTATGTAAACAAAAGGTGAGACAAATGTATGTAACCTTTGTGTGTCAATCATCAGATTAAGAAGCAGTCATCATGACGTCCTTGGCTCACCAACTAAAGAGGCTCGCACTGCCTCAGAGCGACCCAAACCTACTAACACGCAGAGAGGTCGCTTCGCTCCTCTTCGACCCCAAAGATGCTGCTTCTATGGACAGAAGCACCTTCTACGCCCTCGGTGAGTCCTGGACAGGTTCCCAGATGACCACCTGACACACGCAGATGACTCCCACACATGTTGTGGTAAAACTCTCCCCTCTGTCTTCCCTCTCATCAGGCTGCACAGGGCTTGAGGAGCTGCTGGGTATCGAACCAGCCTTCCTGGAGTTCCAGGACACGCTGTTCAGCCGGGCCTCGATGACCCTGGAGCGCAGTGTCCAGTCCAAAGAGGTCAATGAGAAGTTGGACGCCGGCATCTCGCTCTTCCTCACCCGTCTCTGCCCGTACTTCCTCCTCAAACCGGCCCACAAGTGCATCGAGTGGCTGGTCCACCGGTACGCATCTTATAGTCTTACAATATCACCACAGCTCATTCTAACAGATATCTGTTAAAGGTCAGACTATACTTAGTCCTGGTATTCAACATCTTTATACTTCTTATCAGCGATCCAGATGTGTCAGTGTTTGAAAAAAAAGAATTTTAATTTATAATAATATATGAAAATTTGTTTAATTTCAGGAAAAAACTCAACAAAAGTTTAAATTTTTAAAGACAAGAAAATAAAAATATTTGTTAAAATTGTTCTATTTTAAGTAACAGTCGTAATGTTGTAAGAACCTGGACCTTTAAATGTCAGAGGGCGTGTTTCAGATCAGTTCCTGTGTTGTCAGATGACGTTGTTGTCATGTTGTGTTTCAGCTTCCACATCCAGCTGTATAACGTTGACAGCCTGTTGGCGTGCGTGCTGCCGTATCACGACACCAACGTCTTCGTCAGAGTCCTGCAGCTCCTCAAGATCAAAGACGCCACCAACCGCTGGAACTGGCTGCACAGCCTGCAGGTCTGAGCGCAGCTGCTGTTGCACACTCACACTGTGTTTATCATCATAAATATTAAGTGCTCCCTGTCAACGATGCTGTTGTTCTCTCTCTAGAAACCGGGCGTGCCGCTGTCCAGAGGAACTCTGATCACTCACTGTTACACAGACCTGAGCTTCATGGACTTCATCTGCACCATGGTCACCAAGGCCATCCAGGTGACGTCATCACCATGACATCACACTGTGATGTACAAAAAACAAACAAACAAACAACAGACAGTGTTTACATTATCAATGACAGGAAATAAACTGAGAGACAGAATGTGTTAATAACATGCAACATGGAAGACGTAATATACATGATATATTACTGATGCATTACATGTACCAATTATTGACACACACACACACACACACACACACACACACACACACACACACACACACACACACACACAGAGTTTTAGTTAGAAAAGTGTAATTAAAAAGCCCAGGTATGTTCGTCTTCTCCTCCCTGTGATACTGAAAAATAATGACATTAGTGCTCAGACGTTTTCCTCTTTTTTCTTCTTTGTCTTCTTCATCTTCTTCTGCTTCTTTTTCCTCCTCCTCCTCCTCATCTCCTTCGTCCTCCTCTTCTTCCTTTTTGTCTTTATCTTCTTCTTTTTCTGCTGCTCCTTCTTTGTCTCCTTTATTCTCCCACTTCTTCTTCGTCTTCTTCTTCTTCAGGCATATTCGGGACGCTCTGGAAGTTGCTCCCAGCTCAGAGTGATCTTCTCCTTCTACGCCTCCACCATCGTCCCCGCTCTGGACGCCGTGGACAAAGTGTCCGACGCCATCATTTCCAAACTGCTGCCTTACGTTCAGAAGGTAACCGACTCCCTCTTTGTCCACTCACCATAAGATTATCTGTAACACATCACCAGATTACTACAACTAAAATTAATTTTTCAACTTCTTTTACTGCTCAGTTCATATGAAAGAAAACAAAGAATTATCATGACAATGCTCTGAAAGTAAAACAGTCATTGAGAATAGATCAGTGACTTAAATAATAAATCACTCCGACAGAACCTTCTTCAGTTTCTGATGATTCAAAAGCGTTTGGTGTTGTTTACTGTTCTACTTAAAGGAAAACAACATATTTTAATTTTGTACCAATAGATACCAATGCAAAATTAAAATGACATTAAAAGAAAATCGAAGTAATTTAGTTTAAAAAAGTAGAGGAATTATATGTAGCTGAGGTAGACGAGGGTCTGGAGGAGAAACTTCTTAAGTTTAACATTTAACCTTTAAGATCTTTGACTTCTTTTTTTCAATAAGGAAAGGGTTTTCAGTAAAAGTGCTGGAGCTAAGGTATGTAAACGTTTTAACTGGCACTCTGCTCCGATGATGTCATCGCTGTAGGGTCTGAAGTCGTCACTGACGGACTACAAAGCCGCCACCTACATGATCGTGTGCCAGCTGGCGGTGAAGGTGGTGATGGAGGCGAGTCTGGTCGACACGCTCGCCTTGCACGTCAGCAAGTCTCTGCTCAAAGAGCCCGTGTTGGCCAAGGAGGGTCTGGGCTGCCTCATCGTGCTGCTGCAGAACCAGAAGGAGGGCGCCGCCGGGCCCAGGTAGGTCCGCACACCTGGTCAGAGGGGCTCAGACACGCCCACCTCAGGTGTCGGTTTATTTGATATGAAGCTGGAATCTGTTTATATTTGTTTGGTGGAAAATTTAGATAAAAGATTATTATTACTTCACCATCTTTGATCCGTTATGAGAACCCGTCCGTCCTCTCACCTGTTTGTGTTCTCCCTCAGAGCATTCGGCCGTCTGAGCTCGATGCCTGCGCTGGTGTCGACGCTGCAGGTGATGGCGGCGACTCATGATGTCAGCCCTCTGCTGCGCTACCTGCTGCCTCAACTGATCCGCGCTGTGTTCACCTCCAGCTCAGGTGTGTTCAAACTGTCTCTCTGAGGTCTTTGTGATGTGGATTAAGAAAACATGTGGAATCATTTCCATCATAATGTTGACATGCAGTGTGTGAGGAGAAGCTCAGGGCTGAGTTTACCTGTTGTTCTGTGTCTCAGGTGAGACGCAGCCGGACGAGGTCAGTATGTTGGAGTCCATCCTGCAGTCTGTCCCTCTGACCAAAGGCCTGGACCAAACTGTGGCTCGGTAAACTCAGTGCATCATTAATTTATTACAGCTTTTTAACTTTTGAGTTTGACTGGAGGACTTCAAGCTGCTTAACAAGCATCAGATGACGTCATTTAACACCTGAAAAACAATTCAATATTATTATTATTATTATTATTAGAAGTTTTATATTTTCAGTGTGCAGTGGTTTCTTTGTGCCACCACACAAACATAGAAAAGATAAAATGTAACTATATTTGTCCAGAGGGAAGTTGTTCTGCAACAGCTGCATTAAAAAGGGTACAAGAGTGCACATAAATTAAATTCTGTTTGAACAGGCTGTATATTTTTGAACAGAAGCTCTTCCTGACAGATGTTTGTGTTGCTGTGTTACTCCTGCAGTTTGCTGTTAGACGAGTACATGAATCAGACCGAACTCTCTGCTGAAAACCTGTCGGCTCTCGACCGCCGTCTTCTTCCTCTGGTTCGACTCTTCGAGTCCAAGTGAGTCTGATTTATTGTTGTTTTACTGTTAAATCTTAACAAGATGAAGGAAATATTCTAGTTAGGGCTGCAACTTAATTATAGTCAGTGTATCACCTACAGTAGATGTCAGTCGGCACGCACCCATTTTGGAGAAGCAGGCAGGAGTACAGACACAGAAGCTGAGCAGTGTACAGCTGTATATGGGGGCAGCAGCAAAACATATATTAGCCATATAAAAAATCATTATCAGTTTAAGTTTACAGTATATTTAGAATATTTTTTCCCAGTTTACCTTGCTGTCAGACAGCCCCGTGCGACAGGAAACTGAAGTTGTTAGCTGTGCTCTCTTCAAAGCCAGACTCAGGAGCTGCAGGTCTACCGCTGCCTCGATTAATTAATTAGTTAGTGTTATTGTTTGACTTTGGTGAGTCTAAAGTAAAACATCAAAGTCACACAATAATACAAACAAACTGACTAAATGAGGCAGCGGTACATCAGCAGCTCCTGTGTTCAGTGAGCTTAAATTACTGTCTTCCTCAATAGAGTCTGGTGGCTTTGTTGAAAGCAAAGATGTGGAGCTGAAGCTGCTGTTAATGGTGTCAGTTTTCCGTTGGATTAGGCTGTCTGATGGCAGGGTAAAGTGGTGAGAATATTCTAAATACAGCGTATATTTAAACTGATCTTGATTTTTTTAAGGTGGCTAATATGTATATTTTGCTGCTGCCCCCATCCGCATCAGTACTTTACTTAGTTGACGTGTCGGTGCTGACTGACATCGACTGTGGGTAATACACTGACTATGGATAAGTGGCTCAAACTATCCCACTTCAAAACATCTGAACTGTCCCTTTAAAGGGAGACTTATTACTTGTGTGTTTGTCCTCCGTCAGATACTGTGGAGCTCTGGACGGTGTCCTCGCAGGTCATGTGACCGACGTCAGCAACCCTGAGCAGAAACATCTCTTCCACCAGTTCCTGTCTTTGTCTATGAGCAGTGGAAAACACCAGGTAAACCACATTATTGTATTATTAGGACATAAAAATTTAAGTATTCAGTAATGTAACTTAGATTTTCTGTATAAATATTTTAAATTGATGTCTTTCTGTGTACAGATTATAAGCGACTCAGACACGTCGTTGTTGCTTAGTCTGAAACACCCGCTGCCTTCCGTGAGAGTGTCGGCTGTGGAGCACCTGATGGGCATCGTCACCTCTGAGCAGGTACGTCAGCACTTCTCAGTTCCTGTTCCCCAGTTTAGGGAAAGCTGGAAACACTTGAGGAAGTTTTCTCTGCAACGGCATCGATTTATTGTGATACTTTTCACTATATGGCATGATAAACTTACTTATGGTGTACCTCAAGGCTCGAATCTGGGTCCCATGCTTTTTTTCTGTTGACCTTTTAAGGGCAGACGTCACAGTGATGTAATTTTATTAGCTGAAGACAAAACCTGCCTCTCCCCCACAGGGCTGTAGGCTACATAGGAGTCTTAAAATGTGGTCTTGTTGTGTTATTGGGAGCCAGAATAGAAGGAGTCATGGCTCAAAACCAGCCGCCACTGCCTGTCGACAAAAACAAAGATGGTTAATGTGATAAGACCAAAGGACTGGACGGAGGCCATCATCAAAAATGCTCACATGTGCAGCGCACACTTCATATCAGGTTAGGGACAAAGTATTTCCTGTTGTAGGGATGAAGAACGTTATGTGTATTAAGGGTTATCATGTCCACCTCATCAGAAACTGGGGAGCTATTAAGAGGAAGATTGGATTTCTCTGGAACGCTAACTTCTTAGCACATTAGCTAATGTTAGCTTCCATAGCAAAACAAACAAGATTGGCTTCCTGTGACATCATCCATCCACTGAGTGAGAGCATACGGGTCGACCAGTCTGGTCCCGTTGGTCAGTGTTTACTTCTTCCAGTAACACTGGCGGTCCCGGAGAGTGAGTGACCTGACATGGTGCGTTGGTAAATTCAGTCTGACGCTCTACACTAAAATGAGAGCCCAGTTGGTGGAAGAAACGGAGCGTTATATTTCTACATGAATGAACCAACGGTTAAGTTAATCACACACTCACTCTGCTCGGCGCGGAGTGCGCTCTGTCACTCTGGATAACTGAATGGTTCATTCAGAAAGTGCTCTGAATTTATGAACGGTCCAGTTTTTCTCCATTGTCAGCACTGGCTAATGTCTGTGGAGAATTGTTTTGCCTCCAGCTAAGCCCCACCCACCGAAAAACACCATACTGTTTGCTAACAGTAAAAGGGTCTATTTACAAATTCCTTATTTTATTAAACATAATGTATGTGTTCATTTCTATGCAGATGATCGTTCCACAAACTCAAAATTATCCCCCATAGAGACGTTAGACAAATAATAATGACAAAAAACTCTTTTTCATTTTAATTTCACTGTTTTGCTTCAGCGCTTTGCAACAAAGAGAAAACCAACTTCTTTTTTTATCTTCCTCTCCTGGTGTTTCTCCTCAGCAGCAGCAGAGTTTGGACGAAGACTTCCTGAAAGACGCTGTCATGGACCGCCTGAAGGAAGACGTGCCGGCGGTGGTGGCTGCCGCTCTCAAGGTCCTGGAGGTGAGATACTGTAGATACATTAATGTTTCTCATAGCGGTAGATGTGTTTGAGTGGAGGCTGCACTTCCCCCTACAGGCCAGTTAGCATGTTGTGTTTTAAAGGAACAGACAGGTGATGGTGAGCCACTGACTGTTTTGCTTTTTCTGTTGTTGTTTCAGTTGCTGTTTGATGTGTTGGACCCGGAGGACACTGTGTCCTGTTTACTGTCACTGCTGCACAGAGTGGATCTGTCAGTGGCAGAGCACTGGTCAGTGAACTAAACACACACAATCATTATTTTTGATTGTTTTGATTGATTTGTGGTTCCTGATGGTGTAAGCAAGTTGTTGAATTTGTTGCTAGTTGCATTTATAGAATAAAAAGAGAAAAGTCACTAAATCTAGGGGTAAAGTTGCAAACTTAGCAACTGCTCAGCGATTTGGGAGCATGTATAGTGGATGTATGCGCTGTGATGTCCATCACACAAAAAGCGAAAAGTTGACCCCATTAAACACTTTGAATGACAGCCCCCTTATTTGTACGGTGAAGAAGAAATGCATGAAGAATTAATTTAGAAATAAATGATTTTGGGGAAATAAATGGGGGGGAAATGCAAATGGAAAATAATACAGAAATAACGAGGAGGTGGATTATTGTTGCAAATAACATTGCTTCTGTTTTCCCCTCCAGGCTGCCAGTGCTGACAGAGACGGTGCGTTTACTGTCCGACCCCCGGCTGGGAAAGGGGGACGCCGAGCTGCTGCAGAGGGCGGGCTGGAGGCTGCTGCCCCTCCTTGTGATCACCTCCTCCTCCACCTCCTCCCAGCTTCGCCTCTCCTCCTGCATTGCCCAGTCATCCATCGTCACTCAGCATCCACTCACACTGAACTGGGCTCAAGGTAACAAGACAAAGCTTCACTGTTTTTTTTTTTTTTTACTGAAAGGAGGTTGCAAAATCCTGTAGTTTTACTGCAAATACTCCTTAATGTGGATTTATACTTGTGCTTCAGCTCTACTTAGAACCTGCACTGTAGCCTATGCACTTGATCGACGCCATTATGAGCATTTATTCTTGTGCGGTGGTGTGTCTGTGTCACTCTGTAGTTACACCTCCAAGACACTAGTCGGCTGCAGAGTTTCCGTGAAGTGCTGTTGACTCAAAACACACATTAAACACACATTAAACACACATTAAACACACATTAAACATGGCTTAATAGAGACAATTTTAAACACAAGTACACAAATCAGCTTCACTATAACTCGCAGCATTCACAGACAAACACTTGTCTTTATCTGGACACATTTTCCCCACAAATACAACATGCTAATGTTTTTAGCACAAGCCTATGGCATTTTACATTGTATAAAGTAGCAAAGCGGCTAGCGGACTATTTCCTCTACTCATACGAAGCCAGGGACAACAGCGACATTTAACAAAGGTAATGTAACGAAATTCGGCTCCATTACAGCTCACAAGGTTCACTGACAAAACAACTGTCTTATACTAAACATGTTTTCCAAACAAATATGAGATGCTAACGTTATTAGCACAAGTCTATGGTATTTTACATTGTATAAATTAGCCCTGAGAAAATCCGATGACATGAATTTTGAAAAGTTTTGAGTTCTGGGTGAGTCGACATGTGACGACCCTGAGGGAAGATTTCAGGGAATCAGCAGAAGTTGTTAAATGTTTTGTCAAGTTCATGCAGACAGTTTTGTTATGAAATCTGTGAGATATCAATAATATGACTTAAGATTTCCCCCCTCACTTTATCAGAAACTAAAACTCACTGATTAACATTTTATACCTGTTTTTTTTTAATCTTGAGAAATACTGACATGTAAAGATTACATGTGGTTTTATGTGTTGGACTTCCTTCTCAGCCAGGTGATCATGTTCTCTTGTAATTAAAGCTGAAAATGTTTGATGTGTTCACACAGAGCTGGACGAGGTGATGAAGAGGAGCTCTGAATCCGACTTCGTAGGTTTTGCCAACGAGCGTCTCGTCTCCACGTTGACCAAGAACCTGACAAACATGGAGCACTTCTCCAAACGGGACGCTGTGAGTTTTTATTTGGAAGGTTTTTTTTAAACCCCACAGGTTCCAGCTTAAGGTCTTTAAAAACACACATATACAGTTTCATCAGTGTTTTCTTCAAACAGCTGCTCGCTGTAGTTTTTATCAAACAAACAGGAGGAAATAGTGAGTTTGTTGGGGACTATTTTCAGAGGCGGATTAATTCACATTTGGTTCTCTTGTAATTGTGGCAGGAGCACGATGTGTGTGGGTTTGAGTCAAAATAAACTACAGTGTATGTATATGGTGATGAAGGAACATGTCACAGTGACATGGTTTGCGTCACTGTGTCTGAATGCTTTGGAAGACGGAAAATGCTAAAATAATAAAGTAATAAAATTACTTGATTAATAAGTTAATATATCATTAAATGCACCAAAAATAATTGTAGGCAAAAAAAGAAATAATGTAGTTATAAATTAATTGATAAACTCTGATATAAATTGATATTTCCCTTTTAATTTGCTGATTTATTTATTTATTTATCTTTGTATTAATTCCCCCATTTATTGACTTTTCTATTTAATTTTCCCTTTTATGTAATTATTTTTAGTCATTTTTGCTTTTATCAAAAAAAATTTTTGTGTTTTAAAATTTTTTTGTTTCTATATTGATTTTTTGCATTTATTTCTATTTAATAATTTTCATATTTATTTTTGCATTTTTAAGATTTATATTTTTTAAACTATTTATTAATCATTTGCCTTTGTATTTCCCTCATTGATTTCCCCAAACTTATTTTATTTTTTAAATTATTTTAATTCTTATATTACTCCCGTCCTCCGCAGAATGTGAGGAAACATAAATGTATGTAAACACTGTGTCTCTCTGTGTTTTGTGCTCATCAGCTGGAGAAGCTGGCTCTGTGTGTGGAGCAGCAGCGGGGCTCCGGCCTCAGATGGAGGGCCTCCTTCCTGGTGCTGACTCGGACTCTGCTGCTCGGGCTGGGCGAGCTGAGCGAGACCCAGCACCTGCTGACTGCTCAGAGGGTCTACATGCTGCTGGAGACGCCCCTGCTGGAGGTCATCAGGGACGCCGCCGCTGCTGCTCAGGTCAGACTTCTGACATGGATGATAGCGAGGTCAACTTCACTATGACATCATCATGTTTTAACGTCGTATCTCAGGAACAGACGGGGAGACATGTGGTCAGATACTGAATTGGTGACTCTGATCTTGAGACTGTGCTGATTGTATAGATCTTCTGCTTGTGAAGCGTCCATGTTTTCACAGACATGGATGGAGACTGGACTGGTGTGCGAAGGCGTACAACCACAGGGCGGTAATTTTTTTTTTTTCCTGTGCTTTAACAGGAAGCAGAGCGCCGTGTCGCCGCCCCCTCCTCCTTCTCTGAAGCCCTGACTGTGTACCTGAGCAGGTGCGAGCAGCAGCCAGGTGACCAGCTGGACAGAGAGTTCAGCTTCGTCCTGATCGCCCTGCTCAGAGACTTCATCTCCTCCCTCAGGTGTCCCGACGCTTCCTTCAAAGGTGAGTTCCCCTCCTGACGTGTGACGGCTGTGAGTTTCCCTGCGGCGACACTCAGTGTGTTGTGTGTGTGTGTGTTCAGGTGAGGTGTGGTGGAACCCGGAGAAGCTGGACACAAACACCTGCTGTTACCTGGGGCTCACCTGCCGCCTCTTCAGTGTCATCATGAGCGGCGCCGGTGAGGGTCCGGCAGCCGGCTGCTTCAGAGACTTAATGAAGCTGCTCATCCAGGTATGATGTCACTTCCTGTTGACTGAAGGCGATGGCTGTGATTCATCAGTAACCTTTTTACATTAAAGGAATAATGTGAGAAAAACATGTTTGTTCACTTTCTGGACTCACAACACAAGAAATCACCGTCCTCTCCGTCTCTTCCAGGTTCACCTGAGCGAGCCACTGATGCTCTTCCGTTTCCTGTGCGTGCTTTTGGGTTACAGCAGTAACCATGGAGATCAGCTAGACGTGAAGGTGGGCGCCGTCCTGCAGACTCAGGCTCTGTACATGGGCCGAGCTCTGCTGAGCACCCAGCCGGCCGCCACACTGCAGGAGCTGGTCGCTGCAGACTCACCTGGTGAGAACATGTAGTTACAACAATTAGCAACATGCTAACATGCTAAGCTAAGATGGTGCTCATTGTAAACATCATACCTGCTCCGCGTCTCTCAGTGGTCCCATCCTTGCTCTGCTGCCTCACCTCTCCGGTTCGGGAGGTCCGGAGGGCGGCCCTGGGCGCTCTGCAGAGCCTATCAGGAGCCGATGCTTCTCCCTTCCAGCCAATCATGGAGAAGCTTCTGAAGACCTCAGAGGAGATCACTGCTGACCCGTCATACCTGAGCCAGGTGAGAATGAGTCATCGACACTGAGTCAAATAAGGCAGAGCAGGAGCAGCAGAGTGTGTGTTGACTGTCCGCTCCGTGTGAACCCTGCAGGCTCTCGGCGTGCTTCATGAGGAGTGTATGTCTGGGAAAGCGAAGACGCAGCAAAAGAAGCTTCAGGCGTCAATGCAGCAGCTGCTGCAGTGCGTTCAGACTTCCTGCTGCCCGTCGTACACCGCCAGCAGCCTGCTGCGAGCGCTAAGCAATGTCAATGGAAAGGTGAGGGCAGGAACACACCTGCACACTTACATCTTATTAAAACAAATGAACCACGTCATTTCATCACATGAACCTGGTATCTTCTTCTCCACCTCTCAGTCCGTCCTGTCCGAGCTGCTTCCTGTTCTGGAGCGCCTCCTGGAGCAGAGCGGCCCCGACACCCCCACCCTGCTGCGGGCCGAGGCCCAGCTGATGCACCTTGTCCTGGGGAAATACAACGAGGCGTCCGCCCCCCTGCTGGCAGAGAACCAGAACTGTCTGGATCTGTTTATCAGAGCTCTGAGGACCTCGGCACAGCCACACCCCGACATGCCCAGCTGTCAGATCATCGCTCTGGAACAGGTCAGGATAACCTTAACCCAGGGTTAAAAACAAAATCAGGGTTCAACCAGGGTTAAATCTGGGATTAAATCAGGGGTAAACCAGAGTTAATCCATGAATTATGACAGGGTTAAAAACAGGGTTTAATCAGGGGTTAAACTAGGGTTAAAACAGAGATTAAATTGGGGTTCAAACAGGGCTAAACCAGGGATTAAGTCAAGGTTAATCCAGGAATCAATCAGGGTTAAAGACAGGTTTACATCTGGGATTAAATCAGGGTCAAAAACATGGTTAAATCAGGGATTAAATTAAGGACAAAACAGGGTTAAAACCGAGTTAAACCAAGGATTGAATTAGGGATAAAAACGGGGTTAAATCTGGGGCTAAATCATGGTAAAAAAAAACCAAGGATAAACCAGGGATTAAATAAGAGGTAGAAACAGGTATAAATCTGGAATTAATTTGGGGTTAAAAACAGCGTTTAATCCCAGATTAAATTTGGGTAAAAATTAAGGATTGGATAAGGGTTCAAATAGGGTCAAACCAGGGTTTAAATCAGGGTTAAATCAGGGATTAAATCATGGTTAAAACAGGGTTAAAACAGGGTTAAATCAGTGTTAATCAGTGAATCAGGGTTAAATCAGAGTTGAAATAAAGGGTAAACCAGGTTTAAAACTTATTTAAGAGCTATAAGAGAGAAAGCTGAGTTCTGCGACAGTTTGTCCTGTAAGGTGTGTTTACATACTGAAGGTTTAACGACACTAGTTCTGTCATCGTCTCTCTTCAGATCACGAAGCCGTTCTTCTCGGCCCTCGGAGACGAGGCGGTGCAGCAGAAGCTGCTGTCGGTGATGTTTGACGTGCTGGTGGAGAGCAGGAGTCCACTGGTGACCAACACCATCAGCAGCGTCTTTAAAGGGGTGAGACAACATCATCTGATTGATCTTGACTGTTAACTCATCTGTGACTTCAGCAGGAACGTAAAGAGCTTAGTCTGTTGTTGTTAAACACGACACGGGAGTTAGTTTGTGACATCAGTCCTCCAACTTTCTCTGTGACAGATCGCAGTCGACGGTCAGCTGGTAGCCAATGAGCTCGCTCCGCCAGAGAAACCCAAAGTGAGCGTGACGGTGCAGCAGACCCGCCGAAGCAGAATGACTCAGAGGTGACGATCATTCACAACATCTGTTGTTTTATGTACACACAGAGTTTAAAGTTCATCTGTCAGACCTGTGTCATTAAAGTAATTAAATACATTTATACAAGTACTGTACTTAAATACAGTTTTAAGGTATTTTACTTGAGTATTTCCATTTTTTACCAGTGCTACTATTTTGAAAATCAGAGTTGTATTTTCTCTGATTGTCCCTGAATGCAGCATCTCCTCAGGTACCTGAGGTAGACATTTAGAGGAATTAAATTATTTTGGACAAACAGTTGAGGTCAGTTATGATCCAAACAGTGACTGTTCATCAGCTCTTTCTTACTCCAGTGGAAAAATCAAGATAGCACATTAGAAGAGCTGCTGTCTGTCCCTATGTGTGTTTTAGACAAAAGAGACATTGTGAAGTTGTCTCCCTGAACAGGAAGCCTCAGGAGGGCGGTGATGCTGGTCCAGAGGGGGGCACTGTGTCATGGCAGAGAGTCACTCTGATCCTGGAGCTGCTGCAGCACAAGAAGAAGCTGAAGAGAGCCCAGACGCTGGTGCCGGTCCTGTTCTCTCTGCTCGCCAGGTAAACGCTCTGCTGCAGAGGAAACAGTCAGGAGGGACATACGGGACAACCCTTCCCTCTGATTAATAATTAAAGAAGTATGTCACCCTCACAATGACCATTTAAATGTCAGTTATTTGTGCTGCGTTACCTTGAATTTACGACGAACCGTGAAGAATCCAGTTGAAGTGAACAGGACCGTGTTTAACAGCAGAACTATATCAAAACATCAGTTTACAAACTCTCACACAACTCGTGCAGCACAATCCAAGTCTTATTTATCCAGGCACCTGCCGTCAGCGGTTAACGCTATCGTGGATGGTAGCATATGAAGTGAGCCCTCATGCTCATAGTATCCCCAGAGTATTTTATTCTCATATGACGCTGCTTGCGAATCACTTGCTATATCCAAGTCCTCCTTTCCTTCTGCGTTAAAAAAACCCAAAATAAGTCCAGACGTTTGATTTTAATGCCAAAAGCACATTTCTGATTTGTTTCCCTGGTGCCTCCATCTTTGTTTTGACAACTTCCTGCCAAATGCCACTGACTGAGAGCTCTGCTGACCTCACCAGGAAAAAAATTCATAGTTTATATAATAAAAGACCAATACTCTGTGTCCTCAGGAGTCTGATGTGTGTTTGTGTCTTCGGGAGTCTGCTGTGTGTTTGTGTCTTCGGGATTCTGGTGTGTGTTTGTGTCTTCGGGAGTCTGATGTGTGTTTGTGTCTTCAGGAGTCTTATGTGTGTTTGTGTCCTCGGGAGTCTGATGTGTGTTTGTGTCTTCAGGAGTCTGATGTGTGTTTGTGTCCTCAGGAGTCTGATGTGTGTTTGTGTCTTCAGGAGTCTTATGTGTGTTTGTGTCTTCAGGAGTCTGATGTGTGTTTGTGTCTTCAGGAGTCTTATGTGTGTTTGTGTCCTCGGGAGTCTGATGTGTGTTTGTGTCTTCAGGAGTCTGATGTGTGTTTGTGTCTTCAGGAGCCTGATGTGTGTTTGTGTCCTCAGGAGTCTGATGTGTGTTTGTGTCTTCAGGAGTCTGATGTGTGTTTGTGTCCTCAGGAGCCTGGAGTCGTGTCCTGGTGATCAGACCAACATGGAGTACACCAAACAGCTGCTGCTCAGCTGTCTGCTCAACGTCTGCCACAAACTGTCCCCTGATGGAGGAGCTGTGGGGCCCTGGTAGGTCACAGAGGGAGGACTGTTCCACTACAGAAGAAGAAATAAACATTACTGATTGCTGTTTACTAACTGAGACTCTCTTCCCTGACACGATGTCCTCCGCAGATGTCCTGGAGGAAGATAAGTTCAGTGTGGAACTGGTGGTACAGTGCATCAGAGCATCCGACATGCCGCAGACGCACCACCACGCTCTGCTGCTGCTGGGCGCCGCCGCCACCATCTTCCCCGTGAGTGAACAAATGTGCAGTCTTCTGTGTGTGGGATTAGAAACACCAGAACCAAACAAACAAACAAGTTAATAGTTTCTTCTGTTTAATCTGTTAATCTAAGCATACATCGTGACATCGTCTAACATCGTGATAATTTGAACGAACATCATGTGATAATCCGCGTAAACATTGTGATAATCTGAGCTAACGTCATGGGACAATCTGAGCTAACATCATGTGATAATCCGAGTAAACATTGTGATAATCTGAGCTAACATCATGGGACAATCTGAGCTAACATCATGTGATAATCCGAGTAAACATTGTGATAATCTGAGTGAGCATTATTAGATTATCTGAAGTAACTAACATTCTGTGAAAATCTGAGCTAACATCAAGGGATAATCTGAGCTAACAGCATGCAATAAACTGAGCTAACATCAAGGGGTAGTCTGAGCTAAAATCATGTGATAATCTCATTTGACATCATGTGGTAATCTGACCCAATTATAATGATAATTTTAGCGAACATTGTGTGATAATCTGAGCTAACATCATGTGATAATCTGAGCTAACATCATGGGATAGTCTGAGCTAACATCATGTGATAATCTGAGCTAACATCATGTAATAATCAGACCCAACTATAATGATAATCTGAGGAAACATCATGTGATAATCTGAGCTAACATCATGTGATAATCTGAGCTAACGTCATGATAATATGAGCTAACATCATGTGATAATCTGAGCCAACTATAATGATAATATGAGCAAACATTACATGATAATCTGAGTGAACATCAGTGATAATCTTATCTAACGTCATGTGATAATCTGAGCTAGTGTCATGTGATAATCTGATCTAACGTCATGTGATAATCTGCTCCATGTCTGACCTTCCAGGAGAAAGTCCTGCACAACATCATGCCCATCTTCACCTTCATGGGAGCCAACATCATGCGTCTGGACGACGCCTACAGCTTCAGAGTCATCGACAAGACACTGCAGATGGTCATACCCGCTCTGATCCAGGTGAGACCGACGGTTCAAGTTTTCCATCCCATAATATTCAGTAAAGAGTGGACAAACATTCACAGGATGAAGCACATGTGCAAAAATAATAATAATACCAAAACATGCTTTGCTATAACCCCTGTCTTCATCACTTCTCCTCCTCCTCAGGCCCACCAGCTGTCTGATGGCACCTCTTCATCTCACGTTGTTGCCGTGGTGACGAGGATCATGCACGTGTTTGCTGACGCTCTCCCTCACGTGCCCGACCACCGGCGGCTGCCTGTCCTCCAGCAGCTAGTGACCACGCTGGGCCCCGCCCGCTTCCTCTGGGTCCTGATGCTCCTCCTGTTCAAGCTGCACGCCACGCAGACGGCCAGCTCCGTCAGCGAGAAGGTGAGTGGCAGCAAGGCATTATGGGAGTGGTAGTCCAAGACCTTACTGTAAACCCATGTATACACTTCTCCTCCAACTTCATTCTTATGTTGGAGGCATTATTTGTGTAACTTTACCACCTGCTGAGCGCCGCCATGTAAACATGTTATTAACTGTTTTACTGTCATTAACGTCTTTCTGCTGCTGCGTAGATTATTTCACGCGTAGTTATTTCACAAACAGTGTTTCCTGAGAGAGCATCAGGACGTCATGTGTCAACCAGGCTGTTAAAACATCTGAACTCTACAAATAATTCAATGTTTGAGTGTTATGAGTTATGTGGGATTCATACTTCTGCGTGGAATCAGTGCCGTACCTACTTAACCTGACATGCACCTCCTGAAAGCTGAAACCATTTCCCTCAGTGGAAACAAAGCTTTTATTTACTTTAATTTCACAGATAAGAAACAATAAATTGTGAAGACAATAAAGCCTCCACAAAAATAGCATTTTAAGTCTTGTGTGTGATTTATCCTGACTTCATATGAGCAGAGGAAATCTCCCGTCGTGGCTAGGCTAATTTATACAATGTAAAATGCCATAGGCTTGTGCTAATAACATTAGCATGTTGTATTTGTGGGGAAAACTGTGTCCAGATAAAGACAAGTGTTTGTCTGTGAATGCTGCCAGTTATAGTGAAGCTGATTTGTGAACTTATGTTTGAAACTGTCTCTATCAAGCCATGTTTAATGTGTGTTTTGAATTAGCTAAACTCTACAGCACTTAACAGAATCCTCGCCATTGACTAGTGTTTTGCTTTATTGTCTTCACAATTTATTGTTTCTTATCTGTGAAATTAAAGTAAATAAAAGCTTTGTGTGTGTGTGTGTTGTGTGTTTGTGTTTTTAGGATGCAGCTCTGGAGAAGGATGTAGACTTCTGGATCTCTGTCTGCTGTCAGTTTGAGGTGAACGACCAGCTCACCTCCCTCATCAACATCCTGGACTTCCTGCTCAAGCTTCCTGCCGACAAAGACAACGGTGAGACGCTCTTCACAACATCAGCACATCAGACACTCGGTAGATGGCAGTTAGCACACCGCCAGTTTGGAGAACCAGTCAGGAGTACTGCTACAGAAGCCAAGCACTGTACCGCTGTGATCAAGGACAGCAGCAGAAAGTTTCTTAGTACTGAAATAAAATCTATCAGTTTATGAATTGTACTATATATGTAGAATATTTCACCAGTCTACCTTCAGACGGCCATTTCCTGCTAAAAACTGAAGGTGTCGCATCGCTCTCTTCAAAGCCAGACTCCACGGAGAAAAACAGTGATTTAAAGTTGCAGAACTGTGACTTCGAAACATCAGAACAAAGAAGAAACTCACAGTAAAGTCTCCGTGTATTTAACCCCGGATGTTCCCGTCCTCTGCAGCTCCAGTGAAACGCTCCGTTGGCCGGCGAGGAGCCAAGAAGGAGGAGGTGGAGGAGGAGAAGGTGGAGGATCTGATCTTCAGCGTGGAGGCTCACAGCAGCAAAGAGCTGAGACACTTCAAGTTCCTCTGCGTCTCCTTCATGGCTCAGCTGCTCGGCTCGGCCAGCTTCATCGGGAAGGTGAGCGACGACAAAATGAGACAGACGTTTTGTGGCAGGGAGGTTACCGTCAGAGACACCTGAAGGAAAACAACCACATGTGGTTGATTCACTGCAGGATGACACGTTAACAAGCTGCACTGTGTCACGTCACGTTTAAAATGTAGCTCCGAGAGCTTCACATAAAACTATTATGCTATTATCATGCATCCCTGATATTTAACATGTTTAAATGAGAATCATGTGTCGGTGTGTGTCTCAGGTTGCAGACAGAGGTGATGTAGTCGATGAGTCTCTGCAGCAGCTTCAGCAGAGGTGAGTTTCTCCTCAGCCAAACTTCAGAGTTTCCACATGAAGCAGCAGGTGGACACCATCACACTGATTGACTGATTGATTGTTTCAGGCTGCTGGAGGAGATCCTGCGTTACATCCACAGCGTCGCTCGCTGTGTGGAGGAAAACGCCGACAAACCCACCGCCAAGTTCTGGAGAGTTCTGCTCAATAAAGCCTACGATGTTCTGGACAAGGTAAATATACATCAGTTAGTGCTGACAGTTACTGCAGGTATTTATTCAAGTATTTTATCTCTAACTGCAGGGAAACACTCAACAGTGTCTTAGCGTGATTTTTCTGCCTCTGTGCCGGCGATAGCTGTGGCTGGAGGCATTTTCCAGGTTGACTGTCTGTCCCGCCGTACGTGTGTCTGTCCCAACCTTGTTAACACCATGTCTCAAGAACGCCTTATGGGAATTATGGAAATTTGGCACAATTGTCCTCTTGGATTCAAAGATAAACTGATTAGATTTTGGTGTTCAAGTGTCAAAGGTCAAGGTTACTGTGACCTCATCTGTCTCATTCTTGTGATCGCAATATCTCAAGAGCAGCTCGAGTGAATTTTAGATTTGGCACAAACGTTAACGTGGACTCAACAATGAACTGATTACAGATCATATGTATGTCAGGTCTTGACATAGGTCAAGGTCAGTGTGACCTTGTCTGTCTCATTCTCGGGAACATGATATCTCAAGAACAACTTAAAGGACTGTCTTTAAATTTCGCACAAATATTTGCTTTGACTGGAGTTTAAGGGTCAGAGGTCAAGGTGGCTGTGACCTTTCCTCCATCTAATACCCGTGAACACAATATCTCAAACAGCTAGAGTAAATTTCTTCAGATTTGGTGCAAACGTTCACTTGGACTTGATGTTATGATTAGATTTTGGTGGTCAAAGGTCAATGGTCACTGTGACCTTGCTTTTGTCTCAGTCTCATAAACACGATATCTCAAAAACAACTTAAGGGACTGTCTTTAAATTTGACACAAACCTCCACTTAGACTGAAGAATAAACTGAATTAGAAGTTTGTGGTCAAAGGTCACTGTGACCTCACAATATATGTTTTTGGCCATAACTCAAGAATTCATACGCTAATGTTTTCACTGACATGGAAACTGTCAGAGAAACTTGACTGGTGGGCGGAGTCATACAGCCACGGGGCAGTAGAAGGTATCCCTTTCTTATCGTCGTCTTCTGTTGCCCAGGTGAACTCCTTGTTGCCCACGGATACCTTCATCACAGTGATGAGGGGACTGATGGGAAATCAGCTGGCGTCTGTCAGGAGGAAAGCCATGGAGCTGCTGAACAACAAGCTGCAGCAGCGGACGCAGTGGGACCAACAACAGGTGACACGTCGTTCATTCATTAATCTCATCTCTGCTGTTTCCAAAAATCATGTTCACCTCTGGTTCTTCGTCGTTGGTTCATAGAGTCTCTCTCTGCCATCTCTCTGTGTCTCAGGTCATGGTGCTGCTACAGCTGACCTGGCGACCTCCTGAGCATCGTGGCTAAAAGTCACAGTAAGACGATGGAGGCAGAGCAGGAGGCGGAGCAGGCCATCAACCGCCAGACGGCGCTCTACAGCCTTAAGCTGCTCTGTCGCAGCTTCGGGTCCGACCACCAGGAGGCGTTCGTCCCCGTCCTGCTGCAGACGGTGGACATCGTCACAGCAGCGGAGGAGGAGAAGAACGTGACGGGCAGCGCGCTGCTCTGCATCGCCGAGGTGGTCAGCACGCTCAAGGCCCTCGCCATCCCACAGTTACCAAGGTAACCAACTGGAAATACTTTTTAAACGTCTGCATTCAAAACAACACTACAGTAAAAATGTGTAACTAACAAATTGTTAAATTATTAATATTTTTATTTATCACCATCGATAATGTCTCTCTGCTGCCTGTCGTGCGGCGCAGGTTGATGCCGGCGGTGCTGCAGGTGCTGACGGACAGGAAGGAGCTGCTGACCAATGAGATCTACCTGCTGAGCGCCGTCACCGCCCTCCAACGTGTCACTGAGACGCTGCCACACTTCATCAGCCCGTACCTGCAGGACACCACGTCACAGGTCAACACCTGAGCGATACACATGACAACACAAACTCTAAATATTCACACACAAACATGTGGAGAATAAAGTTTGCCGCTTCCTGTTCCTGCAGGTCTGTCGGCTGACTCGACTGGCAGAGATTTCCTCGTCTTCGTCCACAGCCGCCACACAGCTGTCCACACGTCTCGCCTCCCTCAGGAGCACCCTCGCCACCAAGCTGCCCCCCAGGGTCCTACTGCCCACCATCACCAAGTGCTACAGCAGCATGGTGGTCGACAGGAAGGTGGGACGCGTTTTCTCTGCTGCTCGGGGGGGTCGTCACATGGGACATACTAAATCTTTTCCTGGCATACTGTATGCTATGGTGGTATGAGTATTGGAATGGGCACGCACTGTCAGTACAGATGTGATGTTGATGACTGACGACCTGTGTTTCCCTTCAGAGTCAGCTGGGGGCGCTGATGAGCATCCTGAAGGAGCACATCAGTCACATGGAGAAAGAACAGCTCAGTTTCCACCAATCAGAGCTCACCACCTTCTTCCTCACTGCCCTGGACTTCCGCGCTGAACACTGTCAGGTCAGTCGGATGTTTTATATCTTTTTATTGGAGTCATTGTTTGAATTGAATTATTTTATTTTATTTTGTTATACCTTTTTTTTTATACATTTATTTAATATTTATTTATTTATTTCATGTTTTTGTTTTACTTAATTTATTTTTATTAATATGATATAATAATTTTCTGTCCCTTTTCTATTATACTTTGACTTTTATTTTTATTTTATGTATTATTTTGTTTATTTTATTAGTTTTTATTGTATTTTATTTTCTTGTTTTTATATTTTTCATAACTTAAATGAATTCAGTTTTGATGTTGTATTTTAATTATCTTTGTTTGAATTGATTTTTTTTAATAGTTTTTATTTTAAAATCTAGGTAGTTAACATTCATGTTTACTCGTGAGCAGCGTTCTTCTTCTCTGCCTTTATTGCTGCACATGTTGAGGCGTAAAACTGCAGAAGGAACCTTTAAATCACAGCTGACTCTTTACTTCCTGTCTCCAGGGCGATCTGCAGAAGACAGCGGAGATCGAAGGCCGTGTGATCGACTGTCTGCTCGCCATGGTGATGAAACTGTCCGAGGTCACGTTCAGGCCGCTCTTCTTCAAGGTAACGTCACCATCATTCTGTCGTCACAGCGTTTCCACCAGCTGATGTTGAAGATTTGATCCATGATGTCGTTGTTGTTGTTTGTTCCTGCAGCTGTTCGACTGGAGTAAATCGGGCAGCAAAGAGCGTCTGCTGACTTTCTACCGACTGTCGGACTTCATCGCAGAGAAGCTCAAAGGACTCTTCGTCCTGTTTGCAGGAAACCTGGTGAAACCTTTCGCTGATCTGCTGCGACAGACGAACTGCTCCAAGACAGGTCAGATAAATTATTTCAGTTTAAAATGTATTTATTCCGTTTAATTTTATTTAATTATAAATATTTTATTTTTTTAACTGTTTTATTTGGTTTTACCTTATTTTTGCAAGTGTTTATTAATAGTATATTTGACTTTGCTTTATTATATTTGATTATACTTGTATCTTAAATTAATTTATTTAATTTAATTACATTTGTTGTTCTTTCATGTAATTTGTTTTATTTTATTTAATTTTAATTGAATTACCTATATTTAGTTTTAGTCTGTTTTGTATATTTATTCATTTATTTTATTTCTTTTTAAATTTGTTTTAATTTATTGATATTATATTTAACATCGCTTTATCTTTTTTCATTATAAGATTCAGTATTGTGCATGACTTAGTTAAATTTATTACATTTTGCTTTTCTTTATTTTAAGTTGCTTTACTGTATTTAATTTTAATTGAATTTACTTTATGTAGTTTTAGCCTTTTTTATATATTTATTTAAGTATTTTTGTTTTTCATTATTTTATTTTATTAATAATATTATAATAATTTATGTTATTATACTTAATTGTATTTTAAGTGATTTAATTTAATTTAATTACATGTAGTTTTTCTTTCTTTTAATTTATATTTCATTATTTGATGTGATGTGCTCTGTGTCTCTGCTCAGATGAGTTCCTGTTTGACAGCGAGGAGAAGATCAGTCTGCTGCTTCGCTTCATCCTCGACTGTCTCCACAAGATCTTCCTGTACGACACGCACAGATTCCTCAGCAAAGAGCGAGCCGACGCCCTGCTGAGCCCGCTGCTCGACCAGGTCTCACCTCACTCACACACACCTGTCTCACACCTGTCTCACACCTGTGGACTCAGTGTGTTTCCACTCATCTCTTTTAAAGAGCATTTTCAGTTTGAGCAGAGACACGTCTGAGTGGAAACACCAGAAATGTGAAAAATAAAAAAAACACTGAAACAGTTGATGTATTTTCTGTAAATTTGTTTAAAATTTGCGCTGTGTTTGGACGGAAACTCTGCTGTGGACTCACATGTCTGTCTGTCTGTCTGTCTGTCTCTCTGTCTCTGTGTGTCCTGCAGCTGGAGAACACTGTGGGTGGGGAGCAGGTGTACCAGCAGAGGGTGACGCAGCACCTGGTGCCCTGTGTGGGTCAGTTCTCTGTGGCGATGGCCGACGACTCTCAGTGGAAAACTCTCAACTACCAGATCCTCCTGAAGACCAGACACCCTGACTCCAAGGTACACACACACACAGTCACACACACCTGATCACCTCCCTCAGTCACCTCTGTAGTTTTAAAGATCTGATTGTTTTTTCCATCACTGTTGATATGGGCTGATATTAATATGTATGCCTCCTCTCTCTCCTTCTCCTCCTCCTTCTCCTTTCCCCCCCTCAACCACCTCAACCCCTCACTCCTCCTCCTCAACCCCGTCCTTGTCTTTCTTCTCCTCTTCTTCCTCCTCGACACCTCCCTTCTTCTCCTCTTCCTCTTCCTCCTTCTCCTCTTCCCCCTCTTCCTCCTCTACATCCTCAACCCCATCCTCCCTTGTCTTCCTCCACATACTCTTCTTCCTTCTCAACACCTCCGTCCTTCTCCTCCTCCTCCCTCTCCTCTTCCCCCTTAACCGCTCCCTCCTCCTACTGCTCCTCTTTTTCCTCCTCCTCCTCCTCTTCCTCCTCTTCCTCCTCATCCTCAACCCCTTCCCCTTCCTCCTCGACATCTCCCTCCTTCTCCTCTTCCTCCTTCTCCTCTACCACCTGCTCCTCCACCACCTGGTCCCCCTCCTCCTCCTCCTCTACATCCTCAACCCCTTCCTTGTATTCCTCCTCCTACTCTTCTTCCTTCTCCTCCTCCTCCTCCCTCCTCCATCTCCTTCTACTGCTCCTCTTTTTCCTCGTCTTCCTCCTCCTTCTCCTCCTCTTCTTCCTCAACCCCGCCCTCCTCCTCCTCAGGTGCGTTTCTCCTCCCTGTTGATGCTGATGGAGCTGGCGTCTAAGTTAAAGGAGAACTACATGGTGCTGCTGCCAGAGACCATCCCCTTCCTGGCTGAACTGATGGAGGGTGAGGACACACACACACACACACACACACACACACACACACACACACACACACACACACACACACACACTTGCTGTCAGCAGACTTTGAATGGAGACACTTTGACTATAAACTAAAGCGAGAGCGCCGCCATCTTGGCACGCAAGCGTTCCCAAGCGTTTGTTCCTCAGTGTGCGATGGTTGAGCTCTGAGATGAACAAAGTTCAACTTTTGGGACGCAGCAGCGTGCATGATTAATACGTTTACACATTACATACATTAATACGTTTATAATATGAAATATGAGGTGAATATATATATTTGTGGGCAGCACAGACGTAGAGAGGGTTGTCCACTAATCGGAGGGTCAGCGGTTCGATCCTCAGCTCCTCCAGTCCACATGCAGAAGTGTCCTTAAAGTATAGTGAACCCCAGACTGCTCCTGTGAGTGGTCAGAAGACTAGACAGGCGCTGTACAAACACAGTACTTTTACCATCTCATATGATAGTAATATATTCTGGGCTTGTGTGTGTGTGTGTGTGTGTTTCAGATGAGTGTGAGGAGGTGGAGCAGCAGGTGCAGAAGGTGGTTCAGGAGATGGAGAACATTCTGGGAGAACCACTACAGAGCTACTTCTAACGTATACACACATAAACACACAGCAGATGTTTTAAACATCGTGACAAGTTCATCGGCCTGAGCTGATGTGAAGTTTGAAATTTGTACTTTTCTATTCTTGTGTAAAGAAAATAAACATTTTTCTTTGTCAAAGTGTTTGTGTTTTTTTTTTTTGTATTAAGAAAGTGAAACTTAAACCTCATCATCAGTCTGCTCATATATGTTTCTGTCTAAACACACACGCATGGGCTTCTTGTTGTTGATCGAGGTCAAAGGTCAAGAGTCAAATCCAAGACATTACAGATTTGGACACATTGAGGGGGGGGGGGGGTACTGCCACACTTTGAGAATATTTCCATGCTACAAGGTAGATACTTACATGTAGTGATGCACCTGAACACATCATTAGTGGTAGAACCAGAGGTCATCTGGGGTTCAGACCCCCTCACCCTGGCGACCTGACTGGGAGTGACCAGCTCCCAGCCTGTGTCCAGCAGCATCAGACCACAGCTTGTCCCTCCTGATCCACAGCCATCATGAAGCTTTTAGTGTCACTGACACCAGCACAGTGGTGGTCTCCATGATGGAGAGTTGTTTCCTCGGTCCACCCTGATCTGCCAGTCATTGCTGCTCCCAAAACACCTGCCTGGACCTTTGTTTTAGTGGCTGTTCTGCTCACACAAAAGTGATGCTGTGCCTTGCTGGTCCGAGACGTTTGGCCTGGTCGATGGTACTGCAGATGGACACAGATTAGACCAGTAGTGTGTTGGTGTGCTGAGGACTGTGAAGTAAACTGGAAAAACCAAGAGTGTTATGTTTGAGGAAGGAACTTAGGTCAGAGTTGTGATTGAATGTAGCACAGAAATATGGATTAAAGAAATAGCCTTAGATGAATTTGATTTTTGACCAGAGGTTCAAACTAAAGATTCCATGTGGTATAACAGCATGAAGCACAATAATAAAGGACGAAAAATCTCTTAAGGTTTTGTGTTGACTTGTCACAGCAGGAAAAGCACAGGTGACATTAACGATGGCTCATTTCCATTCAGTGTGCCAGTCAGCTGTTCAGTGAGTCAGCATTGTCAATATCAGGGGCCTGTCTCACAAAACACCCTTAAGGTTTCCTTAATATGTCCACTTCAGTATTTAAGGTTTTCCTCTTTATCTCGAGTTTATATTTAAGGAATCCCTTCAAGTTAGTTAACCCATTGGATGAAGACTTTAGGTGCCACAAATGCAAAACAAATATGGAAACTGTTTTATTTCACCACTGTAAAAATCTCTCGTTTTTTCTTAACTAAGGAAGCATTTTAAGGGTTTCCATGCAACACCTTTATGCACTAAATGAAGCCTCAAGTGTCATACTTCAGGGCTGTATTCAGAAAGCTTCCTGGTATTAAAAGCTTCTCCTGGTGATGAAATTCTAAGAAAATGTTTCCAGCTAAGTCCAGTGACTCCTTCATACCCTCAAGCATGATGTAACCTGCCCACTTCATCCTAGCAACAGAGAGATCCACACATAAATCTCTGTCAAAGACTATTTCCATTGCTGAATACAAAGACTGATGATGATGGCACTGACCATATCAGATATTTATGGAGAAGTTATCTTTGTAAATTAGGGTTTGGTATATTAAATGGTGTGATTTTATCTATTTAAGTTCTTAGCCAGTCATTCATATGTTGCCAAAATATAATGTGACTGAATATCTACATCGCTTTCTACAGAGTGAACCATCTCAATCTAATCTACGATCTTTGGCAGTGCCCCCGCTGCTGTTATTCTTACCTCCCGCCACACGGGGGCGATAATCCCCGCTGCGTGTCGCTATAAAAACCTGTGCAGCTTTAATTAAAGCACGAAGCAACCGGCTGCTAATTCATCTGTTTGTCTTGTTGTCAGTTTGTCAGTCGACATTTAGAAGATATTTCTCTGTTAAAACAGCAGCTGTGAGTAACGCCTGCCACGTTTTCATCGCTACGTCGCCACCAACCGGCGTTTTTTTAACTGAAAACAAACCGGAAACTGTCATTTTCCAGCTTGTACGAGACGTGCGTAGCTAGCAGCAGCTAGCCGGCGGTTGTTCCAGGTTTAAAGCGCGCTGTAAACAAGTCGCCATCTTGTTGTGAGCTCTGCGGGAGGTAAGAAGTTTGAATTTGTGTTTTCATAACGTGACTTTGTTTATTTTCTGTGTCCGCGGCTTCAGTGCTAAAGCTAACGTTAGCAAATCTACCGTTCGTTTTTCGCGGGCTCCGCCCATCGCGAAATATCATTGGCCTGTGGAGACGTCATCTCTCTGAGCTCCGCGCTGATTGGCTGGGAGCTGATGTCCCTTTAAACTGAGGAGTTAAATGACTGCAGACACGTGGGTGAGCTTCTCTACTGTTTGTTTATTGTTTATTTAACTCATCCTAAAATAGATAAACAGCAAACAAATATTCAAAAACATCCTCACAATTACACACGGAGAGGAAAAACAAAATTATATTTATGTTTTCCGTGTTATTTCAAGAACTTCCTCCTTGTTATCAAATGTTTTGTGTCACTATCCAACAATTAAAAACACAGATATGGTTGTGTAGTTGTGTCTAGAATTTAAGGACTGAATTTAATCTGATAAAAATTGTAGTAATTTATTTTTGCCCTTTGTTAATAATTTTAATCAAAAAATGAAAAAAATAAAGAATAAATAACATCAGGTTCGTAAATTTAAAGGAAACACATTAGGAATACAAAACATTTAGACCAAACAGGCGTCGCATAAAGTTTAACCTCACTATAGGCCCTCCTCATTCTTATGAGTAACTCATTTACTACTGAGTTTGAGTGTTGTCATTAACTCAGATTCAACTTTCTGTTAACATAGTAAACCTTCATGGTACAGAGTGTGACATGCACTCAAGTTTTGGTTGAATGTGAACTATTTTTAGTTACAAGTAAAACAATAAATTGGGTCAGTTGATTAAATGAAAATAAAACATCCAATAAATTTAATTAAATGAATGTAATTTACCCCAGTTTTGTAGTGCTTCAGTTGCTGTACAAATATAAGAGTACAGATACAAAATATAAATAAAGGTGCAAGTCTAAAAATATAAATGGTCAGATATACTCTAATAATTTAGGGCTGCATCTAGCAGTTGTTTTCATTGTCAGTTTATCTGATACAGTATTTTCTTGCTTTATTGTTTGGTGTTGCTGTCATATTTTTTAGTTTAATGTACACTAAAGTGTTATACAGTTTATATTTTGTTTTTTATTACACTTTACAAGGGTTATCTATTGGCAGGTGACATGAAATAGGGCTGCAACAAACAATCCTTTTTAATTTTCAGTTAAGTTGACTGTTATCTTAATTAATCTGTAAGCTGTTTAGCCCATAAAAAATAAAAACAATGACAGACAACATCGTGGGCACATGGTGATGTCATCAAATGTCCAAAATCCCGCAAAAATATTTAAGTTATTGTAATTTAAGATCAAGAAAAGCAGGATATATCTCATGCTGGAGAAGCTGGAAGTTTCAGGTGTTTGGTGTTTAGGCTTGAAAAATGATTGAAACAACATTATTAAATAATGAAGAAGAAAATTTGACAGTTCTTCTGTTTTTATTTCAGTGTAGAATGAAATATTTTTGGGTTTTAGACTGCTGGCCAGATAAAAGAGGATATTTGAACATGTCACTCTTGATTCTGAGAGACTGTATTGGGGATTATTATCATTACTCTTCTTCTTTTTCTTTTTTTCTTCTTATTAAAGATGTATTTGTTTAAATATTTCATTACTACTAATACTACTGTTGTTATTTAATTATTTTAAATTATATATTTATTTTAATTGTCATTATTATGTAGTTTAAGTAGTTTTTGTTTAATTATATTGTAATTCTTCTTATCATTAAATGTATGTGTTTAATTATTTTTATGTTGTAGTGTTAATGCTATTGTTTTTTAATTATTATAAATGATTTATTTATTTCAAATATATTTGTTTTTTAATTTATTAGTTTAATTATTTTGTAAGTCTTTTAAATATGTATTGTTTTATTATTATTATTATTGTTATTATTATTATTCAATATGTATATGTATAATTATTTTATATTTTATTATTAATACAACTGTTGTTAAATTATAATAAACTATTAGTGTATTCATTTCAGTGTAAGTTAATTATAGATCTTAAATATTATTTATTTATTTCACAGTATTATTAGGTGGGGTACTTTTTGTTTTTATCAGTGTCCCAGTGAAAAAAAAAAAACAACAACAAAATAAAAGACATAAAATAAATTTCAACAACATGAAAACAAACAAGCAATCAAAAGCAAAAACAAAACACAAACTATAATGGACATATTCTGATATTTTCTGATATGTTACAATAATGAGAAAATAAAAAAATAATCATTAAATGAGCTGGCGGTGCCCTCAGCGGTCCGACACAGGTCACTGCAGCTCTGCAGAGAGGCTATAATTGGCTGAAGGTGAGGTGGCTGCTGGGTAATCCAGAGAGGCTTACTGAGGCTGCTTCAGTTTCACCTCCATCACAGCGCAGGTGATCTCTACAGACGCTCACCTGCCTGTCACACACCCGCAGCGTTCACCTGCAGCTGCTGCTCAGTCGGTCGGTTGGTCGGTGAGTTGTGTGTCAGGTGTGTGTCAGGTGTGTGTGGGCGGAGTCTAAGCTGCTCACTGACCCACAGCTCTAACAGGAAGTACTGTGTGCAGCAGTCTAAGTAGGTTTAAGGTGAACTTGAACTGTGCTGCTGCCACACGGCTCGCTCTGTGTGTGTGGTGTGTGTGTGTGTTCATGCTGCCTGTGTGTGAGAGTGTGTGTGTGTATGTGTTTGTTTGTGTTAGCCAGTGATGTGTGTTACCTGGGATGAATGTCTGTGACGAGGACGTGGACCTGCAGAGCTGGGGCTGGACTGACCTGTGTGTATCCTCACTTTCTTCTTCTTCTTTATCTCTGGTTTCAGTGCTCTGTGTTTGTGTGTGTGTTTGTGTGTGTGTCAGTATGTGGGTCAGCGTGGCTCTCAGTGTCTGATAAGGTTGCAGGGATTTGTTTTGTTGAGCAGTGTGTGTCTGTTTGAGGATCTCTGGCTGATTAATATATCTGTAGATACTTATTAGTTTTCATTTTAAATCAAACTGAGTCTTTGTCTGAAATGTTTGTAAATCAGTAGCAGTAGAGAAACTTCATTTCTGCCCACCTCCTGGTGAGCTTCTGTTCACCCTGTACCTTTTTATAAAATGCCCAAAAAGTGTTTTAAAAATGGCAGAATCAATAAATCAATGGGGAAAATTAGGCTGCTTTTTTTTTTTTATTATCTGTTCTTTATTGTCATCTGCACAACAATTAGAGAGAAGCAGTTGTTGGCAGTAAAAATCTTAGACCACTTTTTAACAATGCTCATTGAATACGTCCAAAAAGAAAATCATGCAGGAAAAAAATGGGAATTGAGGCAGGAAATAGTGCAGATGTTAAAATAGAGCGATAAAATTCACGATATTACAGGGTATAGTACAAACTAAAGAAATCAGAGATCATTTTTGTTTAACTTTTACTGAATATTTGAAGCAAACTATATAAAACTATCACTTATTTTGTTACAATTAAAAAAATTTAAATATTATTTTAGGGCCTTGTCGCCCATCCCTAGTGGTAGACGGTGATTTCAGAATAAACTGCAGTCAGGCTTTTGGCAGTGACGGTTACTTTAGTGTTGCGTATATTGCTCCTGCTGCATTTGCCTCAGTCTCGAGGCCCTGTCTGACCTCCCTGTGTCCAAAATTGCGACACAAAAAGAACTTTAGCCTGTACTAGGTTTCCATTTAGTCGAAGTGTCTCCTCCTTGTCTGTCCTCCTCTCTCCTCCTCAGCTCCAGCTACTCCTTGTCAGTGTCCGACTCAGAGAAGGAGCAGCAGAACCTCCTCCCGGGGAACATGTCCAGACGCAGCCTGCGGCTGGATGACGGCCTTTTGGACCGCAGTCTACCTCACAGCAGCGCCTCCTTCAGTGTGGGAGGAACCAGCTGGAGGAGCACCAGGTGAGTGAGGTGCAGGTACACGACAGCTCCTGCTCTATGTTTACACTCAGGACACATTTTCTTCATTTCCTCGTCTCCTCCTCCCTTCTCCCCTCCCCCTCTGCTGCTGCTTCTTTCTCTGTCTCGTCCACCCTCTCCTTCTTCTTCCTCCTTCCTTCCATCCTCCTCCCCCTCCTCCTCTTCCTCTTGCAGGTCGTTGAAGTCTCGTCGCTCTCAGCAGCACTCTGTCTCCTGCTCAGAGTCTCTCCTGCTCAACACTCCTCGTAAAGCGATCGACCAGTCGCTCCTCAACAGCAGCCTCCACAGCGTGGCCTCTGACACCTCCCTGCTCTCCTCAATGCTGGACGACTCCTCCGTGCAGGAGGCCACGCTGGTCAACAACTTCTGGGGTACAACACTTTGTTTCTAACTCTTTCGTCCTCAGGGTGTAGACTGTTTATACAGCCAGGCCACAGTGGAAAGAAGTCTTTTATTTTGGAGGGACATACAAGATTAAAAGTCTTTTTCCTCTTCCTGTTGAAGGTTTGGATCATGACCTCGATCCCAAAGGTCAGTTCATGCTCTTAATAAATGATAAATATGTTGTTTTGGTTGATAGATTCAGAGATTAATTAATTGATTATGAAAATAATTTCCCGTCAGTTAATGTTTCGTCTCTGTTCCAGAGAGCACCATCATCGCAGAGCAGAGCACTGTCCTGGCAGACCGCACTCTGATTGGTTCAGATCGCCGCTGTCCCAAACACCCGGTCCAGACGCTCAGCAGGGTTTACTGTCAAGACTGTGAGCTGCACTCAGACAGGAAGGAGTCCACATACTCCTCCTCAAAATACACCACCACCTCCTCTTCGTCCTCAAGGCCGGCACCCTCAGAGCCTGCGTCCACCATCTACTGCAGAGACCGGAGCCGCAAGAGCAGGACAGGTGAGCACAGAGTGACCCAATAACCTGCTAAATAACCACATGACCCTCATATAGGACCACCAGCGGCACCTCAGTGAGGACTCGAACAACAAAGTCTACAATGGTAAAAATACGGGTCCCTCAAGAAAAAGGTTGGGAACCGCTGATCTAAAGGACACGTAGACCCTCTGCAGTAACCTTCTTCAAGAGTCTGTTCCAATAATGTGTGGAGGTGGTTGCCGTTTTGATTTGCCCAAAACGGCAACCACATACCAACAGAGTCCCGACTTTCAAAGCTTGAAATCTCGCGCAATCAAACATGACCTTCGAGTAAACATATTGCGGGGGCAGCAGGCTGAGCAAAGCACCCCAGGCGTCCCTCTTCCCAGCAACATTTTCCAGCTCCTCCTGGAGAACCCTGAGGTGTTCCCAGACCAGATGAGATATGTAATCCCTCCAGTGTGTTCCGCGGCCTCCTACCAGTGGGACGTACTGGGAACACCTCTAATGGGAGGTGCCCAGGAGGATCCTGATCACGTGCTGAACCACCTCAAATGGCACCTCTTGACACGAAGGAGCAGCGGCTCTACTCCGAGCTCCTCGCCCTATTTCTAAGGCTGAATCCAGTTCAACACCCTCATAAAATTATTTTCAGTATGACTGTTTTGACCACAGACAATAGCTTTGGGATACCCCACAATTAAATTCTTCTCTAGTGTTAGTGAAAGTAGCTGCACGAGAAGTCGACCTATCTAAGGCTATTCACTCTTTGTGGGTGTTTGTACCTAACAGAGCGATATGGAGAGAGAGGAAGAGATGTGTGTTTGGACACCAGTGGGCAGTAACTTTGATTTAATTTCCAAAACAGTGTGGTGGAGGTCTTTATTCATTTCCCTCTCCCTCGTTCTCCTCATGAACTGTGAGGGAGGTGTGTGTGAAGACAGTCTGCTCAGCGGCACACTCCGCTGTAAGCCCACTTTCTGGCGCTTTAATCAAATGTAAAGGATTAGATTTAAATCCGTCTTGTAATGGTACACCACTCACATATTCAGTTTCACTGGGAAATACGTCACCGTACGGAAGCTAAAGATGCTCTAAGTTGCGTTTCAGTGGGACTTTATCTTACCTCACACACAGGAAAATCTGGTAAGATGACATTCAGAACTTCACAAAAATTGGGGCTTTGCTGATGACTGTCAGGAGGGAGAACGGGGCCAAAAATTGGCCCAGCATGAGACTGCAGGACAGGTGAGACAGTCAGACTGATTTCAGGTTGTTTGGAAAATAAAATGATACAAACGTCTTCACTCCAAAGACTTAAACTATTCGACTCCTTTTTAAACGTTTAAAATGTATTTTATTAAAACTAAACTTTCCTGTCCCTCACCAATGAAACAGGTCACTGACACTGAGTGGTGAAGGAGCTCCCCCCAGTGTTCACTTTGGATTACTACAGCTACAGTGCATGAGCGCTGTCTGCTGTTTCATGTAATCATATCTTAAGCAGCTTTAACCTGCTCTTTCAGTCATTACAGGGAATTCAGATTTCATCTCAGCTGTACTCGGATCAGCTGCTGTGTTGTCTTTAATGTACCTTTGTTCTCCAGCAGGTGTGCTGGTGTCCGTGTGGGACTGTGTGGTTTCTGTGCTCACTGTGCTCTCTAATCAGCTGATGCTGCAGAAACACCATGATGTGACAGGTAGCACACCTGACCGACAGGTTTCTTCTTCACTAACAGGCTGCTTCCTGTTTGTCAACCAAACTCAGTGTAGACATCTTCAATATTTACACTGTAAAAGTCTTTTTAAAATGTTCGCCGTGACTCTGGTTTAACATCAGGAATCTGAAGTTCATTTCTCCACTTTCACTCCACATGCAGAGTCTTGTTTCCTGACACATCGACTAAGAGCTTCCTCCTGCTTTGCATAAATCTCCATCTGTAAATCACTTCCTCTTTCTCACAGTGGGTCAGGCTGCAGCTGAGGTCACACTCTGAGGTGTCCTGGGGTTCCTGCACACACCTGCATTACTCTACGTCTTTGTTAAAGTTTGACCCTTGGCTCTTCCAGATGTGCTGCAGCTGTGGTGTGACTCCTCTCTGCTGTGTGTGAGGAGAGCTGCAGCCTGCTGTGTGTCTGCGCTGACACACACCTGGCAGGTGTTTCAGAGGCTGGTCAGCACACAGACTGGTTACAGACGTGGAGGTACTGACTGTAAGAGTCTGTGTTTCTAGAGGAGTGGGAACGCACCTGTCCACTTTTATTCCTGACAGACACTGGTGTCAAACGGGAGCAGACAGATAAAATTAGTCAAAATAATACCATAAAAACATGTTCTGTTGGGGAATCCACACGGTGATCACACGTTTACAGGGACTCTTCTTCTTCATGTGGACTTTACTCGCCTGCACATGCTGTTAAAACCTCCCGATTACTTTTTATTAATGTCACCTTCTCTTAACGACATCACTCTAACTTCCTGTTTCACCTGTGTTAGTTTGTTAAATTCTTCTTCCACAGAGGACTAGTATGGACAGACTTCTAAATCTTCCTCTCTGGATCCATGTAAAGCAAAGGTTCTCAGCCTCGCGTAACACAAGATTTAATGCAGATTGTTGAAAAATCCAAGGACCACCTTCCAAAATAAATGACCAAAAATTATAACCTGACAAAAAAAGGAGAAAATCAACTTGGCTGTAAATATATGTCACGCCACCGTCACAAGCCCGTCCCTTTTCCTGGGAGTAATATTCTTTTGGCATCCCAACACATTGCAGGTGCTTTGTGATCAGGACCTTAACCTGCTGAATGACCACAAGGACCTCCCAGTCATCTTCTAGAAGTACCTATTATACCTCCAGGGACATCCTTAGTGACCACTAAATGACTTCAAAGACCACTAGAACCACTAAGATGACCCCTAGAACCTGCTATATAACCACTAGAACCTCTCAATGGACTTGGACTTGGACAAAGGACTACAACTGCTTATGGGATGTCCAGAACATCCTTAATGACCACTGAATGTCCTCAACAACCAGTAGAACCTCCTAGGGCGCCCCTGTAACCTGCTAAATAACCCATAGACCCTCATATAAGACCACCAGAACCACATTTGAGCCTCCTAGGTCTACTTCATTGACTGATGGTACCTCCAAAAGTGACACTAGAAGTACCAAAGGGACCCCTAGAACCTCCTCAGTTACCACATGTACTACTTATAGGACCACTAGAATCTTCCAAACCAACCTAAAGGTGTCTAGACCTTTGCATGACCACTAAATGTCCTACAGGACCCCAAGATTGTCCTCAGTGTCCAAGAGAATCCACTCAAATGACCGGTAGAACCTCCTAAAGGACCCCTAAAACCTTCCAAACCTACCTAAAGAGAGTGTCTAGACCACTAAATGTCCTACAGGACCTCAAGATTGTCCTCAATGTCGAAGAGAGCCCCCTGAAATGACTGCTAGATCCTCCTAAGGGACCCCTAGAACCTCTGCAGTTACCTCTAAAGGGCCGCTAAAACCACCTCAATGACCACTAGAACCTCAGTAAACAAAAACAAACCTATCCTTGAAAGTGAAATTGAGAGGAATTTGATGAAACGTCATCACATAAACTATCAACCTGGGAGTCCTTGACTTGTGACTTGTTTTAAAGTTATGTCACGGTCCACAAAGTTTTCTGTGATGTTTTGGATCAGATAAATGAATTGTTGTGATCTTGTCCTTGTCTTCCTGCTCACCTGTTGCCGTGTTTCCCTCCCAAACAAATGGGCTGCACCCCTTCACTTTGGCTGTTGCCATGGCAAAATGCAAATCTGTCTCGGTGCCCTGCAGTCAGTGTTGGTCCTCGGCTCAGAGGACGGATGTGGAGGATGTGGTGAGGCGTCAGACCTGACTGTGTGTCCTCTCTGTTGCAGCTCGATCTGGTCCCTGTGGAGTCATGAGCCTGAGGGAGTCCACCTCGAGCCAGAAGGAGCTTCACCCCAACGGATCTCTGTGTGAGTTACTAAGAGATACACACGCTCAAAGTTCATGTGTGTGGTGTTTTTTCTCTGCTCCTTGAAAGCATCTCTCAGGTCTTTATGAAGGGACTGGATGATGATGTTTACAGACTCTTTTAGGTAAACATTTTCTCCCTTTCTGTCAGTTAAACACACTCCTGCACTGCTGACACCAACAGGTGACGACTGTCAGGAGAAACGACGCTCAGAGACACACACTGTCCCCTCCTCTTCATCTTCATGGTCCTCAGTGGCTTCCTGTTTGTTGGGGCTGATGTGGAGCGCTGCTGTGTTTACAGGTTGAATCAAACAAAGTTCACTTTGAGCAGTACTTTGGCTGCAGTATAGATATAGTTTCACTAAGTTGGCACAAACTTACCTGCCACGGTATCAACAAGCCTCCCAGTTCTCTGTGAAGTTTGTCCACGAAGCACAAGTTCTCTTATTCTCATGAAATTTGTCCTTAATGTGCTTCTTCAGCTTCGTGTCTCTGTCAGCTGACTCACAGTGCAGCTTCAGCAATTTGGCCTCTGATCAAGAAAATGTTTTCAGCTTCAGGGAGTGCCGGGCGCTCTGCAGGTTAACGCCGTGTCACCATGTGTTTGTTTTTAGTTACAGATTCCCCTGCTTCTCCGTCTTTGATTTGCAGCATGTTTTGTGTCGGAGCTCCATGTTGGATCTTTTTCTTACTGTGCTGCATTGTCAAATGTTTGTGGACTGGATTGGTCTTGATGATGCTCTGTCCCTGTCTTTGGTTCTGCAGCTCAGAATTTGCATTTTCAAATGACCACAAGATGCACAAGAGCAACAAGTCAGTACTATTAATCACTTCCCCTTGTAAGTTATATCACAGCATGTCTTATAACGATGTCTAAATGAATCTGACCTCGACTAAAACTGGGTTTTTGAGTCTAATATCGTTATTTAAACTTTTAAAGCCTCCTACAGACAGTGAGATTTTAACAATCTTAATTTTAGTGCAGCTACACTGTGCGACATGGATCTAGTAAACTTTAGTACGACATCATGTTTGATGTATGCAGACTGCACGATGACAGCGTCTACTGAATCACAGGCCACAAAGTACGATGCAACAGCTTACTGAGAGCACAAGGATGCTGCACAGGTTTTCACTTTTCTAACTGTGAAGTACAACATAGGTCACATTATTAAATAACCTAAAGTTTAGTGGGCCACTATGCACTGCGGTGTGTCTGTGTGTGTTTGCTAGCTGCTAGGTGTCTCACCTGGCAGCTGTAACTCCGCCTCTATTTCCTTCCATGCTTCGTCCTTCTTTACGCGATCATGGTCAGAGCTGGAGGAAACATCATACAGACAAGGCATCACAAGGCTTTCCTCTTTGCTGGAATCCCGCACATTTCTCTTGGTACGTTTTCCCTCCATTTCGAGCTGCTGTCCGTCTGTTTGTTTGGGTTTAGCGCCAGTGAGTCTATCATGCTGCATTTCTATTGGCTGGTTAGTAGACCTAGGTGGTAACAGCAGTCACACAGTGAGATGGTTGTCCCAAATTTCTGACACTGTCAGAATTTTATCCCAGGCTGTCTTTGATTGCAAGATCGTGACAATCACCATCCATGAACCTCTCTCATGTGTGATGTAGGACCACTGTTTTAGAGCCATGACCAAAGATATCGCCGTGTTTCTTTCACCCATCTTTCGTCTGGGACAGCCCAAAGTCGCACAGTGTATACTGGGCTTAAGAGGGCAGAAATGTGAGCACAGGTCTCGAGAGGTTTTCATTGAATTATTTTTGTTTTCTTTATAAGATGCTCCTGTTGAATCCTCACTCAAACATGACAAACTTTAAGAAGTTTTGAAAGTAGAAACTCCTTATTAAGATTCCAAAATCAGCACTGCACATAAGAGAACAGATACATAAATAAAGATAAAATTAAAAAGGTGGGGGGCGATAATTGTTTTAAGTCATTTGCAGCTCCTAAAATGTGTGGAAAAAAAACTAAGATTTGTACTGTTGGTTAAATTAAACAATGTTTGAAGATGTCACACCACGACACCGAGAAACTGGCTGATGGATTAATTAAGAATGAAAGTAATTGTTAGTTGCAGCTCTGAGCCAATCATACTTCTTTACTCATACTTTTTTAAAGAATAGAGACCCAGATACAAACTGAGCAAGACATTTTACAGTGTAAAAATTAGACTGTAATGGAGACTTAAACATTTAGTTCAGGTTAAACCACTGACTCTGCACTGTGCACCTTGTGTTCTGTTTATTCCTTTATTTGGTCTGTGTATTTTTCTCTTCTGTGTGTTTCTTCCCTGTTTTATCTGTAGTCTGACTTTCTTTAACCAACATAGTGATTTCTTTCTGTTTCCTGCTTACTGGCCTGCAGCGTATTGCTCAGCTGGTGAAAGGCTTCAATAAATTATCGATTATTAAATAGGCCGCTGAACCTCCTCTGCGTGTGTGTGTTTAGGTAAGACAGCTGGTGACGTGTACAGGTGGCTGAACGGACGATGGCGACACATGACCACCAGCTTCCTCCTGACTCGGCAAGTTTGTTTTTTTGATTCATTTCTTTTTGTTGAAACTAACTTATCATTCAGACCTGAATATCTAGTAAATATGAATATGTAAAATCCTCAACGTAAACCACCGCACACTCAACTGAATTACTGGTAATTCAGGAAAAAGCACAGATGTTTTTTTTTCTATACTGAATGCACTACACTTCCACAATTTACTGTCCCAGAAGAAGACTAAATCTCTTCATGCTGGCCTGTGTCTGTGAAAACTACGTTAGCTAACAAAGCCTTGAAACAGAATGACAGAAACCTCTGAGCCTCACTTTTAGCAAAGTAACAGAAAAAGGAAAACTTTGTTACTGTAGGCTGTAACTCACAGGCGATTCCTCTTGATTTACTACACACACTTAAGTATTTTTGGATGTAGTAACGGTATAAATTTGACCCTCCAACGACACAACATTTTGAAAACATTAAAGGTGGAAAAGGTAAAGTGGCAGTGACATTGATTTCTTAAACATTCCTCATACTTACCGACATGTTTGATTTGGTGCAACAACAACCTCTCAGTCTGTAGATGATTTATTCTGCTCGTGTTAAACTGCTGTCATTTGTCCTGCAGGTTTCCCCTCAGACTCCTCCTGGTCCTCCCTCTGCTGCTGCTCCTCTTCAGTACGTCTGATTCTTGGTTTTCTGTCCCATGTGACTTTTTGGAGGCTCAGACTTGATTCAGCTGTTTGCTCTCTCTCAGGTCTGTGTTGGTTCGGTCCCGCTGGTCTACAGTCTGTCCTTCCAGCTGTCAACATCACAGAGTGGACGACGGTGGTTTCTGACGTCCCTGGTCTGTCCTCCATACACAGCTTTGTGTCCCCACAGAGCCAATCAGCAGAGGGTGTTGTGGAGGAGTCGAGGGAGGTTCAGCCCTACGTGGAGGAGTCGCTCTACAGTCGACCTCCTGCAGCGGTAGAAGAGGAGGTACAGACACTGCTACGTTTCAGCTGTTAATATTTTAATGTCTTCTGTTATTGTAGTGTTTGTATTTGTACACAGAGCAGGTACTGTGTCCATTTAACAGGTTTTATTGTGTCTGAGTGATTTTTAGATCGTCACAAATGGTTAATTGTAAAACGAAAAATCCTGCTTAGAACCTCAAATACGTTCAAGCTGGCCTCGCTAATTGTGTTTTTAATTAGCACTTTTATTTATGTAGAATTTTTCACACTAAAAGAAGATTTAAACCATTTAGTCGAGTGAAGTCAGTTTGTTCGCTGGTTCCAACAGAGATTCTGTTTTACATTGTTATAAAGTAAATATCTCTGACTTTTGGACTGTTGGTCACACAGAACAAGATGTGAAATGACAGCTTGGACTTTTTTATACCTCTGCACCAGCCGTGGCCGTCAGCATTATAAAATAATGGATATTGCCAGCGTGAAGTCACACCTTGGTTTGTGGACTCTGTTTTGAAGCCTCGAGTTCAGCATTTTGAAGTCGCCATCTTGGATTTTTGGTGCTAGAGTAAATTGAATTAAAAGTAAATATTCTCAGATTTTAAAATACATAAAATACAGTGGTAGGCTTTAACAAAACAAAAGACAGATGATAAAGGTGTGACCGTCATCGTACTGAATTGACAGTGCTTTAAAATAACGGCTCAGAAGCAAGGATGTCTCAAATTGTTAAAAACCTATTGCCTCAATTCCTCTCTCCTCGCTTCTCTTCCTTGCCTCCTCCGCTATCAGCTCCAGTGGGCGGAACTTAAGGCCCAGACACACCAAACCGACTTCAGAGAACTAGTGATAAAGAAACCCGACCGTTTGTCACCTCACATCGCTGCGTCTCGGCCAGAAAGTTGCACATGAACACACTGCAAAGACTACGTTCGTTCTGTGCCCGCGTGAGAGGAAATAAATCTTCACACCAGCAGACAGCGATAGTCTGTATTCGTCACTCAAGAAAGGGAAACCAGAAGACCGTCTTGACGCTAGTTAGCCAGTTAGCACATTACCAACACAATCCAATGTTGAAAGAACAGAGCATATTTACTGTGCACCAGCCATCAGGAAACCTTTCTGTTAAAGAGAAAAATAATCTGACCTTATGGAACAAGTTTGTTTTGATCTCTGTCCCTCTTGACTTTAGCTCTTTGTTTACTTTCCTCACTTCTGTTGGTCTTCTCGTGCGCTGAGCTGAATACCAGTGGGCTCTGCTGTCGCTGATGCTGATTCAACGTGCTGAATTGGCCAAAACACAAGTCAACCGGGGCTGACAGGTGGCAATGGTGTGGGACACACCCCACTGACTAGGGCAACAGGTGCTCACTGACAGCCAAACATTGACCCACGGCAAACCGTCTGCTTGGTGTGTCAGGGCCTTTAGACGCGAGGAACGGAGGCAAGGAAGGGAAACAAGCTTGTACAAATGGGAAAGTGTAATAGGCCTCCAGTGACATCCAGTTTACCAAGTAATAAAGTGTACAGGAACCAGAGTTGAGAAATCAAAGCACTGTGGGACAGAGTCTACAAGATGAGTGAAGAAGAGGTGGCGCTTAAAAAGGTAGCCTGTACAAGTTTTTTTCCTGGCCAACATGTTAAAACAAGCCTTATTTTGAAAATAAAAACCTATCCTATAATACCTTAACACTTAAATGATGACCCTTCTTTAATTGTGCGGTGCCTTTCCCTGCAGAACACGTCACTGTATCTTTAAAAAGGTTTTGTCCTGAAACAGGTGTTTGAAAAGGGGAGACGTCTTTGTAATCAGGGTTATATTATCTTTGGACTAACACCATAATGAAAAGATAAAATCAGTAGTTTCTGAGATGGTCGTTTAATCTGTTTTACACTTCCTTTACTCCACATGCGTAAAAGCTGTCTCACCTCTCGTTCTCCGAGTTTTTCATGTGATCTATTAAGTTTCTGTTGTTCAACAGGAAGGGTCGACGGCGGTGGATGAGTCAGTACGGCTCGTTCGTCTGGAGCAGAGTCTGATGGCGCTGTGGGAGCGTGTGGAGGCTGGAGGTCAGCGGGCGGAGCAGAGGCACATGGAGGTCCTCCGGCTGTACTCCGACCTGCAGCAGCAGCAGCTGGTCTCTGATCAGAGCGACAGAGAGGCTGTGGAGCCCTGGATGAGCAGGCCTGGTGGAACAGCAGCTGGACCAGATCAGGAGACAACTGGACGAGGAGAGACGGCACAGGGAGCAGGTACTGGACTCATCAGCTCTGAGCAGAGATATCCGCAGAGAAGGAGGAAGTATGCAGATGCTTTACTGCAGTACAAGTACTAATACTACTCTGTGAAAATCCTCCACTACAAGTAAAAGTCCTCCACTCAGAAACTTACTGAAGTATGTATCTGCAAAATGTACTCAAAGCACTCTGATGTTTTTACATGAATATTACTGCAGCATTAATGAGTATGTTGCATGGATACTTTTTGTTTTGAGTCGTGAGCAGCTTTACAGAGCATGATGGGAGTCTGTGTTTGTGTCTGTAGTCTCGGCAGCAGGATTTGTTGCAGCGGCAGAGTCAAGAGTCTCGTCTGGATCAGCTGGAGCTGCAGCTGCAGACACTGGCTGCCAGAGCAGAGGTACACCGCGTGAACATGATCGGAAAAACACCTCATTAACTCTTTAAGATGGACTGTCCTGTCACCCTTAGGCTACTTTTAACCTCATTTAGGCTCATTTTAGTCACATTTAGCCTACTTAGAATAACGTTTAGCCCAATTATAATCATGTGTAGTCTACTTCTAATCACATTTAGCCTACTTTGAATAACATAGTCTACTTCAAATCACATTTAACCTACTTTGAATAACATTTAGCTTACTTTTAATTGCACTTAGTCTACTTATACTTGCACTTAGTCTACTTTTAATCACATTTAGCTTACTTTTAATCGTACCTAGTCTACTCAATCGCACTTAATGTACTTTTAATCGCATTTAACCTACTTTGAAGAACATTTAGCTTACTTTTAAATGCACTTAGTCTACTTTTAATTGCATTGAAACACATTAAGCTTACTTTAAATCGCGCTTAGTCTACTTTTAATCGCACTTAATCTACTTTTAATTGCATATAACCTACTTTGAATCACATTTAGCCTACTTTTAATCACAGTCTACCTTTTATCGCACTTAGCTTACTTTTAATCAAATTTAACCTACTTTGAATTACATTTAGCTTACTTTAAATCACACTTAGTCTACTTTTAATCGCACTTAGTCTACTTTTAATTGCACTTAGTCTACTTTTAATATCATAGTCTACTTTTTATCGAACTTAGCTTACTTTTAATCAAATTTAACCTACTTTGAATCACATTTAGCTTACTTTAAATCACACTTAGTCTACTTTTAATCACATAGTCTACTTTTAATCACATGTAGCCCACTTTTAGTAACATTTAGCCTCTTAGAATAACGTTTAGCCCAATTATAATTATTGTAATCATGTATTGTCTACTTCCAATCACACCTATTCTACTGTTAATAACGTTTGGCCTACTTATAACCATGTTTAGCCTACTTCTAATTACATTACTCTTCTTTGGATAACATTGAGCTGATTTTAAGTCACAATTAGCATACTTATTATTACCTTTTTCATGTTTAGCCCACTGTTAATGTTTAGCCTACTTTTATTTATATTTAGCCTACTTTCAATCACATTTAGCCTACTTTTAATAATGTTTAGCCTACAACAAATCGCATTTAACCTACTTTAAATAACATTTAGTTTACTTCTAATTGCGTTAACCCTACTTCTAATCACATCTAGCCTGCTTTTAAATCACATTTCGCCTACTTTCGTCACATTTAATCTGTTGTCATCATATTTAGGCTACTTTTAATCACATTACACTGTTAGAGAATCTCCAGTGTGTGTTGTGTAGACTTCAGGACAGTTTGGTGTATTGGTTTTACAGGAGGTGCAGCGGAGAGGAGATGCTGCTACGACAGTCTCACCCTCACTGACAACACTTCCTGTTGCTGTCAGGTAACCTTCATCCTCCCCTTCATCTTACAGTCAGCTGTTGACAAACCAAAAGAACACAACGTCCAACTTTTGTTTTCCCTCTTAAGTTAACTGAAAGAAGGTGTGAAAGCTGTGTACATGCTGTCACTTTGAGCTTCTCCAATGTTGGACTGTAGTTTGTTTTTTGACTTTCTCTAGTAGTGGTGTAGATCGTCAGTCCCATGATGCCTTGCTGGCGGAGGTTGCGCGGTTGGAGGCGGCTTTGGAGGACGTGAGGCGGGATGTTGAGGGTCTGTCTGGATGTCAGGACGGCTGCGGAGGACTCGACAGTATCCAGCAGACGGTAAGAGAGAAGAGGCACTCAGTGTTAGAGAGGTTATCCATGTTAGCGCGCAGGGCTGTGTGGAGCTGATCAGAGACTGCAGAATATTTCCATATGCTGTTGAATACAGACATTTCTATTAAACAATAACGGCACGAACAAAGCTCAACTCATTCTGTGACCAACACATTGCATTTACTCTTGGAGCTTCACAATAAAAGCCCGCCGGCTGCCTCACTGGCAAAACTATTAATATGAAGCAGCAACAAGAAATATTTGGGTCCAGTTACTTTTAACACATTACTAATTTTATCTTTGTGTTTTAAAATTTCCAGATTATTAGTTTTTTGGCATCTCTTCAAAGTGAAATATGTAAAATCTTTGTTGCGGAGATGATCCTGTTTCTGTTTCTCACCTTACCTTTGTGTCCTCTGTCAGATTTCAGAGCAGGTCTCTGCTCAAGTCCGTGAGGAGGTTCGGGTTCTGCTCTATGGCAACCAGCTGACGACGGGGGGCGATGCATCTGCAGACGCTGGCCTTCCAGAGTCACTCCTCCAGTGGCTGTCCCAGCAGTACGTCAGCGGGACCGACCTGCAGGCGTCACTGGCCTCTCTGGAGCTCAGCATCCTGCAGAACATCAGCCTGCAGCTGGAGCAGCATCGCAGCGAGGAAACGGTCAGAGAAGCCGTCCTGCAGGCTACCGAGGCTGCAGGGGCTGCTGTAACTCAGGAGGTGAGGCGGGGTCTGATAGTTATTTTACAGTCTGCAAGACGTGAATCAGATTCAAAGCTAAAACGTTTATTAAAGTCTTGAAATGCCTTCAAACTAATTTTATTCTTGAAGTACCTGTTAGTTAATTATAGAAGCCAACTTTCCGTCAGCGTCATCATGTGGACCTTTTTAAAAAACAACAGTTTTCAAGTTTAAAAAAATAGTTTTAAAATTTATCCATCCATTTTCTGATGCTTATCAGGGTCCTGCTTGCTGTAATGTGATATTAAACTACATCTTATTTATCTTATAAAGGTCTTTTAAAAGTCTAATTAAACTCGATGATCCTGCAGACACAATAAGTTGTTTGGAGGTCTCATGCATGTAGATTGCTGCTTTAGTTCCTAAGAGTTCACTGTTCGCTCTTCCCTTTCAGGACGTGCATGTAATTGTGAAGAATGCCCTGCGCCTGTTTTCACAGGACCGGACCGGCCTGGCGGACTATGCTCTGGAGTCTGGAGGTCAGCAACAGAACACCTCAGTGTGTTTATATCTGATAATGACACTTGGTGAATGGTAAATGGAGCTGCACTTGTACGCCGCCTTTCCAGTCATCCGACCACTAAAAGCGCTCTTTACACTATGAGTCACATTCACCCATTCACATCACATTCATACACTGGTGGCCGAGGCTTGAACCAACATGCTGGTTGAATCAGTGTCTGAAATCTCCACCTGCAGCTGTAATCCACAACTGACAGGTGTTTGTCTGCTGTCGTCCTGCAGGGGGCAGCATCCTGAGCACTCGCTGCTCGGAGACGTACGAGACGAAGGCCGCTCTGCTCAGTCTGTTCGGGTTTCCACTGTGGTATTTCTCTCAGTCTCCTCGAGCTGTCATCCAGGTAACACACCTGTAATACAAGACACCTGTTGTCATATGTGTTGGTGTAGTTACATTATGTTTCTTTCATTTCAATATTTTTTTTATTTTTTGTTTTTATCTGCGTTTGCTGCAGACTGTCAGGTTCATTCACATCCATCTAATAAAAGTGGTGGAAATATTTCGAGCCTCATGTTAAAGTCCCTGAAGCAAAAGTATTCTGAGCTTCATGAGTTGTAGGATTTTTCTCCGGTTACATTTTAGTTGTGAAAGAGTTGCATGAAAACACCAAAAATCAATTTTCCATTCAACACTTTAGTTAATATTTGTTTACCAAAGTTAAATCAAATTCCTGTCATCAGTTGTTGCTGTGTGCACACCTGAGTATATGACAGGTGAGAAAAGCAGAATTTGACTTGGAATGAGAGAACTGGCACACTGACCTTCAGCAGATTTAATCTTAATCCTGCTGCTATCAAAGGTTGATGTAAAATATGAAGCTGCAGCTGTGTGTCTCTGACCTGCGCCTCCTGCAGCCAGATGTCCATCCAGGAAACTGCTGGGCCTTCAGAGGCTCCACGGGCTTCCTGGTGATCCGCCTCTCCATGAGCATCCTCCCCACCGCCTTCTCCCTGGAGCACATCCCCAAAAGCCTGGCACCCAGCGGGACTCTGCACAGCGCGCCGCGAGACTTCAGCGTCTATGTAAGACAGAGACGCTGGCAGCATCACCGATGCTTTAGGAAGATGGATGTTCAGTGTCTGTTTATTTTTGTCTTCAGGGTCTGGATGATGAGAGTCAAGAGAGAGGGAAGCTGCTGGGCACCTACACCTACGACGAGGATGGAGAAGCTCTGCAGACCTATGCCGTCACTGTGAGTAATGATTCTGCTGTTTATCATGCACACAAATGTTAAAGAACCTCAACTGGAAAATGACCAAATGAAGAAGCCTCTTTATTTGGCGTATGCACAATTTTAGACAGACGCAGGCGTTGGCAATGAACTTTGTTGTCAGGCTCTGTCCAGCAATGCTGCTTCAATATGTGTGAAAAGAAAAACACACAAATACAGATAAGAATCCAAGACATAAAGTCAATTCAATGCCTTTGTTGTCATTGCATAGCAGTACAACAAAATGTTATGATCTGTGGGCTAATACACATAAAAACAGCAGAAGACTATAAACAAGAACCAGCACAATGAGACACATGAAATACACTGTGGGTGATTCAAATGATAAATAAATATTATTACGACACCAAATAGGGCAGAAGTTAGAATATAGAAATAACATTCAATATATCGGATTTGTATCTTTAATGTGTTTTGTTTATTAGATTGCTGTTCGATTGGTTTGTGTTTTTCTGCTCATTTTGGGTGCAATTTTTCATTTTTTGTCGTATTTTTCTACATTGTTAGCTCAGTTCTTTTGTCTCTTTTCCCTTTTTTGTTTGTTTGTCGAGAGGTTGACGAGAGGTCTGTCGTATAATGGTGTGTTCACACAGAATGTTACTGCGCCATGAAAAACGCTTGCTTTGCGAAGACGCAAACGGACGTGAATGACATGAAAATTGTGGGAGCTGACATTTTTTTTGTGATGCTTCGTCGTGAAAACCTATCAACACAGATACAACAGATCTGTTTGAGATTGTCCCTGATGTTACTGAGAATCATGTATTAAGGACAAATGTGTTGTTGCCGTCTGTGGGCCCCCGGAGCTCTACGGTTCAACGTCAGTGAAAAGTGAGTGTATCTGTGACTTATGAAAGCTTTTTTGTTCTGTTGCTCATTAGGAAAATGCTCTGAGTAATTTAAGTTTTGTCCTTTCTTGTGGAAGGTAAACGGCACAAGGTGTGAGGTGGGAAAACACTACACGTGGAATATTGGAAAAATAAAGTGTGTTGTCGCCTTGGTTTGTGCTGCATCAGAGCACACAGCTTCTGTGTTCACTGTGTTCACATCACTTGTTCCCAGCTGTCAGTTGTAATTTACTATGAACCAAGTTAGCTGTTAGCGGCCTACCCCAGTTAGTTAGCACAACAATTAGCACAGCAGTTAAAGCCAAACATTCATCAACTTTGAAAGACTCCAGAATATCCTTGAGCGGCCTTATTTGCGCTGGTAACATGAGGCCAAAATTCGCTTTGTGTTGGGTGTGAACACACCGTAAGACTGTGGCTTCTTGACCTCACCTAAAACATGTCTTGTCTTTCATTATCTGGATTTTATGCAGTCCTGTGTGTACTTCAAATAAAATAATATTGATACATAATAATGACGTTAGTACTCACGTTAAATAGGGCTCGTTATCATTTCATTTTAGTGTAGATTTAAAAACATTGTTTTTAAATTCGATCAGTACCAGATGATTTTCACCCAGATTTTTGTGCCCCTGCATCTTAAACTTTGCTGTTAGAAAACCATGCTGTTCACAGCAGCGACCCAGGATTGTAGACATGCTGAGGTCCACACAGCTCTTGTTTTCAACACTGTATTTGTGTCCGGCATCTTTAAACTCTTTCTGCCACAGAAAACTTAAGTTAATAGCCCGGTCTGGTATTTGCTTTAATCACTGAAGTCAGCCACTGTGTATATGTGGACAGGCATCCCTTCATCATGTCATCTTCCTGTTTTAGCAACAATGTCTTTTAAAACTTTTTCTCACCAAATATTTTTTGACATATGTTTTTGCTCAGTGTGGCTAAACAACTTTGTCAGGACATTTGGGGAGGGGGGGGGGGGGGTTTAAGAGGTTTCATACATCCAAAGAACTTTGATAAAAATGGAGTGCTTTGCGGTGTCAAGGGCAACGGTGTCTAAAGCCCCGTTTCCACCAAACACATTCAGTATATTACCTTTGGAACCAACAGTAACCCTTCAGACATGGTACTTAGACCCCAGGTGCATTTAGCATTTCCACTGCAAACAGTTCTCTCAAATTTGGGTGGGGTTATTGTCACTCACGGATCCGTCCAGCACTCCCTGTATTTCCTCATCAGCGGTGACACATCAATTGGTACCATCCACAACTTTCCACAGTGGACACGGAAAAAAAGTGTACCGAGTTGAACTGTACCGTCAACATTCAACGTTCAACATTTAATTGGGACTTGGCTTTAAGTTGAAGTTTTCTGATCATTTATATTTTAGAAAAGGCTTTTATATGGTTAAACTTAAAGTGTGCCAACACGCTGACGACACCCAACTCTGTCTTTCACGTCCTGTGTTTTCCTGGACAGGAAGAGAATGACCAACCCTTCCAGATTATCGAGGTCAAAGTGTTGTCCAACTGGGGGCACCAGGAGTACACCTGCATGTACCGCTTCAGAGTGCATGGGACACCAGCAGACGCCTGAGGACGCTGCAGACACTCAGTCCCATTATTTAATACACAAACTGTTTGGAGAGACGGCAGAGACCCATCGATGACTTGTTGTCTTTCACACAGTCACCTCCCCGCTAACTCGCTGCTAACTGTGCCTGAGACTCCACAGTGACAAAAACAAGACAGTCACTTCCTTCATCCCTTCCAGGCCAAATGTGATCTGAGTGTCGTCAGTTTCCTGTGGAAAGAGGACACGCTCACAGCTTATGTGTGATGTGTATATTTTTTCTGTCAATAGTTAATATTTTTATATAAGTGTTTTGAGTTTTGTATTTGCTGTGTTAAAGGTCCTTCATGTTTTAGAGCGTTTTTCTATTATCTGTCACATTATTGCGATGCAGTAATGCAGGTGTGAGCAGGAAATGAAGTCCATCTCATTACATTTATCAAAAGGCCATGTGTGTGTGTTCTGTAGTGGTTGGCTGTAAATGTTCTTCCTGTCTTTACTGGTAGTGGAAGGGATCCCATTCTCAATCTTTTAATTTCAGCTTCAGCAGATTGAGATGGTTGAATCGGGAATCTTCCAAAGTCTTGGTCTTTTCAGAACAAAATGTCTCCTGTGTTTTCACATTTATTGTTTCCTTGCTGAGCCAAGTTTAATGAACAGTAACACGAAGAAAGAATTTCCGACCAATAATAAACTGGACAAAAATGTCTGGATTTAAAGGAACTCGAGGAGGGGATGGACAGGAGGAACAGTTACCAGCATAATACTACCAAATCTACGTATTGGCATGTGAGTATTGTTTTCTTTTGTTAAATGTGAACCTTTCCTTTTTAAAATGTCTGTTGCATTCAAACACACTGTAGCATTTGAAAGTGAATTTAATGCAAGAAAAGTCAAATTATCTGCTTCACAGTTACACACGTGACTTATTGTTTCTCTCCTCCTGTCGTCTTCTCTAACAGTAAAGTCCATCAGTGTATTGCAGCTGATCATCAGATATCAGAGTGTCTTTGAACGCACCATCAGGCAGGGTTTTCATAATGACTCTAGCTCACAGCTGCAGCACTGAACAATGATAACGATATTGCTTTTACAAAAAAAGGATACATGATTTACTGTTCTGATGAAAAGTTTCAAAAGGGGAAGGAAAAGAAAATTACTACTCAAATGAAATTAAAATATTTTTGCACTAATTGACTCACCTGCACTGAAGCCTGCTGTAAAATTCAGTTTTATTTTTGTCTTCAGCTTCATGAAACGTATTTTTTTTTATTTTTTATGAAGGACTGTTGTAAAATATTTTGGGACCACTTTATTTTTACATAATACATAATTTTGTGTTTTTTGTATGTGATTTCAAGCTGGACGTAATAAAGATGTGAAATCTGAAGTTTTTATTAAAGCGTGAGAGAGCTGGTGTCTGAACGGAAATTTATATTTTCCAGGATTTTGAAAGAGTCTGTTTTTTTCCGTTGAAGTTCTGATTTTTGGTTCAGTTTGTCTGTTAGCCGGATTATCTGGAAAAAATTACTTTGAAATCTGCGGCCATGAATCAAAAAGCAAGTGATTAGTTTTTTTTTACTTTTTCCTCTTGGATTCGCATCATATTATTATCATGTTTTTCTCGCCCCTGGACGCAGACTGACCAATCATAACGTATCATTGGGCCGGCTCAGACCAACAACACAGCTGTACTCCATTGACTCTGACGCTGGTAATCAGTCTGAACTCAGATCAATTTTCTGACATAGATGAAAGTTTAGTTTGAAACCAATGGGAATGTCATTATTTCTGCAGGTATTTTGTTATAAACTCCAAAAAACCTTAAAAAAAGTGACTTTTCATCTAGCACTACCGTCAGATCAACATTTTAATGGGTTCGAGGATCACCAAAGTCAGTAGGATTTATCAGGCTGTGCTTTGCACTGTTACTACATTTTCCGACAAAATGTTATGCACCAAAATTTGTTCATATCCTATTTAATCATGAACCAGTAATTTTTTGGTAATCTGGATATATTGATGTTTTCAGCACCTTGCCAAGACCAAGCCAGGTAGAGCAGTAGCTATTGTGAATCAGGGACTCTGACATTAAAAGATTTACACACACAAATAAGTCACAACTTTAGTGGGGTATATATAGATATTTATTTATTTATTTATTTATTTATTGACAATACAAGATGAGCAGTGATGCATAGCTGAATATAGGCTGTACTGACTAGGATAATCATGTCTAATAATAAATCAGGAACACTGTCAAACTGACGATTAATGATCAATAACTCAATAACCAAAGCATATATAGACTTGATGGGCAACTGATTACAAGCATTATGTATTATTAGACTAGAAATCAAGCTCATGTTATGAAAAGTGACTGATATGTAGGGACTGGAAGAGAAGAAGTTTTGTACAGAAGTGTTCAGGACTTTCTGAACAACCAAAGTACACGGAGGATTCAAGCACAACACACTGCAATTTAAACTGTACAAACTGATTGATCAGTCGAAATCTCTGCAATTAGTTAATGGCAGGTTACCATGGTTAGCAAATGATTTGCATAATATACAGATCGTTTATTATAATCGCTTCCTTTCCGATGAGCAGATGGATTTAAAGGTCTAGTGTGTAGGATTGAGTGGCCTTCCTCTTCTATAGAAGGCAGTATCTGTCCAGTTTAGGAGTTCCTCCACTATCTTACAATGTCCTCAGTCTGAGTCAACAGTTCTCTTCTTCAGCTGGAAACAGCCTGGGCTAAGCTCTGCCTCCCCCTCCTGAGTTGTCTGATTATCTGCCAGAACCTTGACTGAAAGTCCTTCTCCATGGCCTACCCCGATCTCCACCCACACAGTTCTTGCCTCAGCGACCACAGAAGCTGCAGTCCTGCTGGTATATCTTCAAGTAAATAGTCTTGTTCACTGCTGATGTCCACCAGCAGATTCTTTGGTTGCCACCACATCAAGCACAGATGACCTTCTTCGCAGAACTTTGAGCATTTGCGTTCTCAACAAGGCCCACCTAGACTCCATGTTCCCAATGGCCATCGGGCCACAGTAAATTTAATAAAGATTAGAAAGAAGTTGTGGTGATGGCAAATAAGCAATAGTTAAGGTATGGGAAAGATTGTTTTGGTTATTAAAAAGGCAAATTTTCGTTGAAGGTCTGTGACAGGACAAACTCTAGTCCTCTTGCATGAAAGCATGCACTACATGCCCATCCACCACCCCGACCTCCATGTACTTACTTCCCATCTTGCTACGTAACGGTCAGACTACTGACTATACTGGCACTGAACGAAATCTCTAGATGCAGAATTGTCCAACATTGCCTTGATTCATTGTGAAACTACTTCAAAAACCTGGTTGTATTATCACTTGAGTCTGAGAGGAGAGATCTTCTGTTATCTCTTCCTGCGGTTATTCCAGCAGTAGTTTGACAAGGATTTTAAATGGTTTATCAGATGGTCCCTTTAGAGTTGATGGACAGTTGTTTGGCAGGTGAGAAATCTATTTAGATGTGAGATGAGCTCTTTGGAGGTCCTCCTCTTCTGCCTGGGCTCCTTCCTCTTCAGCCAATCCTCCTTCAGCTCTGAAAACATGGAGGTTGTAATAATCCACCTCGATGTTCTCCTGTGGCCCTGGCCTCTGCCCCCTGGTGGCCTGGAGAGTCATGACAGCACACAGACATGAGTTATTGCATCACTACTCTCTTCAGTTCAATACACACAATCTGAGAGCTTTGTTTGAGCCAGTCCTCTAATCAACAGAGATGTGTACGGCACCTTGAAGATGAAATAGATGACAGTGATGGACAACAGCAGAATCAGCGGCAGGGCGACCAGTCTGATGATAAAATCTGCTGGATCTGATGAAACACATTCACAGACATCACATCAGATCTCACGAGTACAGCTGCTCCCGTCAACCTCAAACTTCAATTACATTAAATCACCTAAAATCACTCGGAAGTTAACTAAAGTTACTGTGAGGGGATGAATTAAAGCCTGCTGATTCTCTCCTTAATGCGCTTGTCTGGTTGAAATGAAATCAACATCTTCACATAAAACCACAGGAGCTTGCTTAAAGGGGCAGATTGCCACAGTTTGAAGCATCAAGGAATAAGCTCACTTCTCTACCCCTCAGGATGCTATTGTCCTGGATAACTTTACAGTTCAGATCAGAAGAAGGACGATACTGGAAGATCACTGCCATAGATGATTAGTGCTTCTCAAGGTCAAGGAAGGATCCTTAAATGGCTGAATTTAAGGAGGCTATGTCATTGAATTTGGCCGAAGGACTCTTCCAATGTCACGGATCCCTTGAATTCTACCGAGGACCAAGTCTTTCCTTCAGAGTTTTCAAGGATGCATGTGTGTATTCTTAGCTGGCATAAACTACTCACCATACTTTGTGCACAATTTGCCAGAATTGAAGACAGACTCTCTTTAAGGACGCACATCTGGGCACTCACTTGCCTATTCCAATGTGTGTTCACTAAATGCAAGGAGGGATCTTGCCTAGCCTCTGTAGGACCCAAACGGAAGGACCCGTTCTATCAAGGAAGCATCCTTGACTTTGAGAAGCACCAGATGTCACTGATGGGCTTACGTGAACAGGTGAGCTCCAGGATGGAGGAAGACCAGGACAATGATGTAACACACTCCCTCAGAGCAGATCCAGAGTGAACACAGTCAAAGTTGATCTTCCATGCAGAACTGTTGGAGGAGTCCTCTCTCCTTCCTGCTGAAACAGCAGAGCCACAGTCCAGCTTTCTGCAGAAGGCAACTGCTGATGTCAGAGTCCAATCAGAGCCATCCACTGGTCTCCAGTCTCCCTGTTTCACCTCCAGTGTTCCAGTACAGTGACTGGATCCTCCCACCAACCTGACAGGATCTGAACAGAAACCAGAGAGTTATCAGTAAAAGAACAAAGTGAGTTACATTATAACAGAACTGAACCAAATCAAAGCTGCAGCTCCTCTTCTACCTGAGCAGGTGAGTCCAACAGCTTTGCCAGATGAGCAGTTGTTTCTATCTGAGTCTGAGCTTCTACAGTCCAGGAGAGCAGACTCATTGCCTCCACACTGGAACTCTCTGGTCCACACTGGAGCCTCCACTTCTTCATAGAGCACCCCCTGGAGGACTGATGGAGCCCCACAGCGCAACTCCCTACAGACCACCTCTGCATCCTGCTGGTCAAAGTCATCTTCACACACTGAAGACCACGACTGGTCGGACTGGTTAGACTTCACCTCCAGTCGTCCTGAACACAGATTAGTTCCGTTCACCAGCCTGACAGAGTCTGGAGACAGAGAGAAAATTTACATTTTAAAAAATTATACGTATTTGTGACTATTGATACTATGAACAAGACAGGATACATCTCATCAGACACTTTACAGATTCACATATTTCCAATCCATCAATTCAGGAGCTCTGATACACAAGCAGATCCCAAAAAGTGCAGCCTGGAAGATCTTAAGATTAACAACAAGAATTTTGATACAAGCATATCCTGGAAAGATTACTGTCATAGATGATGTAACAGACTAGCTTACCTAAGCAGGTGATCTCCATGATGGAAGAAGAGGAACTTGGTGTTACACAGTCTCTCAGGGTAGATCCAGCCTGAATGCAGTCAGCATTGATCTTCCATGCAGATTTGTTCAAGGACTTATTTCTTATTCCTGCTGAAACAGCAGAGCCACAGTCCAAGTCTCTGCAGACGACAGCTGCTTCCCTCAGAGTCCAGTCAGAGCCATCGACTGGTCTCCAGTCTCCTCGTTTCACCTCCAATGATCCTGCACAGCGACTGGATCCTCCCACCAACCTGACAGGCTCTGAACAGAAACAAGAGTGTCATCAGTAAAAGAATAAAGTTAATTTCATTACAACAGAAATGAACCAAATCAAATCTGCAGCTCCTCTTCTACCTGAGCAGGGATGCTTTTCATTGTGCTAACTTATGCTTCCCCATGTCCTCTCTCCTTGAATGACCTTCTTAACTGTTCCCCCTGCCCCATCATGGAGGATCTTCCAACCATTTAAGTGCAACTTGAGGAGAGGAGTTAGGAGGCTTCTGAAAAATATTAGAGTGAGGAAACACAGGTGTATCCTGTGTTTCCACTTTTATTAAGAACCATGACGTATAAATGCTGCACCTCCACATGTGGCTCAATGACTGACACTACTTAAGACTGAAACGATGGAACCAAGGATTTCTCATTTGGCAGCTTAGCCTCCTCCATCTTCATGTCTCTTACTTACTTCTCTCTCTCACATCCTTACTGGAAGGACGTGGGGGAAACAAGGAGAGATGCCAACATTATGAAAAGAACCCATAGTGAGTCCAACAGCTTTGCCAAGTGAGCAAGATTTTTAATTATTTGATGTAAAGCTGTGCATCTTACCCAGCTGCTGCACATCAGGTGGGCTGCTGACTAGATTTATTCATCTCCATTCATTAATAAGTATCGTGCTTTGTCGTCGCAGGTGCCTCGCAGGAGGAATTGCCAAACAGCAGCAAGGGCCTCCGCACACAATAAACACACAACATAGTATATCCTACTTGTGGCAAGGTGCCCTTAAGGAAATGGCCACATGGTAGTTTGTCTACTGCCAATGCTTGCATAGTAGATTCCTGCATCACACTCTTACTTTTGATGTGGTTTTACTTGGGAGTTTGTTATTGTCACTCCCCACTACCTACTGAGCTGAGCCTGGTGTCAGGTCAGAGCCTAGATTTCAAACAATGTCTATATTCTACATTCAGAACACATGGAGGGTGACATACTGTATTGAAGAAGCCACACAAACACGAGGAATTACATCAGTAGTACTGTCAACAAGATGATTCTGATACAAACATATCCACATCTGTCATGCTGCTGAGCAGACCTCTGTTTCTCTGCACTTCATACCAAATAAAAAGATTCTAACTAAGAACATGTCACAGTAAATTCATACTGAGAAACAGGAAAGATAACTGTCATAGATGATGTCACAGATGGGCTTACCCAAGCAAGTGATCTCCAGGATGGAAGAGGAGGAACCTGATGTGACACACTGTCTCAGGGAATATCCAACCTGAATGCAGTCAGGATTGATCTTCCATGCAGATGTGCTGAAAGACTCTTTTCTTATTCCTGTTGACACAGCAGAGCCACAGTCCAAGTCTTCACAGGCTATAGCTGCTGATGTCAGGTTCCAGTCAAAGCCGTCCACTGGTCTCCAGTCTCCTCGTTTCACCTCCAGTGTTCCAGTACAGAGACTGGATCCTCCCACCAACCTGACAGGATCTGAACATACCAAGAGAGACATCAGTAAAAGAACAAAGTGAGTTACATTAATCAAAGCTGCAGCTCCTCTTCTACCTGAGCAGGTGAGTCCAACAGCTTTGCCAGATGAGCAGTTGTTTCTATCTGAGTCCGAGGTTCTACAGTCCAGGAGAGCAGACTCACTGCCTCCACACTGGAACTCTCTGGTCCACATTGGAGCCTCCACTTCTCCATAAAGTGCCCCCTGGGGGACTGAAGGAGCCCCACAGCCCAACTCTCTACAGACCACCTCTGCATCCTGCTGGTCAAACTCATCTTCACACACTGAGGACCACGACTGGTTTGACTGGTTTGACTGGTTAGTCTGGTTTGTCTGGTTTGACTTCACCTCTAGTCGTCCTGAACACAGACCAGCCCCATTCACCAGCTTAACAAACACTGAAACAGATGACAGCACATAAACCTGCATTTTTAAAATATGTACAATAGAGTAACATAAAATAATATAATACAAAATAAAATAAAAAAAACAGCTATTAGTATTTGAAAATTCCTTACTTTGGCATCGTCTTTTGTTAGCATGAAGAATGACACTGTTGTAGACAGCACTGTACGATGAACAAAAACAAGATCTACTACCTTAAACTGGGTTTTGGGGTAAACTATACATCAGGGTCTGTCAAGCTGGATTGCCTGGGAGCTAAGATCAGTGATTTTGGACTCTTAAAAACGTTCAGTCTTAGCGTCATTTCTGAAACAACGTCATCAATCCATAGGCTAGAGGAGACGATCCTCATCATGATAGTGATTCTATTTGCCATTGCTTTGACCCCGATTGTCAAGTCAGCGGAGATGGAGTATGGAGTGTGCTGATATCCAGCAGCCTACATCAAGGCTCAAATGGATGACTTTATTGTTAACACATTGGTGCCACAATCCAGATGGGATTTCCAGGGTCTTGAGACATATCACCTGGACCCAGCTGACTTTTAAATCTGCAAAATCCAGGACCATGGTCTTGACAGTGGAGAAGGTGACTGCAAAGTTTTGCTTGAAGGCATCCAGATCCTGTCTTAGCAAAGTCTACATCATCAAGGACAAAGCAGTACTCAAACAGATCAGTCACTTCTTGTAGCGGTGGCTGGGACTACCACAAAATCTGATCAGTATCACTGAAACAGTGACGTTGGGATGGGCAAGCCTTGGCAGCATATCAAGATTTTGCTAGGAAAGAGTGCAAGGGAAGAAGAGGGGTCACATAATCCAGGAAGACATAAATGCAGAGGTGGGGCAAGCTTTTGCCAAATGGATCGTAGTAGGGATGAAGGGGAAGGACATGTGGACCCATTGGGAGCAAGCTGTTGACAGAGAGATTATTTTGTCCTGAATACTTTGTTCCTGATCCTGTCAGTTTACAACATCCTCTCTAGCCCATCCAACCTCAGATGTGTTGGACTGGTGTCTGAAGTTTGACCTAGGAAGGCAGCTCAAGGTCCAAGACACCACTACAGAGACCACACACTGGCCAAAACCTGGTTTTGATGGTGAAAAACAAAAAACGAAAAGGCAATTGGTTCTACTGAAATTAACTTTCTAAGGAAGACTGTTTAGAGGAGGCCTTCAAGAGAAAGACAGTCAAGAACACAGACCTAATAGACGAGCACCAGAGCTGAAGATGGTGTGTCTGTTGAGGTTGGCTGCAGTGACTTCATTGGCAAGTCCCTATAAAGGACATTCAAGCTCTTTGGAAGACAAGTACATCTAACTGGAGGATTCCTAAACACTGGCAGGTGTTTAACAGCTTTAAAATCTTGATACCTTGATTCTGATACCAGCAGATCAGTGTAGTGTGAACATGTATAGTTGTTTATTGATGACAGTTTACCTGAGCTATTAGCGCTGTTGCAGATGTTGATGGTGAGGTTGTCAACGATGTCCAGGAGAAATGGGAAAGCCTTTACAAAGTACACGTGAATTTCGTCAGGATCTGAGGCGATGGACCTCAGCTCATTCTCGTCGGCATTCTTCACTCCTGAGAGAAAAATATAGTGTTAATAACTATGTTGAAAAATGGGACTCCAAACAAAGAAAAGTAATTGACTGGCAAAGTAATAAATTTGTGGTTTTCTGATACCTAAACTAAACATTTGAAAAGCCATACTGGTGGTTGTGCATATTTAATTCCATTAACTATAAATCATATGTATTTTAAACTACTGTTGACTATCTGCCAAAGCATGTCCCATGTTTTTAGCCTGACTTTCTTCTTTGTGCAGTCGTTGGTTTTAGTTCAGTTTGGTTCACTACTATAATCAAACCACAACGACTAAAATTAGTCTGACTCGATGTTCATCACATAAAGACATTAACTGATATGAATGATAAATGCTGTCATTTTACATCTTAAGGAATGAGCTAGCTAACATTTCTATTTCTGATGAGTTTAAAATAGAATATTAAATTCATATTGATGTCACTTATGTTATATGTGTATTAAGTATTGTAGTTTCAGAACATTTCAGAACTTGTTCTCATTTTACAAACTTTTCTGAGGCTGGTCTGTTATCTCATTATTCAAACTGAAAGTCAGTCACCAATGGCGTAGACCTCAATTCCAGCGTCCTTCAGGTTCTGTGAGGGAGGGAGTGTGATGTCTGCGGACTTTCCATCAGTGATCAAGACAGCAATTTTTTGGGCGTCTGCTCGCATTCCCACATTGGGTTTAAAGCTGTGATGGAGGATGAAGTCCAGAGCACGTCCTGTATGATGGATCAAAAAGTGTAGTGTTGTGAAGTTGGAGTCATTTCAGTCGCTCCTTGTTCCAGAAGTAAAAACTCAATTTATTTTCACAGTGACAGTTGTAACACTTTAACAACTGTGTTAAAGAATATCTGTCTTCTTTGATAACAAAAACACAAAATAACTCTGTGGAGAACTACAACTCCCAAGATGCATTTCAGTAAGAAATGTCTGATTACAGAGTTTCAAAATCATTTGTGAGCTGCAACTGTAACTATAATTCTAATCATTATTACCATAATAATATCAACATTCTTAATACTGTACTACAATACTATGCTATAATTCACATTAGTGTACACTATACTACTGGATTACTCTACTTCTGCACACATGATATTTATTGCACATCTGTCCATACTGAAAGAGGGATCCTTCCTCAGTTGCTCTTCCTGAGGTTTCTTTCATTTTTTTTCGGGGGAATTTTTCCTTATCTGTCGTGAGGGTACAAGGACAGGGGGATATCATCTGCTGTAAAGCCCTGAGACTAATTGTGATTTGGGAAATTTAGCTTTGTAAATAAAATTGAAAATTGAATTTAATTATGACAATAAAGTTATCAATATTATATTAACAGTAATAAAATTATTAGCATCCCATTTTTCATGGTAACTCTACTATCACTGCAATCAGTATAATCATTATAACAAACAGGAAAATGTTCTTTTACAACTTCATCTGAAGTCTCTTTTCTGAAGATGATTTGTTGATAATATTTTCAAATACACTGTTTTCTTAAATAATCTGTTGAGGGAGAAGATTCAATTCACACATTGCTCAAAATATACACTATGTAGGATACTATAAATACTTACGGTATTTATTTTTTTATTGTACAAAACACTGATTCACTGATTGATCCAAATACAGACTTATTATATTTTAGAGTAATATATTTGACTCCAAATTTGGGTTATGATACAACTGGAGCCTCTGGTCCCACCCCACAGGCAACATCCTGTTGAATCACCTGTGTTGGCGCCTCCTCCACTGTATGGCAGAGTTCTTATGGCCTCCAGCAGGGAATATTTGGTCTGGTGGGTATTCAGGTGCCACTTGGTCACTGGGTCTGTACTGTACTGAACCAGACCTGCAGAAAACACACAGCGATGTGAACAAGACTGACCCAGCCCTTCTTTCAAAATGACAATGACAACAACAACCACAATAGGTTTTCTTCATATTATCCAATATTTTTCCTGTTTAGCTCATGATTTGTTTTGCTCCAGCTGGTTTTGTTGTGTTGTTTGTTTTTGTGTTTGTGTGTTATTTTGGAAAGATTTGAAATGAATAAATAAATAAAAACAAAGCAAAGAACGAAAATGAAATTGTTGCAATTTCTGCCTCAGCTGTGTCAGATTGTGCCCTGCTCTTCTCTAGTTGATTCTGGTGGAGAGGTATGAAGTATAATGTAGGTAGACCAGCTACTGTACAACATTAAAATACTCCTCAAAGATCAACTCTTCATTTAATACCCAAGTTTTCATGCTTTAAGCTTTGTTGCTTCCTTACATTTGCTTCACTTAAAATCTTGAATACAAGACATGTACCTGTATTTAAATAATTTTACATTATGGTGTGAAATTTTAAGATAATAAAAAACAATAATTGTACAAACATTGCACAAAGAGTGGTTGTATAAACAGAAGAAGAAAAAGTAAGAATATTACCAATCTGGACTCTGTCTGGGCCGATGTCAAAGACGCTGACTAGTCTAGCAAGAAAAGACTTCATCAATACGAAATTTATACTGCGAATGCTCCTGGAGCTCCTGGAGTGCACCAACAGCATGATGTCCGCCTTGGCTGTGGTTTCACAGCGAGCACCTGGAGGAAAACAGAGGATTGTGGGATACGTTATGCAAAAGATGAAACATAGAAGTAAGACTAATAGTCACGTTAGCAGGCTGTGTTTAAGCACAGTGATAGTACCATACTGACACGATCACAATGCTAACATGCTAATATGTAGAGGATATACAAAATACAGTGTTCACCATCATAGTTTAGCATGTTAGCATACTTACATTGACTTCTTAGCACTAATGACAAAGTCCAGGTATTTGGTCATTTACCAAAGTATTGTACAGATTGAAATGTGACCTGATAACGACACTAGATGAAAAGTTAAGGGCAGAATAATTATTTCTTGAGGTCTGTTCTGAGGTTTACTGCAGGGCTCCATTCTTCTCTGTCTGGAATGGAATCTGTTTCTTTCTTTGCAGATGACACACAGCTCTATATCTCTGCTTCAGCAGATCTAAATCCTGTCAGCTGTCTGCGTTTAAAACAGGACAAATTGAAATTTTGGTCATCATGTAACAGGCCAAGAGAAAGATCCTCATTTCACATCCGTCAGCTCTTCTACTTCCACAGCTGCTAATCTGGGAACAAATCTTTTTATATTTGTTTAATTTTTGAAGCACACATTTGGTAAAGAAATGGCCTTTTACCACTTAAAGAACACTGACGAGTTTACAACACTTCTCTCCTTGGACAACTGGAAAAAGTAATTCACACTCTTAACCTTCTCTTGATTACTGTGATGTCCTGTTTACAGGCATTTAGCTAACCCTCGCAGACACCACTTCAGTAAAAGGAATTAATGTAAGGTTTGCCCATAAGGTAACACGGAGCCAGGAATAAGGTGGATGAAACAGTGGTGCAACTGCTGCTTGGCACTGACGGCATCTCCACAGATGTTGCACCAAGCACTTGGTGAGATGCAGAACCTGATGTCATATCCCTGAGATATGACAACACAAAGGTCCTTCACAGACCCGCACCTGTTCAGGTCAGAACTGCTTGGTAAATCATAGAGAATGATGGTGGTTTGGATTAAAAGAAAAACGACTGTGCTTTGGTTCAAAGAAACCAACACTGATGATTAGTTGAAAACAGGATGTGAAAAACTGTCTCTGGTGTCAAAGTCAGACACCTTGTTGACCCATTCATCCACTTAACTTATCTTTATGTTTCCTGTTTACCTGTTGAGCTTCGTTTTCCTTCGGCACAGAGTCCTGAGGAGAAAATCAGAGAAGAAACCTAAATGTGAAGCAGCATTTTGATTGGAGCAGAGCTGTGAACTAAACAAACATTTTCAGGCTCATCTCAGAGACAAAACAACAAACAAAAAACAAACAAACAGATGACTGTATGAACTCACTCTGGATTCATGTGACCAGTGTACCACTGCCTTGCAAAGCTAAAACCAGTTTGGGAAAGAAAACTATGGTTTATTAAAACTTGGGTTATATTTTCATACCTCTGAACATAACAGTGGGAGGAGTCAAATACAGAGTAGAAGCACTTATTTCTTTTCAGTGTATGTTCCAGCTAGCTTTGCAGTACAGGCCTCAGTTCTTAAAGAGTTAAAGTAACAAAGCAGCAAACTTTATCACCCAGATATCCTGTGTGATGGCATGACTAAACAGCTGTGCTATTTAAAGGGCGTGTGTGTAGGTAACTTGTCTTTGTGTCCTTTTGTGGACCAAACCTTGATGAAACACCATTTCTGTGAGGACATTTATGACGGTCCCTACAACTATAGCAGAGAAAGACTTATTTTGATGTTTCTGAAGTGAGATTCTCACTCCATACTCCTGACCTGGTTTGTTTTTTTTTTGCTGCATTATAGCTCCAGTGGAAGTGGTGGCCCTGACAAAGTACTCAAAGATCATGGGCCACACAAAGCACTGAAAACAAGTGTGTGTGTGTGTGTGTGTGTGTGTGTGTGTGTGTGTGCGCTTGCTTTTATTTCCTCACCTATTGATTGTCGCTGTTGATCGTTTATCAGAGTATGTTTGCGACGTGTGTACAAGGCAACAAGCAAACCAAATGTCTTTAGAGATGAATAATAAAGTTAAAGTTGGCTTAACTCAGAGAAGAGCATCAAAATTCAGCTTGGAGGAAAAACAAAATGAAAATCATCAAACTGGGGAATATCAGAGCAGACTTTATCTGCTAAAATAACTCAGGATATTTAAAGTTACCAAATAAAATACCAATATTTTAACTAACTTTGAATGATACTTAAACAACAGGTAAAAGGCCTGATCCAGTTTAATGAGATAGTTATGGAGGAAGGCATCGGTGTGTTAAGAATCCATAACCTCTCAAAATCACACCTCTTTAAGTTTTTACAAATGAGAATACTTAACCACTGTAATGCAGTATTTTCACACTGCGGTTTTAAATGCAGAACTGTGACTTTAATTCAGTATTTCAACACTAAGGTTTTGAAGCTTTCACATATTCATCATACAAACAGAGTCTTACCTGAGCTACACAGCAGCAGCAGCACCATCAGCAGAGGATCCATGTCCAGGTAGACCGTTTGACTCGTCTTGTCTGTCAGACTCGTCCTCTCTTCTCTGCTAATTATATGTTTCTCCTTTTATCTCATCATCAGGCACCTGTTGAGCAACTTCTCAGAAGTGATGAGCTGCCGATTAAAGGGTGAGTTCCCTGAATGTATCTGACCAGATTTTGAGATATCAGAGTTCTTCATTTTCCTTCTCTTATTTTTGTGAGTTCACAGTACAAATTTATATAATTTATAAAATGCATTTGATCACTGTCTCTCTAAGGAAACCTTAATTGAATATGTGTGTATCCATTATAAATCTAGACAGTAGCTGCCAGTATGTGCAAATCATCCACACATGAAGCTGATGAGAGACTTTAATGGAAGGAATAAAAAAACACAGTTTTTAGTCTGAGACTGAAGGGGTTAAGGTACTTAAGACCACTCTGTGCATGATTTCTGCAACTTGTGTCAGAATTCTGTGCTTGTATGAACTGAAGGACGGCTGAAAACTAGATCTTAAGGGTTAAGTTGAAGAAAATGTCTGACACGTCTCAACCACCTCTATATAATGAGATTAAAAATTAAAGACTTTCGCAACAGTCAAGGCACGCTCTGAGGTTCCCATGGTAACCTAATCTGTTAGTGTTGCAGCAGCTTCCTGTCAGAGAGAAAACACAAAAAGCTGATGAGGAGATGAAGGATGGAGGAGAAATGACTGACGATACATCTCCTTTAAAGTCAGTCCAGTTGAGTGTCTTTATATTAATAACTTTTCAGAACACATATACATTTACTGCATTCCTCTTTGCATTACAGGTTATTCATTTTTCAATTACTATTTACCACAAATAAACAAGTGAGATTTTGTCCATAACTTTAAACTCCTGCACTACTTTAAGATCTTAGATTCTAATTTTTTCCTGCATAATTTTCTTCTTAAACATATTTAATGAGCATTGTTGAAGATTTTCATTGCCAACGACTGCCTCTCTGTAACTGTTGTGCATTTTACAAATAAAGAACTTAAAACATAGACATCTCCTCTTGTCGCTAGGCTAATTTGTACCAAGTAAAATGCCATAGCTTATGCTAATGACGTTAGCATGTTATATTTATTTGGCAAATCTTAAATCAGAGACAGCTGCAAAAATTAATACAGTCCTCAAACTTAAGGTCAGTGTGTTGTGTTAATGATCAGTATAGACAGTTTCACGTTCTTTATTTGTCATATTCACAATTACAGAGAAGCAGCTGTTGGATATGAAATGAAGTATAGATCTCAGTAAAAAGTAAAAATGGCAATCAGAAACTTTAAACAGTAAAGATGTTAAAATACAGGAATAAAACCGGATATATACAGAATAAATATATATAATACTAACAAACTGATTGATCAGTCGAAATCTCTGCAATTAGTTGCTGGCAGGTTACCATTGGTTACCAAATGATTTGCATAATATACAGATCGTTTATTATAATCGCTTCCTTTCCCATGAACAGATGGATTTAAAGGTCTAGTGTGTAGGATTGAGTGGCCTTTCATGAGCCTTCCAGCTCTGCCTCCTCTATAGAAGGCAGTATCTGTCCAGTTCAGGAGTTCCTCCACTATCTTACAATGTCCTCAGTCTGAGTCAACAGTTCTCTTCTTCAGCTAGAAACAGCCTGGGCTAAGCTCTGCCTCCCCCTCCAGAGCTGTCTGATTATCTGCCAGAACCTCCTTCTCCATGGCCTACCCCGATCTCCACCCACACAGTTTTTGCCTCAGCGACCACAGAAGCTGCAGTCCTGCTGGTATTTCTTCAACTAAATAGTCTTGTTCACTGCTGATGTCCACCAGCGGATTCTTTGGTTGCCACCACATCAAGCACAGATGACCTTCTTCGCACAACTTTGAGCATTTGCGTTCTCAACAAGGCCCACCTAGACTCCATGTTCCCAATGGCCATCGGGCCACAGTAAATTTAATAAAGATTAGAAAGAAGTTGTGGTGATGGCAAATAAGCAATGGTTAAGGTATGGGAAAGATTGTTTTGGTTATTAAAAAGGCAAACGTTCATTGAAGGTCTGTGACAGGACAAACTCTAGTCCTCTTGCATGAAAGCATGCACGACATGCCCATCCACCACCCTGACCTCCATGTACTTACTTCCCATCTTGCTACGTAACGGTCAGACTACTGACTACGCTGGCACTGAACGAAATCTCTAGATGCAGAATTGTCCAAAATTGACTTGATTCATTGTGAAACTACTTCAAAAACCTGGTTGTATTATCACTTGAGTCTGAGAGGAGAGATCTTCAGTTATCTCTTCCTGCTGTCATTCCAGTAGTAGTTTGACAAGGATTTTAAATGGTTAATCAGATGTTCCCTTTAGAGTTGATGGACAGTTGTTTGGCAGGTAAGAAATCTATTAAGATGTGAGATGAGCTCTTTGGAGGTCCTCCTCTTCTGCCTGGGCTCCTTCCTCTTCAGCCGATCCTCCTTCAGCTCTGAAAACATGGAGGTTGTAATAATCCACCTCGATGTTCTCCTGTGGCCCTGGCCTCTGCCCCCTGGTGGCCTGGAGAGTCATGACAGCACACAGACATGAGTTATTGCATCACTTCTCTCTTCAGTTCAATATACACAATCTGAGAGCTTCCTTTGAGCCAGTCCTCTAATCAACAGAGATGTGTACGGTACCTTGAAGATGAAATAGATGACAGTGATGGACAACAGCAGAATCAGCGGCACGGCAACCAGTCTGATGATAAAATCTGCTGGATCTGATGAAACACATTCACAGACATCACATCAGATCTCACGAGTACAGCTGCTCCCGTCAACCTCAAACTTAAGCCACGTTAAATCACCTAAAATCACTCAGAAGTTAACTAAAGTTACTGTGAGGGGATGAATTAAAGCCTGCTGATTCTCTCCTTAATGCCCTTGTCTGGTTGAAATGAAATCAACATCTTCACATAAAGCCACAGGAGGTTGCTTAAAGGGGCAGATTGTCACATTTTGAAGCATCAAGGAATAAGCCCACTTCTCTACCCTTCAAGACGCTATTGTCCTGGATAACTTTACAGTTCAGATCAGAAGAAGGACGACACTGGAAGATCACTGCCATAGATGATTAGTGCTTCTCAAAGTCAAGGAAGGATCCTTAAATGGCTGAATTTAAGGAGGCTATGTCATTGAATTTGGCCAAAGGACTCTTCCAATGTCAAGGATCCTTTGAATTCTACCGAGGACCGAGTCTTTCCTTCAGAGTTTTCAAGGATGCATTTGTATTCTTAGCTGGCATAAACTACCCACAATACTTTGTGCACAATTTGCCAGAATTGAGAAAGACTGTCTTTAAGGAGGCACATCTGGGCACTCGCTAGCCTGTTCCAATGTGTGTTCACTAAATGCTAGGAGGGATCTTGCCTAGCCTCTGTAGGACCCAAACGGAAGGACCCGTTCTATCAAGGAAGCATCCTTGACTTTGAGAAGCACCAGATGTCACTGATGGGCTTACGTGAACAGGTGAGCTCCAGGATGGAGGAAGACCAGGACAATGATGTGACACACTCCCTCAGAGCAGATCCAGAGTGAACACAGTCAAAGTTGATCTTCCATGCAGATCTGTTGGAGGAGTCCTCTCTCCTTCCTGCTGAAACAGCAGAGCCACAGTCCAGCTTTCTGCAGAAGGCAACTGCTGATGTCAGAGTCCAGTCAGAGCCATCCACTGGTCTCCAGTCTCCCTGTTTCACCTCCAGTGTTCCAGTACAGCGACTGGATCCTCCCACCAACCTGACAGGATCTGAACAGAAACCAGAGAGTCATCAGTAAAAGGGCAAAGTGAGTTACATTATAACAGAACTGAACCAAATCAAAGCTGCAGCTCCTCTTCTACCTGAGCAGGTGAGTCCAACAGCTTTGCCAGATGAGCAGTTGTTTCTATTTGAGTCCGAGGTTCTACAGTCCAGGAGAGCAGACTCATTGCCTCCACACTGGAACTCTCTGGTCCACATTGGAGCCTCCACTTCTTCATAGAGTGCCCCCTGGAGGACTGATGGAGCCCCACAGCCAAGCTCCCTACAGACCACCTCTGCATCCTGCTGGTCAAAGTCATCTTCACACACTGAAGACCACGACTGGTCGGACTGGTTAGACTTCACCTCCAGTCGTCCTGAACACAGATTAGTCCCGTTCACCAGCCTGACAGAGTCTGGAGACAGAGAGAAAATTTACATTTTAAAAAATGATACGTATTTGTGACTATTGATACTATGAACAAGACAGGATACATCTCATCAGACACTTTACAGATTCACATATTTCCAATCCATTAATTCAGGAGCTCTGATACACAAGCAGATCCAAAAAGTGTAGCCTGGAAGATCAACAACAAGAATTTTGATACAAGCATATCCTGGAAAGATTACTGTCATAGATGATGTAACAGACTAGCTTACCTAAGCAGGTGATCTCCATGATGGAAGAAGAGGAACTTGGTGTTACACACTCCCTCAGGGTAGATCCAGCCTGAATACAGCTGGGACTGATCTTCCATGCAGATTTGTGCAAGGACTTATTTCTTATTCCTGCTGAAACAGCAGAGCCACAGTCCAAGTCTCTGCAGACGACAGCTGCTTCCTTCAGAGTCCAGTCAGAGCCATCAACTGGTCTCCAGTCTCCTCGTTTCACCTCCAGTGATCCTGCACAGCGACTGGATCCTCCGACCAACCTGACAGGCTCTGAACAGAAACATGAGTGTCATCAGTAAAACAATAATGTAAGTTTAATTACAACAGAAATGACACTGAATCACAGCTGCAGCTCCTCTTCTACCTGAGCAGGGATGCTTTTCATTGTGCTAACTTATGCTTCCCCATGTCCTCTCTCCTCCAATGACCTTCTTAACTGTTCCCCCTGCCCCATCATGGAGGATCTTCCAACCATTTAAGTGCAACTTGAGGAGAGGAGTTAGGAGGCTTCTGGAAAATGTTACAGTGAGGAAACACAGGTGTATCCCGTGTTTCCACTTTTATTAAGAACCATGACGTATAAATGCTGCACCTCCACATGTGGCTCAATGACTGACGCTACTTCAGACTGAAACCATGGAACCAAGGATTTCTCAGACTCCTTCATCTTCATGTTTCTTACTTACATCTCTCTCTCACATCCTTACTGGAAGGACGTGGGGGAAACAAGGAGAGATGCTTACATTATGAAAAGAACCCATGGTGAGTCCAACAGCTTTGCCAAGTGAGCAAGATTTTTAATTATTTGATGTAAAGCTGTGCATCTTACCCAGCTGCTGCACATCAGGTGGGCTGCTGACTAGATTTATCCATCTCCATTCATTAATAAGTATCGTACTTTGTCGTCGCAGGTGCCTCGCAGGAGGAATTGCCAAACAGCAGCAAGGGCCTCCGCACACAATAAACACACTCACAACATAGTATATCCTACTTGTGGCGAGGTGCCCTCAAGGGGAATGGCCACATGGTAGTTTGTCTACTGCCAATGCTTGCATAGTAGATTCCTGCATCACACTCTTACTTTTGATGTGGTTTTACTTGGGAGTTTGTTATCGTCACTCCGCACTACCTACTGAGCTGAGCCTGGTGTCAGGTCAGAGCCTAGATTTCAAACAATGTCTATATTCTACATTCAGAACACATGGAGGGTGACATACTGTATTGAAGAAGTCACACAAACACGAGGAATTACATCAGTAGTACTGTCAACAAGATGATTCTGATACAAACATATCCACATCTGTCATGCTGCTGAGCAGACCTCTGTTTCTCTGCATTTCATACCACATAAAAAGATTCTAACTAAGAACATGTCACAGTAAATTCATTCTGCAAAACAGGAAAGATAACTGTCATAGATGATGTCATAGACAGGCTTACCTAAGCAAGTGATCTCCAGGATGGAAGAGGAGGAACCTGATGTGACACACTCTCTCAGGGTATTTCCAGCCTGAATGCAGTCAGAATTGATCTTCCATGCAGATGTCCTGAAAGGCTCTTTTCTTATTCCTGTTGACACAGCAGAGCCACAGTCCAAGTCTTTACAGGCTATAGCTGCTGATGTCAAGTTCCAGTCAAAGCCGTCCACTGGTCTCCAGTCTCCTCGTTTCACCTCCAGTGTTCCAGCACAGCGACTGGATCCTCCCACCAACCTGACAGGATCTGAACAGAAACCAGAGAGTCATCAGTAAAAGGGCAAAGTGAGTTTCATTAGAACAGAAATGGATCAAATCAAAGCTGCAGCTCCTCTTCTACCTGAGCAGGTGAGTCCAACAGCTTTGCCAGATGAGCAGGTGTTTCTATCTGAGTCCGAGGTTCTACAGTCCAGGAGAGCAGACTCATTACCTCCACACTGGAACTCTCTTGTCCACACTGGAGCCTCCATTTCTCCGTAAAGCACCCCCTGGGGGACTGAAGGAGCCCCACAGCCCAACTCCCTACAGACCACCTCTGCATCCTGCTGGTCAAAGTCATCTTCACACACTGAAGACCTCGACTGGTCGAACTGGTTAGACTTCACCTCCAGTCGTCCTGAACACAGACCAGCCCCATTCACCAGCTTAACAAACACTGAAACAGATGACAGCACATAAACCTGTATTTTCAAAATAAATACAATAGAATAACATAAAATAATATAATACAAAATAAAATAAAAAAAAAAACAGCTATTAGTATTTGAAAATTCCTTACTTTGGCATCGTCTTTTGTTAGCATGAAGAATGACACTGTTGTAGACAGCAATGTATGATGAACAAAAACAAGATCTACTACCTTAAACTGGGTCTTGGGGTAAACTATAGATCAGGGTCTGTGAAGTTGGATTGCCTGGGAGCCAAGATTGGTGATTTTGGACTCTTAAAAACGTTCAGTCTTAGTGCCATCTCTGAACAACATCATCAATCCATAGGCTAGAGGAGACGATCCTCATCATGATAGTGATTCTATTTGCCATTGCTTTGACCCCGGTTGTCAAGTCAGCGGAGATGGAGTATGGAGTGTGCTGATATTCAGCAGCCTACATCAAGGCTCTAATGGATGACCTGATTGTGAATACATTGGTGCCACAATCCAGATGGGATCTCCAGGGTCTTGAGACATATCACCTGGACCCAGCTGACTTTTAAATCTGCAAAATCCAGGACCATGGTCTTGACAATGGAGGAGGTGACTGCAAAGTTTTGCTTGGAGGTATCCAGATCCTGTCTTAGAAAATCATCAAGGACAAAGTGGTACTCAAACAGATCAGTCACTTCTTGTAGCGGTGGCTGGGACTACCACAAAATCTGATCAGTATCACTGAAACAGTGACGTTGGGATGGGCAAGACTTGGCAGCATATCAAGATTTTGCTAGGAAAGAGTGCAAGGGAAGAAGAGGGGTCACATAATCCAGGAAGACATAAATACAGAGGTGGGGCAAGCTTTTGCCAAATGGATCGTAGTAGGGATGAAGGGGAAGGACATGTGGACCCATTGGGAGCAAGCTGTTGACAGAGAGATTATTTTGTCCTGAATACTTAGTTCCTGATCCGGTCACTTTACAACATCTTCTCTAGCCCATCCAACCTCAGATGTGTTGGACTGGCGGCTGAAGTTTGACCTAGGAAGGCAGCTCAAGGTCCAAGACACCACTACAGACACCACACACAGGCCAAAACCTGGTTTTGATCAAAAAGGCAAGTGGTTCTGCTGAAATTAACTTTCTAAGGAAGACTGTTTAGAGGAGGCCTTCAAGAGAAAGACAGTCAAGAACACAGACCTAATAGATGAGCACCAGAGCTGAGGATGTGTGTCTGTTGAGGTTGGCTGCAGTGACTTCATTGGCAAGTCCCTATAAAGGACATTAAAGCTCTTTGGAAGACAAGTACATCTAACTGGAGGATTCCTAAACACTGGCAGGTGTTTAACAACTTTAAAATCTTGATACCTTAATTCTAATACAGCAGATCAGTGTAGTGTGAACATGTATAGTTGTTTATTGATGACAGTTTACCTAAGCTATTAGCGCTGTTACAGATGTTGATGGTGAGGTTGTCAACGATGTCCAGGAGAATTGAGAAAGCCTTTACAAAGTACATGTGAATTTCATCAGGATCTGAGGCGATGGACCTCAGCTCATTCTCGTCGGCATCATCCACTCCTGAGAGAAAAATATAGTGTTAATAACTATGTTGAAAAATGGGACTCCAAACAAAGAAAAGTAATTGACTGGCAAAGTAATAAATTTGTGGTTTTCTGATACCTAAACTAAACATTTGAAAAGCCATACTGATGGTTGTGCATATTTAATTCCATTAACTATAAATCGTATGTACTTTACATTACTGTTGACTATCTGCCAAAGCATGTCCCCTGTTTTTAGCCTGACTTTCTTCCTTGTGCAGTCGCTGGTTTTAGTTCAGTTTGGTTCACTACTATAATCAAACCACAACGACTAAAATTAGTCTGACTCGATGTTCATCACATAAAGACATTAACTGATATGAATGATAAATGCTGTCATTTTTACATCTTAAGGAATGAGCTAGCTAACATTTTTATTTCTGATGTGTTTAAAATAGAATCTTAAATTCATATTAATGTCACTTATGTTATATGTGTATTAAGTATTGTAGTTTCAGAACATTTCAGAGCTTGTCCTCATTTTACAAACTTTTCTGAGGCTGGTCTGTTATCTCATTATTCAAACTGAAAGTCAGTCACCAATGGCGAAGACCTCAATTCCAGCGTCCTTCAGGTTCTGTGAGGGAAGGAGTATGATGTCTTGGGACTTTCCATCAGTGATCAAGACAGCAATTTTTTGGGCGTCTGCTCGCATTCCCACATTGGGTTTAAAGTTGTTACGGAGGATGAAGTCCAGAGCACGTCCTGTATGATGGATCAAAAAGTGTAGTGTTGTGAAGTTGGAGTCATTTCAGCCGCTCCTTGTTCCAGAAGTAAAAACTCAATTTATTTTCACAGTGACACTTGTAACACTTTGACAACTGTGTTAAAGAATATCTGTCTTCTTTGATAACAAAAACACAAAAATAACTCTGTGGAGAACTACAACTCCCAAGATGCATTTCAGTAAGAAATGTCTGATTACAGAGTTTCAAAATCAGTTGTGAGCTGCAACATTATATTATTACTGTAACTATAATTCTAATCACTATTACCATAATAATATCAACATTCTTAACACTGAACTACAATACTATGCTATAATTCACATTAGTGTACACTATACTGCTGGATTACTCTACTTTTGCACACATGATATTTATTGCACGTCTGTCCATCCTGAATGAGGGATCCTTCCTCAGTTGCTCTTCCTGAGGTTTCTTAATTTTTCCCCATTAAAAGTTTTTCTGGGGGGAATTTTTCCTTATCTGCCGTGAGGGTACAAGGACAGGGGGATATCATCTGCTGTAAAGCCCTGAAACTAATTGTGATTTGGGAAATTTAGCTTTGTAAATAAAATTGAATTTAATTATGACAATAAAGTTATCAATATTATACTAACAATAATAAAAATTATTAGCATCCCATTTTTCATGGTAACCCTACTATCACTGCAATCAGTATAATCATTATAACAAACAGGAAAATGTTCTTTTACAACTTCATCTGAAGTCTCTTTTCTGAAGATGATCTGTCGATAATATTTTCAAATACACAGTTTTCTTAAATAATCTGTTGAGGGAGAAGATTTAATTCACACATTATTGTACAAAACACTGATTCACTGATTGATCCAAATACAGACTTCTTATATTTTAGAGTAATATATTTGACTCCAATTTTGGGTTATGATATAACTGGAGCCTCTGGTCCCACCCCACAGACCCTCACAGTGTGAGCCTGCTATGGATATTAGACAACATCCTGTTGAATCACCTGTGTTGGTGTTTCCTTCTCTGTATGGCAGAGTTCTCATGGCCTTCAGCAGGGAATATTTGGTCTGGTGGGTATTCAGGTGCCACTCGGTCTTTGGGTCTCTACTGTACTGAACCAGCCCTGCAGAAAACACACAGCAATGTGAACAAGACTGACCCAGCCCTTCTTTTAAAATGATAATGACAACAACCACAATAGGTTTTCTTCATATTATCCAATCTTTTTCCTATTTAGCTCACGATTATCGTTTTGCTCCAGCGGTTTTGTTGTGTTGTTTGTTTTTGTGTGTGTGTGTGTTATTTTGGAAAATTTGAAATGAATAGATAAATAAATAAAAACAAAGCAAAGAAAGAAAATGAAATTGTTACAATTTCTGCCTCAGCTGTGTCAGATTGTGCCCCTACTCTTCTCTAGTTGATTGTGGTGGAGAGGTATGAAGTATAACGTAGGTAGACCAGCTACTGTACAACATTAAAATACTCCTCAAAGATCAACTCTTCATGTAACACCCAAGTTTTCATGCTTTAAGCTTTGTTGCTTCCTTACATTTGCTTCACTTAAAATCTTGAATGCAAGACATGTACCTGTATTTAAATAATTTTACATTTTGGTGTGAAATCCAGAGATAGTGAAACAAACAATAATTGTACAAACATTGCACAAAGAGTGTTTGTATAAACAGAAGAAGAAAAAGTAAGAATATTACCAATCTGGACTCTGTCTGGGCCGATGTCAAAGACGCTGACTAGTCTAGCAAGAAAAGACCTGATGACATCAAAATTAGAATGCCCAACGCTCCCAGAGCCGTCCACCAACAGCATGATGTCAGCCTTGGCTGTGGTTTCACAGCAAGCACCTGGAGAAAAACAGAGGACTGTGGGAAACATTATGCAAAAGATGAAACATAGAAGACTAGCAGCTCTGTGAGGCTGTGTTTAAGCACAGTGATAGTATCATACTGACAAGATCACAATGCTAAAATGCTAATATGTAGCGGATATACGAAATACCATCATAGTTTAGCATGTTAGTATACTTACATTGACTTCTTAGCACTAATAACAAAGTCCAGGTATTTGGTCATTTACCAAAGTATTGTACACATTAAAATGTGACCTGATAACAGCACTAGATGAAAAGTTAAGGGCAGAATAAATATTTCTTGAGGTCTGTTCTGAGGTTTACGGCAGGGCTCCATTCTTCTCTGTCTGGAATGGAATCTGTTTCTTTCTTTGCAGATGACACACATCTCTGCTTCAGCAGATCTAAATCCTGTCAGCTGTCTGCGTTTAAAACAGGACAAATTGAAATTTTGGTCATCATGTAACTGGCCAAGAGAAAGATCCTCATTTCACATCCTTCAGCTCTTCTACTTCCACGGCTGCTAATCTGGGAACAAATCTTTTTATATTTGTTTAATTTTCTGAAGCACACATTTGGTAAAGAAGTGGCCCTTTACCACAAAAAGAACACTGACGAGTTTACAACACTTCTCTCCTTAGACAACCTGAAGAAGTAATTCACACTCTTAACCTTCTCTTGATTACTGTGAAGTCCTGTTTACAGGCTGTCCTGAAAGCCTGATCAAACAGCTATGAAAACACTGCAGGCAAGATCTAAAAACTGAATGTGTCTTTCATCCTCAAAGTAAAAGCTTGATGGGGCGCATATTCGAGTCACTGCTGATTGGTGAGAGCAAACAGAAAACAGCCAGATAAAACTGAGCACATTTACATTTTTATTTTATGATGTTACATCATTTCAAATCAAATTTATCAAATGAGAGACCTTTAGCATTTAGCTAACCCTCGCAGACAACACTTCAGTAAAAGGATTTAATGGAAGGTTTGCCCATAAGGTAACACGGAGCCAGGAATAAGGTGGATGTAACAGCGGTGCACCTGCTGCTTGGCACTGACAGCATCTCCACAGATGTTGCACCAAGCACTCGGAGAGATGCAGAACCAGATGTCATATCCCTGAGATAAGACAACACAAAGGTCCTTCACAGACCCGCTCCTGTTCAGGTCAGAACTGGTTGGTAAATCATAGAGAAAGATGGTGGTTTGGATTAAAAGAAAAACGACTGTGCTTTGGTTAAAAGAAACCAACACTGATAATTAGTAGAAAACAGGATGTGAAAAACTGTCTCTGGTGTCAAAGTCAGACACCTTGTTGACCCATTCATCCACTTAACTTATCTTTATGTTTCCTGTTTACCTGTTGAGCTCCGTTTTCCTTTGGCCCAGAGTCCTGAGGAGAAAATCAGAGAAGAAACCTAAATGTAAAGCAGCATTTTGATTGGAGCAGAGCTGTGAACTAAACAAACATTTTCAGGCTCATCTCAGAGACAAAACAACAAACAAACAGATGACTGTATGAACTTACTCTGGATTCATGTGACCAGTGTATCACTGCCTTGCAAAGCTAAAACCAGTTTGGGAAGGAAAACTATGGTTTATTAAAACTTGGGTTATATTTCCATACCTCTGAACATAACTGTGGGAGGAGTCAAATACAGAGTAGTAGCACTTATTTCTTTTCAGTGTATGTTCCAGCTCGCTTTGCAGAACAGGCCTCAGTTCTTAAAGAGTTAAAGTAACAAAGCAGCAAACTTTATCACCCAGATATCCTGTGTGATGGCATGACTAAACAGCTGTGCTATTTAAAGGGCGTTTGTGTACGTAACTTGTCTTTGTGTCCTTTTGTGGACCAAACCTTGATGAAACACCCTTTCTGTGAGGACATTTATGACGGTCCCTACAACTATAGCAGAGAAAAACTTATTTTGATCTTTCTGAAGTGAGATTCTCACTCCACACTCCCACCTGGTTTGTTTTTTGCTCCATTATAGCTCCAGTGGAAGTGGTGGCCCTGACAAAGAACTCAAAGATTATGGGCCACACAAAGCACTGAAAACAAGTGGGTGTGTGTGTGCTTTAGTTTTTAAATATACTGTACATTTTCTTGCTTTTATTCCTCACCTATTGATTGTCGCTGTTGATTGTTTATCAGAGTATGTTTGTGACACGTGTTTAAGGTGACAAGCAAACCAAATGTCTTTAGAGATGAATAATAAAGTTAAAGTTGGCTTAACTCGGAGAAGAGCATCAAAATTCAGCTTGGAAGAAAAACAAAATGAAAATCATCAAACTGGGGAATATCAAAGCAGACTTTATCTGCTAAAATAACTCAGGATATTTAAAGTTACCAAATAAAATACCAATATTTTAACCAACACTGAACAACAGGTAAAAGGCCTGATCCAGTTTAATGAGATAGTTATGGAGGAAGGCATCGATGTGTTAAGAATCCATAACCTCCCAAAATCACACCTCAAATGAGAATACTTAACCACTGTAATGCAGTATTTTCACACTGTGGTTTTAAATGCAGAACTGTGACTTTAATTCAGTATTTCAGCACTAAGGTTTTGCAGCTTTCACATATTCATCATAAAAACAGAGTCTTACCTGAGCTACACAGCAGCAGCAGCACCATCAGCAGAGGATCCATGTCCAGCTAGACCATCTGACTCTTCTTGTCTGTCAGACTCGTCCTCTCTTCTCTGCCAATTATATGTTTCTTCTTTTATCTCATCATCAGACAGCTGTTGAGCAATTTCTCAGAACTGATGAGCTGCAGATTAAAGGGTGAGTTCACTGAATTTATCTGACCAGATTTTGAGATATCAGAGTTCTTCATTTTCCTTCTCATGTTTTTGTGAGTTCACAGTACAAATTTATATAATTTATAAAATGCATTTTTATCACTGTCTCTCTAAGGAAACCTTAATTGTATATGTGTGTATCCATTATAGATCTAAACAGTAGCTGCCAGTATGTGCAAATCATCCACACATGAAGCTGATGAGAGACTTTAATGGAAGGAATATAAAAACACAGGTTTTAGTCTGAGACTGAAAGGGTTAAGGAACTTTAGACCACTCTGTGCATGATTTCTGAAACTTGTGTCTGAATTCTGTGCTTGTAGGAACTGAAGGACGGCTGAAAACTAGATTTAAAGGGTTAAGTTGAAGAAAATGTCTGACACGTCTCAACCACCTCTATATAATGAGATTAAAAATTAAAAAGACTCTCACAACAGTCAAGGCATGCTCTGAGGTTCCCATGGTAACCTAATCTGTTAGTGTGGCAGCAGCTTCCTGTCAGAGAGAAAACACAGAAAGCTGATGAGGAGTTGAAGGATGGAGGAGAGATGACTGACGATACATCTCCTTTAAAGTCAGTCCAGTTGAGTGTCTTTATATTTATAACTTTTCAGAACACATTTACATTTACTGCATTCCTCTTTGCATTACAGGTTATTCATTTTTCAATTACTATTTACCACAAATAAACAAGTGAGAGTTTGTCCATAACTTTAAACTCCTGCACTATTTTAAGATCTTAGATTCTTATTTTTTCTGCATAATTTTCTTCTTAAACATATTTAATTAGCATTGTTGAAGATTTTCATTGCCAACGACTGCCTCTCTGTAACTGTTGTGCATTTTACAAATAAAGAACTTAAAACATAGACATCTCTTCTTGTCGCTAGGCTAATTTGTACCATGTAAAATGCCATAGGCTTGTGCTAATGACGTTAGCATGTTGTATTTATTTGGCAAATGCGTTTAGTGTTAGACAGCTATTTTGTCTGTGAACGTTGTGAGTTGTAAAAGAGTTCAATTTTGTAACGTTACCTTTGTTAAATGTTGCTGTTGTCCCTGGCATTATATGAGAGGAGGAAAACTTTGCTAGCAGCTAGGCTAATTTATACAATGTAAAATGCCATAGGCTTGTGCTAAAAACATTAGCATGTTGTATTTGTGGGGAAAATGTGTCCAGATAAAGACAAGTGTTTGTCTGTGAATGCTGCGAGTTATAGTGAAGCTGATTTGTGTACTTGTGTTTGAAATAGTCTCTATTAAGCCATGTTTAATGTGTGTTTAATGTGTGTTTTGAATCAACTAAGCTTTACAGCACTTCACAGAAACCTCCGCCGCTGGCTAGTGTTTTGGAGGTGTAACTGCAGAGTGACACAGACACACCACCACACAATGCTCACAATGTGCGTAGGCTTCAGCGTAGGATCTGCCACACAAGTATAAATTCTGCTGAAGATGTTAATTTCTAACCACTGCTTCTCTGAAACTGTTGTGCATATGACAAATAAATTACTTGAAATATAATAATTTAAAAAGTCCAACAGACATGAGTCTAAAATGTTTTTGTCAACAAATATCAAAGACCTAAATCAGAGACAGCTGCAAACTAACACAGTGGTCAAACTTAAGGTCAGTGTGTTGTGTTAATGATCAGTATAGACGGTTTCAAGTTCTTTATTTGTCATATTCACAATTACAGAGAAGCAGCTGTTGGATATGAAATGAAGTATAGATCTCAGTAAAAAGTAAATAAATAAAACAGGATATATACAGAATAAATATATATAATAAAATAAAATGCTGGTAGTCGTGATTAAATGAAAAGTCTGTAATATCGACAGGCTAAAATGAATATATACAGTATGGAAACTAAAGTGCAAATGTGTGCATGTGTGTGTTTGGTGAGCTAGCTGGACTCTGCAGTTAATCTCTTTATATAAGAGCTGGTTTAATTCACTTTTCAGTCCGGCCTGTAATCCCTCTCCTCCTCCTCCTCCTGCTGCTGCTGCTGCTGCTGCTGCTGCTGCTGCCGTGATATTTTAATCCACTGATTATGATGACGTCTCTTCTGCCTGTTACTCGTTGTGGTGTTCGGACGCTGTTACTTTACTTCAGTATACTCTACTTTGCTACATTTATCTGACAGCGACGACTTTATAAATGCTGATGCTTTTTTTGATAGATTAAACTCTGCAACAGTTTATACATGTCAAGCTAAAAACTTTAGTCCATTAATCAGCTGATGCACTGACAGAAAGTTGGTGCGTAAAGCCTCCTACTGACTGAGAATTTATCAGTCTTATAAGTTTAGTGCAGCTACACTGTGCGACTTGTATCTAATAAACTTGGGCACAACATCATGTTTGATACGCAAACTGTACGATGACAGCGCCTGCTGAATCACAGGCTACAACGTACAACAGCTTCACATACTGAGTGCACAAGGATGCTGCACGGGTTATTACTTCTCCACCTGTGAAGCACAACACAGAGTTTAGAAAACTAAAGGGGGTGAAGTGTTTGCTGTCGGGGCCCCGAGGCTCCGGTGATCTCTTTTAAGTCCCCTCTTAAAACATACTTTTGTCAGAGAGCCTTTCCTGATTTTACTTGAGTTTTAAGTTCATTAAAACTGTCTTTTATTTCCTCAGTTTTTATAGACTAAAGTGTTTTTATCAGTTCTTTTGAGTTGTTATTTTCATGTCTTGTCTGATTTAATTATTGACACGTAACACTTTGTAACTCTGCTTTGAAAGGGGCTTTATAAATAAAGACTATTATAGAGATTATTATTATTTCCCAAAGTCCCCACATGAGGACATCCTTTAAAAAAACTTCCTGTTTAAAGACAATGCTGTGCAGTGTTTTACACACCAAACAACAGCTGAGGTCTCAGGAGGTCAACCCTCATCCTTCAGTGTATCACAAACATTCAGCATCAGCACATGTGGAGATACATGGTTTTCACTGGACAGGAAGTGGATTAAAAACTGTCATCAGTAAAGTAACTCTCTCTCTCTCTCTACCCGCTTGATCGTCCTGTGATGTCACAGAGAGAGAGAGCGTGATAGAGCGAGCAGCAGTCAGACTGAAGCAGAGTGAAAACTGAGCGGAGCCTCACAGCAGAATAGAACAGCTGTTAAACCCATGACTTCCATCTTTTTTCTCACTGTTTGTGTTGCAGACGTCTCGCTGTGATTTAACCACCTATTCTGTGGATGTGGACGTGATGGAGCCTCCTCACAGCAGCATGAACAGTCCCAGTGTGGAGCTGAAGAGTCTGCATCTGTGTGACAGGGAAGGTCAGTGTGTGTGTGTGTGTGTGTGCGTGCCATCACTGATCCAGGAGAGGTCGACTGTCCTGGACACTGGTGCTGGTTGTGACTTTAACCAGAGTCTCCCTGCTTTAGTCAGACCACAGCTGCTGCCAGCCGAGTATAATCTGCTTTATCATTAATCATCACATCCACACTGTGTATCGTATTCTGACTCTTCACTCGACACTTACACCAGCTGTAAAGCTGAAAAATGTTTCGATTCACAATGTTGTGTTGACTGTGATAAACAGAAATGTGCTGAGACTCAGATTTGGAGCTCTGATTCTTGGCGATTGAAATTTACATTACTATTGGTTTGATTATTTATTTACTGTAATAAATAAAATAAAATAAAATAAAATAAACAACTTTACATTTTCTAACATGAAATGATATCCATAAATCCACCTTGTGTTCATTTTGTGTCTCTTTGTAGCCACTGTGTGTCTGTTTGAAGTGGTTTAACATCCTTTCATTTCACATCTTTTTGTAGTCACTTTGTGTCTGTTTGTAGTCGTTCTGTGTCTCTTTGTAGCCACTGTGTGTCTGTTTGAAGTGGTTTAACATCCCTTCATTTCACATCTTTTTGTAGTCACTTTGTGTCTGTTTGTAGTCATTTTGCGTCTCTTTGTAGTCACTGTGTGTATCTTTGAAGGCATACGGCATCTTGCTGTTGTCACTTTGTGTCTGTCTGTAGTTACTTTTTGTGTCTTTGAAGTCATACGGCATCTTGTCGTCATCACTTTGTGTCTGTTTGTAGTCGTTCTGTGTCTCTTTGTAGCCACTGTGTGTCTGCTTGAAGTGGTTTAACATCCTTTCATTTCACATCTTTTCGTAGTCACTTTGTGTGTGTTTGTAGTCATTTTGCATCTCTTTGTAGTCACTGCGTGTCTCTTTGAAGTCATATAGCATCTTGTTGTTGTCACTTTGTGTCTGTTTGTACTCACTTTTTGTCTCTTTGAAGTCATTTAGCATCTTTTCCTAGTCACTTTGTGTCAAGTTTTTGTCTCTTTGTAGTCATTTTGTGTTTCTCTGTAGCCACTGTGTGTCTGTTTGAAGTTGTTAAACATCCTTTCATATTGTCTATTTTCGTCGTCATTTTGCGTCTCTTTGTAGTCACTGTGTGTCTCTTTGAAGTCATTTAGCATCTTGTTGGTGTCACGTTTTCTGTTTCTAGTTACTTTCTGTGTCTTTTAAGTCATTTAGCATCTTGTCATAGTCACTTTGTGTCTGTTTGTAGTCATTCTGTGTCTCTTTGTAGCCAATGTGTGTCTCTTTGAAGTTGTTAAGCGTCTTTTCGTAGTCACTTTGTGTCTCTTTGTAGTGAGTTTTTGTTTTTTTGTAGTCACTTTGTGTCTCTTTGTAGCCACTGTGTGTCTATTTGAAGTGGTCTAACGTCCTTTAATTTCACCTTTTCGTAGTCACTTTGTGTCGGTTTGTAGTCGTTCTGTATCTCTTTGTAGCCACTGGGTGTATCTTTGAAGTGGTTTTGCATCTTATTGTCGTCACTTTGTACGTGTTTGTAGTAAGTTTTTGTCTCTCTGTAGTCATTTTGTATCTTTGAAGCCACTGTGTGTCTGTTTGAAGTTGTTTAACACCCTTTAATTTCACGTCTTTTCGTAGTCATTTTGCGTCCATTTGTAGCCACTGTGTGTCTCTTTGAAGTCATATAGCATCTTTTCATAGTCACTTAGTGTCAGTTTGTAGTCATTTTGCAGATCTTTGTTGCCACTGCATGTCTGTTTGAAGTCATTAAACATCCTTTCATATTGTTTCTTTTCGTTGTCATCTTATGTCTCTTTGTAGCCACAGTGTGTCTTTTAATTGGTTTAACACCTTTTAGTAGTCAATTTGTGTCTGTTTGTAGTCATTTTATGTCTCTTTGTAGCCACTGTGTGTCTCACAAGGGTTAACCAATCAGATTTCAGTGGGCACTTTGCACCCCTCTGACCCCGCCCCTGCTTGGCCTCTGTAAGCCGGGATCAGCTTTATCCCTGTGCGACCTTATGAAGGCTCAGCGAATATGGATCATAGATAGATGGATCTGTCTCTGTGTATCATCCTGAGTGTTCAATAACAACAAACTATGTAACAGAACTCAGCATCCAGACAGGATTAAATTCACCTCCCAGTGGTTTAATTAGAGGTTTAACTTTAATGTGTGGAAACATGAGAAATGACGAAGAAGGTTCAGGTTCAGTTTGGTGACTTAATGTAAATGCAGCTGGTTTGTGTGACAGGTGATGTTTGGCTGCTCTCATTTGAATGCTGATGTAAATGTTGCTAACAGAGCAGAGCGAGGCTGCACCAGCGACACAAAGTCTATGTAAGATTTGTTCTCCCTTTTTCCCAGTAACGTCAGATGGATCCATAGTTTAGGTCAACAATCTGTCCTAGTAAAAATAATATTAGAATAAATAATCTTCTCAGTGAGACTCAGGGAGGACACTCTGCCAGCTGCTTCAGTCTGGTGAATCTCCACAGTCACTGTGGCTAATTACTTTCTCATGGTGAGTGAATAGACGCTTCACCTCCTCCATTCACTGACAGGATGGAGGGAGGAGGGTGGAGGAAGGATGGAAGGTCAGCTGAAACTCTGCTGTGTTTTGAAGAGTTTGAGGGAAAGTTTAAGAGTAAAAAAAGGGAAGTTTTCTGATGTGTTTGGACCTCACAGAGCTGATAGACTGTAAAGACTAAAGACAGCCAAGTGACCAGAGGAAAATGTGAAATGCATGACATTTCTGTGTTTGATGAGTATCATATCAACAATTCTAAAGAGAAGTCGTATCTGAGCAGTGTCAATTTCGTTGACAAAAACTATAATGAGTTTTTCTTCTTTAACGATCTTTCCATGACGAAAATGAGACTATGACGAGCTTAAAATAGATCTTGATCATTAAAACAAAGATGAAATCTATGTTTCATTTTTGTTGATGAGACATGATGAAAATGTGATGGACTATCAGACAGTGAACGCCAAGAACGGCCGTGCGTGTAATTAATCTTCAAATGCCACATGAGCGACAGGCTGGTAAACTCCAGTAAATAGTCTGCACCAGGATGTTTCAGTAGCCAGCAGAAACAGTCAGCTGTTGGTGCGAGTTGTGAGCTGTAATTCAGCGGTAAGTAATCAGCCGTGTGTGTCTGACTGTGGATGGTGGAGCTGCTGTATGGATCTGTGGAGTTTGTTAGTTGCAACAGTGGCTCCACTTGTTAGCTGCTAAACGGCAGCGGAGCGAGCAGCCACAAGCAGCCGGACTTCATGGCTGATCCCCTGTAGGACTCCACTCAGATCTGGACATGAGTTTAAACCCCCAGACTAACCTGCTGCAGATAAAGAAAGAATTCAGAGTTTGATGAAGTTGTTTTTCTGCTTCTTAACACTCAGATGGATAAATCAGAGTTTACAATGAATCTGAGGACAAATCCTAGTTGTCTCAGATGAGTTATTTGTGCTGTCAAAGTTTTTGAGAGCATAAATAGAGAGATGTCGAGCTTTTCAAATGATGAACAGTGAGTGTGTGCTCGTAAATCAGCCCTTAAACCTGTCAAACACTGCTGGAGAAATGATAGTTTGGAAACGTGCACAATGTATTTGTAGCTGTAGAAAAAAACTGTCACACACCTCATCAGATTGATTCTAATCTTTGCTACATGAATTAGTCTCATTGGATTAGTTTAAAGAAAAAAAATCATACAGAAAACCAAGACTAAAAGCTGACTAAAATGTTTGAATTTTCGTCGACAATAGCTATGAAGAATAAAAATGACTAAAATGCGACAAAAACTAAAACATTTTAACCTCATGACAAAGACTTAATATAAAACAGCTGCCAAAATTAACACTTGATATGAGCTGACAATATGAGGTGGAGAGGATGGTGGATAGTGTGATTTAAAATCAAAAAACAACAAAACTGGCTGTTTTAGAAAGTAATCGCAGCGTCTTCAGCAGCTTTTTAGCCACCAAGCATGGGTGTTTTGTAGCCAACTGTCACTCAACGAGACATTTTTGCTGCCTGGAGTGTGGCACAGATGTGGGCATTTTAAGCCAAAACATGATCTTTTTAAACCATAACTAATTTGTTTTTGTGCCTAAACATAACCACACATTAGCCACAGAGTTGTTGAAACATGAAGTTTCAGTGTATCTGCTACATAATAATTATACCAATATAACATATCTGTGGTTTGCATTGTGTACAGAACTCGTCAGATGCTTGGTCGGTGGCCCTGTGCGTTAAAATATGACGGCCTTGGTACCCCTCCTCCGTCAGTTTTCAATGCACATGTATGGCTTGTCAATATATGCGCGTTACTTGCATTGTATCTTTTCAAAATCAACTTCCATTTTCACAAGAAAATTACTAACGTGATGTGACATCACGTGACATACATCACTAGCATAGTATGCTACACACACGAGCACACTGTTGTCATTAAAATAACTTGACTGACTTCACATGGGACACAAACAGCGGACTCCTGGGTGAAAAGTTTGTTTGACAGAACACCAACTCTACCACCCACCCTATGTGGATTTTTGTGCTCTTTAAACTATGGCAATTGCCGGGAGCGTCAAAAAATGCTGCTGCCTGGGGTGTCTCATACTGGTGCCAAAGGTGCCTCAGTGTGTTAGTGTCTGACATCTGTAGCCACTGATCGAGTACATGTGATGAGTTGGGAGTGACACCATGTCGGTCCAGACTATGGTTTGTGAATCATGTGAAGCCCGTCACTTAACTTGCAACCCAATGGCCAGAAAAAATGTTGGCATTGTATGTTTCTGCAATCCACAGATTTGTTATATTTGTATGTTATTATGAAGCAGATACAATAAAACTTCACGTTTATGTATGTTTCAACAATGCTGTGGTTAACGTGTGGTCAGGTTTAGGCACAAAAACCGCTTGGTGTGGAAAAGATCATGTTTGGGCTTAAAATACCCTGCTACCTGCTAGAAACACACTGATGTCTCACTTAAAGGAGAAGTCCAGTATTTTGCACTTTGAGCTCCATTCCTGGTTGTTTCTGATGAAATAGAGTGGTTAAGACCAAAATCTTGATGATTGCTCCTTCTCTGACAATTTGAGAGAATTTGTCTTTCCCCTGCCTGGCTTAACAATGCTGTCTATGGCCATGTGTAAATCTGTCCTAAAACCACCTTAAACGTTGGTTTTCAAAGCCATGAAACTCACCCAGTGGTCAGTGGTGTTCCTTGATGTTCCCACATAAAAATCGTAGCAAACTGTGGTTTCCGTGATGATTTATTTGACATTTTGTCCATGCATTGATTTCCTATAGGAAGCCTCATTGTCCGTTGGTAGTAATCCGACACTGGAAACAGAAAGGGGGTTGTTTACGACAAGGTTGTAGTCATTGTAGTCTTTTAGCTCAGCGAAAGTGCCGGCTCGACAGTGCTGTGTGCGCTCCTCCTCTTCGGAGGAATTCTCCTGCAGTCGCTGACCACACAAAACTTGCCCATTATTACTGGCTTGTAAACAACCTTCGCAGTACGATGCCTTTGAACACAACGCCAGCCTTCTTCTTCTTCTGCTTCTTTCTGTGTCCCATTACATTGCAATGGTTTCCTGCCGGTTGGCGACACTCACGTAAAGGAGCATTATCGCCATCAAGTGGGCTGGAGTGTATAACGCTTCAGGGTCAAACCAACTATCAAGCGGAAGTTTACACACGGGTGTGAGGCAGCTGAAAAAATAGTTCCACAATCCAGATGAATAGAAAACACGGATGGAAACCACAGTTTGCTACGATTTTTATGTGGGAACATCAAGGAACACCACTGACCACTGGGTGAGTTTCATGGCTTTGAAAACCAACGTTTAAGGTGGTTTTAGGACAGATTTACACATGGCCATAGACAGCATTGTTAAGCCAGGCAGGGGAAAGACAAATTCTCTCAAATTCTCAGAGAAGGAGCAATCGTCAAGATTTTGGTCTTAACCACTCTATTTCATCATAAACAACCAGGAATGGAGCTCAAAGTGCAAAATACTGGACTTGTCACTTAAACACAGTTGCTTTGAGGCACCCATTAGCTTGACGTGCCGCTAAAAAAAACCACCCAGGTTTGGTGGCTAAAAAGTCGCTGGTAACACAGTGATGACGTGCTAAATCACAGCTGGTTTTGTTGTTTGTTGGTCTGCAGCTTCACAGGCATCTCACTTAAGGCCTTTGCAGACTGAGACAATTTTTTTCGGATGCATTTTTTAATCTGTCATCCTAAAAATATCGTTACGCACAGAAACCTTGCACACTGTTTCTGATGCATTTTATTGTTCTGTACTTTTATTTAAACATTATTAATCATAAATAAACAAGGTTCAGCTATGAAATGTGATCAGGTTTTGTAACGTATTCACTTTTGTGTCAGGATTGGCTACAGACTAACTTGGTAGAGATGGCTGCCATCTTGTTTTTACATTGATTGATCATACTTACTGCTTTTACAGCAGGAGCATTCTCAATGCAGGACTTTTACCGTACAGAATACTTCTACTGAAGTAAAGCTTCTTCATACGTCCCCCACCAGTGGTCGAGTGCAGCTTATTAAGATCATCTCTTCAGTTGCGAAGACTTCAGGCTTTTTCCTCCCTGTGGCCTCTGGATGCTCCAGAATTTAAAGTTTTAATTAGTTTCCTGTTAAAAACATCAGATGAGTCATAACAAGACGTCACATTTTGAACTGTCCTCCTCCTCCTCCTCCTCTTCCTCCTCCTCCTCCTACTCAACAGGCTCCTTGTTCAGAGTCTCTGAAGCCTTTTGTCCTCTGAGCTGAACTCTGGAGAGACAGAGAGACAGAGAGAGAGGAGATGAATGCAGAGAGAGGACAAAAGTTGGACTCAGAGCAGGACGGAATAAAGAAATCCTCCTCTGTTGAATTCATCCTGAAACATCTTTGTCTGTTGTGATTTATCTTTAGATATGAGAAAAGCTTTACCGTCTTACTGAAGGGGTATTTTATCACAGTGATGTTGCTGCTGATAACGTCTCTCAAATTTAAGTCATTTTCATCCACCCACAGTTTTGAACACTGGTGGAAAGTAACTGAGTACATCTACTTAAGTACTCTACCTAAGTACAAGTTTAAGTACAAGTGCCCTGTGGCACCTCATGGCACTGTTCTGTTTTGGACCTCACCACCCCCTGCATTAAATGCATTTCCCCCACTCGCTCTCTGCTTGTACATAACTGCTCGCGTAGCAGCTCTCTTCCTCTGCTCCTACAGCAGCTTGACTCTTCTCCTCACCATCGACGTATAAAACGAACTCTGTAGCTGTTGCTGTGTCTCGTGCCTGACAAAGAATGGACGAGAAGAGACTCCTTGTTGAGGCTGAGTAATATCCTGACCTAAACAACCCACAATCTCGTCATTATAAAGACGTGGCCAAAAAGATACTTCCTGGCGAGTCATAGCTCTGGAGATCGGCTCTGCAGGTGAGATAACTGATGGGTGTCCACAGGTGATTTTAAATTAATGCAGAGTTGGAAGAAGTACAGATCTTTAAGCAAAAGTAGTAATAACTCTATGTGGTCATCTGTTGACGAGCTGCAGCATGACGTGCCCAATGAGTGCTGGGGCGCTTGGAGCTTGTCAGATGACACGCCTTGCCATGCCGCGTCGGTACCGGTGTGTTTTCAGCTAAAAGGTTGTAAGAAAAGTTGTAAAAAAATACATACAGACGGCCTCATCTCATCCTGTCATTAATTTCTGTTAAAAACAATCAAATGATTTTTTTTCTTTTTAGGTGAAATTTTTATTTAAGATATAAACTTAAAGTACATCTCACTGGTGCTAGTGTGAGGAAGTTATATTCACAGAGCCTTCACATCTTTTGACGTGCGGTTGTATGAGGCACGTATTCATAGTCAGTGTGTTATCCACTGTTGGAGCCATTTAGCATGTGTATTCATACACCGCCACATGTGAAGTCATGAAGTCATGTCGGGCTGAGATATAGATAGAGTCTGATAACGGCTGAAAAAGAGATAAAGAGGCGTGTCAGAGGTTTTCTTGAATTCCTATCGAGGCTTTGACGGACAGTGACATGTCAGTGTGTGTATCATCACACACAAGCGCACACACACACACACACACACACACTGACTCTGACATAATCTTCTTACATCATCAGTGAGCTCGTCCCTTAGAACAGATGAACTGAACCACTGAAACGTTTCCCTCCTTGATCTTTGATCTGCAGCGACTCCTGGCAGACGTTAAGCCTCAATAAACATTTCCTGTGACTCAAACAAACTCCTGCTGTTACAGGTGATCTTTACATCTCGTTGCTAAGCAACCACCCTGCACCCTCGCGGTTATGATGTGGTTTTAGGTTTAACCTTGAGCGCACATTAAGCATCCACTTTATCAGTTAGTTATGGATTTCATACCTTTGATATGCAGTGTTTGAACACACATGTTAATATCTGTCAAAAAAATAAATCGAAGCACGCTGTATCTACACCGTAATATCCACCCATCTGAGGTATGTAAAGCAACTTGTTACTTTAAAAACTTCATATTTATTCACATTGGTGGAATGTAACTAAATACATTTCCTTAAGTATGAATTTGAGGCACTTGCACTTTGCCTGAGTCTGTTTCTCTCATGCCACTTTAGGCCCCAGTCACACAGAAAATGTTTTAGCAGCTGTTGTTTTTAATGAGAGTGAAGCTTTTTGCTCCACATTTTTGTGTTGCTATACGCCCCTGTTTCTGCGCAAGGCGCCGAGCATTTTTGCTGGAGCAATCTGAACTCCTCAAGTTAAAAAAAAAAACTTAAACTCAGAGCAGAAAAGCGCCCCAGCTGTGACGCGCACCTTGCTGCCAGTGCACATGCCACACAATGTCCTTCAGTTTACTCTCTCAGCCCCCTTGTGTCATTCTCCACGTCCACCAGAGGCCCTCAGACTATCCACCTGCCCCAGTCACCTGACTCCTGCCATTCCCATCACCTGCCCTTCCCTGCCCACTTGCTCACCTGGTCTCCATTTCCCTCATTAGCCTGTCAGCCCTCATTTCCCCAGTCATCTGTGTTGCTCTGTGCCTTTGCTTTCCTCTGTTTGAACCTGGATCTGTTCTCTGTTCACCAGCAGACCCTCTTTTACTTCTGTTTGGACTCCAGACCAGTAAGCTTCTGTACCCACACCATTTTAATTCATTTTCTCAGGGCTGAGGCTGCATGTGTTTGGGCGCCCACATTTCTGTTTACTGAAAGTTTCATAATGCCTTTTTTTTTTTTTTTTTTAAATTGTTTTGTTTATGCTTACCAGAACATGTGCAAAAGATATTTCATCATACACAACAGGGCTGCACGATATGAGGAAAAAAAATCTGGTAATGTTATTGAATATCAGAATAATGATTTTACAATAGATTTTAAATAACAAAAATAAATAAATAAATAATAATTAGTAAAAAATAAAAAATAAAATAGATTATAAATTAAACAATAATACATTTTTTTCACAGTAAGATGCTTGTTAAATAAAAAAAATGAAAGAAAATTATTTCCAACATTCTTTGATTGAACAAATTGAAATGAACACAAAAGGCAAAAATTAAGAAAGATGGTTTCATTTTAAAGTGCAGTTTTCTAACAAGTGCAATATCTTTTTTGTTTCTTTATTTTTCATATTATTTTTACTGGCTTTTTTTTCATTTTGAATAAACAGAACAAACACTTACAAACTCCATCCCTAACATTGACCAAAAGTCACACAAATATAATCCCTGTCAGTGCATTAGAGGATTTATCGTGCAGCCAGAGTCCACACCAGAAATGTTTTTGTTCATGTTTACATACACTTGAGAGTTTTCAGGTTGTGTGTTGGATGGATTCAGAAATATAATATTTCATGCCTTCGTGCCGCTGACAGCTGTCGCCTGAGGTGCTATGTTTGTGGATTGTCCATCTCATTCTGGTGAACGTGCTTTAAAGTTGACACAAATGTCAACTTGGACTGAAGAACAAGCTGTTGAGAATTTTGTGGTCAAAGGTCAAGGTCATAACTGAAGAGTTCATTTGCTTATTATGACAAAATTTCAATCAAATTTCTAACAGGATAAAATGATGAAGTGATGACATTTTATATCCAGAAGGTCAAAGGTCAGCTTCACTGTCACATTATCATATTTTAATGTCATATCTCAGGAACAGAAGGGGAGACATTTGGTCAGATACTGAATTGGTGACTCTAATCTTTAAACTGAGCTGATTGTATAGATCTTCTGTGTGTGAAGCGTCCATGTTTTAGAATTTGTAGCTTCTTTGCGGCAACATTCATATGTGAAGCATTGTCTACTGTCATGGCTTCATATGAGTCTGGACAGACATGGATGTAAACTGTAACTGGAACTTTGCTGGCCCACGGAGGCATACGACTGCAGGGCAGTAATTCAAGTTTTAAAGCCTCCCTCCAGTCAGTTTAACTTTAATGTTCTTTCTTAAACAGAGAATGGAGCATGTGTAAGAGTAGGACTTAATGTTAATTCGTAACCATAGCAACAGGATTGTAGGGTGACCACACAGAGAGATATAACCGAGGCTATCATGCTACAATTATGGTAAAATACAAGATAAGTTGACTAACGTTAGCTAGCTGACTATGATGTTTGTTATGATGCTTGCAGAATCAACCACAGTCATACGTCATCCTCCTGTTTTAGCAACATCCTTTTTAACTTTGAAAAGTTTGAAGAACAGTGTGGCTAAACAACATTGTCGGGACGTGACTAAGAAAAATGTGAAATATTATAAAAATGGGCGGCACGGTGGTGCAGTGGTTAGCACTGTCGCCTCACATCAAGAGGGTTCCTGGTTAGATCCCGGGTGCGGGAGCCCTTCTGTGCGGAGTTTGCATGTTCTCCCCGTGTCAGCGTGGGTTCTCTCCAGGTACTCCGGCTTCCTCCCACAGTCCAAAGACATGCAGGTTAACTGGTGACTCTAAATTGTCCGTAGGTGTGAATGTGAGTGTGAATGGTTGTCTGTCTCTATGTGTCAGCCCTGTGATAGTCTGGTGACCTGTCCAGGGTGTACCCTGCCTCTCGCCCAATGTCAGCTGGGATAGGCTCCACCCCCCCGCGACCCTCAAGAGGAGAAGCGGTTAGAAAATGGATGGATTATAAAAATGCCAAAATACACTGGAGCTAGGGCTGGAAGATAAATCCTGCTGACCTTGGTTTCAGATACAACAGCACGTTACAGTACACATGTTGCTGTCTGTGTGTTGATGCATGTGAACTGACTCCTCAGGCACAGCGTCTGCAGACAGCGGCATCGGCGACGTGGACGACCTGCCGGTTCCTCAGCAGATCCGGATCAGCAACATCACCTGTGATTCGTTCAAGATCAGCTGGGACATGGACAGCAGAGGCCGAGACAGGATCACACACTACTTCATCGACCTCAACAAGAAGGAGAACAGGAAGGAGAACAAGTTTAAACACAAGGTTGGTTCAACATAATTCATCTTTTCACCAAACTCACCAAAGTCAAAAAGTGATTTATGTTTAAACATTAATTAAATCTTATTAATTTTTTTTATTTTTCCACCACAATAATATATAAGACACAAAATGTTTCCACCGAGCAGTTCGGTTCAGTTCAGTACACATTTTTTCTGCTTCCACTGAAAAGTTGTGGATGGTACCAATAGAAGCGTTCCTTAGCGTCCCCATGTTTGGTCCCCCCTCTGTTGGGGTACCTAGCACACAGATCTGGTACTAAAAGGTGGAGCTGTGAACACTGCAGTCTGATTGGTCAGTAGAGGACGGTCACTCTGCTCAGGGCTGAGTTGTGTCTGGTTTTATGTAACCTCTGTTCATACATCAGTAAACTGTAACTATAAAATGAAAGAGGAAAAAATCACTTCATTCACTGGGCCGACTGCCGGCAACTTTTAAGGTGGAACGTTAACTTGTAATGTTACTCAATGCATGAGTTGATGACGTGAATCCATCAGAACACCTTAAATTTCACTGTGACAACTTTGACCATCACTTTAGTTTTTATTGTATCTCTGGGATGACACACACTTTTAATAACGAGTGAATCATCAAGTGTTAAAATATACACTCATGTTGTTTACACTAGCAATGGCACTGCTTGCGATTGGTTGGACGGGTGTATGGGTGGGAACTCGATGCCAGTGGAGTTTGTTAATGTGCAGACTCTGGCTCCAAACGACCTTACCAGCTCAACATAACAGCAGCCATATCCAGGATAATTTGGCTTCATTTTTTTTTCTTTACAGTGGGAGGAAGTGGAGAGGCATCATCCATCTTTGTATACAGTCTATGGTCTCGCTGAGGTGTCACACCACCCACCTCCCAATGACAAAGTCAGCTCATTTGCTACATCACTTTAGAAACACTTAATACGTATAAAACTGGCAATCGTATTCATGATTTAGAAACTACAGTGGCAACATTTTCTTCTGGCAGCTGTGCTGTGTAGAAAGGGCCTTTCCTGTTTTTACAATACCTGAAGGCCACTGTAGATTCGCTGTAGGGAGGGGTGTTCAGCTGGTTGCAAGCTACAACCTCACCATGAAATATTTCTGCACTTTGGTCATGCTGCATACCGACACCACTTTTCTTCTGCAGTGTTTAATATGGATGAAAACAACCAGGATAATAACTGAGTCCTGTCCCCCTCCTTTTGTGTCGTTGTTTTTCAGGACGTACCGACTAAGCTGGTGGCGAAGGCGGTCCCCCTGCCGATGACAGTGAGAGGTCACTGGTTCCTGAGTCCTCGCACAGAGTACACTGTCTCCGTCCAGACAGCTGCCAAACAGCCGGATGGAGACTATGCCGTCTCTCAGTGGAGCGAGATCATTGAGTTCTGCACCGCAGGTTGGACAGGAGACTTAAACTCCTCTCTTTACTTTTCATGCACTCACACTCATTTTTTATTCTCAGGTATGCTGCTATACTGTCTGTTAACATCCATCCTCTCTGCAGCAGCTGCATGATACCTGTTAAATATTTCTGTTCAACAATGAAATCAGAGGTTCTTCAACAAATAATATCAATAAATTATTTCAAAAAATATGCACTAACCTATTAATCCCCTGTATCACCCTGATACCTTGATAAGGACGTCATGTTCAATAACAAAAGTCCAACGACAACAGTGAACCTTTAAACTCAGTAAATGTTTTAACTCTAGCTTTACAACAAAAGGATGATTGATGATCAGTTCCAGTCTTTTTATGGGAATTATCGGTCAATACTTAAACTTAAAAATGCAGAGTTGTCAGTGGACTCGGGTGGGCAGGTTGTATGTTGACACAGATGCAAAACATCGGCTAATAAACTGTGCAAATCACTCACTGCTGCTTATAAAGCTGAAAAAAGAGTGAACCCTCCACTGTTGTTCTGTCACAGTGTGAAATGTCCACAGCTGTGTGTATATGTACAAGTGTGTGTTTTGTCTGCAGATTACTCCACCGTCCATCTGAACCAGCTGCTGCAGAAAGCCGAGGCTATCGCCGGCAGGATGCTGCCGTTCACTGTCTTCTACAGAAACCAGCAGAGGGAGTACTTTCAACAGGCCAGGTGTGTGTGTCTGTGTGTGTGTTCACTGATGTCCTCTACCTGTCCAGCTGTGTTTTAACCCCACTGTGTGCCGTCCACAGCCCCTCTTATCGCTCCAGAGACGCTCAGTGCCGCTGCATGCTGCCGTCAGTCAAAGACAACAGCGGCAGTCACGGGTCACCCATCAGCGGCAAACTGAAGGGGATCTTCTTCAGCTGCAACACAGAGTTCAACACAGGAAAACCCCCCCAGGACTCCCCATATGGACCCTACCGCTTCCAGGTACAGCCACAGACAGGTTGTGAGACACTGGGCACTTGTGTTGTGTTGCCTTGTATTGCGTTGCGCCCTGTTGTTGTCTTGTCAACAACATTTTGCTGGTTCATTTTTAATCTGAATTTTCAGATAATACTCCACTGCTAAACCAGTTTCTGGTTGTCCAAGCCAATGGTGCTCCACTGGATTCTGCTTGTACAGTTGACATTGCTCCACACTATTTGGTTCTTAAAGCTAAAATTGCTCCACAGATTTTTGGTTGTGTAGCTGATATTACTCCACTGGTGTCTAGTTGTATATTTGATGTTTCACCATCCTTTTCTGGTTTCTGGCTGTCCAAGATGACATTGCTCCACTGATTTCTGGTTGCCTAAGCTGATGTTTCTCCACTGATTTATGGTTGCACAGCTGACATTATTCCACTGGATTCTGGTTGTCTCTGAGTTGACGTTGCTCCACTGGTTTCTGCTTGTACAGCTGATGTTGCTTCACCACTTTGTGGTTGTCCTAGCTAACATTATGCTGCTGGTTTCTTGTTTTAAAGTTCACATTTCTCTACTGGTTTCTGATTGTCCAGGCTGATGTTGCTCTGCTGAGTTTTGGTTGTACAGCTGACATCACCTCACTGGATTCTGCTTGTACAGTTGACGTTGCTCCAGTCTTTTGTGATTGTTCAGCTAATGTTGCTCAACTGGATTCTGGTTGTCCAAGATGACGCTCCACTGGTTCCCGGCTGACCAAGCTGATGTCACCTCACTTATTTCTGCTTGTACAGCTGACATTGCTTCTCTGGTTTCTGGTTGTATTGTTGATGTTGCTCCACTGGTCGTAGGTTCTCTTGTTGCTCAGCTGGTTTTTGGTTGTACAGTACAGGGGATGTTGCTTTGCGTGTTGCTGGTCGTACAGAAATCAGTGGCGAAATAATGAGTATCAGTATTAGGAGATGCAGAAGAACTAACACCACCACTGTATTTGTTTCTGCACAGATCCAAGCAGACATCCTCTTCAACCACAACACCAATATCTACTTTGGGGATTTCTACTGCATGTACACGTCCTACCACTACGTCATTGTGGTCCTGGCTCCTGAGGGCTCGGACGGAGACACCTTCTGTAAAGGGAGGCTACCAGCACTGGACAGATCCAACAACTGCTTCCTGAGCTGCACTGAGGAGGAGGACGGCTCTCTGTCTTTCCGTCACGCCCAGGACGTCATCCTGGAGGTGATCTACACGGAGCCGGTGGATCTGTCTTTAGGGACAGTGGCACAGATCAGCGGGCACCAGCTCATGAGTCAGTCCACCGTCAACGCCAAGAAAGACCCGAGCTGCAAGATCTGCAACATCAGCGTGGGACGTTAGCCGGATGTTTTGACTCAACAACCAGCTAACTTGCTAATAAGTGACATGGTGAATAGATAGTAGCTAACAAGCTAAGTTCACCACCCACTCGTTGTGGAACGAGTGGCTAGCTAAGTGATAGCAATGCCTGGCTAGCTAGCAGGCGGTCCACTTAACCAAACACTAAATCCACTTATTTAATGTGTATAGTCACTTTATTATACCTTCAACTGATTCTGGTGTCATAAACCTTTTCTCTTGGTCATCCAGAAATCATAGAACCATAGTTACATGTGTAACTTCAAAGATAATCTAGAACAGATGACTTAACCACTCTGTTAAAGACAACATAACAGTGCTCAACAAATAGGAGAAGTATTTTACTGCTGGAAAGATGGTGTGTTTTTAAAACTGGGCTGTCGATGCAGGAGAATGCAAATACTTTTAAAACTGGTGCCACATGACGAAAGAAGACAGAGGAAAAGGGCTTTTGTTTTTGTTCAAAAGAAAACCTACAACTACCAGAATGCACTGTGCAGCACCAGACCAATGCTGTTTTCAGTACGGCTCCCACTTCCTGTTCACAAACTCTTATTTTACAGCTAAACAGTGCACTAAAATATGTTTCTGTAGACATTTTATGTAAGAAATAGGCAGATTATTAGTTTATATTTGATAAGCACTGCAGAGTTTGGTCTGAGTTTGAGGGGCAGAGGGGGACTTGAAAAACAAGGGGTAGGGGTAAAAACAACAGATGGGACTGGGCGTCAGTCTGTAAGAGCCAGAAAACTGCCTCATACCTTTTTAATATTGTTCACTACATCGTTTAGAATAAAAAACATGGCTCCTCTGAGTAAAGAGTATTTTTATCAGACACTAAACACTGTGGCAGCTCAGTTAGTTTTTAGGTGAGTTGTGTATTTAAAGATAAATTAAAACCTTGTTGCTGCTAAATGTCTCACTAATGACAGAAGGTATTTTTCCTCAAATATATATATATTTTTAAATGAAGCCAAGAGAATCAGTGTCTACAGTTATTTTTCTGACTGACTGAGCACGAGACAAGAACTAATTTTATATCTGATTTGATTTTTTTTTTTTTTTTTTAATTAACTGTGTATTCTGCTTTTATTTCAGTAATCTACGGACAGCTAATATATGACACATTAATGACCTGATAACTGTTAATGTATTTCTGCTCTTGGTAGGTAACGTCACCACACTCTGTAACACTTGAATAAGACAAAGGGCTGCTGCTGTTGTTGTGAAGATGAAACTGATGTCTTTTGATTTCTGGGTTGTCAGCAGGTTGTTGTGTGTGAGAAAAAAAAACAGACACTGCAAACTGAAAAATGAAAATTATAGCTGTATAACCTCTCAAATGTTTCTGTATTTTTTTGGTTGCAGCATAAACTGAAGCTCTGGGAGGGTTCGACTGATGCTGCAAAACCAGTTGGGTTAAGATGGTATGACAGTAGGAAGGCCACAACAACAGATGTGGGTAAAAATCAAAGGATTGAGAAAACAGATTCTTAAAGGTGAAGTGTGTGCATCATGATTTGGCTCTATATTCATATGGGAAGTGAACACCGGGCTCCGCGCTCCTCATAGACCCTTTTAGGGCCGACATCCCAATGACGTCATTTTATTATCTGGAGGTAAAGCTGCCTCTCCCCCACAGGGCTCTAGGCTACGTCGGAGTCTTGAAATGTGGTCTTGTTGTGTTATTGGGAGCCAGAATAGAAGGAGTCATGGCTCAAAACCAGCCGCCACTGGCCATCAACAAAAACAAAGATAGTTAAATGTGATAAGACCAAAGGACTGGCTTGCATGAGGCTTGCATTTTTGTTTGTCTCCTATTTATCGACTGCACAATGTTGCACAGGTTTGTTTTCACCTGGTATATACTGACTTCAGCAGTATAGATTTGTGGATTTATGGGACTTCTGATGAAGTTTTAATCCATTGTTTTACATGCCATCGGGAGCTCTCAGCCCTTCTGCCCTCTCACGCCATGCATGCTCACTGCTGTTGTCCAGTGTCAAAGTGTACTTCTTATTTAGCTTGTCTACTTAGCTCATCAGTCGTTGATAAAATGAATGAATTAAAGTCAGAGGTCTACAAAAAAATCTTCGTGAAACATCACAAAATTGGTTTTAGATTTTTTTTTAGACATGTTTACATTCAGCAGTTTCACAGAAACTAATCTCATCTATGCATCTTCTGTCATGTGTTGCTCACATGTCGTGTGTTCTTTCCATGTTTTATCTCTCATAATCTCATCACATGTGTTCTCTCTGACAGGAAGCTGCCAAAGGTAACCGCTCTGAGCACATCTGTCACATGAGCTGCACACATCTCAGCTCACTTTCTCTTGACTCGTCATCAAAACTTCACTTTTAATTCTTTCAGGGTGTTTTCACATGTAGTACTTTTTAAACAAACCAAACTCAGTCCTCTTAGGGTGTTTTTACACTTGGTCCTTTGCAGCCCTCTAAATGGACTCTGAGCAGTGACTCAGCATTTTATGCACATATGTGAACACTCTAAGAACTCAGACCCCTCTGAAGCAACCGAACTCTGAGTTTCGAGTGGTTGGATCACCAAACCTGTGCACTGTGAACACAAAGCACATAAGGTTTGCTTTGTTCTTTGCGGTTTTATTTAGCCCTCTAGATCACATGCTGTTGCACTGGGACGCTTGAAAAAACAGATGAAACCATGTTGGCCTGTAACACTTGCAAGGACGCAGGACGAGGACTTGTTTGGTCCAAGAAGATACTGTACGTCTCCAGATGTGGAGTGTCGAATACATCAAACCAAAACAGTCAACAGCACACAGAAACATTAATGTTCTCCTTCAGTGTTAAGTTTATCTGAAAGCGAGGGGCTTCATAACCGCACTGCAGTGCCATGTCAAAGTAAAAACAAAACTATGTTATTATATATTATATACAGGCTACCTGCGAAGATACTGCACGTCTCCAGATGTGGAATGTAGAATACATCAAACCAAAACAGTCTACAGCACAGAAACACCAAGGTTTTCCTTTAATTATAAGGTCATCTGAAAACAAGGGGCTTGATAACTGCACTGCAGTGCCACGTTGAGGAAAAAACTATATCAATATATATTATATATAGGCTATAGTGTGAACAGAAAGAGGACTGACAATGTGAACACAAATAGAACTGAGTCCCTTTTCTGTTGGTCCACTTTTTGGTCCACTTTAAGAGGAGTGAATTCGGTTCGTTTAAAAAGGTCGATATGTGAAAACACCCTGTTGGTCCACCAAAAAGTGGACCAACAGAAAAGGGACTCAGTTCTTTTTGTGTTCACGTTGTCAGTTCATTTGAAAGAGGACTCAGTTCTCTTTCTGGTCCACTTCAGCTCTGATGGGGCCTCAGTCCTCTTTGATAGCTTGCGTGGACTATGGGTGCAACTTCCGGCATTGAACCAAATCCGGTGATTTTCAATGGTAACAGTTTGTTTACAGTTTGTTTACAGTACTCTATTCTTCTTTCCAAGAGCAACTGGGAAATAAAAGGTGGAACACACCACCTGTTATAGCTCAAACAGGATCATGTGATCATACCTCTGCCATCTCTGACAGCCATCTTAAAGCAACCGAGCACGCTAGCAACTAGCTCGCCTCGCTCCATTAAAATATTGTTAACTTTGACTTGTCCCGAGCTAGCTTAAGGTAAACATCTGCTTCTTCTAAAGATGATTTATGATCTCTGATGACTTATTAAGAGATACTAACACATAACTAAGTATCTAACCATGGCAACAGGAACAATCCCTTATTGTTCTGGTCACATGTTCAACACACAGTTGCTGAAGACAAAAATGTAGCTCAGACTGGTTGTTGGTCGTCACAGACACAGACAGTGCAACAGGTACCAGAGCTCCACAAAGACATTTTATAAAGTGCTAAGTTAACATTAGTTAAATATTTGTTAAAAATAAATCAGTATTTGTTAAACTGAAGGCAAATTACTTTGGTGTTTAGCCACCAAGAGTAGCCACTGGGACTAACCACAGACAGTCTATGGGACTAACTAGCTTACTGCTACTTCCTCTATCTCACAGGAAGTTGTGCACATAATCATTTTTACAGTAGTGCCCTCAGAAATAAAGTGGGTAGTCTGTATATAATATATATAAATAGTTTTGTGTGCAGTATCTTCTGTGGAACAAACTGCTCCTCATCCTGTGCCCTTGCAAGTGTTACAGGCTGACGTGGTCTTGTCTGTGTTTTCAACAGCATGTGATCCAGAGGGCTAAATACGACGGCAAAGAGCAAAGTGAGCCTGGAGCGCTTTGTGTTCACAAGGCACCACTTAAGCTAACTGAACAGCGGTGGTCTGAGTACGCTGTCATTTTCCTGGGACTTTCCCTGCAATGGCTGTGGGAGATCATTGTTAATCATCCTGTTAATCCTGTATATATCATTCTAGAATAAAAACCATAATAATTAGAACATTTTTTTCTTGTTGCAGCAGAAAGCGAAGGCTTCTGTCCTTCAAGTCATCATGTTGTACACTCATAACGTCATTGTGTTTTGTTGCGTGTGGTGCAAAATGTGGTGCATGAGGAACAAATGAACACCTTATAATGCTCATAAATGATAATATCTCAAATACTAAGTAATATATATTAACTCAAATAATTTATGTAGCATTACGAAATATGCTTTTTATGTTGAGGGTAGAATGGAGCCTGAGATGGATCAGCAGTTTGCTGCAGCATCTGCAGTGATGTACGTGTAATGTTATAACGAGTTGTTTGGTTTTGGAGTAACTGTAATATTATATAATTAAATTTCATTACTAATTGTTTACACTACTCGTTGCTGGAAAAAGTGATGTTACGCTGCCTGTGTCCCATTTAGCTATTTAACCCAGTCGAAACGCAGCCACTTTGATACCATATCTTTCCAGTTTATTGAGTAACACGTCATGGTTTATGGCATTACATGCTCTTTTTAAATCTATGAAAAAAATTCCTACAACATAATTTTTGTTATCACTACAACCAGTAATTCCCTCTGGTAACTCCATTAATGCCACTGATGTAGATCTATTCACTCTAAACCCGAAAGTTCACAAAGTTAGGTTGTGAGGTTTTCTGAAAAAGAATACAGCTCCTCTCCAGGAGTCTGGCTTCAGACCCAGTGCCATGCATGAGCTGAGCCGAGCTGTATTGTTGTGTTGATGTATCCCATATACTCAAAGTCAGAGTTCCAGACAGGATAATAACCACAATCCTAAAACCTGCCTTTTAAAAACTACTGAGGTTAACAAGTTACAAGAGATAACCTGTTACAGCTCTTCACTCCTCACTACAGAGGTACACAAGATAAAAAAACTCCTATCAGTTCAGTTTCATCATCAATTAAATCTATAAATTGAAAGCTAATACTTAAAGAAACAAAACATTTATTTATTTATTTCAAATATTTAATTATGATGTATTAAGCATGCAGAGTCTGAATTAAACTTTGAGGCAGTTGTGGCGCAGCACACGTGTCCTTTCTTAATGTAAACGCAGGTGTAAATGTGTACTGTGAACTCAGAAATATGTGGAGGATGATGAAAAAGTCTCCGAGGCTAATATATCAGTATCTGGTCATGTGAAGTGGACTTTCCCTCTTATCTGTAGTTTTTCAGTTCTGAGTAGCTGCTCAGCACGTGGCTGATGATGAGATAATATTAAAAACAGGAAATGGCACATATTAGCAGAGGAGATGTTTAACGAATTCAGCAGATGAGAAGAGACGGACGGTCTGACTGGACATGGATCCCCGGCTTATGGTGTTGGTGTTGCTGTGGAGCTCAGGTAAGACTCAAAACCTCAGTGTAAAAAGATCTCAGTTAAGTCACAGTTATGTTGTTATGAATGTGCATGAATGTGAACATTATCAGTAAAATGTTGTTAAGTGTCTAAAGCTCAATTTGGTGTAAAAAAATTTGCATGGAGATTTTTAACACACACGTCACAGACACACACTGATAAATAGTAGCAATCAGTAATTGAGGACATAAAATTAAAGCATACGGTATATATAAAAATAAACAACGATTAATATTTGAAATAAAATGCTAATAAAAAATATATGAAGCCAAAAATAGAAACACAACTTCCATCATCAACAGAAGGCCATTAGGTCAATCTATGGAGTAAATTAAGTCCCGAATACCATATTTAATCACTTATGACTTAAAGTTTTCCAAAACTAATTGTTTGATGTCAAAAATGTTTGTTTAGCTGGGCGTCCGAAAAGTTGACATTTGGAAATACAAGGTTTTCACCAGACAACAGTGTTTGGGTGTTTATGTAAAATCTACAAGTTATGAGGAAGCTGCCAGATGCTGTAAATGTGGGGGAGTTAAACACGCAGACACACACACACACACACACACACACACACACACACACACACACACACACACACACACACACACACACACACACACGTCTTTATTGCTATGTGTGGTCCATGATCTCTGAATTTTTTGTGAGGACCTCTACGTCCACTGGAACTATAACGTTGTTAACACAAACACTATCACCAGGTGGGGATAAACTCCCATCATGTTTAAGAAAACTCAAAGTAAAACAAACATTTTACTGCAATAGATGGGGGACTGGCCAAAATGTCCACATAAGTTAAAATGTCCTCACAGCAAATGTGTTTTGTCAAGGGTTGGCCCGCACAAGCATAGAAAGACAGAAGGACAACCACACACACACACACACACACGCACACGCACACACACACACTTAAATCGCACAGTGGTTTAGTGATGTCATCACACAGGATCTCTGGGTATTGAAGTCGTCTGCTATGCAAGTCATGGCAGCTTTATTTGTACAGCACATTTCATACACTAGGGCAATCCAGGGTGTTTTACAAAGAAAAAAAATATAAAATATAATAAAGGATATCGATTTACGATAAAAGACTAAAGAGAAACAAAAAGATATAAAAGGCAAAATTAATTACTAAATGATTTACAATTGAAAGAAGACACCAATTAAAATTAGCGAGACTGCAGACAGGAGGTGCAGAGATAAAAAGATAGTTTAAATGATTTAAAATGGAGTTTAAAAAAAGTTTGCAGTCATTACAGGGTGGAGCAGGCAGTGTAAAAGAGGAATGTTTTTGGGGTTGACTTAAAAGCAGTCAGAGTCAGGCCTGTCTGACATCATCTGGGAGGTTATTATAGGTTTGTCCTGCACAATAACAAAATACTGCATCACAATGTTTTGTCCTGCCTTTTGGGACGGTCAGTAGAGTTGCTGTGTTGCATTAACTCTTTAAGAATTGAGGCCTGTACTACAGACCTAGTTTGACATATCCAGGATATCATTTTATTATCTTGCTTCACTAGCCTGACTAATTAGCTGTAGGAATAGCCTAAAATCTTACAACATAGTAAGATGTAGAAACAAGAAAAATAATTTCCAAATATTAAAAAACACCAAGGCTTAAAATATGTGTGGGTATAATTATGACTTAAGTATGGAGTATGTGTTTTTTGCTATTTATTTGGATGATTAAGAAACTGCTTTGAATGATTTAAACCACACAATAATGTGAACTGATCTAATGTGTTATGTGTTTCTCATGACCTTGTCTATATATTTGTTTTATTAACTGCTCGTGCGCCCCTCATTATGTTGTCTTATGTGTCTTGTGTTGTCTTGTGTCCAACAGTTGGAAAGCACACCTACGGTCAGCTACTGTCATCACTCTAGGGATAAAATAAACTTTGTACAGTTAAAAGGCTGCTAAAATCACTATTAGTGTCACGTGTCAAGTGTCATGAATAATCTCAGCTTTTGTTAAATTAAATTATTTTATTGACCTATAAAAATACAAACTCTTGTTACTTCTCACCCAGGACTTTTGTACATGTCCTACACATTCTCATCCCAAGTCGTTACATATCACGGTTCTGTCAGTGGCCTTTCACGTCTACGTATTATGCCCTAGGTATCTTCCTGCATCTGCTGATGACATTCTGAGATGCCGCTACCAATGCCAGGACAACAGGTGCTGTCGGGCTGACTGGTGGTGTATAAAAACACTGTAAAAAGTTTCGTCTAGCTATATTGCAAACTGACGCTGCCCAGTAGCGTATTATTCTGCCATGAACTGTGGTTAGCTGTTCAGCATACATTACCGTGGTAATTAATTCTGGTAAAAAGTGAACCAGCTTTGTGGTTCTGAAAACCTCAAGTCAACCCTTATATTACGTTACGTCGTAGACCATGAGGGCTGTGTCCTTCAAAGGCTGCAGCCCCAAAATTGACACACAGCTGTTCTGACCCACAATATTTTCATGCATAAATTATAATTGTCTTTGGCATACATGGCAGGAGGTGAACCTTTTTGTGGCCGTCCAGCCCAGTTGTATCTGTGAGTGGGTATCTCTTCTGCCATCATGTCTTGGTGGTCCATTGTACCGACGCACCCAAGATAAACTTTTTTGTTGCCCTATGTAGGCGCAGTTTCACAGCAGCCCTGAGACTATGGCATACATGGTGGAGCAAATACAAAAGTCAGATTCTAACTCTGACTGAATATGTTGGATTTAGCTTTGAAAAGCAGCAGTAGACTGGTCACATGAGTCGAGAGTGAGTTCATTCAGTAATCTGTATTTTCACTGAGATGAGATTGAGGGTGTTTGTTCAGTTTGCAGCTCTGCTCCAATCAAAATGCTGCTTTATGATTTTCTCCTTAGGGCTCAGGGCTGAAGGAAAACACAGCTCAACAGGTGAACAGAGAACATAAAGATAAATGAGGTTGATGGAAGGGTTAACAAGGTGTCCGACTTTGCTCACATCCTGTTTCCACCATATTTCTTTTTGTTTACCCAAGTAGTTCTGACCTGAACAGTGACAGGTCGGCAAACAACCGTTGTGTTGTCATAGGGATATGACATTAGAGGCCTGTACTGCGAAGCCAGTCCAATTTACCCAAGATATATTTTCGTTATCTAGCTTGACTATCCCATCACATTGGCTGTCCGGACACCCAGTATCACGAAGTTGGGTATCAACTAGTTCAGTCAAGTCTGGTCAAGTCTATCCAGCCACAAGCACGTTCATGTGAAAGAGGCGGGGGAACTTTGACATCATCAGAACCATAAATGTAGTAGCCTACTTCATATCATATGAGATGAAACAGTAACAGTAAACACCTGTGGGAATGTTTGATTGATGTGACAGTAAAAAGTGAAATGTAAACAATATCTTATAATCTTATGACACAAGATGTAGAAACACTCAGAATCATTTCCAAACATTAAACATAGGCGAAGACTTAAAATACTTGAAGGCATTATTTATATTTGAAATCAACATAGAGTATTTTTTGCTGTTTAGTTGGATGATGATTAAACTACTACTACTGCCGAATCTGACATAGTGACTGTTGGAAAGGACAGAAATTTTGAGTAGTGTGAACCCAGCATTAGGAAGTCCTGTGAACAAGGAATTTCAGTAATCGAGAGAGGTGTAAATATTGAGTAAAGATTGAGTGAAGCAGAGATAAAGAGCTGTGCATCATCTGCAAAGAAATGAAACCGATTACATTCCAGACAGAGAAGTATGAAGCCCAGGACCTAACCTTAGAGCACACCAGAAAAATACTTATTCTGCCCTTTACTTTTCATCATCATGACATTTTGTGCAGGCTAAAACATTAGCATGTTTGCATACTGATGTTAGCATTTAGCTCAGAGCACCATTGTACCTGAATACACCCTCACAGAGCTTCTAACATGGCTTTTAGTCTTACCTCCATGTTTGGCCTTTTGCACATCATATCCCACAATCCACTATTGTTCTTTCATTTTTATTTTTATTCTCATACAGCTGATCAGTGTGAAACCCCAGCCAAGGTTGACATCGTGCTGTTGGTGGATGACTCCGGGAGCATCTTTCCTTCCACCTTCACAATCATCAAGTCTTTTTTGGCTAAACTCGTCAGAGGCTTCGACATCGGCCCGGACAAAGTCCAGATTGGTAAATTTTAGTAGTGCTAAATTTGTGCTTTTTTTTCATACTACTATTATTGGTTTCACAGTATGATCTCAAATCTTTGCGCTGTTCTATGAAATTATTAAAATACAGATACAGGTCCTGTACTCAAGATTTGAACCAAGGCTAAAGTAAAGAAGCTAAGGAGCAAAATATAAAGCATGACAAGTAAAGTGTTAGACTTTCTGTTAATCTATAAATAATGTTTAATGTGCAGTAGTTGGACTACCTAGATTATAATTCACCTCACTACTAGCATTAATTTCTACAACTATTACTATACTACTGATACTCAGTAGCCTTTTCACCAGATCAGAGATTCTACGACAGAAAGTTTATCAGTATAAGTGTCACGACTCTTCCTCATTCTGCTAGCACCACATCATTTTTACAGCTACACCTAATTCTGATACTTCTGTCCCCACCACTATGACTACTACTATCACTGTTATTACTAATTCTGCTATAAATACTGTTAGTACTGTTACTACTCCTATTCTGCTAATACTGCTTGTACAACTTATCATGTCTGATTCCATTTTTTTGTTTTTTTAGTAATCATGAGAAACAACAAAACAGTGCAAAGCCATATGCCATGCACAAGACAAATAACAATAATGATATAAAAGCAGAAAAAAACATTTAATGGAAATGAACTATCTGATGAAAAATGGTGAATAAGGACTATAGCAAAACTATTAAAGCACTATCTCGTTCCTTTTTCACCTGATCTGGAGTGAAAGATACATCCTACGAATGTGCTGGGACACATCATCAGAGATTTGACCTGGGGCCATTGGATTTTTCGAGTCTTTTGACAAGTTGGACGCCCTCGCCCGGGCGACCTGACTGGGAGTTGATCAGACTCCAGTCTGTGTCCCAGCAGCATTTGGACATGGATCAAATCAAATCAAATCAAATCAAATTTTATTTATATGGCACTTTTCATACAAGGCAGTAACGCAAAGTGCCTCACAGAGGCTAAAAACAACAAAGAAAACCCCAAAGACTAAGGACCCACCCCTCCCACCCTCACATGAATACACAGAACACACATATATATGTATACACACCCACTCACACAAGCACACACAGACACGGGCACATGCACACACACACACATCCCTACAGACACTGACTAACACTAGAGAGACATGGCTGGGCACCGAGACATAAGGTGAGGAAAAAGCCACAAGTGGGGGCCATCCACACCGAGAGGGACCACGGCCCGTGACCACCAGGAGCACCGCTGCAGAGACAACTCCGGCCCGGGCAGACGGGAGGCCCCACACCAAGGTGCAGAGCCCACCAGCCACCCAGGCCAGAGCCCTCCACGGGGCAGCACCCCCACCGGTAGGCCAGACATCGCTCCCGGTGTGGTAGGCCCCCATGAGGAAACACTGGAGCTAAAACTGAAGAAAAAACATAAAAACAAGAAGGTAAAATAATGTAAGAAGTATACAAAATCAGTAAAATTAATAAGACATTCCAAAGTTAACCTTAAATAATCAAAAAATAAGTAAATTAATAAAAGAGATTAATTAAAAGCTTGCTAAGGTAAAATAAAATAAGATAAACTAAAATAGCAGAATATCAGTTAAAAGCCAGATTAAAAAGGTGAGTCTTGAGCCTCTTCTTAAAAACATCAACAGTCTCTGCGGCCCTGAGGTTCTGCGGTAGGCTGTTCCACAGTCGGGGACCATAATAACTAAAAGCCGCCTCCCCGTGTGTTCTAGATCTAATTTGTGGAATGGTTAAAAGGCCAGTGCCGGAGGACCTCAGGGTCCGTGAGGGTTGATATAATAAAAGTAGGTCAGATAAATAAGAAGGCCCAAGACCGTTAAGACATTTAAAAATTAATAACAGAACCTTAAAATCGATCCTGAAGCGGACGGGGAGCCAATGCAGCGATTTTAAAACTGGATCTGCCCTCTTGATCAAAACCACCTCATGGCTTTTTCTGCAGCTTTGATAGCCTTCCTCTTTGCCTCCCAAGTGATGCCCAGCGGTGTGAATGCCTGGCAGAGTGATCCTCTGCAGCCCACCTCCAGAGGCTCACCTAAGGAGAGCTGCAGACTTATATGGTCACACAGAAGCGCACATGATTCATTAGTTACCCTTTTTTTTTTCTTTACAATGAGGGTTCCTGCATTACACATATGCGCATTTCACGATCCACCCTGATACCAAGTTATTCCAGTTAATGACAATGCACCATAAAACGTTATCTGCCAGCCACCAAGAAGACCAAGAAGAAGAATGGGAACACATTCAAAAGGAAAATGGCAACCCCATAACAGCAAGAAAAAGAGTTACTGTGTTTGTTGATTTGGGTTGATGAACAAGGAAAACGCAAAAAGAGGAAATTAAATGTATGACCACTCAACAAGAATAGGTACAGGAACAGGACATACATTACACTGGTGCAAGAAACCAGAGCCAAACGGGAATGGTATACCCATATCTTGTTATTTACTATGTATAATATTTTAATGAAAAACATTTGTTAAAACAGCTGTTTAGATATTTGTCTTTAATAACTGAATTAACTGTTTTTTATAGTGACATGAATTATCCACATTGAAATAAAATCCCAGCACTTAAAACAAAGTGAAGAGAGGTATTCTATTTTAGGACTGTCCAGTTTCTTCCATAATTATTATTTAAAAGAAGGGCTGGCTCAGCATTTTACACATTGCTGTGTCTTTTCTGCAGGTCTGGTTCAGTACAGTGATGTCCCAAGGACCAAGTGGAACCTGAACACCCACCAGAGCAAAAACTCTCTCCTGGAGGCCATAGCTGATCTGCGACAGACAGGAGGAGGCACCATGACAGGTGATTAACAGCATGTTGTCTATTTCCAGCTTTTCTTACACACTGTTCGCATGTATACCTGAAAAAAGTAATGGACCACAGTTCTTATAGAACCCACATTATCATGACACAGTAATCCTTATATAACCTATGTAATTGCAAAGGTTCCAATCACCTGACAAAAGTGCTGATGGGAGGAATGAAAGAAATACAATATTATTGTGATATTGCAATATGCTGAGTATTGGGATACACTATTACAATTTATTACCTTTTTTTCCAACTGCAAATTATTTCCCCAATGGAAAATTTTGCCAACATCAGTTTTACCTTATAAGATAAATTTTTTAGTCCGTTCATCGACTTTAAACATTTTTATTCCAGTAAAATGTGACGCAAAGCAGACAGACTGACCAACACCATCATAAAACCTGTCAGAAATGCTGCATACACCTGACAGACTAAACTGTGGTCAGATTTAACGTCCACTTGGAGGACAGATTAAGGCGTGAGTGTTAGAGCCATTTGTAAAATATTTATATAACATATTTTCATGTATTTAATTTGCTGAGGATAAGTATAGTCTCAGTGTAGCATGCTTAATTAGGGCCAATAAGCTGTGTAATAATGTAGTCAGCTCCAGCTTCTGAGTGGCTAAACGGTATGACGTATTAACCTGCACCTGTTAGATTTTCAGTTGAAGCTATGGAGCCTTGAGAGCACACTAGCCTTTGACTGTGCTTATTATGTTTCTGTAAGATGTTTTAAGAACTTTTTCATTTTGTATCTGAAGAACAAAGTTTTCAGTAAACATTTTAAAAGGAAGAACACGAATTACGGAGTTTTACTGAAGCAAGCATCAGCTATTTGTGTGGTCTCTATAGCTTAAGTTGGCATTTCAAGAAAAAGACGGAGCCATACTTACAGTGAGTTACTTCTTAAGCAAAAAGGAACCTGTCATAACTCTGCCAACCCCACAGCTCTATGCCTTTTGATGCCTCTTTGTCATACAGGACTTGCTTTGGACTACATCCTCCATAACAGCTTTGAAGCCAGTGTGGGAAGGCGAGCAGACTCCCAAAAAATTGCTGTCTTGATCACTGATGGAGAGTCCACTGATGACCCATTTGTTTCCTCAAAGAAAATGAAGGATGCAGGCATTGAGGTCTACGCTATCGGTGATTGACTTTCAATTTGATTAGCAAGAAAGCAGCACAGCCTCAGAAATGATTGTGAAGTGAGGATAAGCTGTGAAATGCTCTGAAACAACTAATACTTTATCACAAAAGAAATACTTGACAACAATATGAACTCCTATTTCATGTTTGTCACAATGAAACTTCACCTAACAAGTCTATTGGGATATAAATATAACTGCATTTGTCATTTGTGTCAGTTAATGTTTTTATGTTATGAATGTCAAGTCAGCATGTTTCAAGTCTTCGAAGCAGCTGCCCAGAAGGAGGAAAGTCAAGCCAAAAACATGGACCATGCTTTTGCCGATAGTCAACAGTAATGTAAAGTGAACAGCATTTCCAGTTAGTGGTATGAAAAATGCACAAACATCTGTATGGTCTATTGAAGGTTTAGTTCAGGCATTAGCAAACCATAACTTTATTACTTTACCAACCAAATAGTTTTGTTTATTTCTGGGGTCTCATTTTTTGGCCACAGTATTAACATATTATTTTTCTCTCAGGTGTAAATGATGCAGATGAGAATGAGCTGCTTTCCATTGTCTCTGATCCTGCTGAAATTCACATGTATAATATAATGGACGACTCGCTCCTGGGCATCGTTGACGGCCTCACCATCAACATCTGTAACAGCGTTAATGGCTTAGGTAGGCAAAAACGCATCATCAAACAACAATACATGTTAGCACCATACGGATCTGCTGGTATCCGAATGAAGATATCAAGGTTTTAAAAATTGTCAATAAACACTGGCCACATTTTGGATTCTTACATTAGATATCTTTTTGTCTTACAATGAGCTTTGAGGTCCTTTGTAGGTACTAACAGTTAAACCTCTGTAGCCAACCTAAACCGGCGCACACTGCACACACTATCTTTAGCTCTGGTACTTGCCAACCACGTCTATGTTCTTGGTTTTCTTTATCTTGAAGGCCTCCTCAATAAGGTCTTTCTAGGAGACAGCTAATTTCAGCAGGACCACAGGTCTTGACGTTTCAGATATAGGTCTGGACTGAGCATGGTCTCTGCAATGGTGTCCGGGAATTTAAGCTGTCTCCCGTGGTCAAACTTCAGCTGCTAGTCCACAGTGGTGTCACGAAGCCCAGCTCAATGATCTGTAGTGCTGTGGCTCCTTCTTTAGCTTGACAAAACCATTTGTCATAATTGTTGGGTGCCGTTGTGTTTGCTTAAAATCCCTATGCAGATGGTGTCTGTTACTGACATCCACCAGTGCTTCTTCCCAGGGCCTTTAGACAACAACACAGCCAGTATTATGATAGTGGGTATATGTTGTTATATTCAGCAGTCCAGGGGTCTCTTTCGTGGCGCAGAGGGTATTTTGTTGTTTCTGCCAGCCCATCTAAGGTATAATATGCTAGAGATGATGTTGTAAACTCACTGGAACAGGAACAAATTAATGGACAAAATAATCTTGTAGTCGATAGGTGGGTCCCGATTCTTGCTTCTGCATTCCTATGATCCTCCTGGCATATACCTCTTTGAGGGTTAAGACTTTGTCCAGATTGTCAACTGGTGTTTCATTAACTGTTGTGATCTGGGTACCTTCAAGAAAGAAGTTGTTAAGGCTAGTAGAGAACCAAAGAGCAGAACACAGAGATGAGGGACAGGATTAATAAAGTAAATAGTTGAATAAGCAAGTTAGTTGGTAAAAGGGAGAATGACTTGGCTTAGAGGCAGGCAGAGAGGCTGCTGTAACTGGGTCATGGATGAGTGAAAGATCGGGCTTGGATTAGGTAGGAGCCAGAGCAGTGTGCAAACCAGGGGATTGTTGGAGTGACAAGCTTGGTGGGCGATCCAGATGGGGGAACTGAGGATACATGCATGCATCCTTGCACATTCTCTAAAGGGGGGACTCGGTCCTCTGTGATTTGAAGGATCCTTGATGTTGGAATAGTCCTTCTGAGAGATTCAATAATGTAGCATCCTTGAAATTCAGGCATTTAAGGATCCCTCCATGACTTTGAGAAGCACCATGGGTCTTTGATCTGGTGGAGTGTGAGGTAGAAACCAGGTATTTGAAGAAAAGCACAATGATTATTGTGGTTGGCAACTGGTGATATGGCGTTTGTGCACCTGACTCCAATCCTGTAATTACACACACACACACACACACACACACACACACAGAAGAGAGGGCCTGACAGCAGAAGCAAAACTTTTCAATGCTTCCACCTCAAGACCATGGACGTCGACTTTGCAGGTTTAAAACTCAGCTAGGTCTATGTGATGAGTCTCCCAAGACACTGGAAGGTCTATCTACATTTGACTGACATTTCTACTAATGTTACTATGATTGGGACTGTCATACATCAGACTTGGTAAGAGGGTGTCTGTACTCCACCTCCGCTGACTTGACAACCAGGTTCGTAGCCAAGGCCAACAGAATCACTAAAACAGTAATGATCTCCTTCTCCAGCTGATGGTATGCTGATGTTGTTCCAGAACGGACACTGAGACTGAACATTTGATTTGAGTCCACAATTGTTTCCACCAGCTTGTGTGGTGTAGAGCCATAAGCTTTGGTGAGGTCCGGCCACAGAGCAGGAGACATCTCATCTTAATTTACTCATTTGTTATTTACTGTAAACAGAGTCATGATGGGGTTTGACTACCTCAAAACAATGTTAGTTCCACCCACATCTCAGCCTCAGAAACCTTACTGACTCACTAAGCTGACCCCTAAGCACAGGGATTGGTTTCCTTGCTGTTTTGGCTTTGCACACAGTGGTAGACTAATCACATGATTCCAGTGTGAGTTCATACAGTCATCTGTGCTTTCACTAAGATGGGCCTGAGTGTGTTTGTTTAGTGCAATTCTGCTTTATATTCATAAATATTCTCTGATTTTCTCATCAGGAGTCCGGACTGCAGGAAAATCCATCTTAACAGGTAAACAGAGAATGTAAAGATAATCTAAGTGGCTGGATGGATCAACGCGGTGTCTGACTTTGACACTGGAGACAATTGTTAACATCCACATTTCCAACTGATAGTCAGCGTTGGTTTCTTTTGACCAAAGCAGAGTAGTTATTTTGATGCAAACCACCATTTTTCTCTGTGCTTAACCAAGTAGTTCTGACCTGAACAGGGGCGAGTCTGTGAAGGACCTTTGTGTTGTCATATCTCAGGTTCTCTCTTTCGGTCTATTCTTCAGTAACTACATAAATTGTATCATCTATCTTCTGTTTATCCTTTACTAAATGCAGAAATGAAATTGAAAGGATTTAGATCTGGTGAAGGAGAGATACAAAACTTTGTGTCATCTGCAAAGAAATGAAATAGATATCAGCACTGAACCATGAAGCAATTCACAAGAAGTACTTATTCTTCCCTTAACTTTTAATCTAGCACCATCATCACTTTGGTTTATGACCACATACCTATAGAACTAAATGACATTCCCATCCGCCTCAGCTGCATTTTCTCATTAGTGTAAAGTAGTAAATAAAAACATGCTAACATGCTAAACTAAGATGGTGAACACTACAAATTTTATACCTGCCAAAAATTAGCATGTTAGCATTGTTACTATGACCATGGTAGCATGCTGATGTTAGCATTTATCTAACATGAGAGTACCATTGTGCCTAAATGCGGCTTCACTGAGCTTCTAACATGGCTGCTAATCTTACTTGTGTGTTCAGTGTTTTGCATATCCTATCCCACAATCCTCTGCTTCCCTCCAGGTGTTCAGTGTGAAACCACAGCCAAGGCTGACATCGTGCTGTTGGTGGATGGCTCCTCAAGCATCATGCTTATCTTTGAAACCATCAAGACCTTTGTAACTGGAATAGTCAGCGTCTTTGACATCGGCCCAGACAGATTCCAGATTGGTAATATTTTGATCTTTATGTTTACCGCTGTGTTACATTACCTTTTCTTTTAAAAGCACTCAGGAAGCATTTGGGAACTGAGGCCACTAATTGTTGAAGTTTTTCTTGCTTGATATACAACTTCATTGTCTCAACAGTCCAGGCTCTCTGTTGTTGTATTTTGTGCCTGTACCTGCACTCTTTTACGATGGAGCCACGTTGTTGGAACACGTGCAGAATGTGTCTCATTGTCTTGCTGGAATAAACAGGGACGTCCCTGAAAAGGACATTGTCTGGATGGCGGCATATGTTGCTCCAAAATCTGTATGTACCTTTCAGCATTCATGGGCACTAACACACCTCCATATCATCACGGATGCTGGCTTTGAACTTTAAGCTGGTAACAATCTGGATGGTCCTTTTTCTCTTTAGCCCGCAGGAACATCCATGATGATGATGGACTGGTCAGACCACAGCACACTTTTCCACTTTATGTCAGTCCATCTCAGATGAGCTCCGACTCAGAGAAGTCGGCGTTGTTTCTGAATGTTGTAGATACCTGGCCTCCATTTTGCATGATACAGTCTGAATTTGCATTTGTAGATGCAGCGGCAAATTGACAAAGGTTTAACAGAGTGCTCCTGAGCCCATGTAGTAATATCTGTTATACAGTCATGATGGTTTTAAAAGTCAAAGACATTCAGTGTTGGTTTTCAGCCTTGCCCCTTATGTGCAGAAAGTTCTCCAGATTCTCTGAATCTTTTGATGATATTATGGATTGTAGATGTGAAATCCCTAAATTCCTTGCAACTGTGTGTTGAGAAATGTTGTTTCTTAAGTGATGGACTGTTTGCCCACACAGTTTTTTACAGTGATTAACCTTTTGCTATCTTTGCTTGTGAACAGCTGAGCATTTCAAGGATGCCCCTTTTATACCCAGTCATGATCTGTTACCAGTTAACCAGTTTACCTGTGGAATGTTCCAAACAGGTGTTTCTTGAGCAGTCCTCAACTTTCCCTTTTTTTTTGGAACATGTTGCAGGCATCATATGCAGAATAAGTGTATATTTATGAACACTTACAAAGTTAATCAGTTTGAACTTCAAATATTTTGTCTCTGTACTGTATTCAATTGGATATTGGTCAAAAAAGATTTGCAAATCATTGCATTCTTTATGTTTTAACACAGCATCCCAACATTTTGGAATCAGGGTTGTAGATTTCTACCGTTAATTATTGATTAAATTATTTGTTTTCTGCAGGTCTGGTTCAGTTCAGTGATTTCTCAAGGATTGAATGGGACCTGAACACCTACCAGGACAAATATTCCCTGCTGGTGGCCATAACAAATCTGGCACAGAAATATGGAGACACCATGACAGGTGATATATCAGTCCGTTGTGCAATCCAGACCAGCTTCACACTGTGACGGACTGTAGGACCAGAGGCTCCTGTTGGATCTAGCCCCGAACTGGGAGTCAAATATATTTACTTTCTGTATCTAATATATGTACTTTCTTTAATGGCATTTGGCCGTGTATCATGTCGAAATGAAAGGACAGCTTTTTTTGTTGGTGTCTGATGCCAGAAGTCAGTGACCAAGCGTGACAGTTCAACAACTTTGGAGTGAGACCAGGTTGAACAGACAGATTAATGAGCAACAATACAAAAATGACCCAGGGTCAGAACATTGTCAAAGAACCGGATATTTTCTAACACAGAAGTGTTCCAGCTGTCAGTGACCAAACAGTCTATGACAAAATGAAAATGTTTTTACTTATAAAATAAGGGGCATCCAAAATAACTCCCCAGCTGTATGCTTTTTAATCCCTCTTTATTACTGTCATACAGGACGTGCTCTGGATTTCATCCTTCAGAACAGCTTTAAACCCGATGCGGGAATGCGAGCAGACTCCCAAAAAATTGCTGTCTTGATCACTGATGGAGAGTCCACTGACAACATTCTCCTCCCCTCGCACAGACTGAGGGATGCCGGCATTGAGGTCTACGCTATAGGTGATTGACTTTAAGTTTGAATAATGAGAAAGCAGCACAGCTTCAGCACTCTCTAGTCTGACAGTCAACGTATCCCCATAGAACTGTTCATATAATATCCTACAAAATAACATCCAACAAATGACATTACATCCTTAATGTCCAGTTACATGATTAATATAATGCTATCAAGGTTAGGTTTAAGCAAGCAAAGTAACTGTAGTTAGATTTAGAAAAAGAAAAACAGTGAGGACATACCTTATAGTGGCTTGGAGTTCACTCAAAATTCACACAGTTCCGAACATGCATTTCCAGGGGAAAGTCCACTTTTTTTATGACCCAACCACCACCCCAATCTGCTTCCTTACAAGACCGCTGGGAACTGCTTCCTTGCTCACTCCCATCAGCACATTGGCCACGTGATCATCTTTCAAAATTCATGGGATATGTACGAATTTGGGTGCATTACTTCTCGTAGGAAAATGTGCAAACAGTTCATTAGAACAGCCTGAACAGTTTCACAGCAGTTCACAAGAAGTGATTGACATGATTGACAGCTGCATTAGAGGCTCCTTGGCTCTGACTGGCAGAGTTGTGGACTTGAGTCACATGACTTTTACTTGAGTCAGTCTCCAGTCACAAACTTGATGACTTTAGACTCGACTTGACAAAATCAAAGAGACTTGAAACTCGATTTGGACCGCAACAGCAATGACTTGTGACATCACTTGGACTTTAACCTTGTGAAAATGTGCCAGAAACCTTATAAATTCCCCCTCATTACCTTAATCAACTAACGATAAAGCTTCTCCCAGCAGTTCCCCAAATGATCCACTTTGTTTGAACCAATCTGAAGCATCCAATCAAGTTTCAGGAGAAAACCATAAAGAACTAACTTTGGTAACATGCAACAGTTGGAAAAAAAAATTACACAAAAGATCATTTTATATGTGTACAAAAACTACGCTTTATTCAACGAAAGATAAATTGCAATATGCAAAATGTAAGAGTTGAAAATTACAGATTAAGACAAAACAGTTTCATTCAACATTTGAAGGAACAGTAAGTCAAGGCTAATATTAACATAGTTAGCAGGTTAATGCTTAGCTTGATAGCTAAGTATCTTTTTACAAACTTGTTCAATAAATAAGTACAATTTTTTTTAAAAACTGTTGATTCTTTCATTCATTCATTTTCTGTAACCACTTATCCTGTTGGGGGTCGTGGGGGGCTGGGGCCTATCCCAGCTGACACCCTGGACAGGTCACCAGACTATCACAGGGCTGACACATAGAGACAGACAACCATTCACACTCACATTCACACCCACGGATAATTTAGAGTCACTAATTAACCTGCATGTCTTTGGACTGTGGGAGGAAGCCGGAGCACCTGGAGTAAACCCACACTGACACAGGGAGAACATGCAAACTGTGCACAGAAGGGCTCCCCTACCTTAGGTTCAAACCAGAAACCCCTTTTGCAGCAGGCAACAATGCTGACCACTGTACCACCGTGTCGGCGCAACTTGAAATTTAAAGTTTAAAGCTTTGGGACTTGGCACTTGACTCGGGGCTTGACTTGGGACATGGGACGTGAGTGCAAAGACTTGAGACAAAGACTTGAGACTAACTTGTGACTTGCAAAACAAAGACTTGGTCCCACCTCTGCTGAGTGGTTGTTTTCCTACAGCCGTGGTAAATTTTAGCAAATGCCAATACGAGGAGAAGGAACATGATTTTTTTCACAGACTGTCTCATGTACTACTCTGTAGATGTAGTGACAGATTCACCAAATATTTTTTATAAATGTTACCAAATGTGGCTCTAGTAGAATTAAAAAAGGAACAACTGTCAGTATGGTATGTGAGCGGTGTAGTTAAGGCATAAGGAAATCAGACATTTATTACTTTGCCAACCGATTAGCCTTTGTGTTTTGGGTCTCATGTATTAAAAATACATCTTTTTTCACAGGTGTGAATGAAGCCAAGAGCTTGGAGCTGAGGTCGATTGTCTCAGATCCCATAGAAAGTCACATGTACCATACTTCGGACGACTTGCTCCTGGGCATCATCAACAAACTCACCATCAACATCTGTAACAGCGCTAATAACTTAGGTAGGCAGAGTCCGTTGTCATTAAACAAGGATGCATGTTAACACCATGCTGACCCACTGGTATCAGAATCAGTCTCAAGATATCAGGCTTTCAAAAACTGTTAAACACTGATCAAGTTTTGGATTCTTACAGGTAGATATCCCTGTCATACTGAGAACTTTAAGGTCTTTTGTAGGGATTTGCCAGCAAAGGCTACCTCAATGGGCGCACATTGCACACACATCCTCAGCTATGGTACTAACCTACCAGGTCTGGTTGATTTTAGGGCTTTTCCACTGGCAAGTTTTAGCTGCGAGAAATCAAACCGTGGTGCACCGGTTTGCATTTCCTTTATCATTTTAAACATGCTGAGCCACACCAGGCAATGCCGCACCTGAAATGGACCATCACTGCAGTCCAGCCACCAGCACGCCTGGCCGCCTCCAAACAGGTGGCAGTGATGTTTCTCTTGCTGCAGCCAACCCCCAACAACTCCCTTCTCTCCCTGAGACAAGTGTCTATATGTGTTCAGCTCTAAGCACGTTATAGCCTCTGATTGAATCTCTGTGGTTTGGAGTTTAGTATTTCTCCTGCATCCTGTTTGTACTCCAGATATTTGTTTTATTTTACTGTTTCATGTTAATGTTTATTTCACTGGAGTCATGTTATGTTATTGCTGAGGAAAACTTAACATTTCCTGTATTTTGCTGCTTCACAATAAAAGGGTTTCTTTATTGTGAAGAAGTAAGCAGCTCAGTTTTGAGCCTCAAACCCCCTCTAGCATTGTTAACTATCACTGTCATCTCTATTAGCATTGTTAGCAGCAGGGCTTGTGGCGCTAACAAAGTCAACAATGCTTATGGGGTTTTGCAGTTCAAAATGAATCTGTTTTCTTACCAGAGACCAGAGGATGGGCACCATGTTTCTGCAGCAACCCAATTCCACCAGCAGGACCTTTTTACCAGCAGTAATCACCAAATGACAGGCACCGCTAGCTAGCTCCCACATGGCTAAGGCTAACGTTAGCTAACCAGTAGAGAACAGAGGGTGGGTAGGGGGCACAATGTTTCCACATGTCAACAGAGCTACCCAGATGTCTTTCAGAAAAGTCAACTGAAAATAAAAATGAAAATTGTATATCACACAAAAAAATAAAATTTCACCCCCTCTAGTCAGAAAGTGCTTTTTTAAATACAGTGCTAAAGCTCTCTGAGTCAATGCAGCACTAGACTACACGTCATTTTGCCTATTTTTTTTATTTCTATAACATTAACTGTTAATAACCATTTACCAGAAGATCTAACATTTGCCCCAACTCCACCTTCTTATAGGTTGTACATCTTGTATTTATTCACCAAACATAGCTCTCTATCAAAGTGTCATTAATGCTTCCACAAGATGGTGCCATCTTGATCCTTTAAATATATGAATGCTTTTTTATATTTTTCTACATTTCTGTCAGGGTATGAATGTGCACTTTGTCCATCTCAGTGTTTTTTAGGCTGGTGAATGGGACTAATCTGTGTTCAGGACGGCTGGAGGTAAAGTCTAACCAGTCGAACCAGTTGTGGTCCTCAGTATGTGAAGATGACTTTGACCAGCAGGATGCAGAGGTGGTCTGTAGGGAGTTGCGCTGTGGGGCTCCTTCAGTCCTCCAGGGGGTGCTCTATGGAGAAGTGGAAGCTCCAATGTGGACCAGAGAGTTCCAGTGTGGAGGCAATGAGTCTGCTCTCCTGGACTGTAGAAGCTCAGATTCAGATAGAAACAACTGCTCATCTGGCAAAGCTGTTGGACTCACCTGCTCAGGTAGAAGAGGAGCTGCAGCTTTGGTTTGGTTCATTTCTGTTCTAATGAAACTCACTTTGCCCTTTTACTGATGACTCCCTGATTTATGTTTAGATCCTGTCAGGTTGGTGGGAGGATCCAGTCGCTGTGCTGGAACACTGGAAGTGAAACGAGGAGACTGGAGACCAGTGGATGGCTCTGACTGGACTGTGACATTAGCAGCTGTAGCCTGTGGAGACTTGGACTGTGGCTCTGCTGTGTCAACAGGAACAAGAAAGGAGCCCAACAGCAAATCTGCATGGAAGATCAATCCTGATTGCATTCAGGCTGGATATACCCTAAGGGAGTGTGTCACATCAGGTTCCTCCTCTTCCATTCTGGAGATCACCTGCTTAGGTAAGCCCGTCTGTGACATCATCTAGTAATCAGTAATCTTACCTGTTTCTCAGTATAAATTTACTGTGACATGTTCTCAGTTAAAATCTCCTTATTTGGGGCAGATAAAAAATAGAAATAGAAAAATACAAAGGAAATATTAAATAAAGGCCTGTGTGTGTTTCTCATGCAGTCTGTTTCAAATGAAGCTGGTACCCTCTGCATTTGTGCTAATTTTTATTCCTTTATATCCTCCATTATGAAGAAAGAACATTCTTTGCTAGCTTGATGCTAATGGCAGTACTCAGCAGGTTGATAAAGTGCCTCTGCTATTTACTCTGTGTGGTAACATCCTCTACAGAAAATAACTAAAAGACTTAGACTTAGACTTTCTGTTGGGATGTTGTGAGGCATCTCAGAAACAGTGTCTGTTGTTGTCTACTATGACACACTTCATGTGATAAAACGATGGATCATCATGCACGACATTTATTGTTTTTCATTATAAGAGCTGACACTGTATGACAGCTGTGTCGGGCTTTAATCGGGCTGATATCATGAAGACTGACCCGGCATAACCCTAACCAATCCCACTCCTCTTGCCTAAACCTAACCAACCCAAGCAATGAAGACAACAACAACTGGCCAGTCACAGGGAGAGTAAGGCAGGTCATGCAGTAGCTATCATAAGAAACACAAATGTGCTCCCTGGAGGGCACCTTGCCACAAGAAGGATATACTATGTTGTGGGAAACGTACTATATCCCTCCTGTTGGACTCACCTGCTCAGGTAGAAGAGGAGCTGCAGATTTGATTTGGTTCATTTCCGCTGTAATGAAATTAACTTTATTCTTTTACTGATGACACTCTTGTTTCTGTTCAGAGCCTGTCAGGTTGGTGGGAGGATCCAGTCGCTGTGCAGGATCACTGGAGGTGCAACGAGGAGACTGGAGACCAGTTGATGGCTCTGACTGGACTCTGAGGGAAGCAGCTGTCGTCTGCAGAGACTTGGACTGTGGCTCTGCTGTTTCAGCAGGAATAAGAAATAAGTCCTTGCATAAATCTGCATGGAAGATCACTCCTAGCTGTATTCAGGCTGGATATACCCTGAGGGACTGTGTAACACCAGGTTCCTCTTCTTCCATCATGGAGATCACCTGCTTAGGTAAGCTAGTCTGTTACATCATCTATGACAGTAATCTTTCCAGGATATGCTTGTATCAAAATCCTTGTTGTTGATCTTAAGATCTTCCAGGCTGCACTTTTTTTGATCTGCTTGTGTATCAGACCTCCTGAATTAATGGATTGGAAATACGTGAATCTGTAGTGTGTCTGATGAGATGTATTATGTTTTTTTTAAATCATAGTATCAGTAGTCACAAATAAAGATCAGTTTTAAATTTAAAATTTTCTCTCTGTCTCCAGACTCAGTCAGGCTGGTGAACGGGACTAATCTGTGTTCAGGCACACTGGAGGTGAAGTCTAACCAGTCTGACCAGTCGTGGTCCTCAGTGTGTGAAGATGACTTTGACCAGCAGGATGCAGAGGTGGTTTGTAGGGAGCTTGGCTGTGGGGCTCCATCAGTCCTCCAGGGGGCGCTCTATGACGAAGTGGAGGCTCCAATGTGGACCAGAGAGTTCCAGTGTGGAGGCAATGAGTCTGCTCTCCTGGACTGTAGAAGCTCAGATTCAAATAGAAACAACTGCTCATCTGGCAAAGCTGTTGGACTCACCTGCTCAGGTAGAAGATGAGCTGCAGCTTTGATTTGGTTCAATTCTGTTCTAATGGAACTCACTTTGCCCTTTTACTGATGACTCTCTGGTTTCTGTTCAGAGCCTTTCAAGTTGGTGGGAGGATCCAGTCACTGCACTGGAACACTGGAGGTGAAACAGGGAGACTGGAGACCAGTGGATGGCTCTGACTGGACTCTGACATCAGCAGTTGCCTTCTGCAGAAAGCTGGACTGTGGCTCTGCTGTTTCAGCGGGAAGGAGAGAGGACTCCTCCAACAGATCTGCATGGAAGATCAACTTTGACTGTGTTCACTCTGGATCTGCTCTGAGGGAGTGTGTCACATCATTGTCCTGGTCTTCCTCCATCCTGGAGCTCACCTGTTCACGTAAGCCCATCAGTGACTTCTCAAAGTCAAGGATGCTTCCTTGGTAGAATGGGTCCTTCCATTTTGGGTCCGACAGAGGCGAGGCAAGATCCCGTCTAGCATTTAGTGAACACACATAGGAACAGGCTAACGAGTGCAGAGGTGTGCGTCATAAAAGAGAGTCCTTCTTCAGTTCTGGCAAATTGTGCACAAAGTATTGTGGGTAGTTTATGCCTGCTGAGGATACACACATGCATCCTTGAAAACTCTCTGAAGGAAAGACTCGGTCCTTGGTAGAATTCAAAGGATCCTTGACACTGGAACAGTCCTTTGGCCAGATTCAATGATGTAGCCTCCTTAAATTCAGCCATTTAAGGATCCTTCCTTGACCTTGAGAAGCACTAATCATCTATGGCAGTGATCTTCCAGTGTCGTCCTTCTGATCTGAACTGTAAAGTCATCCAGGACAATAGCATCCTGAGGGGTAGAGAAGTGAGCTTTTTCCTTGATGCTTCAAACTGTGGCAATCTGCCCCTTTAAGCAAGCTCCTGTGGTTTTATGTGAAGATCTTGATTTCATTTCAACCAGACAAGCGCATTAAGGAGAGAATCAGCAGGCTTTAATTCATCCCCTCACAGTAACTTTAGTTAACTTCCGAGTGATTTTAGGTGATTTAATGTGACTGAAGTTTGAGGTTGACGGGAGCAGCTGTACTCGTGAGATCTGATGTGATGTCTGTGAATGTGTTTCATCAGATCCAGCAGATTTTATCATCAGACTGGTCGCCCTGCCGCTGATTCTGCTGTTGTCCATCACTGTCATCTATTTCATCTTCAAGGTACCGTACACATCTCTGTTGATTAGAGGACTGGCTCAAATGAAGCTCTCAGATTGTGTATATTGAACTGAAGAGAGAACTGATGCAATAACTCATGTCTGTGTGCTGTCATGACTCTCCAGGCCACCAGGGGGCAGAGGCCAGGGCCACAGGAGAACATCGAGGTGGATTATTACAACCTCCATGTTTTAGAGCTGAAGGAGGATTGACTGAAGAGGAAGGAGCCTAGGCAGAAGAGGAGGACCTCTAAAGAGCTCACCTCACATCTAAATAGATTTCTTACTTGCCAAACAACTGTCCAACAACTCTAAAGGGAACATCTGATTAACCATTTAAAATCCTTGTCAAACTACTACTGGAATGACAGCAGGAAGACATAATAAACAATGTGTATAACATGCAAATCACTTGGTAACCATGGTAGCCTGCCACCAACCAAGTGCAGCAGATTAGATAACTGTGAAATACTGTGTCTCGCTGTGTTTTTTTTTTTTTTTTAATGCTTTAGGTCTCTTTGAGATCTTTTTTTTTTTTCTTATTTAGTCATTTTATGTATCTTTGTAGTGATTTTGCATCTTCTTGTGGTCGTTTTGTCTTTTTTTTAATCCTTCTGGTCTTTTTAGGTTTTTTTATGTATTTTTTTTAAACATTTCGTATTACTTTGAAGTAATTTTGCGTCCATTTCTGTTTGTTTTGCCTGTTTTTGCAGCTCCTTTGCATCTCTTTGTGGTCAGTTGTGGTCATGTCAGGGTGGCCCCTGACACTCTGGGCCCCTGGGCCTGTGCCCTGTCGGCCCATTTAGTGATTCATCCATGTTAATAACATGTTTTAGGGATGGCTGTAAATAGCCGAGTAGCTGAAAACACTCAAGTCTTTTTTTGTTGTGCATTTTTTTCTTCAACTTTACCCTTTAAATCTAGTTTTCAGCCGTCCTTCAGTTCCTACAAGCACAGAATTCTGACACAAGTTGCAGAAATCATGCACAGAGTGGTCTAAAGTACTTTAACCCTTTCAGTCTCAGACTAAAAACTGTGTTTTTATATTCCTTCCATTAAAGTCTCTCATCAGCTTCATGTGTGGATGATTTGCACATACTGGCAGCTACTGTTTAGATCTATAATGGATACACACATATACAATTAAAGTTTCCTTAGAGAGACAGTGATAAAATGCATTTTATAAATTATATAAATTTGTACAGTGTACTCACAAAAATATAAGAAGGGAAATGAAGAACTCTGATATCTCAAAATCTGGTCAGATAAATTCAGTGAACTCACCCTTTAAGCTGCAGCTCATCAGTTCTGAGAAGTTGCTCAACAGCTGCCTGATGATGAGATAAAAGAAGAAACATATAATTGGCAGAGAACAGAGGACGAGTCTGACAGACAAGAAGAGTCAGATGGTCTAGCTGGACATGGATCCTCTGCTGATGGTGCTGCTGCTGCTGTGTAGCTCAGGTAAGACTCTGTTTTTATGATGAATATGTGAAAGCTGCAAAACCTTAGTGTTGAAATACTGAATTAAAGTCACAGTTCTGCATTTAAAACCACAGTGTGAAAATACTGCATTACAGTGGTTAAGTATTCTCATTTGAGGTGTGATTTTGGGAGGTTATGGATTCTTAACACATCGATGCCTTCCTCCATAACTATCTCATTAAACTGGATCAGGCCTTTTACCTGTTGTTCAGTGTTGGTTAAAATATTGGTATTTTATTTGGTAACTTTAAATATCCTGAGTTATTTTAGCAGATAAAGTCTGCTATGATATTCCCCAGTTTGATGATTTTCATTTTGTTTTTCTTCCAAGCTCAATTTTGATGCTCTTCTCCGAGTTAAGCCAACTTTAACTTTATTATTCATCTTAAAAGACATTTGGTTTGCTTGTCGCCTTGAAGACACGTCGCAAACATACTCTGATAAACGATCAACAGCGACAATCAATAGATGAGGAAATAAAAGCAAGCGCACACACACACACACACACACACACACACACACACACACACACACCCACCCTTTAAATAGCACAGCTATTTAGTCATGCCATCACACAGGATATCTGGGTGATAAAGTTTGCTACTTTGTTACTTTAACTCTTTAAGAACTGAGGCCTGTACTGCAAAGCGAGCTGGAACATACACTGAAAAGAAATAAGTGCTACTACTCTGTATTTGACTCCTCCCACTGTTATGTTCAAAGGTATGGAAATATAACCCAAGTTTTAATAAACCATAGTTTTCCTTCCCAAACTGGTTTTAGCTTTGCAAGGCAGTGATACACTGGTCACATGAATCCAGAGTAAGTTCATACAGTCATCTGTTTGTTTGTTTTTTGTTTGTTGTTTTGTCTCTGAGATGAGCCTGAAAATGTTTGTTTAGTTCACAGCTCTGCTCCAATCAAAATGCTGCCTTACATTTAGGTTTTTTCTCTGATTTTCTCCTCAGGACTCTGGGCTGAAGGAAAACGAAGCTCAACAGGTAAACAGGAAACATAAAGATAAATGAAGTGGATGAATGGGTCAACAAGGTGTCTGACTTTGACACCAGAGATGGTTTTTCACATCCTGTTTTCTACTAATTATCAGTGTTGGTTTCTTTTAACCAAAGCACAGTCGTTTTTCTTTTTTATCCAAACCACCATCTTTCTCTATGATTTACCAAGCAGTTTGACCTGAACAGGAGCGGGTCTGTGAAGGACCTTTGTGTTGTCTTATCTCAGGGATATGACATCTGGTTCTGCATCTCTCCGAGTGCTTGGTGCAACATCTGTGGAGATGCTGTCAGTGCCAAGCAGCAGGTGCACCACTGTTACATCCACCTTATTCCTGGTTCCGTGTTACCTTATGGGCAAACCCTCCATTAAATCCTTTTACTGAAGTGTTGTCTGCGAGGGTTAGCTAAATACCTGTAAACAGGACTTCACAGTAATCAAGAGAAGGTTAATAGTGTGAGTGACTTTTTCCAGTTGTCCAAGGAGAGAAGTGTTGTAAACTCGTCAGTGTTCTTTAAGTGGTAAAGGGCCACTTCTTTACCAAATGTGTGCTTCAAAAAATTAAACAAATACTTACTTACTTCTATGTTTCATCTTTTGCATAATGTTTCCCACAATCCTCTGTTTTCCTCCAGGTGCTCACTGTGAAACCACAGCCAAGGCTGACATCATGCTGTTGGTGGACGGCTCCTATAGCATTGGGCTATTTAATTTTGATGTCATCAGGTCTTTTCTTGCTAGACTAGTCAGCGTCTTTGACATCGGCCCAGACAGAGTCCAGATTGGTAATATTCTTACTTTTTCTTCTTCTGTTTATACAAACACTCTTTGTGCAATGTTTGTACAATTATTGTTTTTTTTACTATCTTAAAATTTCACACCATAATGTAAAATTATTTAAATACAGGTACATGTCTTGTATTCAAGATTTTAAGTGACGCAAAGAAAGTAAAGAAGCAACAAAGTCTAAAGCATGAAAACCTGGGTGTTAAATGAAGAGTTGATCTTTCAGGAGTATTTTAATGTTGTACAGTAGCTGGTCTACCTACGTTATACTTCATACCTCTCCACCAGAATCAACTAGAGAAGAGCGGGGCACAATCTAACACAACTGAGGCAGAAATTGCATTGCAAATTTCATTTTCGTTCTTTGCTTTGTTTTTGTTTATTGTTGTTATTTTTTTCTCATTTTAGAACTTCCAAACATGCTGAAGCAAAAAAAAAAAAAAAACAATAATAAAAATAAATCATGACGTAAATAGTACAAAGATGGGATGATAACATGAGTGGTTGAGGTTAGCTTTATGTGAGAATGTAGTCATTTGTCCATCTGGACATTTGCAAATTTTCACAGGCATATGAGAGTTCATGATACATGTCTGTGTGTGTGAGTGTTGGGGCTAATGATGATGACAAAACAACAACAATAATATATAAAAATCATAATTATAAAACTATTGGTCTGTATTTCCATTCCTGACCTTATTGTTAGATGCTACAGTGTTCGTCTTCCCTTAATTACTGCATTTTTCTGTCTGAACTTTGTTTAATTCACATCATCGTAATTTTGTAAAGAATATCTATTATGATTATTGTTGTTGTTGTTGTTCTTGTTCTTGTGGTTGTTGTTGTTGTTGTTGTCATTATCATTTTAAAAGAAGGGCTGGGCCAGTCTTGTTCACATTGCTGTGTGTTTTCTGCAGGTCTGGTTCAGTACAGTAGAGACCCAAAGACCGAGTGGCACCTGAATACCCACCAGACCAAATATTCCCTGCTGAAGGCCATAAGAACTCTGCCATACAGAGGAGGAAGCACCAACACAGGTGATTCAACAGGATGTTGTCTAATCCATAGCAGGCTCACACTGTGAGGGTCTGTGGGGTGGGACCATAGGCTCCAGTTGTATCATAACCCAAAATTGGAGTCAAATATATTTACCACTTACTATCAGTAAATAAGTATTCCGTACAAAGAACTTACCTTAAGTATTTATAGTATCATACATAGTGTATATTTTGAGCAATGTGTGAATCAAATCTTCTCCCTCAAAAGATTATTCAAGAAAACTTGAGTATTTGTATTATTTACCCTCACGGCAGATAAGGAAAAATTCCCCCTAGAAAAACTTTTAATGGGGAAAATGAAAGAAACCTCAGGAAGAGCAACTGAGGAAGGATCCCTCTTTCAGGATGGACAGATGTGCAATAAATGTCACGTGTGCAAAAGTAGAGTAATCCAGTAGTATAGTGTACACTAATGTGAATTATAGCATAGTATTGTAGTACAATATTAAGAATGTTGATATTATTATGGTAATAGTCATTAGAACTATAGTTACAGTAATAATATAATGTTGCAGCTCACAACCGATTTTGAAACTCTGTAATCAGACATTTCTTACTGAAATGCATCTTGGGAGTTGTAGTTCTCCACAGAGTTATTTCTGTGTTTTGGTTATCAAAGAAGACAGATATTCTTTAACACAGTTGTTAAAGTGTTACAAGTGTCACTGTGAAAATAAATTGAGTTTTTACTTCTGGAACAAGGAGCGCCTGAAATGACTCCAACTTCACAACACTACACTTTTTGATCCATCATACAGGACGTGCTCTGGACTTCATCCTCCATAACAACTTTAAACCCAATGTGGGAATGCGAGCGGACGCCCAAAAAATTGCTGTCTTGATCACTGATGGAAAGTCCTCAGACATCACACTCCTTCCCTCACAGAACCTGAAGGACGCTGGAATTGAGGTCTACGCTGTTGGTGACTGACTTTCAGTTTGAATAATAATAAATCAGAACAGCCTCAGAAAAGTTTGTAAAATGAGGACAAGCTCTGAAATGTTCTGAAACTACAATACTTTTATAAGTGACATCAGTAAAAACTAAATGTGGTACTTCATGTTTGTCAAAATAAAAATGTTAGCTAGCTCATTCCTTAAGATGTAAAAATGACAGCATTTATCATTCATATTAGTTAATGTTTTTATGTTATGAACATCAAGTCAGGCTTATTTTAGTCTTTGTGATTTGATTATAGTAGTGAACCAAATTGAACTAAAACCAACGACTACACAAAAGGAAGAAAGTCAGTCTAAAAACATGGGACATGCTTTGACAGATAGTCAACAGTAGTGTAAAGTACATGTGATTTATAATTAATGGATTGTCAGAGGTTTAGTTTAGGTATCAGAAAACCACAAATTTATTACTTTGCCAGCCGAATAGTTTTCTTTGTTTTGAGTCTCAATTTCTTTTTGACACAGTTATTAACACTATTTTTTTCTCTCAGGAGTGGTGGATGCCAACAAGAATGAGCTGAGGTCCATCGCCTCAGATCCTGACGAAATTCACATGTACTATGTAAATGCTTTCTTTTCTCTCCTGGACATCGTTGACAACCTCACCATCAACATCTGTAACAGCGCTAATAGCTTAGGTAAACTGTCATCAATAAACAACTATACATGTTCACACTACACTGATCTGCTGGTATCAGAATCAAGGTATCAAGTTTTTAAAGCTGTTAAACACCTGCCAGTGTTTAGGAATTCTCCAGTTAGATGTACTTGTCTTCCAAAGAGCCTTAATGTCCTTTATAGAGACTTGCCAATGAAGTTACTGCAGCCAACCTCAACAGATACACAATATCCTCAGCTCTGGTGCTCGTCTATTAGGTCTGTCTCCTAGACTCTTTCTCTTGAAGGCCTCCTCCATAAGGTTTCCCCAGGGGACAGTTAATTTCAGCAGAACCACTTGCCTTTTTGTTATTGACATAAAAAAAGGTTTGGCCCCTGTGTGGTCTCTGGAATGGTGAGTGGAATTCTGCTGCCTCTAAAGGTCCAACACATCTGAGGGTTGATGGGCTGGAGAATATGCTGTTACTGACTGGATCAGAAACAAAGTAATCAGGATAACATAAGTCAACAGCTTGCTCCCAATGGGTCTGTATGTCTTGCTCCTTTATCTCTATGACCCTTTTGGCACATACTTCCTTCACCTCTGCTTGTATCTCTTCTTGAATCATGTGAGCCCTCTTCGTCCCTTGGGCTCTTTCTTAGCAAAATATTAGAACACTACCAAGTCCTGCCAATCCCAACGTCCTTATTGCAGAGGTATGACTCAGATTTTGTGGTAGTCCCAGCCACTGATGCAAGAAGTGCTGATCTGTTTGGGTACAGCTGTCCAGCTTGTCCTTGAGGGTGTGGACTCTGCTAAGACGGGATCTGGGTACGTCCAGGTGATATGTCACAAGACCCTGGAGGACTCATCTACATTATGGCACCAATGTTTTCACAGTCAAGTGATCCATGAAGACTCTGATGGGGGTTGTTGAATATCTATAGGGCCTCTACACTCCACCTTTGCATACTTGACCACCAGGTCCAAAGCCATAGCAAACAGAATCACTAACACAGTGATGATCCCCTTTTCCAGCTGATGGTGTGCTTATGTTGCCGTTTCATAGATTACTCTGAGACTGAACAAGTGTAACAGTCCAGAATCAGTGATCTTGTCTGGAACATGATGTAAAACTATGTTTCAAACTTCTTTTTTAGATTTAGAGCAATTGGTCTTTGTAGGGTCCTGCCACAGAGCAAGACAAGTCTAATCTGAACATGTTGTAGCTTAATTTGTTATTCTACTGAGAAAAGAGTCAATATGGGTTGTGACTACCTGATAATGAAGAGCCACAGCAGAACCAGGATCAGCAGACCACAAACTTCTTTAGTTTAAAAAAAAAAACGGAATATAAATGTGCAATGTGGATAAGAATGTTAAAAAATTGAAAGTAGCACAGTGAGTGTAGCCAGACATAAGTAAGTGCTCATGAAAAAAGTAAACAGGGTGATGCATTGCAACCACTCCAATATGAATAGTTTATGAATTTAAATTCCACCCAACTCCGGGTCCTTGACACATCCTTGACTTGGTAGGTCTCCAGATCATGTGGGACTGGTTTGTTTGCGGTTCCTGGAGCAAAAACTAACACTAAACACTTCATTTAGTTTACACACTGCACAAATTATCAGAAGATCAAAGGTTTGCCTAAAGCCCACCTTCTTTTAAGATGGTAGATCTTGTTTCTGTTCATCAGGCATTGCTGTCTATCACAATGTCATTTTTCACGCTACATTAAGATGGTGCCAAAGTGAGGGATTTTCAATACTATAATGGCTGCTTTGGTATAAACTTGTCCTCTCTGTCTTTCTCAGTGTTTGTCAGGTTGGTGAATGGGACTAATCTGTGTTCAGGACGACTGGAGGTGAAGTCTCGCCAGTCGAACCAGTCGTGGTCTTCAGTGTGTAAAGATGACTTTGACCGGCAGGATGCAGAGGTGGTCTGTAGGGAGCTTGGCTGTGGGGCTCCATCAGTCCCCCAGGGGGCGCTCTATGGAGAAGTGGAGGCTCCACTGTGGACCAGAGAGTTCCAATGTGGAGGCAACGAGTCTGCTCTGCTGGACTGTAGAAGCTCGGATTCAAATAGAAACAACTGCTCATCTGGCAAAGCTGTTGGACTCACCTGCTCAGGTAGAAGAGGAGCTGCAGCTTTGATTTGATCCATTTCTGTTCTAATGAAACTCACTTTGCTCTTTTACTGATGACTCTCTGGTTTCTGTTCAGAGCCTGTCAGGTTGGTGGGAGGATCCAGTCGCTGCACTGGAACACTGGAGGTGAAACAGGGAGACTGGAGACCAGTCGATGGCTCTGACTGGACTCTGACATCAGCAGCTATAGCCTGTGAAGACTTGGACTGTGGCTCTGCTGTGTCAGCAGGAATAAGAAATGAGTCCTTCCGCAAATCTGCATGGAAGATCAGTCCTCGCTGTATTCAGGCTGGATATACCCTGAGGGAGTGTGTCACATCAGGTTCCTCCTCTTCCATCCTGGAGATCACTTGCTTGGGTAAGCCTGTCTATGACATAATTTTTGACAGTTATCTTTCCTGTTTCGCAGTATGAATTTACTGTGACATGTTCTTAGTTAGAATCTTTTTATTTGGTATGAAGCGCAGAGAAACAGAGGTCTGCTCAGCAGCATGACAGATGTGGATATGTTTGTATCAGAATCATCGTTGTTGATGATAGCATCTTGTAGACAGTACTAATTATGTAATTCCTCGTGTTTGTGTGACTTCTTCAACACAGTATGTCACCCTCCATGTGTTCTGAATGTAGAATATAGACAATGTTTGAAATCTAGGCTCTGACCTGACACCAGGCTCAGCTCAGTAGGTAGTGGGAAGTGACGATAACAAACTCCCAAGTAAAACCGCATCAAAAGTAAGAGTGTGATGCAGGAATCTACGATGCAAGCATTGGCAGTAGACAAACTACCATGTGGCCATTCCCCTTGAGGTCACCTCGCCACAAGTAGGATATACTATGTTGTGAGTGTTTTTATTGTGTGCGGAGGCCCTTGCTGCTGTTATGCAATTCCTCCTGCAAGGCACCTGTGACGGCAAAGTACGATACTTATTAATAAATGGAGATGGATAAATCTAGTCAGCAGCCCACCTGATGTGCAGCAGCTGGGTAAGATGCACAGCTTTACATCAAATAATTAAAAATCTTGCTCACTTGGCAAAGCTTTTGGACTCACCTGGGGTTCCTTTTCATTATGTCAACGTCTCTTCTTGCTTCCCTCATTTAGTTCCAGTAAGGATGTGAGAGAGAGATGTAAGTAAGAGACATGAAGATGGAGGAGTCCAAGCTGCCAAATGAGAAACCTTGGTTCTATCATTTCAGTCTTAAGTTGCGTCAGTTACTGAGCCACATGTGGAGGTGCAACATTTATATGCCATGCAATTTGACAAAAGACTCTAACATAGAACACACCTGTGTTTTCATCCTCCAGAAGCCTCCTAACTTCTTCTTTCCTTAAGTTGCATTTAAATGGCTGGAAGATCCTCCATGATGTGGGAGGGGGAATGATTTGTAGGTCATTGGAGGAGAGAGGACATGGGGAAGCATAAGTTAGCACAATGAAAAGCATCCCTGCTCAGGTAGAAGAGGAGCTGCAGCTGTGATTTGGTGTCATTTCTGTTGTAATGAAACTTACTTTATTCTTTTACTGATGACACTCTTGTTTCTGTTCAGAGCCTGTCCAGTTAGTCACAGGATCCAGTCACTGTGCAGGATCACTGGAGGTGAAACGAGGAGACTGGAGACCAGTTGATGGCTCTGACTGGACTCTGAAGGAAGCAGCTGTCGTCTGCAGAGACTTGGACTGTGGCTCTGCTGTTTCAGCAGGAATAAGAAATAAGTCCTTGCGTAAATCTGCATGGAAGATCACTCCTAGCTGTATTCAGGCTGGATCTACCCTGAGGGACTGTGTAACACCAGGTTCCTCTTCTTCCATCATGGAGATCACCTGCTTAGGTAAGCTAGTCTGTACAGTGTCTGATGAGATGTATTATGTCTTTTTCATAGTATCAACAGTCAGAAATAAAGATCAGTTTTAAAATGTAAATTTTCTCTCTATCTCCAGACTCTGTCAGGTTGGTGAATGGGACTAATCTGTGTTCAGGACGACTGGAGGTGAAGTCTAACCAGTCCGACCAGTCGTGGTCCTCAATGTGTAAAGATGACTTTGACCAGCAGGATGCAGAGGTGGTCTGTAGGGAGCTTGGCTGTGGGGCTCCTTCAGTCCTCCAGGGGGCACTCTATGGAGAAATGGAGGCTCCACTGTGGACCAGAGAGTTCCAGTGTGGAGGCAATGAGTCTGCTCTCCTGGACTGTAGAAGCTCAGATTCAGATAGAAACACCTGCTCATCTGGCAAATCTGTTGGACTCACCTGCTCAGGTAGAAGAGGAGCTGCAGCTTTGATTTGATTCATTTCTGTTCAAATGAAACTCATTTTGTTCTTTTACTGATGACTCTCTGGTTTCTCTTCAGAGCCTGTTAGGTTGGTGGGAGGATCCAGTCACTGTACTGGAACACTGGAGGTGAAACAGGGAGACTGGAGACCAGTGGATGGCTCTGACTGGACTGTGACATCAGCAGTTGCCTTCTGCAGAAAGCTGGACTGTGGCTCTGCTGTTTCAGCAGGAAGGAGAGAGGACTCCTCCAACAGATCTGCATGGAAGATCAACTTTGACTGTGTTCACTCTGGATCTGCTCCGAGGGAGTGTGTCACATCATTGTCCTGGTCTTCCTCCATCCTGGAGCTCACCTGTTCACGTAAGCCCATCAGTGACATCTGGTGCTTCTCAAGGTCAAGGATGCTTCCTTGATAGGACAGGTCCTTCCAATTTGGGTCCTCCAGAGGCTAGGCAAGATCCCTTCTAGCATTTAGTGAACACACATTGGAACAGGCTAGCAATTGCAGAGGTGTGCATCATAAAAGAGGGCTGGTCTTCAATTCTGGCAAATTGAGCACAATGTATTGTGGGTAGTTTATGCCTGCTGAGGATACACACATGCATCCTTGAAAACTCTTTGAAGGAAGACGTGGTCCTTGGTAGGATCCTTCCTTGACCTTGAGAAGCACTAATCATCTATGGCAGTGATCTTCCAGTGTCGTCCTTCTTCTGATCTGAACTGTAAAGTCATCCAGGACAATAGCATCCTGAGGGGTAGAGAAGTGAGCTTATTCCTTGATGCTTCAAACTGTGACAATCTGCCCCTTTAAGCAACCTCCTGTGGTTTTATGTGAAGAAACTGATTTCATCTCAACCAGACAAGGGCATTAAGGAGAGAATCAGCAGGCTTTAATTCATCCCCTCACAGTAACTTTAGTTAACTTCTGAGTGATTTTAGGCGATTTAACGTGACTGAAGTTTGAGGTTGACGGAACAGCTGTACTCGTAAGATCTGATGTGATGTCTGTGAATGTGTTTCATCAGATCCAGCAGCTTTTATCATCAGACTGGTTGCCCTGCCGCTGATTCTGCTGTTGTCCACCACTGTCATCTATTTCATCTTCAAGGTACCGTACACATCTCTGTTGATTAGAGGACTGGCTCAAACGAAGCTCTCAGATTGTGTATATTGAACCAAAGAGAGTAGTGATGCAATAACTCATATCTGTGTGCTGTCATGACTCTCCAGGCCACCAGGGGGCAGAGGCCAGGGCCACAGGAGAACATCGAGGTGGATTATTAAACCTCCATGTTTTCAGAGCTGAAGGAGGATTGACTGAAATGGAAGGAGCCTAGGCAGAAGAGGAGGACCTCCAAAGAGCTCATCTCACATCTAAATAGATTTCTCACCTGCCAAACAACTGTCCATCGACTCTGACAAGGAGTTTAAATGGTTACACTGATGTTCCCTTTAAACTTCTACTTAAATGACAGCAGGAAGAGATAACTGAAGATCTCTCCTCTCAGACTCAAGTGATAATCCAACCAGGTTTTTGCAGCTTAGTATCACAAGGAATTACATTCACTTTGAACAATTCTACACCTCAGCATTCAGTGCCAATATAGGTAGTGTTACTGTAAAGGGGCAAGGCATTAAAGACATTAAACCAAACATAACCACGTTTCCCTTACCTTAACCAAGTTTTTTAAATTGCCTGAAGGACCTCTTCTTGGCCTCTGGCTCAGAACTCTACTTGAAACCTACATGCCCCAAAATGATAGAGCATTTCCCTGCAGCTAGAAGGTCTTTATAAATTAGGGACTGCTTATTCTTTATGAGGGTGGATGGGGTGGTGTGTCATGGAATAAACAGACACAAAACACATAGGACTGGACATGTGAGGGATTACTCAGGAGAAAGCCAAATAATTTGTACGTCATGACATTTATAGTGTCTGGTGAACAAGCAGTTTCAATTGATACACCTACAAGCTTTCCCATACACACATGAAAAGGTGCCTCCTGTCACTTAAGCAGCTGTTTCTTGTTATTTAGATATCAGTCTTGAGAACAAGTGTAAGTGTAAAAACAGAAATTATTGTTGGATTTTCAAAATTTGACTGCCCTTGAACACATCATGTGTGACAAAAGCTACCATCAGAAAAAAAACATAAAACAAAACTGGGCTTAAAATACTGATATTTTATCAAAATCACTTTATTCTATGTCTCATTTAAAAATGAACCGTTTGCACAAACTTAGTAGCAGAGTGAAAAACCTAGGCTGTTTTCAAATCCAGGATTTCGTCTTCAACTTTTAACTTTCAAACATCAAAGGATACGTTTTAAAAATCGAACGTCTAATTTATGGTGCAGCGAGGGTCCTGCATTCATTCAGGGAGGCTTAAGGAAAAATATTTGTAGCTTCAGGGAGGGTCAGAAAATTAAAAAAAAAAATCAAAATAAAAATCTGACGTCGCACCCCAGCCACCCTCTTCTAGTCCCTAATCCAGGTATCAAATAAAGATAACACTTGGGAGATTTACTGCTGAGGTTTAAGCATCAGCATAGATGTTACTTTCTCAGATTAAATGAAAATGAAGACAGAATAAATGAAAGATTGTATCTGTGCCTATTAAAACTGCACACTTTAACAGTGAATATGAAACGGGTGTTGTTTGGACCCAAATGCAGTACACAGGCGCACAGGAACAGTTGGTAATGACGTTTATTAGCACCACAGCAAACAGGGTATGCAGCAGGCAGAATGATCACAGAATGAAGTTTGTTCTTCGGGCTGAGAGCCCTCGCACAGTCTCTGGGGCTCAGAGGAGGGAAAGAGATGTAGCTTACTTTAGCCGAAGAAGACAAGTAGGATGCTCTGCAGTCTGGAGAGCTGGCTGCACGTGCTGTGAGGCCGGCGAGGAGTGAGCTGAAGAGAGGTCGGAGACAGGCGGGGGGGTCGTAGCCAGGTGAGCAGTCAGCGAAGACAGAGGCACCGTTGAGGAGCAGGCAGGAGAGGAGACGAGGCCAGGCGGAAGAGTCAAAACCAGACGAGCAGGCAGATACCAGAAACACTGAGGCAGAGCATGAGGTCAGGGACAGAAGGCAGGTGAGTTTACCGGGAGGTGGACGAGGATGGCAGGTCAGGGACAGGCAGAGTCGACACCAGGAGATCAGACAGGGAATGAACGCTGGAAAGTCTCTCATAACGTGGAAGAACAATCTGGCAAAGAGTGAAGGTGCTGGAGAGACTATATGCAGGCCTGATTGGCATGAGCTGCAGCTGTGTGGGCAGGTGAGCAGAGTTGGGCTGATGAGGTGGGAGTGGCTGACAGGTAGAGTGGATCAGAGGGAGGGAGAGTGGAAAAATACTGAGGCAGTGTGACAGGAGGGGAATGAGAGGCAGGGACTGTGACAGAACCCCCCCCTCAAGGGACGGCTCCTGACGTCCCAAACTGCCGCAGAGGAGCCGGGTGGGCGGAGGGGGCTTGGTGGAGGGCTAGAATTCCTCAGAGGCCTCCGTCCCAGTACCCTCGTCCGCTGAGAGAGAACTGTCCCCCTCCGAGGCTGAGCTGACGTCATCCCCTTCAGATGCAGATGCCCCAGATGCAGGAGGAGACTGAGCGTTGGCGATGGGACCCCCTCGTATTGAGACGGTGTTGGAAGGCTGGTCGGGGTGCAGACGATGAAACTCCTTGATGAGTCTTGCATCCAGGATCTGACGGGCTGGGACCCATGACCGTTCTTCTGGACCGTACCCCTCCCAGTCGACGAGGTACTGTAGGCCCCTCCCACGGCGACGAGAGCGCAGCAGGCGGTGCACTGTGTAAGCAGGGGCCCCGTCTATGAAGCGAGGAGGCGGAGGTGGCTGGGAGGCAGGTTGCAGAGGACTCTCCAGGAACGGCTTGATCCTGGAGACATGGAAGGTGGGATGAATCCGCATGGTGCGGGGCAACTTGAGCCGAACAGCCACAGGGTTTACTACCTTCTCGATGGGGAACGGCCCAATAAACTTGGGGGCCAATTTCTTTGACTCCACCCTCAGAGGAAGGTCTCGGGTTGACAGCCACACTTTCTGTCCCACCTGGTAGGGGGGAGCCAGGGAGCGACGGCGGTTGGCGGCCGTCGTGTACCGGTCAGTGGCTCGTAGGAGAGCCGTCCGAGCCTCCGTCCAGGTCCGGCGGCAACGGCGAATGAAGGCCTCCACAGAGGGGCAGACAGTCTCTTTCTCCTGCGCAGGAAACAGGGGAGGTTGGTAGCCATAGGCGCACTGAAATGGGGATAGGCCGGTGGCAGAGCTGATGAGGGTGTTGTGGGCGTATTCCACCCACAGCAGTTGAGTGGACCAGGAGGCAGGGTGCTTGGAAGCCATGCAGCGGAGCGCCGTCTCCATCTCCTGGTTCATCCTCTCGGACTGGCCGTTGGATTGAGGATGAAACCCGGAGGACAGGCTGGTGGAGGCTCCCAGGAGGCGGCAGAATTCTCTCCAGAAAGCAGAGGTGAACTGGGGGCCTCGGTCTGAGACCACGTCGGATGGGAGGCCGTGGAGCCGAAACACGTGCTGCAGGACCAGTTCAGCTGTTTCTTTGGCCGAGGGGAGCTTGGCCAGGGGCACAAAATGAGCCATCTTGGTGAACCGGTCCACTACTGTCAGGATGGTGGTGTTAACTCCTGACAGTGGCAGCCCGGTGACGAAGTCTAAAGAGATGTGGGACCAGGGTCGGTGGGGCACAGGCAGAGGGTGCAGGTGCCCGGCGGGAGCCCGGCGCGGAGCCTTGTTCTGATTGCAGACTGGGCATGCATTCACAAAGTCTCTGATGTCGTCGTCCATGGAGGCCCACCAGAACCGCCGCTGCAGAACCTCCTTGGTGCGGAGTATTCCGGGATGACAGGTGAGTCGAGAAGCGTGGGCCCACTGCAGAACCTCAGACCTTAGCTGCCGGGGAACGAATAGGCGGTCTTGGGGGCAGGAGCTGGGCCCCGGCTGGTCCTCCAGTGCAGCTCTCACCCGCTCCTCCACCTCCCAGGTGAGAGAGGCCACCAGATGAGAAGCAGGAAGGATGTTGTCAGGACTGGAGGGGCCCTCCTCCCCGACCATGAATTGTCGGGACAGGGCATCAGGTTTAGCGTTGCGGGAGCCTGGCCGGTAGGAGAGGGTAAAACTGAACCTGGCGAAGAACAGAGCCCACCGGGCCTGACGGGAGTTCAGTCTCTTTGCTGAGCGGATGTACTCCAGATTCTTGTGGTCGGTCCAGACAAGGAAGGGGGTCTTGGTTCCCTCCAACCAGTGGCGCCACTCCTCCAATGCCAGCTTCACCGCCAATAGTTCTCGGTTCCCGATGTCATAATTCATCTCCGCTGGGGACAGGCGCCTGGAGAAGAAGGCACAAGGGTGTAGTTTCTGGTCCTTGGCAGAACGCTGAGAGAGCACGGCCCCCACCCCCACATCAGAGGCGTCGACTTCCACGACGAACTGTCTCTCGGGGTCAGGGATCAGGAGAATGGGGGCCGAGGTGAAACGCCCTTTCAGGAGCTGGAACGCCTCCTCAGCGGCCGAAGTCCAGCAGAAAGGGACCTTGGAGGACGTGAGGGCAGTGAGAGGTGCTGCCACCGTGCTGTAGCCCCGGATGAACCTCCTGTAGAAGTTGGCGAATCCTAAAAAGCGTTGCAGCTGCTTGCGAGAGTCAGGGACAGGCCAGGAGGTGACAGCTGAGACCGTAGCGGGGTCCATCTCCATGCGGTCCCGGCCAATGATGTAACCCAGGAAGGAGACAGAGGAGGCATGGAACTTACATTTCTCGGCCTTGACAAACAGGGAGTTCTCTAGCAGGCGTTGCAGCACCGTCTGGACGTGGAGAATATGTTCCTGCTTGGACCGGGAGAAGATCAAGATATCGTCCAGGTAAACGAACACGAACTTGTTGAGCATGTCTCTCAGCACATCGTTGATGAGGGCTTGGAACACAGCCGGAGCATTGGTGAGCCCAAATGGCATCACCAGATATTCGTAATGTCCTGTAGGGGTGTTGAAGGCCGTCTTCCACTCATCCCCCTCTCGGACCCGCACCAGATGGTAGGCATTGCGGAGATCCAGCTTGGTGTAGACGGTGGCCCCTTGGAGCAGCTCGAAAGCTGAGGCAATGAGGGGGAGAGGATAGCGATTCTTCACCGTGATGTCGTTCAGACCTCGGTAGTCGATGCACGGCCTCAGAGACCCATCCTTCTTGTCGACGAAGAAAAAACCTGCCCCAGCAGGTGACGAGGAGGGTCGAATGATTCCAGCGGCCAGGGCATCGCTGATGTAGGTCTCCATGGCCTCCCTTTCAGGTGCGGACAGCGAGTAGAGGCGGCCCTTGGGGGGTACAGAGCCGGGAAGGAGGTCGATGGCGCAGTCGTAGGGCCGATGTGGGGGTAGAGAGGTGGCCCTCGCCTTACTGAACACCTCCCGGAAATCGTGGTAGTCAGAGGGCACCATGGAGAGATCAGGGATGGAACAGGGGCTGGCAGACGGCGTGGGGGCCCCCGCCGGTCTGAGGCAGATCTGCTGACAGGAGGGACTCCAACCCAGGAAGGACCCCGTGGACCAGTCTATATGGGGGTTGTGGCGTCGAAGCCAGGGGTAGCCGAGGATGAGGGGAAGATTGGGAGACCTCAGGATATGAAACCGGATGGTTTCATGGTGTGTGCCGGACAGGAGCATAGAGATGGGGGCAGTCTGATGGGTGACAGTTCCCAGGAGATGACCATCCAGAGCGCTGGCCGGCATGGGGCAAGGGAGAGGATCTCGGCTGATGTCCAGTTGACGGGCGAGTTCCTCGTCCATCAGGTTGACATCTGCCCCAGAGTCGATGAAGGTGGCGAGGGTGTGGGACCCCCCTACCAACAGGAGCTGGACGTGAAACAGAGGTCGTGGGCTAGGGGCAGAGTTCTGGGACCGTCTCAGCAGAATGCCCCCTTCTACTGCTGAGCCCCCCCCTTTTGCTGGACACCGGGAGACAAAATGGCCGGCTTGGCCACAGTAGAGGCAGAGATTTCTCCGGCGTCGTCGTTCTCGTTCCTCCGGCGTTAGGCTGGTTCGCCCCACCTGCATGGGCTCCACCCCCCCATGCATAGGTTCAGAAGGGGGGACAGGAGTGGCTGGGACCCTATGTGGACGGGCAGAAGGCCGGTGATCACCTCTCTCACGGCGTTGTTCCCTCCTCCTCGCCTGTATCCGCCTGTCCAGCCTCGTAGTCAGCTCAATGAGTCCGTCCAGGGAATTGGGGAGGTCGAACGGAACCAGCTCATCCTTCACGTAAGGAGCCAGCCCGTTTAGGAAGGCGTCACATTGGGCAGCAGCATTCCAGTCACTGAGACGAGCCCGGGTTCTGAAGTCTATGGCATAGTCAGAAACTGTCCGATCCCCCTGCCTCTGACTCATGAGTCCCCCTGCTGCATCAGGACCCAGAGAAACGGGTCCGAACACCTTGCGAAGCTCCTCAGAGAAGGCTTGGAAAGTGGCGCAGGCGGGCGTGCCTCTCTCCCACTCCGCCGTTCCCCACAGACGTGCTCTACCAGTGAGGTGATTGATGGCGAAGGCGACTCTAGCCCCCTCTGTGGCGAAGGTATGGGGTTGCAGGGCAAACAGGATTGAGCAGTTTGTCAAAAAAGGATTGCAACCCTCAGGATCCCCTTCGTAGCGCTCTGGCGCCCCCACCCGGGGCTCAGATGTGGAGCTTGATGCTGGCCCAGGGGTGGGAACAGGAGGGGCTGGAACTGGGACAGAAGCAGCGTGTTGCGCCATGGAAGCTGCCATCTGCTGTACCTGGGCGGCTAGCGAGGTTAGCGCTCGTTCCAGGGATGACGCTGACTGATGAGCCTCCGCCGCGTTGGAGGCTAACAGAGCCTCATGCTGCTGAAGCATTCCCTCCACCCGGGCTAGGCGAGACTGAGGGGAAGTGGGGTCTGCTGGGTCCATTTCTGGCCAGATTGTACTGAAACGGGTGTTGTTTGGACCCAAATGCAGTACACAGGCGCACAGGAACAGTTGGTAATGACGTTTATTAGCACCACAGCAAACAGGGTATGCAGCAGGCAGAATGATCACAGAATGAAGTTTGTTCTTCGGGCTGAGAGCCCTCGCACAGTCTCTGGGGCTCAGAGGAGGGAAAGAGATGTAGCTTACTTCAGCCGAAGAAGACAAGTAGGACGCTCTGCAGTCTGGAGAGCTGGCTGCACGTGCTGTGAGGCCGGCGAGGAGTGAGCTGAAGAGAGGTCGGAGACAGGCGGGGGGGTCGTAGCCAGGTGAGCAGTCAGCGAAGACAGAGGCACCGTTGAGGAGCAGGCAGGAGAGGAGACGAGGCCAGGCGGAAGAGTCAAAACCAGACGAGCAGGCAGATACCAGAAACACTGAGGCAGAGCACGAGGTCAGGGACAGAAGGCAGGTGAGTTTACCGGGAGGTGGACGAGGATGGCAGGTCAGGGACAGGCAGAGTCGACACCAGGAGATCAGACAGGGAACGAACGCTGGAAAGTCTCTCATAACGTGGAAGAACAATCTGGCAAAGAGTGAAGGTGCTGGAGAGACTATATGCAGGCCTGATTGGCATGAGCTGCAGCTGTGTGGGCAGGTGAGCAGAGTTGGGCTGATGAGGTGGGAGTGGCTGACAGGTAGAGTGGATCAGAGGGAGGGAGAGTGGAAAAATACTGAGGCAGTGTGACAGGAGGGGAATGAGAGGCAGGGACTGTGACAGAATATCCCTTTGGAATTATGCAGTTGCTGCCCAAAACCTCTCACAATTATTAATTCCATCCTTTTTTCCTAAGCCCAACCATGTGTGTTTGTTGTTGAAGAAGAAAACAACATCAATTCACAGTGCTGTACCGACGTAGTGTATTTATTTTGAAAGAGACTGTATGTCAATGTTAAATTTCCTGTGAAAATGGAGGTGTATTTTGAAAGAAGACAGTGCATGGAACAGGCAGAACTTGACACAGCGTTCCAGAACGTCAACAACCAACGTACCCAAGGTACTTTGCGTGTCGTATATGGACGTGGAAAGTGTGACGAGGTCGGAGTAAGAGGGTGTTGTTCTGACAGACAATGCTAATTTAGTTTGGTCTTGTTTGACTGCTGTTCTGTTTAGGTAGAAGTGGTTACGCTAGTTCGCTAGTTGGGCTTCTTTGGGTCAAAATGATATGCAATACAATGGCAGTTCTGGCACATTTGGTGCCTAAGCGAGCCTCCCCCCAGCACGTTTAGAGGGTAACATGACATTAGATAACTCGCCTATCTCCCCAGAGAGAAGGTAAAGTGTAACAAGCTGGGGAGGGGGCCGGGGGACCCAGAAAAATAGGCCTCTGTATTATTTAGTAGGCTTTGCTATGTGGTTATGTTGTTGTAGCCTAGCTTAGTAAGAAACAGTAAAGAACGAACATTTTTTTATATTATTTTTTTTATTGAACCAGACTGAGGATATTATGGAACAGTGGAAGGTACACTTTGAGAAACCCGAGTGACATGTCCTCGTCTGAATCAGTAAAAGCAAAGCATATTCTGTCCTGGTTGCTGAACATCGGACCAGCTCTTAACCATTACAGGGACACTAGATGGGTCAGAGTTTGCCCGTCCAGTCTACGTGTGCTTTGTGCTTCATGAATGTGTTTTATTTACTGTACTTTGGGGAGAGGGGGCTACAGGGCTGTTACTTCTATAATCAGAGTGAGAGCCACTTGTTTTGTTCATTTGTGTATAGTTTCATTATTGACCGCTATCATGTGATACGAATTACTACGTCATATGTAACTTTACCTCTTCTTTTGACTTAAACATTTATTAACAAAGTGGCACAGAGAAATAATTGTTTTAAAAATCCATCCAGTTGTTTCATAAAGTTTAAATATTTCTTCATCATTGTTTTTTATATACTCACGTGTTTCTTTTTATCTCTTTTATTGCCATTTGTTCTTCAAGCATTTGACTCAATAAATCAAAAAGTAATTGAATCAAACCAAACACATGACACCGGAGTGTTGTAACTTAATCCAGGTCCATCGTGAGTCCAGAGTAGAGTTAGAAAGACACAGGAGACAAAGTGAAGACATCAGATCACATCAACTTTCTGCTCAGCTTCTTATTTATTGTCACTCTACAACAGATAATGATTCATATCAGAATTTCAAACCTCCACCGAATATCAACTGTCTTGAACTGCAAAGTGTTTTTCACTTTATTTTTTTGTTGTTGTTTTTGACTTTTCCTCTTTGAAAATCATGTCGGCAGTCAACGCAGCGATTTGAAACAAAATCAGGCTCTATATGTGTGTTTCCATAGGTTAGGGGCCAGACCTTCCTGCTACAGCAGCCCAACAGAAGTCACAACAGCATTTTCTTTCGCGTTGAAGCAAGCTGTGACTGTTTCGAGGCCTCGATCGCACAGAAAGCATTTTACCAGCTCAAGGTGCATTTTTGTAATTGTCTTTAATGAGAATGAAGCTTTTTGCACCATGTTTCTGTACTCTAGGTGCCTGGCGTTTTTGCCAGAGCGCTCTGAACTCCTTGAGTTGAAAAAGCTTCAAGTCAGAGTGGAACAGTGCCCCACATCATCTCTGCTTTTTTCTTCCCACGGTCCAATCAGATGATTTGAGAGGCGGGCCTTTTGTGGTGGTGACGACAACAAGTTTACAGTTAGTAAAGCAGATTGCTGGATACAACTATACGACTAAATAAACTACAGTTACCGTGATCTCAAAACAGCGGGCGTGGAAGAACACAAGTACAGTACTTAAAATAGCCCTAATGGAGGTGAAGCCGCTGGACCAACTGATGGTGCTCAGTCACTGGTAGGATCACTGGACTCCCAGTAGTTAGTATTCATTTTTGTTATGCTACGCCCGACGACAGGCAGCGGGTTGTCAAACTGCCCCCAATATGCCTGCATATGCCTAAAATATGCCTGGAAACAGCCATCTTGGAGGTGAAGCTCCTGGACCAACTGGTGATACTCCCTGTGATCCACTCTCTTTTTTAGGGTCTCATGTACCCACACAGATATCCGTTTATCTGTGCCCAACAAACTATCTGCTGACAGCCTCTCACCCTCAACCAGAGCTCAAGCAAGTACCCTCTGCCTCAACATTTTAGGGAACTAGATACTAATTACTGCAAAAAAATAAAAAAGAATAACAATAAATGGGAGACTGATTATACAGGAAGGTTACGGTGAAGAGGTGATGGGTTGGTTAAAAAAAAAAAAGGTTACAACATTCATAGATGTACAATTATTACTGGTGGCATTCAAAATTTTTTTTTTCGTAAGAAAGTGAGGTGCGCCTTGTGTTTCGCAACCTGCAAAATGCTTTCTGTGTGATCCGGCACTGAGTCACCACAGAGGGTAAAAAAATGACACACATCATTTTGTTATCTTGTGCTGATGGATTTTGCTTGTGCCCAGGTTGAGGAAGAAAAGGCCCATTGAAGACTACACGATTAATAAAAGAACAAGTAAGAAATCACAAGAGATCAGCTGATGATATTCTGCTGAACGTTGGTGCTAGAAAACTATTGCACAGGACGGATCTTCATGCTGATAGACTTCAGGGAATAGTCATGACCTTTCCAATTGTACCAACTTACTCCAACAGCAAAAATAGTGCCATCAGCCCCCCAACGATATACACCATTGGGGTTTGTTAAGTGACACTCTTTGTACCAGAATGCCCCCAGGTATAATTTGGCACAGCTGTGGCCTACAGCGTCCTGGTCTCTGTCGAAGGTAGAGAACTTCTGTCCGTTGTGGGAACTCAGGGAGTCTCCTACAGAAACATAAAGAATGTTAATCACAACACTAATGCTAGTGTATTATGAAGTATTATACCATGGTCATGGTGAATACTTGATTCTGACTGGCTGCAGGGTTTAAAAACTGACAACAGACACCTAGATAGTAGTTCCAGATAAACTGTCTGTTCACTGTTCTTAATTGATGCGCCAGGTACATAACAGTATCAGCCTGTATCTAATATGAGTAAAGGACGCAGTCAAAGCCTTCTGTTCATTTACACCACTGAGTGTAGTCCAGTGCCTCGTCCTCTGAGCACCACAGGAGGGAGACTAAAACACATGGCAGGTACTACACTGCCCCTCTGAACTTAAGCAATCAACTCACATCCCATCTGCTATTCAACGCGTTACTTCAGACTGCAGCTGACAGCAACGTTACGGATCATTTTGTGGCGAGTTGGGGGGGGGGCTGTTTAAATATCAGTATCAAAATTCAGGTGTCCGACAACGCCACTGGGGAATTGCACCCCAGGAAATACTAGACCAAGATATTAACTAGATCAGGTCACACAGATTCGTTTACCACTGGGGCGAGACGGTTTGTAATTTTAACAGCAAACAAACTTTATTAAACTAAATTATACAAAAGAAAAGAAACAATATGTCACACACCACACATAATATAAAATAGGCACTTGAGCAGGGGAGGGGAATAAGGTCAGGGCTGGGGCTTACCATGCGGCAGAAACCAAAAAGGGAGAAGGGATCCTCAAAATAAACCACCCGTGACACTGCACACACACAACAAAAAAAAAAGGGAGGGGATTTGTGAAGAATACACCACCACCAGGGGTCGAACTGCCGCCGTCAGCCACCAGCACCTGAACAAAAAAGAGAACAAGGATTAATAAAACATGCCCAAGGACTAAACAAAAAGTGGTGTGGAGTCACTAATAAAAATCACAAAAGAACCATAATTTAATGAACCTAATTTAACCCAACTGAAATCCAATACAAGGAAATATGAGTAATTAAATCGATCTATCACAATTGGTAACCAAAATATAAAGAGAAAATTATTGAACTAATTGGAAAGAGCCGCCAAAGAAACACAAATGAAACAAATTAACACAAGGTTTAAAATAAATCAGATCATGGTCAGTGGGCGGGGGCAATCATGTAGGCCCCAGCACAGCCCGTGAATCAAGGAGACCTCCAAGTCAGTAGGTCCAGGCGGCAATCAGCCGCGTCGGGCCAAAACGTCGTCCGCCCCACATTAAATAAATATAAACCAAACAAATTTTAAACAAGAAACCAAACACCAAACTGAAGTGACGAAAAAAAAAGAAAAGAACCAAGACAAAATCAAAACAAGAAAAACCAAAATAGGATAAGCCAAAACAGCAACGCAGCTCCAGGAGTGACGGTCAGTAGCGGGCCACAGTTACAGGCCGCTAAAAAGAAGAAACAAACAAAACCTAATATTTAGTAAATTAATTAAATGAATTAAAACTAACTAAGAAAAAACCAAATTAATACATACCAGGGATGCCAGGCATACAAGCGAGCACAGACAATCAGCAGATGCGAGCCTCACAGGACGCAGCTTTAAACGCACACGGCCTGAGAATTACGCACAAGAGAGTGATCAGCAGGGAACCAAGCAACAGTTGAAAACGAACAGGCAGACAACGTGCGGACAAAACATACCAGAGCGGACCATCAGCTGGACACAGCGAGGCTCCAGCGAGCCACTCCCGCCTCCCCCGGGCCAAGCAGTCAGCTGCGCTGCAAGGAGTGGAGAGCGTGTAACCAAACTGCGCATTACGCACGTACAGAGCAAAAGGAGAAGACCGCAGATGCTTACCGGGGTAGAGAAGATTTGTGTGCCTCGACGGCGGTCACAAACACAGGACGGCTGCACCAAACAAACGCTGCACGCCAAACAACACTGACACGCCACACCACAGCCACCACGGGAGCAAGCGAGGAGCGGAAGAGAGGACGGGGCGCGGCCCCACACCTGAATATAACGGTGCGCATGGCACCGCCCCGCAATCACGGTGGTTGGAAAGCTGACAGTGCCGAATAGTGGCAAGGAGGGAGACAACCTCCGGCTACATCTACCCCCTACTTTTGCATCGTCGCCCCGACGATGTGCAAAACATATTGGAACTAACACCAAGGCCTGAAAACGGCAAACTGGGTATTAGACACAGCACCTGGAACTCCACCAGCTATGTTGTCCTGGTGACCAGCAGGCCGAGGAAGATGATGAACGTTCGAATGTTGGCCAGCTGTGGAACGAACGGTTCTACGCAATGCCTGCTGACTAGTACTCGGCTGGGCAGTTGGAGACAGCGAAGAACATGGCGGCAAGGAATTTTCAGGTACTGGACATGTCGCTGGGACAAGCCTGGCCTGCAAAGGAGTCGCGACAGGAGCACTCGTAGGACACGAAGCACCGGGAACAACTGCGGGTGATGGAAGAGGTGTTTCAGGGACCAAAACCCACAGGTCGCCATCACTAGAGGACTCGTGGTCCAGTGCTGCCAAAGCAGGTGGAGAGGGCACTCTCGGTGGGGGAACAGCAGCTTCAGGTCGGACTACAGCCTTCAGCATGTCTCGATGCACATTTCGGACTTTGTGCAAATCGTTCGCCGGAGCAACGGTGTAAACCACTCCTTCGCCGGCAGGAGCTTTCACCACCTGGTAGGTCACAGAGCTCCAGAGGTCCTGGATTTTCTGGCGCCCTCGATTACTGTAGTCCCTCAAGTACACCAGTTGGCCCACCGATAGAGGTGCTTCCCGGACCTGCTGATCATGCCGCTCTTTTCGTCTGCCAGCAGCTGCCAACAACCGCTCGCGAGCACCCTCAAAAGCAACTCTGAGTCTAGCTTGGTGTTCAACCACCCAATCCTGGACCTCGCCAGGCACTGGATCCTGGACCCGACCCAGGAGAAAGTCCACAGGAAGCCGAGGTTCCTGGCCAAACATCAGATAAAACGGGGACTCACCCGTGCCCTGGTGAGGAGTCGTGTTATAGCAAAAGAGCACCTGAGGCAAACAGGAAGTCCAGTCTCGTTTCCGGGATGCTGGAAAAGTGCGAAGAAGGTTATGTAAAGTTCGGTTGAACCGTTCGCACTGACCATTACCGGCGGGATGGTAAGGAGTAGTACGGGACTTTGCAACACCGTACAAAAGGCAGAGCTGGTTAATAAGCGAACTCTCAAAGCTCCTGCCTTGGTCCGAATGAAGGCGGCTCGGAACGCCAAACCTGTAGAACCACTCTGAGATCAAGACCTGGGCCACAGTGGAGGCCCGTTGATCCCGTGTAGGAACAGCTACGGTAAATTTACTGAACACATCAGTCATGACCAGAACATTTTCATACCCGTTCCGGGCAGGCTCCAACAGTGTGAAATCTATCGCCAAGATCTCATTGGGTCGGGAGGCAAGCAAGTGGCCCATGAAACTATGCGACCTTGGTCCAGAGTCTTTCGCGATTTGGCAGCGCTCACACTCCAAGACCCACTGCTTTATGTCAGAAGTCATGTTTGGCCAATAGCACCGCTGTCGGACCAACTCAGCTGTCCGTTCGATGCCCTGGTGGCCGTGTTCTTGGTGCAGCTGATTTAAAGTCTCCTGCTTGAGGACTGCAGGCAAGATGAGCTGGAGACACCCTTCGCCCCCATCTGAACGGAATACCTGACGGAAAAGAACCCCATCTTTCTCCACCAGGCGGTCCCATTGGCGCAAAAAGACCAGAGCTGCCTTAGAAAGCTGTTGCCGTTCAAGCGAGGTAGGTAGAACCTTCCGTCGCCAAAACGGCAGCACAGTCTTCAGGAGGGGATCAGCCTCCTGCAAGGAGCGAAGGTCAGATACAGAATGGGCAGGCAAGACTGAGATCACGGACTGAGTAGTCGACACCACAGGGCCCAGGTGTGGGTCTCGCTGAAGGTCAATGGGAACCGAAGTGCCAAGCAAGGAGTCAGCAACTACATGGGAAGCCGGCATATACTGCCGTGAAAGTGCATCTGCATTCTGATTGCTGCGGCCAGAACGATACTTGATGTTGAAATCAAAAGCAGCCAGTTGGGCAGCCCATCGATGTTCGGTGGCCCCGAGTTTGGCAGACTGGAGATAGCTCAACGGGTTATTGTCAGTGTAGACAGTGCACCTATGCCCCAAAAGATATCCCCTGAACTTCTCCGTCATGGCCCACTTGAGCGCAAGAAACTCTAGCTTCATAGAGCTGTAGTTGGACATATTGCGCTCACTGGGCCGAAGACCCCTGCTAGCGTAGGCCACCGGTCTCACACCACTGCCGGTCTCCTGTGAGAGAACCGCCCCGAGGCCTGCATGACTGGCATCGATCTCAAGAATGAAAGGGCGGGAGAAGTCAGCATAAGTGAGAACTGGGGCTGAAACCAACCTTGCCTTTAAGGCCTCAAAGCTGTCTTCGCACTGAGATGTCCACGCAGCCCCCAGAATCTGACTTGATCCCCTTTTCGTCTTTGTGCCTGCCAGCTCAGCCACCAACCGATGCAGAGGCGCTGCCAGCTTGGCAAAGCCCTCTACGAAGCGCCGATAATAGCTGACAAAACCTAAAAAGGAGCGCAGCTCTGAAACATGACTGGGGCGCCGCCAGTTAGCCACAGCCTCGATCTTCTTGGGGTCGGTGGAGACCCCCTGGCTAGAAATCACGTGCCCCAGGTAGTCAACCTCCCGTTGGAAAAATGCACATTTTTCAAGTTTCGCTTTCAGGCCCTCCTTGTGGAGCCGACCAAGCACCATTTCCAGACGCTGGAGATGTTCCTCAACAGAGGATGAGTAGATGATGATGTCATCAAGATAAAGCAGCAAGGACTGACACTGCTGGTCGCCAAACATCCGCTGCATCAGCCGCTGGAAGGTGCTTGGGGCATTACACAAGCCAAAAGGCATGCGGTTGAACTCAAAAAGTCCAAAGGGTGTACAAAAGGCAGTTTTGGGCCGGTCTTGCTCTGACACAGGAACCTGATTGTAGCCACTGGCCAGATCAATCGTGGAGAACCAGCGGGCCCCAGAAAGTGCATCCAAACTCTCCTCGATACGAGGCAAGGGGAAGGCATCCTTCCTGGTTTTGCTGTTTAGGAGGCGGTAGTCCACACACAAACGCAGGCTCCCATCTTTTTTCCGGACCAAAACGATGGGCGATGCGTAGGGGCTACTGCTCTCCCTAATGACCTCCGACTCCAAAAGCTGATTGATATGGGCCTTCACTGCTTCGTATTCTGAGGGAGGGATGCGTCGGTACCGTTGCTTAACTGGAACATCATCCAGCAAAGGTATATCATGGGAGATAAGGTTGGTGCAGCCCAAGTCACCATCATGGGCTGAGAAGACGGAGTGGTACTTGTGCAGTAGGGATTTTACATCTGTCTGCTCCTGTTCAGTCAGTGCAGACAGATCAAGTGACTCTACCCTATCTGGCACTGAGGGAGTAGCCATCTGAGAAGAAACAGTTGCCAACATGGACCTCTCCTCAGTCACACCGGCAGGCAGGCTAACAACCTGAGCAACTCCCAAGGTGCCAAGACCAGTCCGTGGATAAAGAAGAACCTCGGTTGTCCCAACATTGACCACAGGGACATACACTGTACCCCGGACAACTTGTACAAGACAAGGAGAAGCTAGCAGCCCAGCAGGTAGACCATCTTCAGGGGGCTCAAACAGTACACTTTGACCAGAAAGCTGTTCGGAACAGGTGCTAGCAACCAACTTCATCACCCCACCCGGTATGCGCACAGCTCGCCTGCCTCGGACCCTCACAACACCGGTGGGGTTCCCTGGGGCTTGGGCGGCAGACTGGTGGCACCTCTGCAAGGCTGCAATGACTGGACCAGGTGCTTGTGAAACGGAAGGTGAGTCAAAAAGAGAGGGGCCAAATGCACCAAAGAGCTCTCTATAGCATCGGCGAATCACATTCATTCCCAAGATTCCAGGAACAGAAGTCACAGCACCAGGGGGGTCTTTAACAACAAGGATCCCACAGCAGGGCATCACCTTGCCACAAAGTTTGACATCAAGCTCCAAGTAGCCGATATACGGAATTTCTAGGCCATTGGCCGCTCGCAGCTGTAGCCAGTGACAAGAGTGGAGACGATCATAGCCCCAAGGTGCAAAATGTGCCAAAAAGAAGCTCTCTGTGACTGTGGACACCATGGAACCCGTGTCCACCAAGCATGACACTGTGACTCCCCCAATGGAAACATCAATGTTTGGACATGAAGCAACTAATTCAGCTGCTGCACCTTCCTGTGAGCCTAAGGACTCCCCAACTGAGCTGTGGCTCAACAGCTCAGTGGGCTTCAGTTTTCCGGCAGGTGAGAAGAACGAGGAAGTCCGGCAGTATTGGAGTTCAAGCCAGCTAAAGAATTAGCACGGGGCCGAGGGGGGGCCCGCACGCCATCACACTCACGAGCAAAATGGCCGGGCTGCTGGCACCTCCTGCATATTAATGGGCTATTGCGAGGAGCTGGACCTTGGGTACGGGGGGCCTGCAGGGAGGCAACAGTCTGGGTGAGTTTGTTAAGCTGCTCCTGCTGGTGCTTCAAAAGATCCATCAGCTCACTGAAACCTGGCCCCTGAGATGTGACATTAGGGGTAGGCTGCACACAACCCTGAACCCCGTACTGAAGACCATAAGCTGATGGCAACGAGAAACTGCGCCCCCTGGAACCCCCTGGAAGACCCTCCCTCTCCCACCTAATCGCCTCACCCCGTAGCTCCAACAGAGTGGCAGTTGGCTGGCGGCGAACAAACTGCTTAAGCTCCCTCCGAAGAGAACTATCAAGAACATGCTCAATAAATTGGTCCCGAAGGAGAACATCAGCATTAGGCATCCCATCAGGCGCACACTGCTGGACCTGTGCCATTAAAGCCATGAGGGCCAAGGAAAACTCCTGCAGTGTTTCTCCTTCAAGTTGGCGCCGAGAAAAGAAAGCCTGCTGTAAAGTGACGTAAGATTGAGCACAGCCATAAAGCTCCTTTAAGATGGCAAGAACCCGGGCTGGGTCTCCACGTTCCGCGCTAGAGCGAAACTTGATCTCCTCCTTTGCTTCTCCCTCCAAATGATCAAAAATGAAGAAGGCTTGGTCAGCAACAGAAAGATGGCGGGCACGTGCACACGCCTGAATCTCCTCTACCCATTCAGCTATCCCAATACCGGTCTTACCATTGAATATAGGACACTTACGATCTCGAGGTATGACCACCAGCCGCTCTGTGGCTGCAGAGGCAGCACTTGCATACGGAACGTGACCGTCCGGAGCAGAGGAAGAGGAAGCGGCCCCGCCGGAGCCCCCTGAGGATGCAGCCCGCTCCTGACGAAGTCGCTCGTTATCTGCCTTAAGCTGCAACACCAGCTCCCTAAGCTGATGCACCTCCTCCTCCATGCTGACCGAGGGAACGCTGCACCAAGCCCAACAAAATGGTATGAAAGATTGGATCCTAGAATATACGCTGCTGTTTTGGCTCTCACTACTAAGTGAAATAAAAATACCTAACACACACACACAAAAAAAGAGAAAACCTAATATTAAAGTAAACAATAGCAAGAAAAAAATGAAAACACGTCTCTGCCCCTTAAATGTGGTAATCCTGCCGACAACGCCAGAATGTGGCGAGTTGGGGGGGGGGCTGTTTAAATATCAGTATCAAAATTCAGGTGTCCGACAACGCCACTGGGGAATTGCACCCCAGGAAATACTAGACCAAGATATTAACTAGATCAGGTCACACAGATTCGTTTACCACTGGGGCGAGACGGTTTGTAATTTTAACAGCAAACAAACTTTATTAAACTAAATTATACAAAAGAAAAGAAACAATATGTCACACACCACACATAATATAAAATAGGCACTTGAGCAGGGGAGGGGAATAAGGTCAGGGCTGGGGCTTACCATGCGGCAGAAACCAAAAAGGGAGAAGGGATCCTCAAAATAAACCACCCGTGACACTGCACACACACAACAAAAAAAAAAGGGAGGGGATTTGTGAAGAATACACCACCACCAGGGGTCGAACTGCCGCCGTCAGCCACCAGCACCTGAACAAAAAAGAGAACAAGGATTAATAAAACATGCCCAAGGACTAAACAAAAAGTGGTGTGGAGTCACTAATAAAAATCACAAAAGAACCATAATTTAATGAACCTAATTTAACCCAACTGAAATCCAATACAAGGAAATATGAGTAATTAAATCGATCTATCACAATTGGTAACCAAAATATAAAGAGAAAATTATTGAACTAATTGGAAAGAGCCGCCAAAGAAACACAAATGAAACAAATTAACACAAGGTTTAAAATAAATCAGATCATGGTCAGTGGGCGGGGGCAATCATGTAGGCCCCAGCACAGCCCGTGAATCAAGGAGACCTCCAAGTCAGTAGGTCCAGGCGGCAATCAGCCGCGTCGGGCCAAAACGTCGTCCGCCCCACATTAAATAAATATAAACCAAACAAATTTTAAACAAGAAACCAAACACCAAACTGAAGTGACGAAAAAAAAAGAAAAGAACCAAGACAAAACCAAAACAAGAAAAACCAAAATAGGATAAGCCAAAACAGCAACGCAGCTCCAGGAGTGACGGTCAGTAGCGGGCCACAGTTACAGGCCGCTAAAAAGAAGAAACAAACAAAACCTAATATTTAGTAAATTAATTAAATGAATTAAAACTAACTAAGAAAAAACCAAATTAATACATACCAGGGATGCCAGGCATACAAGCGAGCACAGACAATCAGCAGATGCGAGCCTCACAGGACGCAGCTTTAAACGCACACGGCCTGAGAATTACGCACAAGAGAGTGATCAGCAGGGAACCAAGCAACAGTTGAAAACGAACAGGCAGACAACGTGCGGACAAAACATACCAGAGCGGACCATCAGCTGGACACAGCGAGGCTCCAGCGAGCCACTCCCGCCTCCCCCGGGCCAAGCAGTCAGCTGCGCTGCAAGGAGTGGAGAGCGTGTAACCAAACTGCGCATTACGCACGTACAGAGCAAAAGGAGAAGACCGCAGATGCTTACCGGGGTAGAGAAGATTTGTGTGCCTCGACGGCGGTCACAAACACAGGACGGCTGCACCAAACAAACGCTGCACGCCAAACAACACTGACACGCCACACCACAGCCACCACGGGAGCAAGCGAGGAGCGGAAGAGAGGACGGGGCGCGGCCCCACACCTGAATATAACGGTGCGCATGGCACCGCCCCGCAATCACGGTGGTTGGAAAGCTGACAGTGCCGAATAGTGGCAAGGAGGGAGACAACCTCCGGCTACAATTTGTTCATTTAAATCTTGATATTGATTTGGGGACAATGACGTGGCTGATAGCAAGCCAGTCTTGTTAAATATACTGTCAAAATATATTTACGGTTTGTCACCCATACACATTGTAATTGACATTGTATCTTGCTAGCATAACGTTAGCTTTTTGGCTAATAGCGGTTCTCAATAGCTGGGCCAAAGGGTTCTATGAATTGAGTGGACTAGAAATATCGCATGTTGATAAGTTGTATCTTAGGCTCATCCTTTTTACTGGAGTAGTGAATAATGGTTCCATTCCATAAGAACCTTACAGGGTGATACTGATTGTTTCAGGTTTTAGATAAACCCACAGGTGTTATCAAGGAAACCAAGTTATGGCTTGTGAAAACTTTAGTCTTACTTTTATGTCTTTGGTAAGTGACCTTGGTGTAAGCAGGATAATGCCCTTCAAAGTGTCCATTATCACTTTGTAATGGCAGGCATGGAGGCGTTAACTGTGCGACGTGCAGTGAAAAAAAAGAACACCTGAAAATATAGATATTAATATTGTTTTTCATTTTAAATATTCTGTTACCTCTGAAATCATAGTCGAAACTCACTGGAGGTGGTTGGGACCTAATGAGAGTTTTAAACTTTTGCGTTGCTTGCTTCCAAGTATTCGGCTCAAACCTAGCATATTGCATCTTCACATATGCCAAGTGTAATTTCTGGGGATGAGCACGACCAATGCTCCAAACTGACACACAGCAGCCATCATGCACACGCAAACACGAAGTCAAAAGCAAGTATATCTCCTGCTTCACTCACCTGCCCCTCCATTAATGAATCCAGAGATATGCAATCTGTATCCGTAGGACTCTGGGTCGATGGAGAATGAAGAGTAACGGGCAAACACTTTCTTTCCACTGAAGTCCTCCATGTTGATCAGCAGCTCGTACTTTTTCCTCAGAGTCAGGTGATAGAGAGTCTCAAGACCTGAAAGCAAGCATATACATATATAAACACATAGAAACAGTGAGCTTCATGACGCAATGTATCCTCATTCAATGGTCCATATGATATCTGATGAGGTAGTGCCCCATGAATGATAGTAAGTGATAAAGTTCTACAGTTCCATCCACCACCCACCCCGTCACCTTATCCAGACTACTTCCTTCTTTACTCCTATCAGCAAATTGGTCACATGATCACAGCTTCCACATTACATGGCTTATATACAAATTGCTGGCTCATAATTATTTGAGATATGTACAAATTGTGGTGCGTTACTTTTTGTAGAACAAACAGTGCACGAGAGCAGAAGTCATGACCGGTAGTTTGGTTCCATTTCTCACCGAGCCAGTACTCTCCAGCAGCGCTACCAAAGCCCATCTTATAGTGTTCCCAGGGCCTGTAGAAGTTCACCGTGCCATCCATCCTCCTCTGGAACACCTGTGGGAACAGGATGGAGGGTCACAAGCTAAACACATATCAGACAGCTCATGTAACCAGACAATAAAGTTTAACTAGCGTGTGTTTTAATGTGAAGGTCCAACAGCAAGTACTTACACATAAAAGTTACTCACATGTGACTCGATAAGGTTGATTTAAGTTTGAATACTCACCGTCCACCGTCCTCCCTCCGAATTCATGTCACAGTACACCTGCACATAAACGCAGTCATTACAACACATCCACTCACTACTACTACAACTTCAACTGGTGCCACAACTATGACTCGTATCTGTTCTATCAGCAGCATCAGTCAGGATCTTGTAACAAGGTTCCCACACAGTTTTACCAAGAATTTTAACTTTTTTTCCACAAGTTTTCATAATATTTTGCCTCATTTCCATTACTTTATTTAAGTAGTTAAAAATGGGCCGGTATTGTCAAGCAGTGGAAGAAGCACTTTGAGGAACTCTTGAACTTGGCTGTCACATCCTCCATGAAGGAGGCAGAGCCTGAAGAATCAGACGAACTCTCGTCCATATCCCTGGCAGAGGTCGCTAAGGTAGTCAAAAAGATCCCCAGCAGCAAGGTGCCTGGTGTGGATGAGATTTGCCCTGAGATGCTGAAGTCTCTGGACATTGTTGGGCTGTCTTGGCTGACACGCCTTTTCAGTGTTGCATTGAAGTTGGATACGGTGCCTGTGGAGTGGCAGACTGGGGAAGTGGTCCTAGTTTTCAAAAAAGGGGACTGTAGAGGCTCCAATTATTGGGGTATCACACTGCTCAGTCAAACCTCCGATTCAGGAGGAGCAATGCGGCTTCCATCCTGGCGTTGGAACACTGGACCAGCTCTTTACCCTCGCAGGCCTGGTGGAGGGATCCTGGGAGTTTGCCTATTCAGTCTACATGTGTTTTGTGGACTTGGAGAAAGGCAGGCTGCAGGATTGCAGGGCACTGGGATCATTGATACGACCTGAGCGTTTGTGTTACCTAAGTAAGTTAAAGCTGATTGCCGCCCCCTCAGGCCTCTCCTGTCAAAGCGGATCAATGACCCAGCAACCCTGCCAGACATAACTTATTGCTCATGACATCTGGTGATTCAATCAAATATGTATTTTTGACTGAATCACCACGTAGTGTTAAGCTAAGTGTTGACTGTAAATAGCCCTCCTGTTAATAGCCAGCTGTTTGATTTACAGGCTCAGATTTATTTGATTTAGGAGAAGCTGTCACCAGCGTCATTTAGCCATTTAATGCAGTGAATGTTCACGTATCGTTTGTGCCTCAAATCTCAGTGTGAAAGCTTTGGTTAATCCCTACACAGTTTCAGCTGTGTCTCTCCTGATGTGACATCATGTCTCTTTCATCCAAAAGGGGGCGTGGCCTTGGCGATTACATACTGCTGGTCTGATCTACGTGTATCACATGATACTAGTGACGTTTCAACTAGCACTGCACTAGATTTAAAATTGGTAATACAAGAACATATTTTGCGCAACATTAAGCCCAGTTCAGACCGAAGATTTGTGATGAGGCAAAACCATGCTAGAACGTTGCCGAGAAAAGTTGGTGCAGTGTGAACTGGCCGGTCTGAGCTTGACTCAAACCGGCTGATGGTGTCACCTGCAAATTAGTTGGTGAAATTGCTGGTGGCTGGTTTTAGAATGTAAACCTGTTTCAACAGCCAATAAACGTGTAGTGAAGTCTGCTGGTGAGGTCAAAATGACCGCAGACGGCATGTTTGCTTGCTGCGGCCGGCGCTTCGTCCCCACTGAGCCCTTTGTTTCCATCCTCACGGTGTGCCGGTGTCGTACGGTGGGTCGCTGCTGCTGCTGGCTGTGTGTGCTTATGCCCCGCCCACACACACATTCTCACTGACTGATGAATTGGTGCTGGTTATTTATATTATTGGTGTATTGAATACAGTCCATCTGATGCAGGTTTTGTTTCATCACTGTAGCCAGTATCTCACTATCACTATCCTCATTCAGATTTTAAGAAGCTACAAATTATATTCAGCCACAAAATGAACCCAAAAAGCTGCAAATCAGAACAGAAGTACAGAGAGTTGTTGACTAGAGATGATACACCGTCTCATCTAGTTGACTTGGTGTGAACCGGCGGGTTTTAACAACAGGCCTAGTTTCAGAACTTTTCTAGGAATTTCATGCCGGTGGAAGTCAGTGATTATCTCACTTTCCTTACATGTTGAATACTTTCTTTTATTTAAAGGTCAGCCTGGGTCGAGAGGATGAAGTGTACCTGGACAGCAGATGTGGCTCCGATGGGATAGATGGTGTACACTCCACTGGGTCGGCTGTTGTCATGATTATAGATGTCACTGCAGTCCACCGGGAGGACGAGCTTGTAGCTGCTGGTCAACACCGGAGCCAGGAGGAGGACGACGACTGATACCAGCTGGAACAGAGAAGGTGTCATTTTTACTGAGGGGTGAGTGTTACACAGTGTTTCAGCAGTTTTGCTTTTACTATTGCTTTTATGGTGGTGGAAGTCATATAACAACAATTACCCGTGTGGGTTGTCCCCACTGATCTTACAAGCCTTTTCACAGTTTAACAGAACTTTGAGATCTGTAAAATATTAGTTCACAAATGTACCTTCATTGTGAGATTTCTGCTGAAATGAATTCACTGCTGAGTAAGATCTGTCTGATGATCTGAAAATACAATAAGAATAGTTTTTTTCCCCAGGTATCTGTATTGAGCCAAAGATAAAATCACATGTCATGTTACAGTATCAGCACTCATTTCATTTCACATGACAGAGTTTTGGAATAATGGGTTCACAGATGCAGGAAAACATGAACATGAAAAAACAAAGGAACAAAGGAAGCTAAAGCAGAATTTCTACTTCCCAAGAAATTCAATTACACATTGCGTTGATGCAGACCTCCTGTCTATTTTTGTAAGTTGAAACCATTTCCCTCAGTGGAGACAAAGCTTTAATTTACTTTAATTTCACAGATAAGAAACAATACATTTTTATGATGTATACTTTTCAGTTCTTCTGGACTATTACTGTAAGGCAGCACAACTTGTGCAACTCCTGAGTCCAGGACAAATTTTCCTAACATATCGTAATTCCTATACACTTGCAAACTTTCATCTCTGCAGCAGTGTTTGACAGGATTAAGGGTCGATTTAAGAGCACACACTAACTGATTATCATTTGAAAAGCTCAACGTATTGTATCGCATCACATTGCATCACATCGCATTATGTCGTATCGTATCGTATCGTATCCTATCATATCATATCATATCGTATCACATCTTATCGCATTGTATATCATCGTATCATATTCTAGTGTATCGTAATTTCTACACACTGTCATTTCTCCAGCAGTGTTTGACAGGTTAAAGGAGGGATTTACGAGCACACGCTTACCTATCCTGATTTGAAGAGCTCTACATATCGTATCGTACCATACCGTACCGTACCGTACCGTATGTTATCGAGTAATTTCATAATTTCTACACACTTACAAACTGTCATTTCTCCAGCAGTCCAAGGCAGAGTTCCCTATGGGGACAATAACATATATATTGTATCGTATTGCATCATATTGTATCGTATCTTAAATTCTGCACACTTCCAAACTGTCATTTCTCCAGCAGTGTTTGAAAGTTTAAGGGGTCGATTTACGAGCACACACTCACAGATAATCATTTGAAGAGCTCAACATCTCTCTATCAATGCTCTCAAAAACTTTGACTGCACAAATAACTCATCTGAAACAACTAGGATTTGTCCTCAGGTTCATCATAAACTAAATGCATCACTCAACTCTCAACTCAACTCAACTTTATTTATATAGCACTTTAAAAACAACCACAGCTGAAACAAAGTGCTGTACATAAATAGGCAAAACAACACAGACATCACAAATGATAACCAGTGAGCTCATAAAACTTGCTTTAGTTAAAATTGATCATAAAATAGAAAACAGTAACATCGTTCACGCATTAAAAGCTGTTTGGAAAAGATGAGATTTAATGAGTGATTATTGCAGTCTTACAAACTTCAGCTCAAGGTATTGTTATTTTAGTCATTTAAAGAAAAAAAAAACAACAACCACAAAAACACAATAATAATTACTGATTCATCAGACAGGTGTAATGTCTCCTCATTGGATGCTTACCTGTCTGAACTCACCTCTAGGTCAAACCAAGGAGACGTGGCTTCACCTTCAGAGGAAACAAACTGCTGCCTCTCCTCCAGTCTGTCACACTCTCACAACGTCCCGTCTTATATCTGCAGAAGGCACTGTGATGTCACATTTAGAAAAAACACATTCAGTAAACACACAATTTCAAGGAACTCTGTGAAAGTGTATTTAGTGAAAAGCAAATATTTGAACGCCAACACAGCTGGATAATTATTTTATAACCTGTCATCTGATTAATTGGCTGATAAACCTGATCATCATGTCTGTTTATCCAAAAGTAGTTCCTGTTCCTCTTTAAACAGACTTTATTTTCTATCATTAAACTGAGTTTCTGTTTCTGCCCATGTCTTTGTACTACGATATGATTAGGAATTAAAGAGAGAAATTTAAACCCAAAAGACAGTTGTTTTTTTTTTTGGACAGATCTCTTTGTTGGATTTTCTGTAAAAAGGGAAAAAATACATTTAAAGTGCCGAACTCCGCCTCTTCTGTAACCTCTGGTTGCTAAAATTAAAAAAAAAAACAAGAAAAGAAAAACAAAACAGGTCCAAGTAGCAGTACAATAAGCAGTGAGTACAACGAAAATAGGAATGGAATATATGATAAAGAGAAAACGACCATAAGGTTAACTCAAGGCTCACATGTATTTAAGAAACCACATAGACAATACAGTGTTAGGTGAGAGAGGAGAATTCATGAAGTCTCAAAGAATTGAAAGGAGACCAAAGAAGCTGCCAAATTCTGACAAACGTTTCTTGATCATTCTTTCTTGTGTATCTTATTTTCTCCAGGTGCAAGACGCTCAGCAGAGGCCTGGACTACGAACTTACCCAGGATATCTTCTCGTTATCTGGTTTGACTAACCCTCATATTGGCCATCTGGATAACCGGTACTACAAAACTGGTTATCAACCAGTTCAGTCAACTCTGGATTTTCCTATCTAGCCACGAGTACGTTCATAAGAAAGTGGTGGGGGTGTTAATCATGAGCGACATCATCAGAACTATGAATGAAGAAGGCTGCTTGATATGATGAGATGAAACAGTAGCGACCACGAAACAGTAAAATGTCAGTGGTGTGGGATGTCAACGACAATATGTATCTTAATACGGGAAATCTAAAATCATTTAAAACATTATCCAAAAATTCACTATCATCCAAGACTTAAATTACATGGAGGTATCACTGAGCTATGGGCCTGTGTGACGTTAAGATAGAGTGTTTTTTGTAGTTAATGAGTGATGAGGTCTGTGTGACTAAAATATGGCAAATAATTTCAAATAGTATTAAAATGATGTGTTTAGTGTTGTAAATGATCTCTGTGTAAGAAGCTCTGTTTTTAAACCAGTGGAAACAGAGCCCTGGAGCAATGAAATGATTCTACTGACCTATGACAGCAAAAAGGCTCCTCTTTTTTTACCTGAGACTCTAGACCTTTGTCCATGGATGCTTTTTTCTTCAGTGATCTGATTGGTCAGAGGTCGGGGTGTTGACAGCCAGTGATCCGATACTCTGAAGTTAACCTGCTCTGGAGCAGATTAGCTATTCAACAAAAATTACCACGGTGATTTATCCCCGTAAAAAGAGAACCAGCTTCGTAGTACTGAAAACCCAGAGTTAACCCTGAAGTTACCTCGCTAACTTCAAATCCTGCTTCATAATACAGACCTCAGGTCTCTCATCCACGGAATAAACAAAGGGGATTCTGTTGTGTCCAGTTCTGAAGAATGAGACGCCTGGCTAGCAGTGTTGAAAAAGCAAGAGCATTACTTAGTTTTAGGGGTATAGATGAGCCTCTGGGAACAATACCAAAAATTGCAACAACAGGGCAACGATCAATGTTTTCATTTGTGACAGAGGAAAAGGTTTGGAAGATAAGTTGCCAGAACTGTGTCAGAGAAGGACAGGACCAGAACATATGCATAGGAGTGGTGTTGGCTTGATGACATCTGTCACAGAGAGGGCTAATGTTAGGTGTTATTTTCGCAAGCCTCGTCTTTGTCCAGTACACTCTGTGAATAAGCTTTAACTGAATAAAGTTTTGGTGAGCACGTTGTTCCATTCTGCATCAGTAACTGTATGGTCCAGGTCATCTGCCTAGTATTGATTGAAGGGCAAAGTTGGAGTGGATGTGATGGATTGAATCAAACCATACAGACGAGAAATAGAACCTAATTCTGATATTCACCTCAAGGATGTTGTCCACGTTGTTGTGGACATTAACCCAAAAGACAGCTTATACCTTTTAATAAAACAACAAACCTGCAAAACAAAACGAAAAACGAATACATCAGGCAGAGGTGTTGTTTTTGGGGGGATGTAGGGGACACGCCCCCCTCAGTATTTAGAACATGTGCATTTGTCCCAGCCAATAAAAAGTAGAAGAGGACTTTTATTTTGACAAAGTTAAAGACATTTACATCAGACAAAGTTACCGGAATGCAGGTTTGATGCTGAGGCCCCCCAAACGCCCTGTTTCTTATGCAGTGAAGATGAGCCAACACCCTGACCTCTGGTGACTTTATGAACCCTGTGAATCCTTAGAGTTTTCCTGCTATTTCAGGATGCAGGAACAGCACAGCGATCCCTCCTGTATTTAAATATTTGACTTTCTGTAGAAGTGAGTTCCTCTGCAGGATGTCCAGCTGCTGAATTTACTACCCTGGCTATAAAGTGGCAACACAATGGGGGACACATTTGCCAAAAAATATCTTAATATCACTAAGCATATGTTTTAAACAGAACACTCCTGTGTTATAGTACAGTAATATCAATCAATCATTTTTTTGTCACGTGGAATTACACAATAGCTCCGGTGAAATGTGATCCCAACAGCTCCTTCAACTTGTTCACAGTAATTTAGTTCTCTTGACATCGCTGGCTGCTGCTTTAAAACTGTCCATGTGTTCGGATGGTTCTGATGATGATGGTTCACCTCCAGACTAACATGTTGCACATGAAGACATAATTCAGGCATTCAACATTCAATAATTCAAGTTATTTTTCTGCTTCTTAACAGTGAGATGGATAAGTCAGAGTTGAAGCTGAAACCATTTACGAAGCTTTTATTTAATTTGATTTCACAGATAAGTCTTGTATGTGATTTATCCTGGCTTCATATGAGCAGAGGAAATCTACGCTCGTCGCTAGGCTAATTTATACAATGTAAAATGCCATAGGCTTGTGCTAGTAATGTTAGCATTTTATATTTGTTTATAAAACATATTGATTATAAGACAGTTGTTTTGTCAGTGAACCTTGTGAGTTGTAACAGAGCCAAATTTTGTAATGTTACCTTTGTTAAATGTTGCTGTTGCCATAGGCTTGTGCTAAAAACATTAGCATGTTGTATTTGCCAGATGACGAAAGAATCCAGGCTTTAATTAGGTTATTTTTCTGCTTCTTAACAGTTGGATGGATAAGTCATAGTTTACAGTAAACCTGGGGACAAATCCTAGTTGTCTCACAGTAGTTATTTGTGCTGTCAAAGTTTTTGAGAGCATAAATAGAGAGATGTCGAGCTTTTCAAATGATGATCAGTGAGTGTGTGCTCATAAATCAGCCCTTACACCTGTCAAACACTGCTGGAGAAGTGACAGTTTGGAAGTGTACAGAAATGATTTGGCTAAATGATTTTTTTTTTTATACAACCTTCCACCTTGATTCTTATTTCTGATACATGAATTAGTCTCACTGGATTAGATTAAAGATTAAAAACATATAGAAAACATAATGACTAAAACGCTTTGAATTTTCGTTGACTAAAACAACAAAGGATAAAAACAACTTAAGTGTGACTCAAACTAAAAAACATTTTCATCTTAAGACTAAGACTACATCTAAAATAGCTGCTTGTGAGGGCATCTGTGGGCCAACAGGAAGACAGCAAAGGTAAAAATATATATTTATAGAAAATGTAGTACAATAATCCAGACACAGTGGCGCTTCTTCAGATTCCTGTTAATTTCTTTATTTCGGGAAGATTACGGATCATGAAACATCACAATTCATCAAAGCAGTTTCCTGTCATGGTACTAAACCCCTCCAGAATACCCACAATTCTCTCTGCTCATCACAGATTAGTGTTGATTCAGTTTAACATGTTTCTGGTTTTCAGGTCAATTAGAGAATGCACAATAACTCTATACAAATAGTGTCTGGATATTAATTCTTTTTCCTGGTATAAAAATAAGTTCTAAGTGCTTCACACACTTTAATACTGTCTCTGCTTCGGCGTGTTCACAGCTCGGATGTCGTAAAACTCTCCAGAAACAAACAGAAGAAACAAATATCGAGTTGGACTGAAGGATCTGTCGCCTGCTGCTTTTAAATCAGCATTCGTAATTATTGGGAAAAAAGATGATGTCTCGCTGTCCTAACTGCAACTTTTATTCATAATCACCACTTGGAGGCGCAGTTTAGGAGCAGGATCCAATATCGTCATTCTTACTTTACTTTTAAATCAAAAGTTAAAAACCTGCAAGAAGAAGCTCCTTCCCAATTTAGTTGGCTGCTTTTAAGTAAGTGTCTTAATTACCAAATCCCTAAATTATCATTTATTAACCATTACGACGATCTCTTGCCACGAGCAGATGTTGTAGAAAGAGAGAATTCTTGAACTAATCTGGGCTTTGATGTTCTTGTTTGTCAAGAGGTTTAAAACATCTGGAGACGAGGGGAGTTTTAAGATCGCAGCTGTTTTTTAGTAGAAGCTGAGGAAACGACACACGATGTGAGCATGAAAATACTGAAACATGGAAAAGACATATCAATAAAAAGGGAAAAACTCCCCACATGGCAGTGAAGACCTGAGACTGATATGTGAAATGACCACGACTTCTTCACATCACAATTATAATATGTTAAATTTACATGCCACCACCACGGAAACAACGCCAGTGGAAAGTCACTTTGACCCCATGTTAACAGAAGAATTTTTTCCCAACTGAAAACGCCAGGCGGTCCTCTGGAACACCCAGCCTGGAACGATTGTGAGCGCTTTGAAGGCGAAGCATTTTTCAGCTGAGATGCTTTGGTTGCAAAGATACAGAATATCCACGGAAGTAAACATGTCAGCACAAGGTGGAGTACTTGTTCTGGATGAGGGAAAGGCTGAAGCATACAGGGAGAGACGACAGACCCGTCGGACTGTGTAGGTTCATGAGAGGAAACATAATATATACAGTAAACACCTTCTTAACAGATTTCTCCTCCATTGTTTTTATTTTTCAGCACTTGTATGTGTACGATGTGACTGTTTGTCTTCATGGTATTTGTCCCTCCTCTGCTGTAACTGAACAACTGAAGTGATGAGCGCAGCATTTTTACCCAAACATCAAACGGGCAGCGCTCAGTGCAGAATTTTTATTATTTAATTTGTATCTAATCGTGTCTCTACATTGACCTTACATGTAATCCTCGGCAACAATTTTCTATAAAAATGAAGGTTATCTTTTTTTGTATTCTTGTACTGACATCAGCGGCACAACAAGACATTGATTCCGGGTATCTCAGCATTTCTCTCTGGTGGCTGCTGTTTTTCTGCCACCACGATGCGCGTGCAACCACTGTGACAGAACCGTGACATCCACTCAAAATTGGTCATATCTGAAGTCAATGCTAATGTTACCAAAACACTAGCTAACTAGCTAGCTAACGTATTGCTAATTCAAGAGGAGTTAGCCTAGTGTCAGACAGACAGCGTCAGTCAAGTCTGATCCTCCTCATTTCTGTTGAGACTGGGAGTCTTAATTCACATCGTTTTAAGGGGGGCGGGACTTAGGATTGGTCAAATTGGCATTGTTTCCATGTTAGTGGCAGCACCTCATTTTAACACATTACGTCCTGCCGTCGCCAAGTAAAGCCAACTTAAAAGGTTGTGGTCATTTTACATATTTCTTTGAGATCAGGTTGTTTCTGTTCCTGTTTGTTAAAATATGCTGATTAAGTTTCATCAGTGTTGTAGAAAAGCCATATTACAGGTCGCAATAAAGCTTTTAACAGCTGACTGAGACAACAAGCTTTTTAAAGCACCTCAAACATGACGGCAGAAAAACTAAAAACATTTCCTCAAGGCATCGTATTAATGATGAGGGAGAAAAAGCTCATCACAAAAAGTTTGTTTGGATTCCTTTCAGATGTACGCCAACAAAAAACTACATATTCACAGTTTGTAGAACTACAAAGTCCAGAATGCCGTTGTGAGTAAAAACGGGGTTTCCATTTAAAATCCCACTCAGTCTAAATTTCAGTTCTATCTTAAACATTTTACAGACCGCCAGGAAAACCGCTGAAATGGTGGAAAGTAGACAACAGTGCAAAACTACTTCTTGCAGTTGAAAGACATTCAAAAGAACTACAAATCCCAGGTATCTTAAACATTAAACCACAGGTTTACAAGAAAGGATAAAATAACAAAATCTATTTAGCCAATTTTTGAATATTGTAAACATACTACTAGAAACATGCAAACAAACTAAAAACAAAATGGAAACATTAAATGATGAAAACATTAATTCAAACTTAGAGCCAATCACAGGCCGTCTGCAAGCTACTTAATCAGTCACACAGTAATCCCAGATATATACGTAATTCAGAGGAGAATATGCTGAAGAAAGAAACAAGATGTGACGAGTGAGGAATTTGTTTCAGGGCGACTGACGAGTCCGAAATGTTTTCCAGCAGCGTTTTTTTAAAACATGTCTGTGACGAGACCAGAGTCCACAGTAGTTTTGTCTTCCTGTAGAAACCCCAGCATAAAGGTGCATCCACACTGTTTTGCTTTTTGTAGAAATAACTTCTGTGGAGTTTCTTGTTTAAAGTGACGAATGATCACGAACGATCGCTCTGTTTTTACCCACCACAAACTTTAAACAGATTTTAAATAGCAGTTTGACAAAAAAAGGCCGTTTAGTGTGAATGCGTCTTTAGCTGCAAGTATTTTTCTCTGTTGGAAAACGGTCTCCTAGAAAACGCCGTATCCGTCGGTGTGGCGTGCCGCCACAGCAAAGGCGGGGTATCCCTCATAGGTGGTGTAGGCGGTCAGGTCCTGACCCAGAGATACAGCCTGCTTCAGCTGGGAGGCGACCGCAGACGACGCCGGACTCGCCAGAGTGTAACCTGGAGAGAGACGGGACAAAACACAACCTTTCATCATTGAGTCTTTCACTTCAAAACAGGCTGTCTTTATTAGGGATGAGCGAGTGCACCGTCATCTGTATCTGTTTAACCAACTGAATTATCTGTTTCTGTACTGAAAATGGATGGAGTTTAGACATGAAGACTCTGAATTTGATATGCTGTTTGTGACATGCGGTGTCATGGTCTGTTCTTCTGTTCCCCTCTATCCTCTGTCTCCAGCCTCCACCCATTCTCCCTGACCATATTTGTCCCTTTAATTCCCCAGTCCTGCCATTTTCCATCCAGCCACCAGATGTCCCCAGACTTTTTTCCTTGGTCCACATCCTCACCTGTTTTCCATTTGGAATCACCTGGGCTTCCCTTCCTACTCAGACACCTGTTCTTAGTTACCTCATCACCACTGTCATCACCTTGTTGTTGGACCATCTGGTCATGTTCCCTTGTGGTTTCTGTGTTTGTGGTTTTTCCTGCTGATTCTTCCTGCCTGTTTGCCAGCCCTGCTGGGTGCCATCTCATCTGCCAGTAAGCCCGTTTTCCTCCATTAAAGTTTGTTTTCTGAGTCTGCCTGCCTGCCTGTGTGTGTGTACTGTGTTTGGGAGCTCCCAGCCTGTAAGACATGTGCTATGTTCCGAAATCTATCCTGCCATGAGTACACTTACACACAGTACACTGTCTGCACTTACAGAGTGCACATATTTCAGTGAGTAAGTGCTGTTCCGATTCATTACTCTATGGCGCACTTACCGGATGTTACGATCACGACTACGGCTGTGACTCGTCAGTGACGTCACCCGCCAACAAACTGGAACCGACAGCAGGTCAGTGGTTCCGCCCACTGACCTGTAAGTGGTCCCACCTTTTCCACTACGTAGCTAAGATGGTGGCCATTGAGTGCGAAAAGTGTGCAATGTTCCACACTCTCAATTTTGGCCGTTATAAGTACACATCGGGTCTTTTAGGTACACTTATTTTTTGACGCAATCGTAATGTGTACGCCCTCTGTACCCAAAGTGGGTATTGGAACAGATGGATGGCCTCTTGTCTGTTCACGTTCAGCTCTTTGTGTTGTCATGTGGATGATTCATACACTAACCAACAGTTTCCAACAAGTCCACCACTGGTGGAAAACTTTGAAAAAAATACTGTCATCAAAAAGCAAAATGGCACAAGCAGCTTCAACTGTTCCACTTTGCCATATTTTGATGTGATAAACGACACGTCAGGACAGGGGTCAGCAGCCTTTTTTTTTTTTTTTTTTACCAAATTAATGTTAAGAAATCTGCCTGGAGCTGCAAAACATATCTGAGCCTTATGGTAACACAGTCTGTTAAATCTAAATTAGCCTATCGACATTAAAGACAGACAGTCAGTCTGTGGTAAATATGAAGAAGAAGTTAATAATTTTAGCAGGAGAGCTCAGAGCTGCACATCTGTCCCACAGACAATATTTTAGGCCTGGATGAAGATCAGCTCCGCACTCTGGATTTCACATATATAGGCCATGATACGGTGCTGGTTATGGTCGCTTAGCAACCTCAGAAGAAACCTGCCTCTGGCCCTTGAAAGTTTGCACAGAGTAGTCACACGAGTAGCACCCAGCGCCCAACGTTGTGTTTTCCAAGCGGTTAAAGACGTGGCTCGTGTACGGCCTCTAACACCGCATGGAATGGCAACATAACCAGAAAAATACCAAAGTCTGCTAGGATCCTTTTTTGGGGTTGACACATAAATTCCCCTGCTCAGCAATATCACTCAGTGGGCATTTGTTAGTGTTGCGACTCTACAGGTAGTATAAAGAGAAAGACAGTCTGTGTAGGAAGGAGGGTGGGGAGGTGGATGGCTCAAACAAACACAGGACTTTCACACGGGTCAACCTGAGCAGATGAAAATTAGCCTTTTGGCTAAATCGGACCCATTTACGTGAGTCTGATGTCAGTTACTGTGTGTTGATCCTGATGTGAATTAAGTTTTACCATCACAAACTAAACTCAAACGCAATAATGTCAGTGGAAGGTTCCTGATTTTACCGAAAGTTGTTTGTCAGAAAGGAAATCTAAAAACGGACTAATGATAATGCACAGTGACGCTTTAAACCCTTTAATAAGTGTGAGCTCTGTGAGAGTCCTCCTCTGGTCATCCTGCGTGCAGTCTGAGCCTCAGCTGAGAGTCTGTTAGTGATTTTACTGAGAGAAGAGTTAGTTGGCTTTGGGTACGGACCTTCACATACCTGGGAAGGCTACTGAGGCCACAGCAGCAGCAGTAGCACAGCCAGCGTTGGCAGCACCCTCTGTCTGTAGACCCAGTGTTTGCAGGGTGTGCTCTGCTGCGTGGACTTTAGCTTCTTCTACAGCTGCACACAGCTTAGCAGGCGTGAAGGGATGGCTGCAGAGAGAGAGGGCAAACCAAAGTCTAATGTAGCTCGACAATACATAGTAACTTTGTTTCTTTTGTCTGTGTTCAGATTATATATTACGACATGATGGAATGAAAAATGTGTGGAAGATCACCATCAACAGCTGCTTAAACTGAAACACTTTGCCAGAAAAAATGTTAGCATTGTACATTTTTGTAACCCACAGATACACTACATTTGTCAACAACGCTTTGGTGAATGTCTGGTTAAGTTTAGGCACAAAAGTCACTTCGCTGATAGGAAAAATGTGTTTTGGCTCAAAACCCCCTCGTTAGACGGCCCAAAAGTTGCTGGAAAAGCAGGGATGTGTCAGTGAAAACACCTGGGATCAGTGGCTTAAACACTGCTGGGAAACTAAAACTAACTGCGGGGAGTGAGTATTTTTGGAGAAATGGGACTTCGGAGCGATGTGCATTTGTTTTTGGGATAATGTGCGAGAAATTAACCTTTGGTATGGGACATTCTTCAGACTGTTGGGGCTTCGAAATATTTGGCTGTTGGAACAATGACATGGCGCCGTTTACTGGAGAAGTAATAGTGAGTGTAGAGGAGTAGGACTAGAAGTAGTAGTAGTAATAGAATGGTGCTAGATGTAGAAGTAGCAGTAGTAGTTTTAGCAGCCTTCAATACTGCTGCTGTAGTGGTAGTAGTAGCAATACTTGGAGTGCATGCACTTGCAGTAGCAGTAATAGCAGCAGAATCGGAGTAGTAGTAGGAGTAGTTTTCTTACACGTTGGGGTACTGTGTGGCCAGAGCTGGTATGGTGATCTTGTAGAGAAAGAGTTGTCTCTGGTCAGGACCGATGGCAGAGTGGAGCTCATAAACGGGCTGACCCCAGTTATTCTTCTGACACAACTCCTCTAGAACCTGACAAACAGACAGACAGATATGTTGAGTATAAATGTCTATTATGGAGCAACCCTTCAGTTAGTATTCAGTCTCCCAAGTTCAAACTTTAAACTTGGGGTGCTTTCACACCTTCCCTGTTTGATTAAGTCCAATGGAACTCAAGTTTGTTTGCCCCCTAAGTGCGGTTCATTTGGGCAGGTGTGAACACAGCAATCGCACTCGGGGTTGCACCAAAACAACTGGATTGAGACCTTTTTGCAGCAGTGGTGTCTGTCTGGTTACAAACAAACTCTGGTGCGGTTGGTTTGTGGTGTTCCGACCTGGATCTGAACCAACTGCAGTCACATGACGCATTGTTTGGGTTAAACATGAGCATGTTACAGTCCTGGAGGATTAGTAATGTGCGCCTCCTCCTGTACTGCCTTAATATGCACATTCAGCACATCCAATGCATCAAAACATTGTTTTCTAGTTGGAGCCGCGCCTCGTTTTCAAACTGTATGCTTTGACTCAAATGAACAACGACAGCAATATAGTCCACGATGAGCAGCGCTAAAATCAACCTGCGTAGTTGTCCCTCCATTGTGACATTAGAAAGTGACGCATTTATCTTGCAAGTGTACTCTTCTTCAACGTTTTGTTTACTTCCTGGATTTTTCCCACATGGAAATTTTGACAAATCCAGAGCAGCTTTCTTGCGCAAGGACTTTTGGTTTCACACGGTCATGAACACTGGTTTCCTGGGTTAGAGTCCAGTATGCTTTGACCAATCCCAATGGGTTCTCATTCCAACTAGTCTTTTCAGTGGACTTTCACATCTAAATATGATGCCCTAGGGTACCATTCCATCCATGCAATGATCCATCTATTTTCAACCACTCATCTGAAGCAGGGTCACGTGGGCAGCAGGCTTAGCAAAGTATTCCAGATGTCCCTCTCCCCAGCAACACTTTCCAGCTCCCCCTGGGGGATCCCAAGGTGTTCCCAGATCAGACAAGATATATACTCCCTCCAGCATGTTCTGGGTCTACCCCGTGGTCTCCTACCAGTTGGACATGCCCTGAGCACCTCTAATGGAAGGCTCCCAGGACAATCCTGATTAGACACCCAAACCACCTCAACCGGCCCCATTTGACGCAAAGGAGCAGCAGCTCTACTCTGAGCCCCCTCCGGATGTCCGAGCTCCTTAACCTGTCTCTAAGGCTGAGCCCAGCTACCCCAGAATTTGACAAGTTGGGAATGATAATGGGCTTCCTGCCCACCTCCTCTCCCTACACCCCTATACAAACTATCTCGCTCTTCATACTATGTCAGTTAGTTGAAAGCCCGGTGGGTCTCATAAAGACACCAAAAGGTGCTTTGGCGTTTATAACACATGCCAAGGGGAGTGACAAAACATCAGTCAGTATGTGATGACTAGGGTATGAAAACAAGCTGATACTACTACCCAGAAGATATCTTGGGGGACACTGGGCTTATCTGATCTCACAACACCCACATAGTCTGGACGGACAAACTCTTCAGTGTCCTTGTTTCTGTCCTGGGTCATCGAACACTGGAGTGCGATCCAAGTTCTCAACAAGTACCTTGTTGAGTACAAGGTTATCATTGATGGAAATGGTGGAGAAATTGACCAAAATAAAACCAAACTTTTCTTCACTCGGTATAGTCTTTAAGTCTTTATAGACTGTTACCTGTGTTGCAGGTTTGATGGCGGCGGCCTTCAGGCTCATGGCAGCAGGGTTCATGGGGGTCAGCTCCATTCCTGGTAGCAGGTCATACAGCTTCTCCTCTGCCTGCTTGTCCGCCTTCAGGCCATAGGAGGCACCGCCAGCAGCGGCGCCAGCTCCACCCATGGCTCCAACCCCGGTGGCGTAGGCCAGGTATCCCCGCCCGCCCAGCCCCCGCACCCCGGCAGCCCCTACAGGTACAGTCATGTAAATTTCTACAGGAGACCGAAAAGGCAGTGAAATCAATCAAATCACCGGAAATCAACCGGGAAGAAGAATCACACAGTCAGACAATTATTCAGTCAGAGGGAACAGGTAACAGTGGTAGCCATGGTAACGGTACTCCACCTTACATCTACCCAGTGTTTGCACCACAGTGGTAGTCATGGTTACAGTCCATCTGTCTCTTTAACTGAGGATTATTTCTCTGGATGATTCATTTTCCATTTTAATTTCAGTTTTCTGCGCCACCTTCACACCATTCTTACTCTGATTTAATATTTCATTAACAATAAAGTGTCGCTTTTGATTCAGTGGATAGGAGTTGATTCCTGCTTTGCAACAATATGTAGGCATTCAAATAATTGGCCTTGGATCATGAAAACTGGTGAGCTGACCCAATGTAAAGAGTAGGCCCTTGATTAATTCAGACAGAAGCAGATCGATCAGTTCACCAACAGAAATCTATTTGATCATGTACAAAGAGTCACGCTGTCCAATGAAAACCCTTTAACTTCAACAGTGTAGCTTTTCTTTGAACTTAAACTGTAATTTTAATATCAAACACAACGTGCAAGGTGAGCTCAGACTCACACAGAAGCAAAAGGTTAGGGTTTGTTTCACATGAGATGAGAAGACCAACTGTGGGTTATTTTAGAAGAGGGAGGTCATGAAACGCTAAGAAGATCCCTATATCAGAAATAACATTTCTAATCTTAGACGTTAACGAAAAAATGGAAACATGATTAGAGCAAAGAAAAAGCACCCAGAGAAGATGATGATGCTTTGTTTTGATCACACAAACAGTATACCTAAGATACACAGTTGCTGTTATTGGCTCTCCAGATGTGACGTCCTCAGTTGCATGCTCTTTAGCTAACATGAGACACAGCCCGGTCACCAGGAGAAAATGATGGCATTGTATCTGCACAGATCCATTACATTTGTACATTTCATATATCATAGCATTTCCAAAGGGATGTTGTATATGAGCTGACTTTGACACCCAGGTGAGATGACTGCCAAGTTGCAGACCACTGCTCGAGGCCAACAAACAACTGTCAATGAATTTTTAACAAGTTATTGCTGTTTTTCCAGCAGCTTTTTAGCCCCCAGACATGGGTGTTTTTCTAGCTGATTTTTAGCCCCCAAACATTGGTGTTCATTAGCGACCTGTGACTTCATTTCCAGTGGCTTTTGTCCCCCAGACATGATGTTTTTGGCAACCTGTCAATGTTTCACCAGCAGGTATCGTGCCAATAAAAGCATTTGTTTTTTACCCAGACATTGCTGCATTTCCTGTCAGGATTGTGCTGCCAAAGCTGAGTATTTTAAACCAAACATGATCTTGACCAAGTGTTTTTGTGTCTAAACCTAACCACATGTCCAGTGTTACTGAATGTAAAGTTTTAATGTATCTGCTACATAATAATGTGCAAATGTCTTGTATCCGTGCTTTGCATAAACGTACAATGCCCACATGTATCCTGGAGATTTGGTTGTGACACACGTGTCTAACTGGCTTTTGAAACGTGGGTAATTCTGGGTGCTATTCTCAAACCCTTACAGCATTAATACTGTTCTGTTTGTGAATGTGAGCTCACCTCATAATGTTAATTTTTTACATACAGCAAGTGGAGAAAGTTCACATTCAGTTTCTACTGTACATGATTGGGATGTAAGCAAAGTGCGTCCATCCTCACCTCTTACAGATGGTGTCCTGATCAGACCTCGACCTCCAACGTGAGCTTTAGCCGCTGGGAAGCGGAACTGACCTGGTATAGCAGCGTAGGCCTGGGGAGCATAAAACACGGGTGGACCGAGGTACGCCGCTGAGGGGTCGTACACCTGAAGAAGGAAGAAGCGTAATAAGAGGAGGTAAGAAACTTTTAATACTTTTTAAGAAACTAATCTTTGATACAAATTACTTTTCAGAGGTCAGATAAATGTTGACATGTAGCGCCATCATCAGGTCAGTGTTGTTAATTATTCAGTGCAATATCTCAACATTTACTTGATGGATTGAAACATTTGGTTGTGACATTTCTGTTCTTTAGAGGACGAGTCCTACTATCACCAGGTGATCCTCTGACTTTGTCATTACTTTGAACGTCACATTTGTAGTTGTAAGTGAAATATTGGATGTATTGTGAAGAAATGTGGTTCAGACATTTTTTCCAAACTTTGAACCAATCAGGACTTTTATTTGTATTGTCAGCAACAGCAACAGGAAGTCCATGGATTAAACAGGAAATGGAACAAACCCAGAATTATGCCTCAGAAAGGACAGGTTTAATCTTGTTTGCCTTTTCATTACTTTTCATTACTACTCTTATGAATGTGTTTTGTTGTTACTTTGATTTCTCTTGTGGTTTTGTCCCTTAAATTAATGAATAAATGAAAAGTCTTTGTGGGCACCTCTGTACATCAGTTACCCTCTGCCTGTTTACATTGTAGTGATTTGTATTGTCCAATAGATGGAGCTGTTTACCACACTGACATCACCTGTACATCCAACCAAGCATCATATCAACTATAAACTGATGTGTCATTGTGGACTTTACAGCTTTGGGCTACAGCAGCTCAGTTGACGAATCAATAACATTTTAAATAAGTAATTAAAGTTATTTTTAAAGATATCAATGAGATGTTTTAAACAATTAAAAGCTGCATTACAAAAAGAAAAAAATGAACCTGATGAACACAGAGAACAAGTTAAACTGGTAAAAAAACCAACAATAAACCAAAGGTATCAGTCAGACTGAAGCCTGTATACACCAACTAAACTATTTGGTCCTGTATGCACCGTCCATGAATAATCAACAGTAGATTAATAAAATGTATTAAATATGTTATATGTAAAAAAAAAAAAAAGACTATCTATGAAATATATTATATATAATATATAATATATTATGAATAATCTGATAAATAAATATCAGTATCACATCTGCCTAAATAATTGTACAATACAAAGCTCATATAAAGTCTTGCAAATTAATTTGACCTGATGATGGTGCTGCTACCATAGCTACACACAGTCCTTAAAGGGACAGTTCACACCAAACTAAAAAATACATTTTTCCTCCTACCTGTCATGCTATTTATCTTTCTATATTGTTTTGGTGTGAGCTGCAGAGTGTTGGAGATATCAGCTGTAGAGACGGCTGCCTTCTCACTGATATAAAGCAACCAGATGGCACTCGGCTTGTGGAGAGTGTACCAAAAAAATACATTTGAAAAACTCAACAGCAATGTCTGTTTCCAGAAATCATGACCTTGTTACTCTGGATAATCCACAGACCTTGTTGTGAGGAGTTTTATGTAGGAACTATTTTCTTTTTACCAAACTACACCTGCCAATCATATCACTGCGCAGAAGGAAGTGTGCATCTACTGCTAGCTCACTTAGCGTCACTGAGCTAGCTAACGTTACAGCTCAGCCAAGAAGGGCTCTATTGATGTTTACATCTCGCGCTGTTATGAGAAAGACCCTAACGTCCATGAGTAGATACACGCCTCCTTCTGTGCAGTGATATGGTTGGCAGGTGTAGTTTGGTAGAGAGAAAATAGTTCCTACATGAAACTGCTCATAAGAAGGTCTGTGGATTATCTGTGGAAAGAGACGTTGCTGCTGAGTTTTTCAAATGAATTTTTTTGCGCTTTGAGCACCACAAGCCGAGTGCCATCTATTTCCCTCATGTCTGAGAGAAGGCAGACATCTCTACGGCCAATATCTCCAACACTCAGCGGCTCACACCACTATTGAGCCTGATAAATAGCACTAAATAGGCTGAACTGTCCCTTTAAAGTGCAACACTACTTTTGAATAAAGATGTTTATATATGTATGTTTGCACATTCATTTCAAACCGCCCTGAAACTTTAAAAAGCTCCTAAAATGTTCTCACTTTGCTGTGAATGTATGTGTTTCCCTGTTGTAGTAAAAAAAAACTGTCCTCTTCACTGTTCGTCACGTTGATCATCAAACATTATGGCCACAAGTTGATAGTTTAAGGCTGATAGTCCCTCAACCTTAACAAACGCTGCTGTGATATTTCAATATCTTGTGTTCAGGGTCGTACCTGTCCCAGAGTGTAGGCAGCGTAGTCAGTCTGCAGCAGAGATCCTCCCCGTCCTCCAGTCCCTCTGGTGTAACGGACATAACTGTCCTTGTCCACCGGCTTGGCCAGAGTCACCTCAATAGGAGAGCCATCCACCACCTGAAGGGACGAGGGGATAAAAACTCTTTAAGTATGTTTGTATATGCCATCAGTGGTAAAGGACGTATTCAGATTCTTTACTGTGCTGCAGCATGTGAACTCTTGCTGACCTTTCCGTTGAGGGCTTTCATGGCGTTGATGGCATCTTCTCTCTGACTGAAATGGACAAAAGCGTAGTCTCTGATCTTCTTCACTCGCTCCACTGCACCTGTTACACAACAAAGTCTTTTTTTAAACTCAAGTTTGTTTAGTTTAGGGGTTTTCTTGCACACATAATTAACAGTATAACCAGCCCCGTCACCAAAATAAAGTGTTGGCATTGTATGTTTTTGCAAACCACGGTTAAGTTACATGTGTAACTTTTATACATAATTTTCTCATTCTAAATATGAGTATGTAGATCTGTATGTTGTAAAATAATAATGATAAAATCAGACACAATGGAAAGAGATTTACAAACTAATGAACAATAGAAATAATAAGGGTCCTAAAATGGATCCCTGTGGTACACCACATGTTGTTTTAAATGTGTTTGAAGGCCCCAAATTTACTATCACATATCCCTCTGTCTTCCAACAACTTCAAGTTTCTTTACATCCCAAAGACATAGAATAGACTAGATTTTTATTGTCCATCATGGGGGGACTTTGTCTTCGGCTCACCAAACACAAAAGAAGACACAGTAAAAAGCAGACTAATAGTCAGTAAAACAAAAATACGAAGTCATTACAAATCACTTAAACACATTAGATCAGCTCATCTTCTGTCTGTGGTTTAAAACTCATCAGTCACATAATTGAGTTAAGGGTATTGCTGGCAATCGGGATGAAGGACTTCTTAAATAAATTTTTGGTTGCCAGAGGGGCTCTATAGCGCCACCCAGAGCTCAAGAGCTCAAACTGGCTGAAGAGAGGATGGGAGCTATCTGCCAAGATGCTCCTCACTTTCCTCCTTGTCCTTCCTGTAAAGAGCTGGGTCAAGGGCTTCTGTGGCTCGCCAACTATTTTGATTGTAATTGTCACAATCCCAGAGGGTCAATTCTTTGTGTACAGTTAAGATATTCGTACCTGGCAGGAACGTGAAATGTTAAATCACTCTCAACCATAGTTTGGTACACTAGTTCTAAAATCTGCTCACTAACACCAAGGCCTCTGAGTTTCCTAAGTCATCAGATCTCGATAATACAAAGAAACATTATCTATGTTATCAGCCCTGTTGCATTCAAGGACACTCCGACATCTGAGCTTTGAGAGTTGACTGCTGGCTTGTGTTGTGTTTTAGTACCTGGTCTGAGGCTGTTAAACTCCTTCTCGATGGTCTCCTCGGTGGTCTGCAGCATCAGGTTCCTGACGTACAATATCTTGACGGTTGCCATAGTATCCTCGTCCACCTCCACCTCTGGCTCCGCCCAGTCCACGGCGATGGCGTGACCCCACAGCTGGATACGACCTGAGTGAGGCGACAGGTAGGTTTCATTTCAGTGTTTTTAGAAATTATCTTTACTTGATGTTGCCTTCAAGTTACAATCAAAAATAAAAAGAAACAGGAAACTATTACACACAAATTAGCCACTGTTCACTGTGAATTAACATTTTACTGCCATGTTTGGTTCATTTTTGTTCATTAAACTGTGGCTCACTGATCATAAAGCTAACTATCTAACTGTGTGTTGCTCACATACATATATACATAGACATGTATGTCTATAAGTTTAGAAAATGACTTCACTTTACTGTAATACAGCCTTCAAAACCAGGAAAAGACAACAATTATGATATCATGATCATGATATCCACAATCTAAGTCTCATGTCATGGTATCAAAATAATATCCATTTACTGCCCAGCCTTATTACGCAAATCATCTTCCTGTACAGAACCATAAAACTGTTTCTTTATCTTATCACTGAAGCTTTAAGGAGACCCAGTTCTTCTTTATCAGGCAATTTAACAGCTTATTTGTCTATAAAATGTTTCCTAACCCACAAAGTCAAAACACTAAATGACTGTTCAGAGCTTCAGGTAACAAATGCACTGAAACCAACAGGAATCACAGATGTTTAAACATGTTTATGGTTGTTTCTTATAGCTGTGATCACTCCCATCAGACAGGGTTTATCTCATCATCCCACCCATCAGAACTCTCCTCCCATTGGACACTGACCCAGTGACACAGGCTGTGATTGGACGGTGATAACACACTCTGTCAGACTTTGACATTTTTTTATTGTGTTGTGTTTACTTTTACGAGGTGTTTGACACTTACAGGGGTAACACTGGTTCTTTGGCAACTTTAAAGGACTTGTTCATTACAGCTGTATGTGTTTAAAGCACCACAGGAAACAGAGTCTACTCCTATGAAATATAATTACAGAAACTTGGGGAGAACCAGCCTGAGAAATGTTAATAACTGTTGGATGGATTGTGGTAAAATGTGGTTCATCATTCATGTTTCCCTCATCATGAATTTTAATAACTTTAGTGATCCTCTGAATTTTAATCTAGCACCATCATCAGGTATCAGCAACTGTGAGTGAGCATTTGAGAAGACCATAAATTTTGTAAATTTTGTTTTCTGAGCATTTAGAATACATTTTTAACTCAGCAGAATGGTTTGTAATGACTGAAATGCAGTCTGAAGCTCTTGCACTGCCTGCACTATGGAGGGAGCATGCGTGTAAATGATGGTGTTATCTGCATATAAATGCATTTTGGCCGGCCGACGATTTATAAAAATAGAAAACAAAATAGGCCCCAAGATGGAACCTGGGGGCCACTTTGTCTGGGTTCTGGGTTTGGTTTCTAGCAACAAAAGCTGTCAGTGCAAAGCTTTTTGGCAGATGAGTATCAGTTCTTGGGGCATCCTTCAATGCACCAACAACGAGAGGTTTCCAAACTCTGCATCCAGCTGTATTATTAAATTTTCTATATTTGACCCAAAAAATAAAGTTGAATATTCAGGATTCTGTGTCTACCTGGCAGCAGTTTGCGACGGGCCATGGCGGCCGCTCGGTGGCTCTCATACTCCACAAATGCAAAGCCTCGGTTCTTGGATTTGTCGGCAGCGCTTGGATACACAATGACATCCACAACCCCATCAGTGACCTTCTTCATCTCAGAGAGGATCTCCTCACGCTTCTTGGTTTTTGGAATCCCGCCCACAAACAGACGGCAGTTGTCGACGCTGGCACAAACTCCGAGGAGGCGACCATTTCTGCAGGGTGGAGGGGGAGCGTGTGGTCAGACAAGAGGTCATAAGGATGAGGTCTTTTCAAGTCAGAACGCTCAGACTGGTTGTTGCTTTGTAGTAATGGGATTGTTCTGCGTGGCTATTGATGTATCAACTGGCTGCTAGACTTAAATATAATGTTCAGTGATAATGCAAACAAGCCTTTTATGTTTGCTGTGTCCAGAGTGTTGAGTTGTTGTTGTTGTTGTTGTTGTTGTTGTTGTTGTTGTTGTAAAAAAGAAACAAACCCTAACCTGATCTCGTAGTTGTTGAGCTGCTTCATGGCTGCTTTGGCCTCCTGTTTGGTGCTGAAGGTGACGAAGGCATAGCCTCTGTTGTTCCCGTTAAAGTCCATCATCATCCTCACCTCGTAGATCTTACCAAACTGGAGACAGGAAGTACGAAATGCAAGTCAGACCAACTCACTAATTTGTGGGGACAAGATATTGTAATGTAGAAACAGTCACCTTCTCACACAGTGGAACCAGTTCGTCTTCAAACAGATCTCTCGGTAGTTTACCCACAAAGATCTCACTGCCTCTCTCTGGCGGCGGACCGTCCCAGCCGGGTGGTGGGCCACCGTACCGCCGCTGGCCATTCTCCTAAAACACAAACCCTCAAAATTAAAATAAATATAGCACAAAAACTCACAAGAACAATTGTTTAAATATACACCTAAGACAGTTTCCTGGACACTCTATCATCTGAGAATCAAGAGTCAAGGAAGTAAAATAGAAAGTAAACCCACTTTTTTTTTTTTTTGCACCTATTTATGAATTATCAGTTCTCTACCTGCTGCAGTTGGTATCCTGTGCGCTGCATGAGCGCCCGCAGCGCCGCCTCCTTCTGCGTCCCCGCCAGTCCGTCCCCGCTTGCTTTCTGATTGGATTCCATTGGGTGTGATTGACAGCGATATGTAAATCAGGGAAATTAGGGGTGCTCACTGGAAAAAGACAAAAAAAAAACATGTTATTTGTAACATTAACAACTCTGTTGTAAATCAGAGTTTCTTGACCTTTGGTCGCTGATATGCAGAAAAGTTTATGCAAAGTTACATTCTGATTCAGCATGAAACAGGATTCAGAGGTGGTGTGAATACAGAGGACACAGGAAGTCAGTCGACCCTCCATGTAGTGAAGACATTTATACTTCCATCAGTTCAGAACAATAAATAACCAACTGTAACAGGCAGAGTGTTTGGATCGTATTCCTGCTCTACAGAGAGTAAACCTCTGAGGACGATGGCAGCATTTACACTTTTAGTGCTGTTAAAGTGCCACTGTGCCTTCTTTTGTCAAAATGTCCTCACTTCACAGAAATGTCCCCACTTTGTAAAGGTGTCCTCAGCCTACAACAGTGTCCCCACTTTGTAAAACTGTCCATACTTTACAACAATGTCCCCACTTTGTCAAAATGTCCTCAACTCACAAGAATGTCCACACTTTGTAAAATGTTTTTTGAATATGGCAACACAGACCTTTACAAGAGAGGGGTTGAAGGATTGAAAGAGGGAGGCTGTGTTCGTTGTAACATCTTAGGACATGTTGGTCAGAGTATGCACGACTGCATCTAAACACAAATATTAGTGGAACATTTATTTTCATTACCCATGTAAACAGCTCAGTAGGAATACTGTGTTTTTTGGACTGAGGGCAAAAAAACTGAATACATTTTGTGTGTAATGCGGTCAGTGATGTCTCTACTTTTCAATAATGTCCCCACTTTATAAATGCTGTCACTTTGCAAAAAAAAAGTCCTGACATAATTTCGGGGCTCTTGATAACAGAGCGATGGTGGCCTAAAGTTCAGAGAGGCAGACTTCTGATTGGTCGTCAGTTCAGCATTTGAGTGAGGCTCTTTACCCCCCGACTGCTCCAGTGGAGCGTCCCAGTGTCCAACAGATCAGACTGGCTTTACTGGGCATCTTCCAGTCTCAAATGGTTGTATTTGTGTGCCTGGTTTTCTGGTTGTCTTTCTGTTTCCTTCACAGTCACATAAAGGTGAAGAAAAAAAAACAGTATATCCCTGGGTGGTGTCCACACTGTGACTGTGTGTCCACACTGTGCTGAGCGTCCTCACAGAGCTGAACTCTGTTTCCCTGCTCTGAACAACAGATACGAGACGTGTTTTGAAGTGAGCAGCAGAGAGGTCAAGGTCTGTTCAGTAATCATTGACAGAGATTCTGGACAGACTGCAGCCTGACTGTCAGTCTCACTATCTGACTGAGTGGAAACATAGAAGGCTTCATCAGGGAATTATGGGAATTTACCAAACACACACGCATTTCTGTACTTTTAAATACATGTCACTGAGACCCTCAGTGACATCAAACTACCTGTCTCATAGCACCAATACACAGAACAAGATTCAACCCGGACTGCATGTTCTCACTTCCAAAACAGATGTCATCACTTTCCAGAAAATATCCTCACTTACAGCACACCTTTCAACAGTATACTCACATGGTAAAAGTCACCTTTAAAATTGTCCTCATTTTGTAAAAATATCTTCACTTTCGAAAAGAATGTCCTCAATTTCTAAAAATGGCATAATTTTATAAAATCTTCCCCACTTTGTAAAATTGTCTTCACTTTTAAAAGTGTCCTTGCTTTGTGAATTGTTTCTAAAAGGATACTCTATTGGTAAAAAAATTCTTTATTTTCCAGAAAATGTCCTCACTTTCTAAAAATTTTCTTTAATTCCCCCCCAACAAAAACCCAAATCCTCAATTTCTGAAAATGTCATAACTTTGTGGACATTGTCCTAACTTTTCGAAAAATGTCCTTACTTTGTAAAATGTCCTCACCCTCTAACATCGTCACTTTGTAAAAATGTCTTAAATTTCTGACAGATATCCTCAATTTCTTAAAATGTCATAACTTACTTACCAAAAAATGTCCTCACTTTACAAAAATTGTCCTCACTTGTCATAACTTTACAAAAGTTTCCCCAATTTGTAAACTTGTCCTCACTTTAAAACTGAGAAAAGTTTTGTAAATTGAGGACATTTTTTCAAGTTGTCACTTTGTAAATTGTTTCTAAAAATGTCCTCAATTTGTTAAAATGTTCCCTCTTTGGGAAACTGTCCGTACCAGAAAAATGTTCTCACTTTCCAAAACGTGTCCCAAATTTTCCCCACTATGTTAAATTGTCCTAGTTCTAAAAAAAAAATAAATAATAAAATCCCAATTTTACAAAAAAATATTGTAAAAAATCTTTACTTAGTAAAAATGCCCTCACTTTCTATAAACATTGTCATTTTGTTAAGAGGTCCTCACTTTCCAACAAGTGTCCTCCATTTCTTAAAATGTCATGACTTTACAAAAATCTTCCCACTTTGTAAAAATGTCCTCACTTTGTAAAAATGTCCTCACTGCATGGGTAGTTATCGGTGAAGGCGTTTCCATGAGTCTTGGTATAAACTTTATATGAAGCCTTAAATGTGAATGAATTATTTAAGATTTGTCCTAATTTGATATATTTCATATCTGCATTGTTTTATTTCTGAGCAGGGAAACAGCTGATCAGCAGAGCAGCAGCATTTGTTTGAATCACTGAGTAAATCAGAGACGTGAACAAATCTCATGTTCAGACTCAAACCAGCAACAATTGTTTCCACAAACACATCTCGTCTCTGTGTCTGCTGCCGGTTTCATCTTCATCCTCCACTGCTGCCATCATTTTTTTAAAAATTCATTTAGACTCAGTCCCACACACAATGTCCTGCTGCCACAAATACTCACTAGAGCACCAAATGTGGATTAATCCACCGCTGAAAGTAGTCCCCAACAAACACACTACTACCTGCTGTGTGTTTCATAAAAACTATTATCCTGTATATTGTTGGTTAAAATTTACAAAATAAAAGCACAACTAGTCACGAGCACAACACACACACACACACACACACACACACACACACACACACACACACACACACACACAAACAGCTAAGTGGCCACTTAAGCTAACCCTTTGAACCTTATAGAGAGGTTGATATAATCAGTGTAATGATAAACAGCCTGCTGCTGCTTCTTCACTGCATACATTAGCATGATGATTACACACACACACACACACACACACACACACACACACACACACACTTTCTTTCTGTTTAATTTCAAAGAGAAACTCGGCAGTGAAAATGACAAGCTCTTCACATCAGAGGGGGGCGGGGACAGGCGAGACAAAAGAAAACAGACAGAGACAGGGGTCAGAGGTCATGAGGTGATGATGATAGTGATGATGATGATAACAAAGCAAATACACACCCTCTCGCTGCTCGCTACAAACACGGTAAAAACACAAAGTTTTATAAGCAAAAGTAAAAGTAGTAATTGTGCAGCACGGAGACAGTTACAGGCACTTTGTAAACTACTGGGTAAATCAGTGGATCGAACTGCATCATGTAAGTGTTTTAACATAGTGTAAAAGAAGGTGTAGTGGAGTGGAAGTACAGAGTAGCAGGAAACAGAATTACTAGAATTAAGTATATGTGTGTCAGAATCGTACTTGAATAGGTGTACTTTCCACCACGAAAAATAATTCAGCAGAAATGTAAAATATTTTGTGCAGCTATAAAAAAAGAGAAATGCTGCCATCAGTTTAAAAGGTTTGTTAAAGTGATTAAAATGTTTAAATTAAAATATTTAATCTGATCTCAGAGTTTGGCTGCTGACGAAGGAGAGACGGTTTAAAGGTGAGCAGGTTCAGGTGACGAAGAGTCTGCTGCACCAATCAATACTGCTGACAGAGGGGCGTGTAACACACACACACACACACACACACACACACACACACACACACACACACACACACACACACACACACACTATTCATTAAACAGTCATTTTTCTCCCAAAATCAGAAAAAATACTCATTTAGAGTTCAGAGCAACTCTTGCAGTTTTGGATTTATTTAATGTTGCTATCAAACAGAGATGCAGAAAAATATGGAAGCTCATTTGTGCCAAAATGTGGAAAAAAAGAAGGGCAATGTAAACCCCAGTCCATCCATGACAGAAAAATTTAATGTGAAGTCGATACAAGTGCCCCAGATTGTCAAAATGACAAAAACTCATCTGAGTTCCACAGATGTTTTTATGATAAGTCAACAATGTTTGAGTCAATTTGACTAAAATTTATAAAGCTGATTTCACCTAATTAGTTTAAGGCCAATAAACAACACTATCATTTTGCACGTAACATATTGTGGGGTGTTGGAGCTAAATGAATATCCCAGCATGCCATGAGACAATGTTTTTAAGGCCATAACATGAAGAAAACTGTTTAAATGTGTTGTAAATCACCCATGTTACCCATTACACAGTGATTAATGTTTATGTATTTTACAACTGTTCTAATATGTCACATGAAATGTCTAAGTAAAATTTTAAAAAAAAAGGGGAAAAAATTAGAAAAACGATTAGAGTGTCCAACATGAAGCTGTGCTGAGGTAAAGTGTACTTCCTGGTTCAGAGTTCATCTCTTTGCCATATTCTTGAAATCAAGAAACCTAAGCTTGCCAAAACACATTTTATAGTTCAATGAAATTTAAAAAAAAAAAAATGGTTATAAAACATGTACTCAATGTTTTTATATATATTTGACATAAAATTAAATGTTCAGCCACAAAAACAGCAAAAAGTGATTTTAAACTGACATGAAATTCCTGTCCAGTTCCATGTGACACATTTATTTTGTGTCTGGTGACTCAAAATATTCATGTTACTGTTTTGTAATAAACTAAAGGTTTTGAGTGAAAGCTGTTTCTGAAAAAAATTCAGTTGAGTGAGTGAACTGGAGTTTACAGCGTAAAGAGCACAGACCTCCACCAAGGCCATGAGTCCAGTCTTTGATTTGCAGATCTGCAAGCGTTACCGCTGAATATGTCTGGACGTATGTGAGCTGCTCTATCTTTTTGGTCAAATTGACCCTGAAATAAATTTTGAAAGAGGGGATTTTTTTAGTTTTATAAACATATCAGTATTTTTTTTGTCATAATGAATGTTAGAAACCAGACCTTTAAAGTTTGCAGCACGATGGCCACAAAGATAAATGACAGAGACCATATAGACCTTCTAAACTCAACCTTCTCGAGTGACAAATACCCAAAAAAGCAGAGACAGTATTATTTTTTAGACAGCACATTAACGAAAACAAGCGTACCCAACAACACTGCACAGAAGACAAGAAAATATTGTTGATGTTGGTAGAGCTGTGGTCCATTGGATAAATGAAGTTAGCATACACTGTTAGCAATGAACTTCACGTGACTATATTGACAGCTTGGGTTTATTTTTTATGAAAAGTCGTTTAATTTGTTTTATGGCTGGACCCTTACGGACTAAAGAAATATACATAACTGATGACTGGACACATATTCAGACTTTATGACTACTTCAAAGATAGGTAATCACCACTTTTTTTTTTAATCACCACTTTTCTCTGCCAGTTAATTACGACATTACTGTCGCAATTTAAAATGGTACATAAATGTCAGCTGTTGAGCCATCTCTAACAAATACTAAAATGCATATTTATGATGAAAACATGAAATTATACAGAGCGTATTTTCCCCAAATTAATAAATAACATTACAAAGTACTTTGTGGCTGTTTGTGAGATGCACTGCTCTGCTCACATCAAATATAATGAACCTAAATTAATAAATTAATAAAAATTAATAAAATCAAATCTAAATTATTTGCATACATCAACTTCTCCTGTGAAAGTATTTTTAAAAATTCCACTTTGAATGAATTTTGGCAGCGCTGTCACAGTAAAGCTGCTGGATTTTGGACACAATTGTCCGGCTGTCCTCTACCACCCAAACTGGTCTGCTGTCCATTTAACAAGAGAGTTAGTCGAGCACAGGTTTGCTTAGTCTGAACACCTGGTCAAGAGTGACTTGAGGTCAAGAGTGACTTGACGCGGCTGGCTGCTAGTGCTAGTGTCAGAGGCTGTGCTAGCTCGGGTTTGCTGCTAAATGCTTTGTGTTGAGTTGATATTTCAGGCTTGAAGTACTCCATTGGTACGAAACATCTCTCAACAGTTCCGTCTGGACGTTTTTTAAATGTAAATGTTCCATTCACGGGGCTGAGCGTCGTCGTCTCGTCTGCCTGCATCATGTGACAAAACCACTCTAGCCTTTAATGACACACTGGGTCAGAGGGCACCACGCAGCGTGATTAATCAGCGTTAATTTGTATAATGCGTTATTTTTTCTCTGATTAATTAATCAAAATTAAGGTGTTCTTTTGACAGTTGTAAACATTATATTAGCTGACCGACAGGAGGAGGGAGAGCAGCGTGATTGCAACCTGTTCTACTAATGTCAGTAGTTTACAATTTTATCTTTGTTGTGTTGACGTTTGTTTTGAAGTCATGTAATAACTTATGAATTTAATGCATAAGTCAGTTTGGCACAAATCAGAGCTAGTAGTGAACCCGCTTGCCAGCATTAGCTAGCGTTATTAGCCAAACTCTGTACAGTAACTGTGAAGCACTAAAGAAGGTCAGTTGCCAATTTATTTTTTATCTACAACAGCTACATATTAAATTTACAGTTTATTACATGACAAAGACAAACTGGTAAAACCAACTTCAACATGTTATTATAACTTAAACATGTACAGCAAGTTGTAATCGAGCTGCTCTCTCTCCTCTTGTCCGTCTCAGTGTCCATCCCAGAGTGTCTGTCCGTTCCTTTAACGCAGTGCAAGATGGGATATATTGCTTGGTGAGTGACAATTGGTTGTACACGACTTTTCATGGTTCATTGTTTACACTTTGAGTCCACTATTTAGGGTATAATAACTCCCACTGTACATTCAGACAGCGCTACAAAATAGTGAACTCACTGTATTGTGGACTACATAGTGACTAGTGAGCTATTTTGGACACAGTTACTACAAGGCAAGGGTAAGCAACCTTTTCTGTCAAAAGAGCCATGTTTGACCAAAAAATAAACAGATAAATAAAAATTTGTTGCGAGCCGCAAAACATATTTGAGTCTTACAATGTTAGCCTAACGTTAGCTTTTTGGATCGCACATACAGATATAAGTGTTGAAACTTTTGTCACTTTTCCTACACGTCGTTAGCTCAGTTTGATTCTCCATCATTTTATCGTTCAGTCCAATTTACTGACACCATGAGCACCAGAGAATAATTATTTCACATTTACCGGCATGATAAAAAAAGTGGTGACTCCCCTCCCCTGAAGCGTCATAAGGTCCAAATATGTGTCCACTCCGTGATTACCCAGTAAGTTATTCAAATTCCTTTAGTTATGAATATTGTTTCAACAGGATAAAGTGGTGTTGGGTCTGTAAATCCGGTGTCGTAACCTGCGAGTGCTATAAAGCGTGTCATAACTCTATCTCTATCTGATGCCCTATCTGCTGCTGCCAGATTAAATGAATGATTTGTGATTGATATGTTATTTAAAGCCTAATTTTTAAAGGAGTAATAAGTGATATTCATATTTGTTTAAATGAGCAATTTGATTGTATTTTCCATCTTTGCTGAGCGACAGTTTTGTGTAAAAAGGAAAAAAGGAATTAAAGGCCTGTCCTATAAAGACGCCTGGTGACTTCAGTGATTTAATAAAATAATAGCCCGGGCTACTAATTGAAGTTTTACAGTAAATACTTCTCTTAGTACCCCTGAGTACTCTTTCTAAGTGGTAAATATTTTCTTTAAAGAAAATAAATAAATAAATAAATTATTATTAAAATGTAAAATATATCATATTCATCATAATTATAGAAATATAAAAAATATATCTATATAATAAATAAAAAAAATAAAACCATGCATTCCTGATTATTTATTTTATTATAATTAAAAACAACCTTAATTCTTTTTTTGTAGTTTAATTTTTACTTAATTTTAAAACTCAGAAAACATGTAAATGTGAAAAAAAAAGGAAAACATTTTTTGATATTTCTATTTATTTGCCACAGTAAGCTAACGTTATGAAAACTTGTAACAGAGTATTTTCATACTGTGGTGGTACTACAATAAAGTATGTGAATACTTCTTCCAACAGTATTAAAAGTATATTTAAGATATTTATATTCAGTGTTTGGAACGTTACTTTTAATTTAATATAATATTTAATATAATATGTTATTACAACTACAACAAGTAATCTATAAGTAATGAAACTATTTTATTTGCGTCATCAAAGTGATGTAACTTATTACATTTGATAACTTCTTGATTTCTTTTCTAACAAATGTTTTAAATGGGGCAATAAAGCTGAAAATGTACAGAAATAGGCCAAAAGAAAGCAACAGAACGAATGTTTTATTCTACATATTTTATCATAAAGAAAAACTTCAGATGTAGCCCCCTTTGTAATCACCAATATTTTAATAAGGAACTGTAATTTAATGACATATTTTTCTCAGTAACTCAGCGCTCTGTTTGTATTGAGATGTTCACTCACTGTTCTCTGTCTCCATTAGAACACATGTTAATGCTGCTCGGCCTGTTTGCTCAGTTAGCCACGTTAGCTTTTCTGATGGCTACTGTTCATCAGACACCAGTGAAGAAGAGCGGCTGAACGACACTTACTTTACACACTGCCTCTGTCTCTCTGCTTGTCTGCAACTTTAAAATAAAATCTAAAAACTTCATTTCTTTAAATGAAAAACAGAAAAACTCACCTGAGCAATTTCAGAGATCACCTCCCTCCGATCAGAGCTGTGTCATTCTGAGGACCGACTGTGTGTCACTGTGTGTGTGTTCACGTGTCATCATGGACCTCACCGTGTGTGTGTGTGTGTGTGTGTGTGTGTGTGTGTGTGTGTGTGTGTGTGTGTGTGATCACATCATATCAAACTCCAAAGGTTCACTGTCTTGGTGTTAGCTTTACGAGCCGGCCAACGTTAATGTTTAACCTGCTGCTATCTGTGGAGACACACACACACACACACACACACACACACACATGCAAATACACATACGTAACACACGCACACACAACCAGCAGAACTGTGTGTGTGGTTGTATGTGTATGTGTGTGTGTCAGGAGGCCTTTGACCGACAGTCACTATCTGGATCAGAGTGCCCTGCAAAGGTCTCTTCACCTACTAACACACACACACACACACACACACACACACACACACACACACACAGGGAGAACATGGCAGCTGTTACACTCTTACATTTGCCACTTTCCTCTGTCAGCGAGTATGTTGTTAAATAAAGTTTAAATCCAACATTTATCTGGTTCACATGTCACAGTGTCTGTGGTCACTTCACTCATCACATAACAAGTAAGCTTATTAGCACACGTCCCAGCATGCATTGCATTTGGACTAAAATCCACCAGAAAGTCGAGTTTTTTTCTGATTCAAAGATACGCGTTGGTCATTTTTTAACTCTTTTTGAGTCATTTTTGCCATGTAAAATAAAGGCATTTTAACTTTACAGACTTTACAGTGTGCCTTGGTGTGTTTTTGAAGGAGCCTTGCATTTTTTGATTTTTTACTGAGACTGTTTGACCCATGCAGTGAGCCCCTCACCTGAGGAATAAGTCAAAGAAAGTTCTGTTTTGGTTCAGAGCTCTGTCGCTGACAGTGATTGTGGCTGTAGCTGCTCTCATTGGGCCTCATTCACAGCTCAGTGGATGGAGCAGGCGCCTCATGTACAGAGGTGGTGTCCTTGCTGTAGCAGGGTTTGACTCCACCCTGAGACCCTCCCCCTTTCACACTTAATACGCTCTAAAAAATAGTCCACCGGTTCAACTTTTAAAAAATTAAGGTAACAATTTGCATGCATCAGATCAGAGGTTCGATCCCCGGCTCCTCCAGCCTGCATGTCGAAGTATCCTTGAGCAAGATACTGAACCCCAAATTGCTCCCAGTGATGCTTCCATCGGTGTGTGAGTGTGTTAGCAGGTGGCACCTTGTATGGTAACCTCGGCAACCAGTGTATGAATGGTGAATGTGACTCGTAGTGTTTGCAGGCCCATTTACCATCCAAGATATTCTAACTTATTTAATGTAATTCTGCCCCACTCGAAAATGTCAAATGTTTTTGATCAACTTCTTAAAATAGGTTGTTGACTGACTAAAACACATTAATGAAACAAACACATTTAACTTCTTTATTTTGAGCATTATCCACTAACCACCCAGAGTGTACTGTCGAATCAATTAAAGGTGAAAAGCCCCAAAAATAAGCTTAAAATTTTTTTTTAAAAGATTAAAAAAAACAATGTGTACACACAAATCTGTGCTTAAACTGTGCACTATGAACATTTTATGCGCAAATGTAGCTTAATTCAGTGTATTTATTTGCTCAAACGTGTAGAAAAGACAGGAAAAAAAAAATAAAAGTTTAAATATTCTGCAGGAAAGGAAGCCAAAAATGGCTTATGAAGAGACCTCAAATATTAAAAACAACAATCATACATAGTAACTGGCCCCTTTCTATGCAAAGGAGCAGCGGCTCTACTCCGAGCTCCCTCTGGATGTCAGAGCTCCTCCCCCTATCTCTAAGGCTGAGCCCAGACACTCCACAGAGGAAGCTCATTTTGGCTACTTGTATCCACGATCTCATTCTTTCAGGTCACTACCCAGAGCTCGTGACCATAGGTGAGGGTTGTGACGTAGATAGACCAGTAAATCGAAAGCTTCACCTTCTGGCTCAGCTCCCTCTTCACCAGGTTAGTGTGCTTTGTGGACATGAAAAAGGCTTATGACCACATTCCTCGGGGAGTCTTGTGGGGGGTTCTGCAGGACTAGAGAGTGTCCGCATACTTGGCACAAAGTTCAACATGTTCTCAGTAGGTTTTGGCCTCCACCAGGGTCGTCCCTTGTCACTGATCCTGTTTGGGATTTTCATGGACAGGATCTTAAGGTGCAGCCGGGGGGAGGAAGGGCTCCAGTTTCAGGACCTCAGAATTGCATCTCTGCTTTTTGCAGATGATGTGGTTCTGTTGGCTTCATCACACCGTGACCTCCAGGAGGCACTGGGGTGGTTTGCAGTCGAGTGTGAAGAAGTCAGGATGAGAGTCAGCACCTCCAAATCTAAGGACATGGTTCACTGCTGGGAAACAGTGGATTGCCCCCTCCGGGTTGGGGGAGAGTTACTGCCTCAAGAGAAGGAGTTCTCATCCTCATCTCAGGGTCTTGTTCACGAGTGAGGGTTTTTCCTTTTGTCTACACCTTAAAATCTCTGGTTATTCTTTAATTAAAAACAAAAAAAAGCTTTATTTCACTCCCATTGTCAGATGGAATTATTCCAGTTGATCAAATAATTTGTAAAATGCTGCTGCTGTTTGATCTTTATACATTCACAACATTATTTTGGTGTTTTTATTTTCTAATAAGATCATTAGCATCATATTTAGAATCAGACTGCATTAAAAACACAGCAGCTGTCTTCTCCAATTTTAATTCAGCCACTGTTTAAACAGCATGTAGTTTGATATAAAGTCGTAGAGTCGAGTAAACAAATGTTTCGTCTTCATGTCACAGACGGAGCTGTCGATCATCCAGCAGCTGTGAGAAACACAGAAAGCGATTTATTCTGTTTTTAGTTCAGTCAATATTAACTGATGCTCGCTGGAAAGTTCCTGCATGTTTTAACACTGTACAGAGCCGTGTGTGTGTGTGTGTGTGTGTGTGTGTGTGTGTGTGTGTGTGTGTTGGCAGTCAAACAGTACAGTCCTTGATTCGATCAAAGAGGGTGGGACGACCACACACACACACACACACACACACACACACACACACACAGACTAACACAGTGTATGTGAAATGAAAATACATATTTTACAGTTTACTTTAATTCACTGCAGGACTTCACATATGATTTGACATCAAATACAACTCACAATTAGCCTGAATGTTCTCATGTTTGAAGTCTGTCTCTTTAACGGCTCGAAAACACACTTAAAGGAGTATTCCACAGCTTTATGATCTCACTCCTGTAGGTCAGTCAGACTCACTGTGGACAGTGAAAAACAAAAAGGATTGATATCAGTGCAGCAGAATCAGAGAGATGAGCTGTGAGCTTTGAGCAGGCACGCCATTAGGGGGGTTCAAAGGGTACAGACGACGACCCAACCAAAGGCCAAGGCGGCCCATGAAAAGGTCTATGGTTGGCCCTTAAGTGGGATCAAGCACAACAATTTACTTACTGACAAATATTGCTGACAATACAAGGTATATGTATCTACATGATAATTAAAATACATTTCAAGGTGCCATCTGATGCTCCCATACCCCGCTATATAAATCATTTACCCGGGTTTTTTTTTATTCAGCTAAGAAATATCACAAAGCTCAGGTCTGTGGTGTCTCAACCTGAGCTAGAGACTTTTAGGTCCTCCCGCCTGGACTACTGCAATTCTCTTTTAACTTGTCTAAACAAATCGTCTCTGAACTGTCTTCAAATAATCCAGAACGCTGCTGCTCGGCTGTTAACCAGGCCCAACAAGTCGACCCACATCATTTTCATTTTAGTTTCTGTACACTGGCTTTCCATCAGGTTCAGGATTCACTTTACGATACTTGTTCTAACATACAGAGCCCTCCACGGTCAGGCACCTGAACACATCAGTGACCTCCTCCATCCATATGTTGTCAGAAGGTCCCTCAGGTCTTCAGAGCAGGACCCACTGACTGTCCCCTGCTCCAAAACCAAAGGTGATTGTGCCTTAAAGTCGTGGCTCCAACACTTTGTAACTCTTCCATTAGGTTGTTGGTCTGCGGTCTGTATAGAAATAAAAAAAAAAAAAAAACAACAGAAGGTGACCCATCTTTTCAAAATGACCTTTGACACACCCTAAATTATCCAGTGCTTGTTCCCTGTATGTTTCTGTTTTCAGTAGCCTGTTTGCTCCATGTTTTACTTTAGTTTTGTTGCTTTGTTTTCTTATTTAATTCACGTTTTATTGTTTGTTTGATTGCTTGATTGTATTATGTGGAGCACTTTGTGAATTTCATGTCTGTGAAAAGTGCTATATCAAATTTTGTTATTATTATTATTATCATATTAAACTGGAGGACCTGAGGCATCCATCAGCACCAGCCATGTTATGCTATCTTGTTGTTGAAAGGTGGGTGAATAATGCTCCAAAGATAAGCTATGCTAAACTTTTGGCAAGGGAAAAAGAAAATTTTCCATTCTTTAAAATGGTCTATCTAAATATTCCTGCACACTGGGGTCCCTGAACGCTCTTTACAGTTTTTAAATTGGCTTTGACTGGAAAACTGAGAGGTAACAGTCTTATATTCTTTACGCTGTCTCAGTTCTGCACACAATTTGACCAATATTTGGTTAAAGTCGCCCCAAGATTAGATCAACAAATGAAGAAAAAAAATCTTAATTATTATATGTTATTTTGATTTAATACCTTGCAGTAATTTCCTAATTTTTTCTCTAATCGTCCATTTGTTATTACCTCTGCTTTTCAAAATAAGAAAACAACAGTAGGAACAAAATACATGTGGAAACATGATGAACTGGATGATATTCACAGGAAGTATAAAAATGTGTAGTGACCCCTCCCGCTGGGTTTGGATGAGGAGGAAGATGTTCTCCTCCTGCTTGTGTTTCCTAACGGCTGGCCCTGGCTGTGAGGAGATGAACTGTATGGTGTTGTCTCTTTGTGTCTCTGTCCCTCAGTCTGAACTCTGCAGGATCAGTGAACACTGATATTTGTCTCTTGGTTTACTTCTTTACATTTCTTTTCTTTTATTTCTGGAGAAACTTTGTTCTGTCTCTGTCTGTCCAGCTTCATCCTCTCTGTCTCTGTCTCTGTCCGGACACTCGCCGGAGGACCGGAGGAGGATGAGCGGGCTGGAGGCGGACTTGTCCCGGCTGCTGCGGCTGAAGGATGAGCGGATCGGGCAGATGGAGCGGAGGCTGCGGGAGAAGGAGGAGGAGGCGCTGGAGCTGCGGAGGAAGCTGCACAAGTGTCAGTCGGTGCTGCGGAGCCGCGGCGTCTGTAACCCGGACTGCTGGCCGGACAGCCGGCGCACCCGGCGGGCTGCGGGGGTGTCCGCGGAGCCGGTGGAGGAGACGGAGCTGCGGAGGTTCTCCAAGACACACAGGTGAGGGGACACACAGGTGAGGGGACACACAGGTGAGGGGACACACCTGAGACCTGCTGAGCGACTGTTTACAGAGGTCTGCAGGAGATTGATGTCTCTTTTCACTCACTGTGTGCATTGACTTTCATTTATCCCCTCATAAACTGTCCTCACTCCACATGCACGGGCTCCTCTCTGTCAGTATATCTAAATCAAGTAATAAAACTAAATAAAATTAAATTAAAAATCCAAACAAATAAAAATACAAATCTTTAATAATGCTCACTCAAAATATTATCAAAAATTAACAGTCGTAAAACTTCCTGTGTCACTTTTAATACACACAAACAAAGTAGAGAAATTTATTTAAGAAATTGATCTATAAAACAGTCTGTTTATTTGTAAAGCCCAGTTATTACTCCCTGGTTCCATATAGCCTTATTTTATTCCACTGTACCTTCATTTAAGAACCAGTTCAAACCAGAGTTATACAGTGAAATAAAATATTCAATGACAGGCTATAAATGTTCTAAAAACACTTTTAAATGTTTGTAATTCGTGTTTTAAATGACTTCAAATGCATGGAGAGTTGAATCACAGCTGCAAAGAAACTCAAACATGTACACAGATTTCTACACATTTAGCATGAACCTCTAAAGACTTTTAAATATTATAATAAATTAAAAATCAATACTTCTATAAGTGACAGGACAAAAATACATGATTTAATGAGGTGTCTGTATAAAATAACTTCCTGTTACCCCACAGAGGATACAGTTTGAAACACACAGAGATGGAACCATGAATACAGGATGAATACAGCTCATGTGATGAAGTTTGCAGGGACATGAGTGTTGGATATCTACACTGTCAGAGAGAAGTCTAAAGCTACTTGTCTTTGTATCTAAAGATGATTTATTTAGCTGAGAAGCTGCAGTGTGTTGTAATGACAGTGTTGAGCCAGCAGAGGGCGCTACAGGGCAGCAGCTCGCACTGATGTCCTCTGATAGATTTAATGTTTCTGCTCCTCATGATGAAGATCAGAAGTTTAACTGTTGACTGAAGAAAACCAAAGAGCTGACACTGCTTTAATGCTGACTCTGGCAGATCAGTAAAATGAGTGGTGAACAAAGCTGTGGATCGAGTCCCTCGCAGAGGTCAGAGGGTAAATATGAGAGACGAGAAATTAAGTTCAAAAAGAAATGTTGCTTTTTGTGTACTGAATACATTCACCTGCTCTGGCCTTCTTGTAGTCGTTTTGCACCTTTTTCAGGTTGTTTTGCATCTCTTCTTGGTCATTTTGTTTCTCTTTGAAATCATTTTGCATCTTTTTGTGATTATTTTGCTTCTCTTTTTCGTCTATTTGCACGTCTTTGCGGTTGTTGTACATGTTTTTGTTTTTGCTTTGTACGATTTTTTAGGTGTTTTTTGTCTTTTTTGCATCTCTTTGTGGCTGTTTTGGATCCCTTTTTAGACTTTTCTATCTTTGTAGTCATTTTGCATCACTTTGTCATTTTGTATCTCTTTTTTGTTGTTTTGCATCTCTTTGTGGCCGTCTTGGATCTCTGTTTAGCCCTTTGTGTCTCTGTGATGTCTTTGCATCTCTTTGTGGTCATTGCATCTTTGTGGTCTTTTTGTGTCTCATTGTAGTTGTTTGCATCTTTCTTGCATCTCCCTGTGGCTGTTATACAGCTCTTATCTCTCTCATCTCTCGTATTGGATCTCTTTTTGGTCTTTTGCATCTCTGTGGTTGTTGTTTTGCATCTCATAGTGATCATTTTGTGTCTCTTTGTAGTCGTATGGGATCTCTATTTAGTCTTTTGCTTCTCTTTTAGGTTGTTTTGCAACTTCTTGAAATCACGTTGCATCTCTTTGTGGTTGTTTTGCGTCTCTTTGTAGTCATACTGGATCTCTTTGTGGTCTTTTAGTCACTGTGGCCATTTTGCATCTTTTTGTGGTGATTTTGTTTCTCTTTGCAGTCATTTTGTGTCTCTTTGTGGTCATTTTGCAGCTTCTTGAAATATTTTGCATCTCCTTGTGATCTATTTACATGTCTTTGTAGTTGTTTTGTGCGTCTTTGTTGTCGCTTTGCATCTCTCTGTTGTTGTTTTGCATCTATTAGTGGTCATTTTGTGTCTCTTTGTATTCATACTGGATCTCCTTTTTGTCTTTTAATCTCTGAGGCAATTTTGTTTCTCTTTGTAGTCATTTTGTATCTCTGTGGTTGTTCTGTGTTTCCTTGTAGTCATTTTACATCTCTTTGCAGCTGTATAGGATCTCTATTTAGCTTTTTGCGTCTCTATGGTGTCCTTTTATCTCTTTGTGGTCTTTCTGCGTCTTTTTTTGTGGTTATCTTGTGTGTCTTTGATCTCATTTTGAGTCTCTTTGCAGTCAGTTTGCATCTCTCCCTTTTCAGTCTTGTGTGTGTCTTTGTGGTTGTGTTAGTCTCTTATAAGTCTTCTGCTTTCCTTTTTGGTATCACAAAGAATAATTTGTACAAAAGACAACACACGATCACTCGGTGTAGTTATTGATAACTTCACAGTTCTTCGACACATCTAATCAAGGACTAATCGTTGCACCATGTTTACTCCCTCTGGTCTATAAATGTTTAAAAAGAAAAGAGCTTTAAAAACAGGTTCAGGAGAAAAAAAGAAGTTTGTGGCTGTTTTGTTGTTAAATAATAAATGCGGATGCTCTGATGGGTTTTATGGAAATCACACGCAAACAGAAGGAGAACGAATGAGGCCTCAGACCCTCAGGGTTTGTGAGTATTGCAGAATGTTTTAGTAATATGAACCAAAGACGCACAATAAACGGATCTAAAGACCTGAAGGCAGCTTTAACCTGATGTTGAGGTCGTATGTCAGAAATGTAATACCTCCATTACGTAAGTTAACGTGGTGCTCAGGGTATACGCTGCAGATAAATAAATAACACAACTCGACACAGAAACCTGAAAGCAGACGTTATTCCAGCAGATAGAAATGCAAAATAAAGACAAATAACATTAATATGCTGCTTCTGTCTGGATGTGAAAGCGCTGTGTAATCCTCGCCACTGTTTTCTTACGATTAATAAAATACATCATTTAAAGTGGACCTATTAGGCGTTTCCAAATGTTGTGTCTTTATGTGGTGCTACAGTGTCGAATGTTCATATTCAGTGTGGCCAAAGTTTCAAATATTGTGTGTTTAAGTAATCCCTGTGAGCAAACACCTCTGGAGGCTTCACACCGCTCTTAATACTCTGTTTCCAACAGTTTTCCCCTCTCATAATGTGCCAGATTTCTTAATATGGTCATCTAGTCCAGTCACGCTACCTCTAGTATTTACAACATATATACACTGCTACATGTAGCTTCATGCTAACGTCAAGAAAACATATCATTTAGGTTGCTGCGGTATTTAATTTCTCCTCGATTTTGGAATTTGTACGGTTGTGTAAGAGGCTTTTACTGCTGATTTTTTATGGTAAAAAGTGACGCTACTCTTTGTTTTTTTTTTAACATTAAAGCACGTCAACATGTTATTGTGCAGTGGTTCCCGACTGGTCCAGCCACAGCGTCCAGATTTCCTCTTAGACATTAGTTAGAGGTCCACACAGTTCAAAACATTTAGCGCCATACTTGCCTTTGGACATGTTGTCGAGCTAGTTTGCTGTCTCTGTCAAGTAGCTGTCTGTTAGTCACTCACTCTACAGCAGGAAACAGCACTGCAAAATAAAAGCTCTGTGCCAAAAAATTCCTGTACTTAAAAATAAAGTGGGTTTTTTCAAACTTAAGAAGTCTGCAAGTCACTTGCGGTTCATTTAGTATGGACCTGGGACCTGCTTTTGGACTGTGACCCACCAGTTGGGAACCACTGTTTTAGTGAAACCTTAAAAACAAGTTTGACCCTGAAAATTAGCATGATCGGTCCTCACATGTGAAACTGTAAAAGTGAGGACTTCAGCCAGCAGGAGGTTGACCCTGGTGTGTTCATCATTGGCAAACATGAGGATTAAAACATAACAACATATAGACTCATTCAAAAGTAATTCCACATGATCATCTCTTGTGACCAAGCGGCAGCCTCTGAGGCTGAAAAATGAAGCCAACACAGCCAGCAGTTCCTCCAATGTCCACTTGAGGCTGGCCCCAAGAGTGAGTCAATCCCCATAGACCCCCCATGTTAAAATGTTCAGCTGTTTTGTTACAGCAGAAATAAACATGTCTACAGCCTGGTACAAAAAACAGTTTAGTCAGGAACACTTTTGTCAAAGAAAACTTTAATTCCATTTGCAGTATTATATTTGGCGGTATGGCTCTGTGTCCTGGGGCCCCTCTGCCTTTCCTCAGGCCTACGCAGGGAGACTCTTCCACATGCCTGCGTGGAAAGCCATAAGGCAGAGAGAGCACACCTGTCTGCCCTTCCATGCGCCTACATAGAAAGCCTAAGGCAGGGAGAGCAGCAGCAAAGACCCCCGGGAACAGAACAGAGCAGCATCAATGACAAACAGAAATTGCATTGTTAAGTCAGACACAGCATGAAAAGGAGGAGCTGGGGTGGAGGAGGGTTGCAAAGCAGCTTGCAGAGGAAGCAGCAACAGTAGGCAGGCCAGAGCAGTTTAACGAGGGCGCCCTAAATGAGATTTGGTTGCATAGAAAGGAATCATGTGATCAGCTGACTCCCTTCATCAATCAGCTGATCCGTCAGTTGATTGGCTGTTTGAGATCAGCTGATGTAGCTGGGATGTGAGCTGAGCTTGACGTCATGTCCTGCCTGAAGTAACTGTGTGAACTGTGCTCAGTGTTTTTCAGTCAATATCAATAGCCCTTGAATAATGTAAATATATAACATGATGTCAGATTGATGTATTTGGACCCGAAGGAGAAAATGTAGTTGGACTGTGCTGTTTTGCATCGCTGGGGGGGGGGGGCAGAGGTCCAGAAATAGTAGAGTCCAGCAGGCGATAAAGGTGCCATTATCGTCCTCTGCAGGTGCAAATGTCTTTGAGTCATCATCTGTCCATGCCCCGTCCACACGTATGTTATGCACAGAAAGAGGAAGGACCAGGGGGGCCCTAAAATAATTTCTGCCCTGAGACCCCTCTAATGTTTAAACCCGGCCCTGACACAGATATCTAGAAACATCAGTGTGCATGTATTCTGTTTATATAGCTACACATACTGCTGTCAGACCAACACGTGCACATAAAACAGAGCTTATTAAGGAAATCCACTAAAATAAAATAAAATAAAATAAAATAAAAGAACTTCCAAAACTGGCTCAATGAAGGTTTAATGGTTTCTGGTTCAACTGATATGTGTTTGTGAACTTTAATATAAAAACGACATGATGATAATGATGAAGAGCAGCATCAGACTGATCGATAGATGAGGAGGAGGATGAGAAGGATGATGAGGAGGAGGAGTTGAAGCAGACCAACTTTTGGACGCACCGGCAGAGTCGCGCTGCGCTCCCGGTCTCACTCCTCCGTCAGACCTCCTGCTGCTCCGCATTAAACTAATTAAACTAATGAAGGTGATTAAACCGGAGCAGATCTGCAGCTCCGCTTCCTCTCTGGACTCCGGATCATTTAATTCTCCTTGGCAGGATCCGCACGTTTTCATTTTACTGCCGTTTATTTCCTCCGCCGGTGGATTCAGTTTCTCAGCCTGAAGCCGAAACTCACATGTGAGCAGGATTTCATCTGCACTCGTTTTGAATCGGAATATTTTCAGTTTTAGTCCTCCAGATCTCAGAGTCGTGGATCAAATCGGGGAAAGTGATGTAAAATGTGAGTTTGATCCGGATTCCTGCAGCTCTTGTTTTCACATCACTTTCCTCATCACTTCGCCGCTGCGGATTTTCCAAGACACGTTTTTTACTTTTCCCTCACCACCTGGCTGAGCTTCATTGTGATTCAAACCAGAGGATGTTTCAGTGTTTTATTGCGGATTTAAAATGTTTCACAGCTTTTGTTTTCTGTCTCTGATTCACCTGGAGTCTACTGAAGATTTTCACCTAAATTCAAACCACAGAAAACTGATGTTTTATTGCAGCTCAGACACATTTAAGGGAATTTAAACCTGGAGTATAATCTCTTTCTCCCTTTCTCCTGTGTTACTGTCACCGACCTAATTTTCCTGGCACCAGTGGATGTGTATTTAATCTCCCAGGATCCCTTTCAACTTTGTTTTACTCACTTTGCTTTCAAATGACTTCAGACAGATTCACATTTTCCCTGCAGACTGGAGGTAAACCTGCTGCTTCTGGACAAATATCCTGGAGGAGAGGAAATCTATAAGGTGCTGAACTGTTCCACATCCACTCCACCTTTTCACTTAATCACCTTTGTTTCAAATCAGAATTAAATTTAGAGGACACAGGGCAGGAAGAACCCTGAGGACCATTTTCTGTTTGTTTTCCGACTTTCCAGTTTCTTTTCTTTGTTACCTAAAATCACATTTTTCCTGGAGGACCAGCTGATGAATTTAACTCAAGGCAACCATGGGCATCTAGTAGAACCCTGAGGATTTTAAGGACTACAATATGAGGCATCCTGGGGAACCTTGAGGTGCCTCCAAAAACTCAAAGAACACTTGAAAAAGAAGAACCTAAAAGCAGCTCTAGACATTGCTTAAATATACGAACGACTCTAGAGAAACCTTGAAAACCCCTCTGAGAAACTCTAAATGGATCCACAGGAAATCTGAAGATTGTTGAGCATCTGGAGGAGCCCAGGAGACGCCAAAGGGACCCCAGAGGAGCCCTACTTACCCTTATGGGGCACTCTGAAGACCCATTGGAAATGTAGCCTCTTCAGCAACTCTGGAGGAGCTCTGAGGTATCCAAAGGGACCCCAGAAATACCCAAAGGACTTCGAAGACTGTGGGAGGCTCTGAGATTTTTGCAAAAAAGAACCTTGAGAACGCCACTGAGGAACTCTTAGAGGGACCCTCAAGACCCCCAGGGAATTGTAGGGACTGCTAAGAAGCTGAAGAAACCCAGGCGGTACCTCTAAGAACACAAAGGTACCCCAGAGGAATCTCAAACACCCTTGAGACTTGTAAGAACGCTCAGAAGAATTCTGAAGAACGCCTCTAAGAATCTCGAGGGATCCTCAAGACCCCAAGGAGATCTTGAGAACTTTTGTCCCTCTGCTGGAGCCCAGGAGGAAATTCTCAAGTACCCTGAGGAACCTAAGAAAAGTACCCAAAGACTCTTTAGGAACTTCTGCAGATTGCTGTACATCTTCAAGGGATCCTTAGACACCCCCCCCCCCCCTAAAAAATCTTAGAGGGACCTACAAAACCCTGTGAGGCACAGGAGGTGGTCTTAGGTCCTTAAGTTACCCAGAGAGAAACTGAAGCACATTTACAAATCCCAGATATCACCAACACTCAAGCACACAAGGGGCCACTAAAGATTCTGAGGGATCCCTGAGAACCCTAGGAAAATCTGGGGACAGCAACAGCCCTCAAGAATCCCAAGATCTAAGTACTTTGAGGAACCCTAAAGGGACCCTCACAATCCAAAGGAAATCTGGGGACCACAGAGGAACCCCGAACTCTCTAAAGGAACCCTGAGAACTCCTCAGGGAACCCCCAGAGAACCAATGGGCACCCTACGGGACCTGCAGTATGCCCTGCAGGAGAAGATCGAGGAGCTGCGGCAGCGCGACACACTGATCGACGAGCTGGAGCTGGAGCTGGATCAGAAGGATGAGCTGATCCAGCGGCTACAGAACGAGCTGGACAAGTACCGGTCTGTCCTCCGGCCCGCCACTGCCCAGCAGGTCCAGGCCCAGCAGCAGAGCCTCGCTATGCAGCCGGATCAGCACCGCAGCAAACGACAGGCCATCTCCGCCGAGCCCACCGCCTGTGACATCACTGACCTCAGCCATGTCACCCTGCCCTTCTACCCCAAGAGCCCGCAGTAAGTCCAGTTTGTGTGTGTGTTGTTGAAACTTAAAGCACTGTAAAGGGTCATGAAATGGTAAATGGACTTCATTTGTATTATGCTTTCTAGTCTTCTGACCTCTCAAAGCACTTTTGCAGTACATGTCACAGTCACCCGTTCAAACACTGGTGGCCGAAGCTACCATACATGGTGCCGCCTGCTACTCAGCAACCATTCACAAGACGACATTTTAAGACTCCAGTGTAGCCTACAGCCCTGTGGTGGAGAGGCAGCTTTACCTCCAGCTAATAAAATGCTTTATCGTGACGTCAGCCATAAAAGGGTCTAGATGTCACTTCAGAAAATTAATACCTCCAAAGTGTATGTCACAGATGTTTTTGACAGAGAGAAGCTGAGACCTGAGTGTGTTTTTCAGGGGCGGATTTAATGATTTGGGGGCCGCAGGCAAATGCTGTCTTGCTTTTCTTTTCACCCTTTCTCTAACTGGGAATGTTGGTGCTGGCAGTAGCAGAAGAAGTACTCAAAACTTTTTTTTTGCAAGTAAAACTATTAATACTAAAACAGTTTATAGTAAAACTAATTATACTGCACAGTAAAAGTCCTGCAATCAAATTTCTACTTAAAAGTGGAGTGGTGTCTAGCGGTGAAGTGCAGATTGCAACCAGCTTAAAATGTCTCCCAGTTAGATTTCCTTTACTGTTCATTGCTCAGGAGGTTTTTACTGGAAGCCAAATTATCAGCACAGGTCTCTTCTTTTATACTTTTTCAAAGTAACCGTTAAACAAATCAAGTGTGCAATATAAATAAATGTAGATTAGGGATGCATGATAAAATTGGCACGTCGTCGTTATTGGCTGATTTCAGCTTTAAAATGAACTATTAAAAAACGGCCAACATGCTGATAATATTAATACATCATTGGTATCTGCCAATATCAGCTTTAAAATTAACCATCAGAATCAGCCAGCATGCTTTTTCATAATTTGCCAATGAATGAATATCACGTACACTGAAAAGTATTGTATTTCATGTCTCCATCTGCTGGTGGGCCGTCACAATAACAGTATGCATTCATAATATGATGTTAGTTCCACTACAGAGGAGACTCAATGATCACTAAAATTAGGTGGGGGAAAAAGGTGGATATATTTATCGGTTATTGGCCAAATGAGTTGTTATATATCGGCAAATAATCCAACATCTTGGATCCCTACCAATTCCAAAGTTTTGTTACATCTGTTCCTGAAGTCCAGCCTGTCCAGGATAATCCTGATTTTTGGCATCAAAGGTATCCCTATCCTACTAAAAAGTTCTGAACAGCAAACACCGAAAGTTTGATCCAGATGAAAACCAAGCCTAGATTATGTGATCTAATCTGATTTCAGAGTCCCCTTTTTTCTTTTCAACAACCTCTTTTTAAGATTTGATCCTTTCCAATAGCCAAAATCCGATTGGATTACTGGTTTCCATCAGAATATTCCAGGTAGCATATCCAGGCTTTTCAAACCAGGACATGTTTACATGAGATACTTCAACCACTAGTGTCCATGTACAGGCTCTCACTTTTGGTAGGAAACATGAACTCGACTTGATTTTCAAGCCAATGATGGAACCCGTTTTGTCCGTAAAGTCTCTTGAGGCGATCCACTATTCTTCTTCTGTAGTTGCCTGTTGTGTTTAGAGTAGACAGTTCCAGTGACGTGAGCTACTTTTGGATGCCCACCAGGCTCTGCTCAGGAAACCAGACTGTTCTCACGGAGATGTTTGAACTCTGCTGAAGTGAAAGTCTCATTAAAAGCCGGCAGATGAGTGGAGGCTGCCAGCAGAACTCCTGCACGCCTCCAGGCAGATTAGAACTTTCAAACGTTAATGTTTCCCTGCTGAACAAAACGCTCCCATCAGTCCGCGCTGCACAGGTGGTGGAGAAGGGAATCATTTATATCCTCTAACAGTGAATATTTGCATGTTGAATACGGAGGTTTCCCTCCTCTCTCTGGTGGTATCTCTCCTGTCAGATGGGTTTGGGTTTATTTGTCCAGGTTTGCAGATATTTGTCTGAGATTACCGCCTGACATGAAAGGATTTACTGTTGGACAGTAAGGCTTCAGTTGTGCGTTGTACCTGAGTAATATTAAACACAAGGTGTTACTTTGAAAATGACAATGTTAGATGATCAAATCAAGTGTTGAATTTATAGAGATATAAAGCATTGATTTATATTCATGTCACTTTTAGTAGCATTTAATAGTATTCTGTGAAAGTTGAAGCACAGCTGGAGCAGCAGGTGGTTCAAGACTAATGATGCTTCACTTTTTAAATTCTGCAGATTCTTAAACGTGAGGATTTGCTACTTGTCTCTGAAGTCTGTTGGACCTTTTTACTATTTTCTGACATTTTAATAGACCAAATGATGAATTCATGTCTTGAGAAAATGACCATTAATTTAAAAAAGCAGTGATTTGTTAATCACAGCTCTGTGTTAAAGTATTTTTCTGCTCTTTATACTTTAAAAGGATGAACTGGAGGGAGAAAAATGGGCCAGTTGCACTGAACACTTTACTGGGGCCAGATGCTAAACTTTGAGTAGATTCATGACTAAAACCGTGTTTACACACTAGGGGTGGGCGTATAATAATATGATATTTCAGGACATATATATATTTAGGGCTGCAACGATTAGTCGACTAATCGATGACTAATCGACTATTTAAATAATCGATGACTATTTTAGTAGTTGAATAATCGGTTTGAGTCATTTTTCATAGAAAAGTACTATAAAAGTACCGCAAAATATTCTTATTGCAGCTTCTTACGTTCAGATATTGGCAGCTTTACACACTCTCCCATGACGGTGAACTAAAACCCTTTGGCATGAGTAAGAAACAAGACATTAGATGACATAATTTTGGGGTTTGAGAGAGACAGGCCGACATTTTTCAACATTTTAACACATTTTTCGATAAAATGACTAGTCGACTAATCAAAGAAATAATCGACAGATTAGTCGACAGTGAAAATAATCGTTAGTTGCAGCCCTATATATATTATTATTATTATTATTATTATTATTATTATAACAAACAATCTCACTGCACATTATTCCTTTATAAATACCAGTTTCTGTGTGGGCAAAATGTGTATAGGCGTCTGGCCCCTGGTCCATGTTGTTGAAAACAAGGCTCATACAACTGCTGTGTCTTAATTTCCCCCAAGAAAAAGATAAATCATATTTTTGATCCTTTCTTGCAGCAGAGTCAGCATTCAAGTTTCAGTTCAAAGTATTCGTCAGTGTTATTGTTGTAGTGTGCAGCAGACAGCAGGTGAACAGGTGTTCACATGTTCCTGCAGCGTTTCGTCTCGGTGAAACAGAGTCCAGGTTGTGGACTCCAGTGTCCTGTTGTGATCATCAGCAGCTCGTCCCTGCTGAATCTAACAGCTGCTGCTGTCACAGGTCTTTATTTATACACATGTGAATATGAAAATGTGTGTGTGACGCTGATGACACGCTGGGATGGACAACTGCTGCTGAAGTCCTGCTGCCATAGAAATCAAATAACATCCGTTTAAAGATCCACATATGGAGCCCCAGACTCTAACACTTCTTCTTCTTCTTTATTTTTTTGAGGTTTTAAACATAAAAATTTAGCTGGCAGGAAATCTCAGAATCCTTTAACACATCAGGAAGTAGGGCTGCTCCCCTACGTCCGTCCATCTGTACTGTTCTTGTGAATGTGGAATCTCAACAAAGCCTCTAAGAATTTCCTTAAATTTGGCACAAACGTCCACTTGGACTGAGCAATGAACTGACAAGAATGTGATGGACAAAGGTCACTGACCTTGCGTCTGTCTCATTCTCTTGAACGCAATGTCTCATGGAGGCCTTGAGGAAGGAGAGGAAGAGTTGGGACACAGGGAGAGATGTGATCAGTTTATTGTAGTTTATAGAAAGGCAGCAAAGTGACGATACAGACGTACACCACATAACACTGATCTACTGATGTGCATTCACCCTGCTGTACATATGAGCCAGCTGTCACAGTGTTTGTCACTGTGAGTAGTGTCTTCAGTCTACAGTGTAGTTTATACACTCATAAACCAGGGAGTGATACAGCATCACTGGGCTTCACCATCAAAGAAAGTTTTTGTATGGAGCTCCCCCTCCGGGCAGCGACTGCCACAAATAGAATCTAAATCTGTGGGAACACTGGTGATCTGTTAAGTAAGTTCTGTGAAATTGGTTAAAGGGACAGTTCACCCCAAATCAAAAACATGTTTTTCCTATTACCTGTAGTGCTGTTTATCAGCCTAGATAGTTTTGGTGTGAGTTGCTGAGTGATGGAGATATCAGCTGTAGAGATGTCTGCCTTCTCTCCAGGATAATGGAATTGGACCTGTACTCAGCTTGTGGTGCTCAAAGTGTCAAAAAAAATAAAATACCATTTAAAAAAGGGCTGACCTGAGTGCTTTGAAGCTTCAGTCACTGCCATGGAAATAGACATCCAATGCTTTTTTTTCCTTTTGTTTTGTTTTTCACCACTAAACTGGTAGAGGAAATTGAAGGAAGGTAGAAAGTGTCAGGTCTGAATGAGGCCAGTATCCTCAGTACAGACCCCGTCTCACTCCAAAGTCGTCGAAAAATATTGCTTGGTCGGTGACTTGGCCGACAAAAAAACCCATCTTTTCACGTCAGCATGATACACGGCCAGTTGCTGTTATTGTTTAACAGAACATCAGCAGCATCTGGAGAAACACTGTGGGACAACGGTGAAAGTTAAGGCAGTGAAAGTCCGAGTAGGGCGGGAGGGGTGGTGTATGGATCCTACAACCACCAACTTTCACCCGGGAGGCCGGCGTTTGCTTCCCGTGTGATTATTAAACCAAACCCTGTTCTTTACTCCGTAACCCAGCCACGTGTGTTTGTTGCTGAAAGAAAAAAAAGTCAATTGGCGGTGTTGTACTGACATAGTGCCTTTATTTTGAAAGAGACTGTATGCAAGCTGCACATTTCCTGTGAAAACAGACAATGCATGTGTCAGAAGTTGGCATGGCGTCCTAGAACGTCAACAAAAACACACCCAGGGTGCCTTGGAAGTCATATCTTGATGTAGAAAGTGCGTGACCACATGTTGACATGGGCGTCAAACAATTGGAAAAGGAACAGGCTACATGAAATGCATTGTTTTCAAGTTAGTAGTAAGTTACAGAAACATTTCGTGCAATAGTCCACCTTCCACCCTCTCTTCCCTCTCGCTATCACTTTGACTGTCACACACAAGCAATAGTACTCGGTGGGGCTCGAGCGATCCTGTCCCATCTTGTCGAAGCTTTGAATGTTCTCAGGTAATTAGCATGGAAGCTTCAAAGCCCCCAAAATTGTATTTTTTTGTAACAGCCCTAATTGAAAGCTCCAGAATTTACTCTTCCCTCTGAGCGGTGATACAGTACACGGGTGTAGTTTGGTAAAAAGAAAATAGTTCCTCCAAGAAACTGCTGACAGAGAGGTCTGTGGATTATCTTGAGAAACAGGGTCATGATTTCTGGAAAGACATTCATGTTGGGCTTTTCAAATTTATTTTTTTTCAGCACTTTGAGCACCACAAGCTGAGTGCCATCTAGTTCCATTATACTGAATAAAAGGCAGACATCTCTACAGCCGACATCTGCAACACTCAGCAGCTCACACCAAAACAATCCAGACTGATAAATGGCACTACAGGTAAAGAAAAATTATACATTTTTGATTTGGGGTTGAACTGTTCCTTTAAATTCAGTTGAATTTGGGTGGACGCTGCTCATATCTTAGAATAAAATATAATCCAGGAGGTTTCAGCAGCAGCTGAAGAAGTCATGAGAGTGTTGTTCTTTGTGTGCTGTAAACACTGCAGCCTTCAGGACTCACTGTATATAGACTCTATTTAAGAAGTCCATTTATGTTTACATCTGAGCTGCAGTAAAAATATAGGTAGGTGGAGAAACGTTTGCCGGTATTGAACCTGAGACCTTGATGTTACAGTCCAGCCGCTGCGACTCCCACACAGCGAGTGAACGTGACAGATGAACCGTGACGTACCTGTTCAGTGTGTACCTGTGCAGCAGGTGGTTCTCCTCCCTCTGAGTTTCCTCATTAATCAGACAGCAGGAGGCTGCAGAGTTCAGCTGCTTTGAACAGGAGGTTCTGATCCTCCCAAACTCTGCTTCAGTTGATTCAGACATCACTGGACTCGCTCGGTCTGATTAGAACATTGTCTTATTTATTTATCTAACACAGATCTGTGCTTGGATACATTTGCTTCAGCTTGTAACCACAATGTTCTCACAGGCACTGATGATGTTTCTGCCTGAAACACTGTCATTTGTACTTGTAGCAATAACTTACAGCAGGGTAATTCTTCATGTAGTGGTCATGTTTCTACTTTAATGGTACTGGTGTGGTCATTACATTTCTACTTCTAACAATACATTTCCACTTTAAATGGTTTTTGTTAGCTTGTAACAGTTCTGTTTGCACTTGTGGCAATGACATTTCTACTGCTGCACCATTGTTTCTACTTGTAGTGATAATGTCTCTAGTCTTAGCGATGAAGTTGCTGCTGGTAGCATAATTTTTTTAGTTGTAACAATTTCATTTAAACTATGTGTTGTTTCCACTTGTAATGATGATATTTCTACTTTCACTAATAGGGTTTCCATCCACCTATTCTTATTCGAATTTTCAAAAATAGCGAAAATAAACATTAATGGAAACGCTAGAAAGTGCAAAAAATTTGCAAAAAAGTTTTTACGCTTGGAGGGGGTGGATTTGTCTGCGTATCGATAAAAGGAATGTACAACTTTTTGCTACGGAAACAGGTTTCGCGGATAAACGATGACTGGACCGGAATATATATGTATAATTGAGTGTATGAATACACTCCATACACATGGAGAACGACGCGGTGGTCTCCTTCCAGCTATTTCCGACAGTACTCTTAACATTAAAATTCTTCCTTGTCGTCTCTTCTTCAGGATGGCTCGGTACGCGGTGAATGCTGACAAAATGGTGACCAGAGTTCTTCCAAACGCTGACAGGTCGATCAGGAATCTGTCCATGATCAGTTGTTGACTGTCAGCCGAGTGTGTTGTTTGTTTTGTGGCAGAGAGACGCTCTCTGATGACATCATCTCATGGCGCACTCTCCTCTCAATAATCGCAAAATAATAACAAATGGAAACCGGCATAAAGTCGCATTTTCTTTTTGCGCATTTTCACTAAATTCGCTAAAAAATTTCGAGACATTTGGATGGAAACCTGACTACTGTGGTATTGTTTCTACTTGGAACAATTTTGTTGGTAGTGGTTGAAACAGTTTAATGTCAGCTTGTAACAGTTTTGTAACAGACTTGTGGCAATGACATTTCTGCCGTAGCAATAATGTTTGTAGTCTGAGTGATAAAGTCCCTGTTGGTGGCAATAATGTGTGTAGTTTTTATTTGTGTCATTTTTACGTTTAACAACAATATTTCTTCTTTTAGTGGTGATGTTTCTACTTGGAGAAAAGTCTGTTTTCACTTGATGCAATAACTGTTTTGTTTCTGGTCAGAACATTTCTACTTCTAGCAATAATGCTTCTAAGAGGGGAGTCAGCTGACAGATCATACGTTTCCTTTTTCTGCAACCTCAGGCTTTCCATGTAGGCACATGGAAGGGCAGAGTGGTGTGCAGTTTCTGCTCTTAGGCTTCCCATGAAGGCACGTGGATGAGGAGAGAGGTTTGCTCTCACCTCCTCAGACTTTCCTCGTATGCACGTGGAAGGGCAGAGAGGGAGGTGTGCTCTCTTTACCTCAGGCTTTCCTTATATGCACGTCGAGGGGCAGAGAGGTGTGCTCTCTTTACCTCAGGCTTTCTTTATATGCACAGTGGAAGGGGCAGAGAGGTGTGCTCTCTCCACCTCAGGCTTTACGTGTAGGCCCGAGGAAGGGTGGAGAGGTCCCAGAACAGAGCCATACTGCCAAATAGAATACTGCAAATGGAAATAAAGTTTTCACTGACGAAAGTGGTCCTGACTGAAATAATTTTGTTTGTACTTGTAGCGATGATATTTCTACTTGTAGTTATAAAGGTTTCTACATCTTGTGATAACATACCTGTAACAATTTTTCCTCTCGTAACCATGATATTTCTACTTGAAGTGGTGATGTTTCTACTTTTGTAGTTGTCGCAATGACTGTTTTGTTTGTGGTCAGAACATTTCTACTTCTACTCATAATGTTTCCAATTAAAACAATTTTGCCTCTGGCAGTACTACTTCATTTGGACTTGTAGCGTTGGCATTTCTACTGGAGCGACATTATTTCTAGTAGGAGCAATAATGTTTGTAGTCCTGGTGATGATGTTTCTGGTGGCGATAACAGGATTTCCTGCACATTCACTCATTTCTGGTGGTCCGCCACATCTGCCGCAACATTATGATTTTCTTTTTTTGGAGCTGGAGTGTTCATCAGGAGCGCTGTCGGAATAAATATGCTGCTCAGTTATTCATTGTACCGCATGTACTCTGGGTGCAGATGGAGCCCCCCCCAAACACTGAATAATGTTTTGAGTTGTCACAATTTTCCGTCTGCCTTTGACCATATTGTTTCTACTTGTAGCAGTGATGTTTTACCTGTAGTGATGTTTCTATTTGCTACTTGAAGGGATTTAATTGTAATCATATTTGTAGCAATGGTGTTTGTAGTTGTAGTGATGTTACGATTTCTCATGATGTTGTGTCTTGTTGTGGTTAATAGATTTGGAATGATCATGATGATGTTTATGTTGATGATATTTCTACTTACTCTACTCAGAAGTGAAGTCCTAAACAACCGGAGTGCAGCTTCACATGCTGCTTTATGTGCACAAGCCCTCTGCTATCATCCATTTCTCAGAGCTCAGTAGAATATAATGTCTTTTTCTGTCTGTCCATGCCAGCAACAACAACCACTGTGTTGGTTTTTAATCTGCGTGGTGTGCGCCCACACACACACACACACACACACACACACACACACACACACAGAGCGCTACACAGGCAGCTGACAGGGTTTCATTTGCCATCCCACCACTTGTCGCTGTCAGTGTCCTGCAGCCTGTTTTGTGTGTGTGTGCGTATGTGTGTGTGTGTGTGTGTGTGTGTGTGTGTGTGTGTGTGTGTGTGTGTTATTTTAAAACATAAATAAAGGTATTACAGTTGAGTGTGTGTGGGCTGTGATCACCCACCAGCTCTCCTGCTGTCTGCAGTAACGCTTCATAAGCATTTTTAGACGAGTTAATGATCAGCTGAGACTCAACCGTCACAGATCTACTGCTGAGAGAGGACTCTTATTTTGAAAGTGGGGATGATATCCTGTCTGTCAGACGGTTCTCATCCTCTAACATTATAAATATCACGAACCTCCAGAGAGCAGGAGACATGATCCTCATGATGTTTCTACTGCAATGTTTCTGCATGGAGTTATAACATTTGTATTTGTAACAAAGACGTTTCAAACCACATCAGTGATGTTTTTACTTTAGCGCTGATGCATTGACTGTAGTGAGAACATTTCTACTTGAAACATATTGACATCTCTGTTTGAAACACTAACACGTCTGCTTGTATCAAGGGGCATGTACAGTACGTACAGAGCCCCTAAAGTCCCCAAAAAAGTCCGCACAAGTGCTTACCTTATGTACACAAGATAGAAATACCTCCTTATCCTTCCTGACTGATTCTTCTCTAGTTTGGTCTTCTGCTAGTGTCCTTGTCACTACTGGTAGCATAAGGCGGTACCTGCAGCCCAGTCAGGTTGCACAGGTAGTCCAGCTCCTCCAGGATGGCACATCCATATGTGAAGGTTTGCTGTGTCTCCCAGCACAGTCTCAAGAGCATGGAGGAGACACCAGGAGACCAGCTGTTACACGAGGAGAGCTGGACAGGGCCGTAGAAGGACATCAACCCAGCAGCAGGACCGGTATCTGCTCTTTGTGTGAGGAGGAACAGGAGGAGCACTGAGCCCTACAAAATGACCTCCAGCAGGCTACTGGTGTGCATGTTTCTGACCAAACTGTCAGAAACAGACTCCATGAGGGTGGCATGAGGGCCCCACGTCCTCTAGTGGGACCTGTGCTCACAGCCCAGCACCGTGCAGCTCCATCATTCACCAGAGAACACCAGGATTGGCAGGTCCTCCACTGGCACCCCGTTCTCTTCACAGATGAGAGCAGGTTCTCACTGAGCACATGTGACAGGTGTGAAAGAGTCTGGAGACGCCGTGGTGAACGTTATGCTGCCTGTGACATCATCCAGTATGACCGGTTTGGCGGTGGGTCAGTGATGGTCTGGGGAGGCAGATCCTTGGAGAGTCGCACAGACCTCCATGTCATAGCCAACAGTACCCTGACTGCTGTTAGGTTCTTGGTTGAAATCCTCAGAGAGACTGTCAGACCTTACGCTGGTGCAGCGGGCCCTGGGTTCCTCCTGGTGCAGGACAATGCCCGGCCTCATGTGGTCAGAGTGTGTAGGCAGTTCCTGGATGATGAAGGTATTGATGCCATTGACTGAACCTCTCGTTCCTCTGACCTAAATTCAATTGATCACCTACGGGACGTTATATATTGGTGCATCCGACTCTGCCAAGTACCACCACAGACTGTCCAGGAGCTCACTGATGCCCTGATCCAGGTCTGGGAGGAGATCCCCCAGGACACCATCCACCGACACATCAGGAGCATGCCCAGACGTTGCCAGGAGGTCATTCAGGCACACAGGGGCCTGTACACACTACTGAGTCACATTGTGAGTTGGATCAACCTGTGATTTCAATTCTTTTACTTCGATTTTTCGGTGTGATTTTGAATCCAGCCCTCAGTGGGTTGATGATTTTGGTTTCCACTGACTGTGATGTCATTTCAGCTATTCCTATTACTTTACCTTCTTCTTACACATTAAAGGCAGCATGGCAGTGTAGCGTCAGCTTTTCAAGAACCTTGAAATATTCCACAATATTGGTATCATTCAACTTTTCGATAACGTTCATACCAATTAAGCCCTTTCCCACCTTTCCACCTGTTCCTAATAATTCACTGTCTTCTTACACATTTACGCCAGCATTGCAGTGTCGCGTCAGCTTTTCGAAAAACCTTCAAATATTCCACATCATTCATACATTAATGGTGTTATTCAACATTCAGCATGCAGCATTCACACCCGGGTTTTATTTGGTTCCCTTATGTTTTCAGTTTGATACAAACTGTTCTGCAGGACACAAAAGTCTCTCTTTTGGCGCTCGGCGCTTTGTCTCTTTTGTTTATGTATGTGTGTTGCCTCCTCTCTGTTCATTGTCTCTTTGTTTTTCCATTTGAATTACCTCTTCTTACATTTGGGTAATTTATTTTTTTCTTTCTTTCTTTGTTGTATCTGCTTGTTGTTTTTCTGTCTACTTCATCTCATTTATGCTCTCACTTTTTCTTTCCAGCCTATACATTCATCCTCTGTCTCCCTCTTAACTTATTCGTCAGCCTTCCTCCATTTTTATTTTCCCCTCCTCCCCCTCTCCCTCCCCTGTGACTCATGCAGTAATAAAACGAGGGTCTACTTCGTCACCCCCCTCCATCCGGTCACAATGTGTCTTCATTCAAGTTAGTTTCCTCCAGAGTCCAATTTACATGCAGATACTGAAGCCGGGCTGAAATATTTCTTCCTCTGATTCTCCAAAATAAAATCCAGCTTTAATAGATCCTCTCGGTGCTCGTCTCATCTATCGGATAAAATAAAACTATCAATCTATTCTTAGGTAGACCTTTAGGTGTTTTTGTCTCTTTACCACAGAGTTATCTCTTCTGTTCCAGAGTCTCTCAGCAGCCTCAGAGGAAAGTGTCCACCTGCCTCAGCTCAGATAATTCCCACAAAACTAATATTTCAAAGGCAAATTTTATTTGGTCCAAACTGTCGGCTGAGTTTCAAAGTTGAAGACATGAAAGACTGAGCCGAGGTGAAGCTGCACAGAGAATGTTTCCACCAATCAGCAGCCTCAGAGTCCCAGTCTGTGAAGATGTTTCTGTTTGCTGATGAATAAAATTTCTAACAGCAATAAAACTAATGTTTCCAAACTAACAGAAGCAGTGATGGACGTCCATAAACCGGGATCTACCGGGATAGACAGACCTCCTGTCAGTTTCTGTAAGCTGAAACCATTTCCCTCAGTGGAAACAAAGCTTTTATTTACTTTAATTTCACAGATAACAAACAATAAATTGTGAAGACAATAAAGCCTCCACAAAAATAGCATTTTAAGTCTTGTCTGTGATTTATCCAGGCTTCATATGAGCAGAGGAAATCTGTGCTCGCTGCTAGGCTTATTTATACAATGTAAAATACCATAGGCTTGGGCTAAAAATGTTAGCATGTTATATTTGTTTGGAAAACAAAGGGGTAGTATTAGTATTAGACAGTTGTTTTGTCGGTGAACCTTGTGAGTTGTAATGGAGTCGAATTTTGTAACATTACCTTTTGTTATATGTTGCTGTTGTTCCTGGCTTCACATGAGTAGAGGAAAAGTCAGCTAGCCGCTAGGCTAATTTATACAATGTAAAATGCCATAGGCTTGTACTAATAGCATTAGCATGTTGTATTTGTGGGGAAAATGTGTCCAGATAAAGACAAGTGTTTGTCTGTGAATGCTACGAGTTATAGTGAAGCTGATTTGTGTACTTGGGTTTGAAATTGTCTCTATTAAGCCATGTTTAATGTGTGTTTAATGTGTGTTTTGGGTGTGTTTTGAATCAACTCAACTTAACAGCACTTCACATAAACACCTCCTCTGACTAGTGTTTTCGAGGTGTAACTGCAGAGTGACACAGACACACAGGTATAAATCCACCTTAAGAGCCAAGGTGACTATCTACCATGGAGGATCGACAGCATCCTCACCTTCAAAATAACTGTGTGGTACAGAAACAATAGTACACAATGCATCAAAAATCAGAGATCAGGATCGACTGTCACTGAAATGTTCAGAGTGCACCTACGATGCTTGCACACGTTGTGGTTAGTGTCAAATGATATGTAACCACCAAGGAAATACAAAAATCTACATTATTAAAAAAATAAATGTACAGTTTGAAAATCATTCAGTCCTTCATTTCACTTCACACCTTTGAATGAGCACAAATTCAATAATACATTTATGAAACAACCTTTAACATAACCTTCTTTCACATGAAAAACATCTTTTGAAAAAAAGCAAATAGCCTTTCTACTATATAGCACTGCACTGCCTTTAAAAAAAAAAAAAATTTATGCCACTAGTAAAAAACAAAAAAAAACAACCCACTTTGTCTTTTTATTGTTGCTAGGCAACCAACCCGTCATGTCCAAACCCTAACCTTCCTGTGTAATCAGTCTACTCTGAGTTTTTTTTTTTTATTTGACAGTAATTAGTATCTAGTTCCTGACATGTTGGGGCAGAGGGTACCTGCTGTAGCTCTGGTTGAGGGTGAGAGGCTGTCAGCAAATAGTTTGTTGGGCGAGCCCAGTCTCACTCCGAAGTTGTGGAAATTCTGTGCTTGGGCAGTGACTTGTGGCGTCAGGAATCAACAAAAAAAGTCGTCCTTTAATGTTGGCGCGATACGCGGCAGGTCACCATTTTAGCTTAGCAGACCCTGGAGGCGTCAGTGCGAAACGCGGCAGGACAAGGAAGAAAGTTAAGGTGGAGAAAGTCTGAGTGGGGCGGGCGATGGGTCCAACAAACACCGACTTTCACTCCCCGTAAGATTCTAAATCCAAACTTTGTTCTTTTTTTATAAACCTAACCATTTCCTTTTGTTGTCTAAACTTAATCGAGTGTTTTTGTTGTTAAAGGAAAATAAACGTCAATTTGTGGTGTTCTACCAACGTAGTGCGTTTATTTTGAAAGAGACTGTATGTAAACGTTTAATTTCCTGTGAAAATAGAGGTGTGTTTTGAAAGAGGAGAACTTGACACGGTGTCCCAGAACATCAACTACCAACACTGTCAGGGTACCTTACACGTCGTATGTGGACGTGGAAAGTCCATGACCAAAACGTCAATATGTAACAAGTTTGGAGTGAGTTTGTTTGTTGGGCACAGGGAAACGGAGTTCTAAAAAAGAGGGTGTGTCATGGGGAGTACCACCAGTTGGTCCAGGAGTTTCTCCTCCATGATGGCCATTTCAAGTACTGCATTTAAATGCTTCCATGCCTGCTGTTTTCTATTGAGATGGTGCTAACTGTGGTTTGTAAAGTCGTACAGCTCTGGGTATCCATCAACTGCTACGACCAGTTTCTCCTCCATAGTTTACCAACTGTAAACTTGTGAAGGATGATGAAAAAAGAGATGATGTGGGGCACTTTTCTCTTCTGAGTTGAAGTTTTTCAACTCAAGGATTTCAGGAGGTTCTGGCAAAAATGCCAGGCACCTAGAGTGCAGAAATGCGAGGCGCATAGCAATGCAGAAACAGCGAGCAAAAAGCCTCATTCTCATTAACAGAATCACAAAAAGCCGCCTCCAGCTGCTAAAATACTTTCTGTGTGATCGAGGCCTTGGATGAAACTTCTCCTTTACTGAGGCCAAAAGCAGGTAGACAAAGACAGACAAACCTATTATTAGAGGGCTTTTTTATTAATTGTCTTTTGTCCCAGCTCACTGAATGTTTGTGACATGATGTTTTGGTTTTGTGTGAAGCAAATTTTGACACGTGTTTTGGTGTGTTTTTAAATAGATTTATAGATTGAATTCTGCCTTCCTGAAGGAGAGTAAAAAGTTTCCAGATGAAGCTGGAGCCCTGGAGTTTGTTCCAGATTAAATCTTTAATAATCAGGTGTAAACAGGCTTCTGTTGGATTAGTAACAGTCTGAGCTGTTCTCAGGTCTGTTAAACCCTGTGAGGCTCCTCAGGAGAATTAAGTGGTTACATTTTTTTCCCCGAGCCTCTGAAAGTTAAACTGTGAGTCAGTCGACAGCTGAGAGTGGATTTTTGGACACTTTGTTTTCCCCTCTTCATCTCTCCTTCTCTCTGTTTTCTTTCGATTTCAATTAAAATGCGTTTTATAGAGTCGGCAGGAAGGAAACCTCTGGCTCTGCTGTGATCTCCTCCTCTCTCCTCTCTGTCTCATACAGCTCAGTGTTTGATGACGGAGGCTCAGCTGCTCTTCATTTGTCCACGTTTGAAGGAGGAAGGAGCTCCTCGGCTCTCCTTGGCTCTGAAGCTAAAATATACTGCAGATATTGGAGTGCTCGTGTCATGTGAGGCACCAGCTGCTGACGAAATATGTAATTATAAGACGCTAATTGAGAATCTACATTAATTTACTCCGGAGAAGACAACAATCAAACTCAATTTAAGATCTAATGTGCGATTGTTTATCAGGATAAACTCTGACCAAAGCAGAGAGGGAGTGATTAAACTAAACTTTTACAAGACGCAGCGACGTCCTTTTATTATTGAATCACTTAAAACAGGTTTGGGTGAGTTTATATCGTACTCAAAAGAAAAGATATCAGTTTTAAAGGAGAAAAACTTTTCTTACAACAACTGACCTTTTGAAGGTCTCCTTCAAGCAGCGAGTGTCCAATCATAGCATAGCAGCTGTAGCTAGGCCCATCAAGTTTAATGGGCACTATACACTGCGTGTGTGTTGCTAGCTGCTAGGTGTCTCACCTGGTTTCCTTCCATGCTTCATCCTTCTTTACATGATCATGGTCAGAACTGGAGGACACATCATACAGACGAGGCTTCTGCTGCCACAACTTCACAAGGTTTTCCTCTTTGCTGGAATCGCACAAATTTCTTTTAGCATGTTTTGGCTCCATGGCGAGCTGCTGTCCGTCTGTCTGTTTGGGTTTAGCGCTGATCAGTGCGTCATTTCATGCTGCATTTCTATTGGTTGGTCAGTAGACGTAGGTGGTAACAGCACTCACACAGTGAGATGGTCATCCCAAATTTCTAACGCTGTCAGAATTTTATCCCAGGCTGTCTTTGATCGCAAGACCATGACAACAGCGTTCCTCGAACCTTTCTCACCGTGCGATGTACGAGCACCGTTTTAGAGCCACGACCAAAGACATTGCCACGTTTTTTTTCACGTTGGTCATCTTTAGTCTAGTGTCCTGTTTAGACATACATGGTTATTTTTAGAAACGGAGAAATATCCCTTCGTTTGCACCCTTCGTTTACACGCAAACGGAGAATTCGCCTCTGAAAACGATTCATTCTAAAAACTCCGGCCAGAGTGGAGATCTTGGAAAACTCCGGTTGCACGTTTGCATGTAAACTGAGCAAAACGGAGAAAACTCCGGCATCAGACTTCACATTATGCGACAGAACTTGCACTTGCGTCAAAAGTGCGACCTATGTTTACATGTTGCTATGGTGATCATGGATGCCTTCAGAGTAGCAGCTGCATTTATGTTGGTGCAAGCCCTCTTCGTATGTTTGCATTTGCAAATACAGCTGCTCTATTATATCGAGGAGCAGAGACGGATGAGTGCTCAGAGGTCAGCAATTTTGCAGCAACAACGTCACCGCCAGCGTCGCCGGTTTTGGGTCCGTCCTGAGAGAACTGCTGTCTGGTGGGGGAACTTCGAAAATGAAGTGGTTGTCCCGGAGGAGTCGCATGAAAATTTTAGGATGTCGCGGTCATCACTGCTGTCACTCTCGGAATTGCTGCGTCCCTACATCGAGGGTGAGATGACCGTCATGCGGTCTCCTGTCAGTGTCATAAAAAAAGTTGCCGGCACCCTGTATTACCTGTCCGACGAGGGCAGACTGTGTAAGATGGCATACATACACGGGTTGGTGTAAACGCAAAGTAAACGGACACGTGTGCACAAAATTATTTTTGAAAACGGAGAGGGTGAAATGTCCGTTTATGAAAATAGCTGGCTACGTGTAAAGGTAGTGTAGGACAACCCAAAATTGCACAGTATATACTGGGCTGAAAAGGAATTAAAGGCGTGTCCTAAATATAGGCCTGTTGAGTTCAGTGTTTGAAGCAAATAATAGCCTGCGCTACTAATAGAAGTTTTACGGTAATTCTGTCCATGCCAAATTCCTCCCTTTGTTATGTAACTTATAAACAGTAACATCAGACATTTTTTTTGCATGTTTGTAGGTGCCAGTAGTGAAAATTGGTCATCATCAACATTTGCTGTATCTCTGCAGTGGCGCGTGCCCCCGGACCCCTTTAAGTTTGTGCTGAGCCCTGAATGTTTACGATACCACCCCTGGTGTTCAGAGGACTGTGGGGTCAGTGTTGGCCCCTGTAGAAGTGCACTAATGAGTCCTGGATCGAACGCTGTTTATCCAGGAGAGGAGAGTGTGTGAGGCTGCAGCAGACAGGTGTGTGTGAGGGGCAGACAGGTGGTGGTTTTCACCGTGGGCCGACTCTCTGACATTAAGCTGATGAAGACAGACGGTGAAAGCAGCCGAGGAAACATCAGTAAATGTTAAAGTTATGAATCAAACTGTCGGCTGTCATCGACCAGAGGAAGAACTGACGGAGACTCTTCAGTTTAGTTTCAGATTGTCTTCACTGTCAGACGAACGCGTCAGAAGAAGGAGATACGAAGCAGGTTGTTCTCTTCACAATTGAATGCTCCTTTAAACGTGGACAGAGAGCAGGTGGAGTTTGTTCAGCGCTTATTCAGGAGTCATCTGACATTAATAAGTCATTTTCTGTTTCACCTGAGGGCGAAAACACTGAGTCCAACTCAGATAGTATCAAAACATGACTGTGTGTGTGTGTGTGTCTGTGTGTGTGTGCAGATTGAATCAGATGTCCTGTGTGTCTGTGAGAGAAACATGAAGTCGTATTACGGTATCATTATTGTATTGATGTGTACTGCACATGATGTAACACTTTGTACTTTAATGTATTTTAATGTATTTTTAAATGTATAGTGCGTTTATTATTTGTCCTTACACCTGAACATTATGTTAAGTATTCACACCACAGATGCCTTTTTTTTTTTACAATTGTCATGATAATAAGTTTCATTTACCATCAAACTGTAATTACACATCCAGTCCCTTTTACCAGCCTGGTGTGGCTACAGTAAAGGCCCTGTCTCAATTAGAGGCCTGGTCTGGTTGCCAAGTTGTTCATTTTTTTAATATATGTTCTTCGGATGTATAAAACCGGGTTGTTTGCTACCTTAAATTATGTGTCCATTTCTAGATTACCCTGTAAGGTGTTCATATTCCTTTACTCGGTAAGGGTCCTCAGATCAAAAGAATTATGATCATTAGAGTTTTTTTTTTGTTGTTGTTGTTAGTTATTCCCCCTTTAAGGCCAGAGAAAATGAAAAATTTGCAGTATAAAAAAATAACTGAACTGTTTTTTAATTAATTGAATGAGCACAAATTCAGTCAAACAAATGTATGAAAAAAACAACTTTCATATAAAAGTGTTTTTGATAAAAATTTGTCCAGTTTTGTGTGAAAGGAATTAAAGGCCTGTTGATTTCAGCGATTTAAGCAAATAATAGCCCGGGCATCTTTCATACAAGAAATGCAGCACAAAGTGCTTTACGGTAAGGGCGTTATAAGCAGAATTAACTGGTTCAAAATAATAAATCTTAAAATCAAAATTGTGATTTTATAAATCATAAAATGAGATTTTAAATGAGCTACAGAAGGGTGAAGCGTAAAAATAAAGAGTTTCAGACCTGTATCAGGGAAGTCAGAGCAAGTAAAGGATAAACTGAACAGATCCATTTTTAGCTTTCTTTTAAGAATATTTAGCGAGCTAGCTTGCCTGATATCTAGAGGAGCGTGTTCCATAGCTTTGGGACGTCACTGACAAAGGCTGCATCTCCAGTCTTCTTCCAACGGTTTCTGGGAAACTCCAGTAAACCAGCAGCAGATGATCGCAGTGTTCTTGGAGGCAAATAGTTAACATGGGAGTTAGCAATGTAGCTCGGTCCCAGCCCGTGTAGGGCTTTGTATGCAAGGAGGAGGAGCTTAAAATCAATTGTAAATGTAAGAGGACGTCAGTGCAGAGCAGCTCAGACTGGCCTGATGTGCTCTCTCCTCTTGTTTCTGGTTAAAAGCTGAGCTGCAGAGTTCTGAATGAGCTGAAGTCTCTCAGTGGTGTTTTTTGGGAGGCCAGTAAAAAGTGTATTACAGTAATCCAGTCTTCTTGAAATAAAGGCATGAATCATTATTTCAGCATCTTCTTGGCTGTTTCTGAGGTGAAAAAATTTTGTTGTCACCTTGTTAATGTGGGACTTGAAGCTTAGATCTGAATCTAGGATTATGCCAAGATTTGTAAACTCAGTTTTAATCCAGGAAGTTAAATTCCCCAGTGTCTGTAAACCTGTCTATTGGCCCGCTGATTTCAGCAGCACTTCCTTCTTTTATCTGCGTGTTGCTGTTTCCATATCCCCTTCACTAAAAAAACTCTCTCCTCTCCTCTCCTCTCCTCTCCTCTCCTCTCCTCTCCTCTCCTCTCCTCTCCTCTCCTCTCCTCATCTTCTCCCCTCAGGTCAAAGGAGCTGATAAAGGACGCCATCTTGGATAATGACTTCATGAAGAACCTGGAGCTGTCTCAGATCCAGGAGATTGTGGACTGCATGTACCCAGTGGATTATGGGAAAGACGCCTGCATCATCAAGGAGGGCGACGTGGGCTCTCTGGTCTACGTGATGGAAGGTGAGCAGAGCTCGTCACAGTCAGGACTTGTTTTGAGTCAGTCTTGTCTTGATAACCTGGAGTCTTTGTCTTAGTCTTGAGGGCTTTGTGAGTTATCCAGTTGGGGATTTAGTTATTGGGAATTCTTGTGTTTTTATGCATTTTTTGTGAGCTGTGTGTTTGCAAGTTTCATTTGTGACATGAAAGTTTTTCAGGTAGAAACCCAGGACAGTTTTCTACTTCTGAAGACAGTAAAGGCAGAGCTGAACATGACGTGCTCAGGTCTGCAGGAGGTTTTGTCCTGGATGTCTCTTAGTTTCTGAGTCTGACCTGTCAAAGTCTGGAGGGCCTGTTGCCTCAATTCAGACGATTTTTTCTCACACAGGCTTGGGTTTGTCTTTAGGTTTTTTTTGTGTGCCCTGAACATGTTTGTTTCACTGTTCTTCCCCCAGACTGGAGTTGTTCTTGAGAGGGCTTTATACTTAGATGTGTTGTCATTGTTGGAGCTTTCTTACTGACTTGTCTTGATCTGAAGGTTTGTTTCTTTTTAAATACTGGCTGGAGTCATTTTGTTTTCAGGTTGTCTATCTCATTCTTGTGAACATGATATCTCAGGAACATCTTGAGAGAATTTCTTCAAATTTGGCACAAACAATTGCGGTGGTCAAAGGTCAAGGACACTGTGACCACGTCGTTCTCACTCTTGTAGAGGCAAAATCTCAGTAACATCTTAAGGGATGTGGTATCATTTCTTCAACTTTGGCACAAATGTCCACTTGGACTCAGTGATTTACTGATTAGAATTTGGTCACTGTGACCTTGCATCTGTTTCATTTTCGTAAATGAAATATCTAGTTTTTAAAATCTGGCACAAATGTCCACTTCAACTCTATAATAAACTGATTAGATTTTGATGGTCAAAATCAAGGTCACTGTGACCATGAATGTCTCATTCTTCTGAATGCTATATCTCAAGAAAACCTTAAGGAGCTTTTTCAAATTTGGCACAAACCTCAACTTGGACTCAATGATAAACTGATTTGAGTTTGGTGGTGAAAGGTCAAGGTCACTGTGACCTTATAAAACATGTTTTTGGCCATAACTCAGCCATTTATAAAGTAATTATAACAAAACATCACCCAGATGTCAAACAAGATAAAATAATGAAGTGATGACATTTCATACCCAAAAGGTCAAAGGTCAGCTTCACTGTGACATCATCATGGTTTAACGTCATATCTCAGGAACAGAAGGGGAGACATTTGGTCAGATACTGAATTGGTGACTCTAATCTTGAAACTGTGCTGATTGTATAGATCTTCTGTGTGTGAAACATCCGTGTTTTCACTGACATGGATGGACACTGTCAGAGAAACTGGACTGGTTCGCAGAGGCATATAATTCTAGTTTTTAACTTGGACCTGTCGAAGTCTTTTTGTCTCTATCATGAGGATTGTTTGCAATCGTCTTTTTTTGCTTGGATGTTTCTCAGTCTGGAGGGCTTTTAGCTGATAACTTGTACTGACCTTAAAGCTTTGTGACTTGAACGATTCTTGAGCGTTTTCTGACTCTGGATGATCTTTCTCTTTTTGTCTGAGGGTTTTCAGCCACAGATTTATCTCACTCTTGTTTCCTGGTTTTCCTGCCTGTGTAGTTTTCCTTTAGACAAACGTTAACACAGTCTGGATAATCCTTTCTGAGTGCAGGGACTAATATTTTTGAATGGCAGATCTTTGGCCTCTGTTTGGCCATGAAAAGGTTGATTAGGTTTGCCTCTTGGAGATTGTTGGATGGTGTTCAAACTGCAGGCGAAACGGCCAGTTTGGTTTTGCAGCTGTAAATTATGAAGACTGAAAAAGTCCTGGAGGCTCAGACGTTGAATAAACTCTGTAACACAGAAAAAATTGTTGAGTAGAGAAATCAAACTTCAGAACAAAAAAGAAGATAGGAAGGAAACACAGATGTTACTTCCTGGATTTGATTTCTTAAGTTACACTTAAATTTGAGAGTCTTTTCAATTTTAAATTTCCCTGAAAAAGTTAAGAAGTAAATTACTTCTGTATAACTGTCTAATTTTTTAGAAACCTGCAGTATTCTTCTGTTTTCACCATCAGATGATTTCATGGTTGCTAAAATAAATATGAGCGACCTGGAAACCTTTTCGTTAAAATGAGTAACCTAAATATGTGCCATGGCTCTGAGCATTGTGACCTTTGCAGCCGAAACAGAAAAGTGTGAGAAGTTGCTGCAGAACTTTCCTGCAGCTCACTTCGACCTTTAGGATGGAGCTCCCTCGGATGCTGGTCGTCTTCCAGGAACGTGTTGCGTAACTTGTCAGAACGCCTGAAGGCTTCTGAACGCTGCTGAATGCTCACCTGAAACACAGCTGCACTTTGAATTCCTTCATCATCCTCTCTGCTCTGTCGCTGAGCTGCCTCACTCTGAGTTCACAGAGTGAGGTCAAAAAAAAATCTCATAACTCACTTTCACAGATATTACTTTTTGCTACAGTCAGCTGATAACCTACTAGCTACAAAATATTACAGGAGCACTTCACCCCTAAAAGATCATTTGTATGTCAATTACTAACCCTATGTTGCGTTGATTTCCTGAAGAAAAGGTTGCTTTCCTTGCATGCCTCCATGGTGAACGAAAAAGTCCAAAATTTGAGTATGTTTTTAATTAACTAAAGTCACAGGGTTCCACGTTTAATATCAGCAAAACTATATCAAAACATCAGTTTATAATCTCTCAGACAACTTGTAGTAGTAACAAGTATAATCCAAGTCTCGTTAATCTAGTCATATGCTCAGGACTTTGTAGACGGACCTTTCTGATGAGGAACTGAGCTGAAAGTGAAACTTATCCATGCTCTCTTCAAAGCCATCTGTCAGTGTTTATTGTTCAAACAGACCAGCTGATTTAAATGGGTAATAATACTGAATCGAGAGGTTTCATGTTACAAATCAGTGTTTTTCCTACACTGTCTGGCATGTCACAGACAGGCCGCTAGCCTTGTACTTGCTAACCTATGCTCACCTTTTTTCACCGATAACTTAGGAGACAGACGTTCAGGAGGTTTTTACTGGGAGCTGAATTATCCACAGAGGTCTCCTTCTCCCCAACATATCCTGTGATTTGAACCAGTAAAAACACTGAATAAAGCAGTTTTGCATCAAGAATCGGTGTTTTACCAACACTCTCGTCATGGAGGGGCTGCTAACTACAGTGGAATCCATCCATATTCAACTCCTTATCCGAAGTAGGTCTCGGGAGCAGCAGGCTGAGCAAAGTATTCCAGACGTCCCTCTCCCCAGCGATGCTTTCCAGCTCCTTCGTGGGGACCCTTGGGCATTCCCAGAATAGAAGAGATATGTAATCCCTCCAGTGTGTTCTGGGTCTGCTCTGGGGCCTCCTAGCAGCTTGGCATGCCCAAAATACCCAACAGGAGGCGCCCAGGAGGATCCTGATCAGATGCCCGAACCATCTCAACTGACTGCTTTTGACGCAAAGGAGCAGCGGCTCTACTCTGAGCTCCCTCCAGATGTTTGAGTTCCTCACCCTATCTCTAAGGCTGAGCCCAGACACCCCACGGAGGAAAGTCATTTCAGCCGCTTGTATCCGCAGTCTCATTCTTTTGGTCACTACCCAGAACTCATGACCATAGGTGAGGGTTGGGACGTAGATGGACCAGTAAATTGAAAGCTTTGCCTTCTGGCTCAGCTCCCTCTTCACTACGACGGTCCAGGGCAGCACCCGAATCATTCAAACCGCTCCGCTTAACTATGTCATCCTCCGTTCTACCCTCACTCATGAGGAAGACACTGAGATAACTGAAATACTTGGCATCTCTGGCTGTAACTACAGTGGCCAACGCAAAATCGCAAATGTCCCTATCTAGAGCCAGTGTTTGGTTTGTCCAATTTGCGCTACTGTAGAAACATGGCAGTGCAACATGGCGATCTGGATGAGGACCTGCTCCCTATGTAGATATAAACAGCTTTTTCTAAGGAAACAAAAACTGAACAAGTCTTATTTTCAGGTGATTATACACATTAGCGAAAACATTATATGATATTCTATTTCTGTAAGTATATCCCCCTTAATCCTACACACTGGACCTTTAATCCTTTAGCTCCCTAAATACCTGATGATGCTCGATGGATTTTGACACTGCAGTCAATAATCACATCATAGGGTTGTTTGGTGTTCAGTGTTTCAGTGCTGGAGGACACTTGGACAGGTGGAGGCTGGGCTCAAACCATTGACCCTGAAGCTTCTGTGTACTGTATTTACTCTGAGCTCTTTGGTTGTATTTATAGCTGTATTTGAGATTAGTGTCTTATATAAGAAGCCTGTTTGGTAACGTGATCCTCCCACTTAAAACATACGTTGGTGTTGGTGTGTTTGCAGTCACAGGACAGTTAAATTGTGTTTGTGTTTGGATTTTACTAATATTATTATTCATTCAGCTTCTTTTTATGTGACGGAAATCAGTGCAGATGTGTTCAGGTGGAGACTGTGGGTGGAGAAACTGCTTTATGGATTAAAAGAGGTTCCTGTAAGTGCTTCAGTAAAGAGTTATAAAAGTCTTATCAAGGGTCGTCAGGGCTTTTCAGACAGGACTTTTAAACCTGTCAACAGTCAAACTGTCATGTTGTATTTTTCGGGACGTTCTTTTATCTTTTTGTCTCAGTGTTTCTGGACTCGACAACAATCCTCCAGATGGCCAATCCTCCGTGTCGGTGGGTGGCAGCGAGTGGTGTGAACAAACTGATGACATTTATATCGAAGTAAAAGCTGCTGGTTAGATCACACTCATGCTGAATTCAAGAGCGAGTCCTCACGATCTGAGAAATATATTTTTTATAGATTTCATACAGCAGGGATGTGACCTAATTAACAAATCAATGTTAAAATGACTCGTTTTGGAATGGAGTCTGGTGTGGGCAGGCGAGGGTTCAGACAGATTGTTTGTACAACTAATAATAGTGTGTGTATGTTTGGCCTGATGGTATCATGGTGATGTCATCAGACTACAAATGTCTAAATCTGTGTTACAAACAGGAGGCGTGACTGTGTACCAAGCAGGCACAGATGAAAGACACTATCCAGGGGCATTATAGGCAATGTAGGATTCAGATTTGGAGCACTCTGTCTTTAATCTGTTTCGCACATGAACAACTTCTCAGCCGTAAACGAAGTCACAGGAGGGATCCAGTCATTGTTTTACAAGTCCTAAGTAAGTCTCAAGTCTTTGTAATCAAGTCCCAAGTCAAGACATTCGAGTTCCAAGTCTTAAACTTTGAGTTTCTGTCCTAAACAAGTCTTAATGCTCTGTAATTTACAGTGGCATGCCAAAGTTTGGGCACCCCTGGTCCTACTGTGAGTAGTTCAGTAAGTAGAAGATGAACTGATCTCCAAAAGGCATGAAATTAAAGATGAAACTTTTCTTCCATATTTTAAGCAAGATGACTTTAATTTCAATCTTTCACAGTTTCAGAATATCAGAAAAGGAAAAGAGCCTGAAGCAACAGTTTGGGCACCCTGCATGGTCAGTGCTCAGTAGCGCTTCTAGCTGTGTGAGATTCTTGGGCCATCTTCATGCGCTGCTCTTTGAGGTCTATCCACTGATGTTTAATGATGTTTAGGTCGGGGGACTGTGGGACTGAATCCATTCTTCCCTCTACCTTTCAAATGTTCCCCATGCCACTGGCTGCAAAACAAGCCCAAAGCATCATCCATCCATCCCCGTGTTTCACAGTTTTTTCTCCAAACATACCTTTGCTCATTGTGTCATTCATCAGTCCACAGGATGTGTTTCCAAAAAGCATCAGGCTTGTTTCGATGCTCCTTTGCAAACTTGTGACACTGAATTTTGTGGTGAGGACACAGTAAAGGTTTTCTTCTGATGACTCTTCGATGAAGGTCATATTTGTACAGGTGTGTCTGCACAGTAGAACAGTGCACCACCACTCCAGAGTCTGATAAATCTTCCTGCAGGTCTTTTGCAGTCAGGAGGGGGGTTTGATTTGCCTTTCTAACAATCCTACACGTAGCTCTCTCAGAAAGTTTTCTTGGTCTTCCAGACCTCAACTTGACCTCCACAGTTCCTGTTAACTGCCATTTCTTAATTACACTATGAATTGAGGTAGCAGTTACCCCAAAGCACTTTGCTATCTTCTTATAGTCTTCTCCTGCTCTGTGGGCAGTAGTTAGTTTAGGTTTCAGAGTGCTAGGCAGCTGTTTAGAGGAGCCCATGGCTGCTGATTGATGGGACAAGGTCTCAGGAGTCAGCTGAAATTTGCATCACCTGTCCTTTCCTAACGATGACTGTGAACAAGCCAGAGCCCTAACAAGCTCATTAAGGTCTGAGACCCTGGTAAAAGTTGTCTGAGAGCTCAAATTTCTTTGGGTACCCAAACTTCTGCATGGTGCTCCTTTCCTTCTTTTTCACTCTGAAACTGTACAAAATAAAAAAAAAAACTGATCTTGCTCAAAATGATGTTTTCATCTTTAACTTCATGCCTTTTGGAGATCAGTTCTTCTTCTACTCACTAAACTAATCACAGTAAAATAAATCTTGACCAGGGGTGCCCAAACTTTTGCATGCCACTGTAAACCTATGAAAATCACAAATACTTTTTAGAATTTGTATTTATTTGTTGAAATAAGTTGTTAAAAAGTTAGTTAGTTGTGAAGCTAATGTAAGCTAAGCATTAGCTCAATAACTATGTTGATGTTGATGCTGATATTAGCCTTGACTCATAGTTCTTCTCACAACTTCAAATGTTGAACATAGTTGGAACTTGTTGCGTCTCCGTCTGTAATTTTCAACCCTAATGTTTTGCATACTGCAATTAGTTTTTTGTCTTAATAGTCTTTAGTAAATAGTCTTTCTACGGGAACTAAATTATCTTTAGTAGTTTTTTTTCCAACTGGTGCTCATTAACACTGCATAAGTTCTTCATGATTCTCTCCTGAAACTTGAGTGGATGCTGTCAGGAGTTGGATTAGGTCAAACATAGTTGATCTGGAGAATTAAGTGTTAACTTGCTGGGAATGAATAGCATTAATATAAGTGCAGTCAGAACCACTAGTTAAAGAAAACTTAATTTCTTTTCGCAGTATTATAATGGGCGGTATGGCTCTGACCTCCCTGCCCTTCCATGCGCAGACATGGAAAGCCTAAGGCAGAGAGAGCAGCAGCAAAGACCCCCGGGAACAGAACAGAGCAGCATCAATGACGAACAAATATGACATTGATAAGTCAAACACAGCATGAAAGGAGGAGCTGTGGTGGAGGCAGGTTGCAAAGCAGCTTGCAGAGGAAGCAGCAACAGTGGGCAGGCCAGAGCAGTTTAAATAGGGTGCCCTGAGTGAGATTTGCTAATTGGTTGCATAGAAAGGAAAGTCGTCCACACCACCTTTAATAATCCGAATCTGTAAAGCTGTCAGACAAATGTCGTACAGTAAAAACTACAATATTTCCCTCTGAGATGTGGTGGAGTAGATATATAAAGTAGCAGAAGTACTTGAGTAAATGTAATTAGTTACTTTCCACCCCTGCAGCCACTTTAATAAAGTGAAATATTAAATCACCTTCAGCTGCTTGTTTTCCATCTGAAACTCGTCTGTATGATTTATCTCTAAACGGTAAACACTTGTTAATAAATGTCAAGACGTGGTATTAAACCCAAGAGTCAGTGGTTTCCTCCTCATCAAACAGACTTAAATGATGACAGCGAGGGTTAAAAATCAAGATGCAGAGGTTTAAAAGATTTCATAACAGAAAGATGAAAAACATAAAAACAGAAATAATAGTTTTTAAATTGATTACAGCAACAGAGCAGATTAATGTTCTGATTATGATCATCGTCTACAGTGTGTGTGTGTGTGTGTGTGTGTGTGTGTGTGTGTGTGTGTGTGTGTGTGTGTGAGAGAGAGAGAGAGAGTGAGTTGGGGGGAGTGCAGATGGCGGATAAATATAACGACTTCTGTCACAGGAAGAGGAAGTGATTCCTAAAAACAGACCATGATGAAGATTTGATAGTGTGTGTGTGTGTGTGTGTATGTGTGTGTGTGTGTGTGTGTCATTGTTGGAGGAAGAAACAGATGCAGCAGTTTTGTCTCATTATGTAACAGACAGAACACACACACACACACACACACACACACACACACACACACACACACACACATGGCTCTGGTGGATGCGGTTGGCATGGCAACTTGTTGGATGACCATATTTGGGATTTTAAATGTTTTCACAGTTTATAAATTTGGATTCAGTTTATAAAGAAAGAAAAGAAGGAATAAAAAAAGAGACGGAGGAAGAAAAGAACAGAGGGAAGGATGTGAGATGGGGAGGAGGAGAGGAAGAAAGGAAGGAAGGAGGAGACAGAGAAGATAAAAGGAAAGAGTGAAAGAGAGAAGGAGAGGTGGATGGAAACGGAGAGAGTCTGAAGAAAAGTGGCTATTAGAAGACAAATGGACAGAGCATATAGAAAGGGAGGGAGGAAGGAAGAAAGGAGAGGGGAGGATAGGAGAGCAAATGATTTATGGATGGAAGGAAGGAGAGGAGAGGAAAGGATAGATAGATAGAAGGAAGGAAGGAAGCACAGGGAGGGCAGGAGAGTAAAGGATAGATAGAAGGAAAGAAGGAAGGAGAGTGGAGGACAGGAGAGGAAATGATAGATGGAAGCAAGAAGGGAGGGAAAGAGAGGACAGGAGAGGAAATGATGGAAAGAAGGAAGAAAGGAAGGAAGGAGAGGAGAAGAGAGGAGAGGAGATGATGGATGGAAACAAGGAAGGAAGGAAGGAAGGAGGGGAGAGGAGAGGAGAGGATAGATAGATAGATGAAGGAAAGAAGGTGGGAAGATGATCAGAGGACAAGGAGAAAAGGAAGGAGGGATAGAGATGGAGGAGAAAATGAACATTAGATGACGGATGGAAGGAGATGGGTGGGAGAAAGGAATGAAGGAATAAAAAAGAAGGCAAGGAGGGAGGGGGAGGAAATGAAGGAAGGATGGAAGTTAGAGAGGAAGGAATCAATGAGTGCCTTCATTATGCTAACTTGTGCTTCCTTGCGTCCTCTCTCGACCCAGAAATCATTCTGCCTCCACCGTCATGGAGGATCTTTCAGTCCCTCAGGGGACAACGAGCAAGGATGCTTGTGGAGGAGCTTAGAGTGAGGAAACGCAGGTGTGTCCTACATGTCTCGTCTCGCATCTCCCGCTCACATCCTCAGTGGGAGGAGCTAAGACTTGAGAAAGGGACTCGAGGGAGGGAAGTGAAGAGACACGTTAGCATAATGAAGAGCACCCAGTGAATGAAGTAAAGAATGAAGAGGCAGAGACACAGGAGGAAAGACAATCACAGACAGATGGAAGCAAGGGATGAGAAAAAGGAGGGAGGAAGCAAGGAAGTAGAGGCAGCTGGGTGGATTCCCCCTCATGCTGACTTTAAGAGCAAGTGCTCACAATCTAAAAAAATCTAGATTTTTTTAATAGATTTGGGTAAAAAGATGGAGTCTGGTAAGAGACTGATCTCACTCACATAAAGTGTGTTTATTTACATATGAAGCACTTGAACCTCTCGTGTTTGAGAGCAAATTCAATATTCTTTCATTTCCGAAAATACTTCAGCACACACACACATACACCCACACACACGGCAGATTGTACCTACGTCTGTGTGTGTGTGTGTGTGTGTGTGTGTGTGTGTGTGTGTGTGTGTGTGTGTGTGTGTATCCACCCACGCATGATCATCCACATTCATACATTATGTACAGCCCTGACTCTGTTTCCTGTTCGTCTGCAGCTTCAGTCCAATGAACAATATGTTGAAAATATTAAATATTCACATGTTCTTACAGTTTGTTTATCTGCTGATGTTTGTTTGTTTCTGCACAGAATTAATATTAATACTCAATATTCTCATCAGACTGCAGAGTTTAAAACAAAACAAAAGAGGATTAAAAACAGTCATCTCAATTACGTGACAAAATACTTAACGAAGTAGCAACACACTAGTTCAGGTTTGGTTTGGTTTACAGTCACAGAGGTGAAAAGATTTATCTTGTTTTAACTGTAAATCATGACTCTCTAATACTGTCAGTGTCCTTTGAGTTGTTTTTTTGTCATGAGTTGTGTTGCATTTCTTTTTAGTTATTATATTCCTCTTTTTTGTCATAATATTTCTCTTTTTATTCATTATATTTCTCTTTTTATTCATTATATTTCTCTTTTTAGTCATTATGTGCCTCTTTTTGTTGTTTTGTTTCCCTTCGTAGTCATTGTGCTTTGTTTTTAATAGGTAGGCTCCTCTTTTTTACTTGTCATGCTCCTCTTTTTAGTTTTTATGCTCCTCATTTCAGTCGTTGCGTGCCTCTTTTTAGTCTTTAACTCTGCTTTTTATTGGTAGTGTTCCTCCTTTTAAGACAATGTGCTCCTCTTTCTAGTCGTTCTACCTCTTTCTTAGTCATGATGCTCCTCCTTTTAGTCATTATTCTACTCTTTTAAGTTATGTGTCGTTACATGTCTTGTCATGCTTATGCATCTCTTTGTAATCATTATGCTCCTGTTTGAAGTCGTTATGTGTCTCTTTACAGTTATGTCTCTCTCTAGTCATTATGCTCCTCTTTACAGTTGTTTTGCGCCTGCTTTTAGTGTGTATGGGTGAGTGAGTCAGATTGTTCAGGGCTGCTGTAGCACAGGAAACAAAACTCCTGTGAAACAAGCTCCTCTCCATGTAAGAGTCTTGTATCTCGGACCAGATGGGAGTGATGTGAAGTGTTGGTTCAGTGATCAGTGTCATTTGATTGTGAGTGCTCGGCCTGTGATGGCTCTCAGGTTCATGTCTGATTGACTGGGTGTAGGAAGGCAGATGACTCTGGAGGCTTTGTTTGTGTGTGTGTGTGTGTGTGTGTGCATGTGCGTGTGCGTGTGCGTGTGCGTGTGTGTGTGTGTGTGTTAAGTCTTACTGTTGGAGATGGAAAATATGGTGAAGAAGCAGGAGGAACATAAAAATCAGGATGGGTTAAATTATGCTTTTGTAAAGCAACAGCAGGAAGTGAGGGGCAGCAGACTGTGCTCTAAGTTTATGGATGACATGGGGTCTTTGCTGGGTGGTGGTGTAAGGGGGCAGTGGTGGTGTTGCATTGATTCATCCTGGTGTTGCGTCGTTTTTGTGTGTCTTTAACTTGTCTCACACCTCTTTGTCGTCACTTTGTGACTCTTAAGTCATTTTGCATCTCCTTTTAGTCGTTTTCTTTCTCTTTTCAGTTATTTTGAATCTCGTTATAGTCATTTTATGACTCTTCCTAGTAAGTCATCATTTTGCATCTCTTTATAGTCATTCTGTGACTCTTTTTAGTCATTTTGCATGTCTTGGTCGTCATTTTGCTGCTAATTTATGTTAATTTGGTCAATTTGTGTCTTGTTTTGGTTATGCATCTCTTTGTGATGGGTGAATGGGTGAATGTGACTTGTAGTGTAAAAAGCGTTTTGAGTGGTTGGATGACTAGAAAGGCACTATATAAGTGCAGGTCCATTTACCATTAACATCTTTTTTTTTTTTGCATCTCTTTGTCGTCATTTTGCGACTCTTTGCAGTCATTTTGTGACTCTTATGTCATTTCACATCTCTTTGTTAGTAATTTTGGACCTCTTTTTAGTCATTTTCTGTCTTTTTTCAGTCATTTTGAATCTCTTTGTTGTCATTTTGTGACTCTTTGTAGTCATTTTGTGACTACAAAATTTGTCTCTTTTGTCTCTCTTTTTGGTCAATATGAGTCATTTTGGTCAATTTGTTTCTCGTTTTGGTAATGCATGTCTTTGTGGTAAGTTTCCATCTCTTTGGAATCTTTTCCTGTCTCTTCTAAGTCACTGTAAATCTCCCTGGAGTCATTTTGCATCTCTTTGTAGTCATTTTGTGACTAATTTTAGTCATTTACATCTCTTTGTCATCATTTTGCATCTCTTTGTCGGAATTTTGCGACTCTTTTTTTGTCATTTTGTGTCTTGTTTTGGTGATGCATCTCTTTGTGGTGGGTTTTCATTTCTTTTCAGTCATTTTGTGACTTGTTAGTTTTGCGTCTCTTTTGAGTCTTTTTCGTTGTTATGCATCTCTTTAGTAGTTTTGCATCTCATTTGAGGTCTCTTTGTAGTTGTTTTGTGCCTCTTTGTGGTCATTTTTCAGGAGTAGTAGTTGTAGTAATAGTAGTAGTTGGTAGTAGTATATACAGTAAAACTTCCCAAGACCTGGAAACACATGTTTTAAGGCAGACTTGTCTTTAAACCCTCCACATTAATCTCAGTTAGGCCGCAAACAAACTCCCACATCCCAGTAACAGAGACCTACTGGGACCAGTAATGTGATTACACCACATGATCCCTTGACTGAAGCTGTGTGAGACTCTGAAGGTTAACTGAGGCGTTCAGTAAAGAGCTGAAAGTCTTTTTTCACATCTTGTAAATGTTCTGCTGCTGTGACCTCTGACAACAAATCAGCGTTCGCTCTGACTAAAGAGACCCGACTCTGTAATGAATTCATCACTGCTGACAGCATTTTCTCTTTTAGCTGCGTTTCTTCCCGCTGACGGCCTGTCAGACGACTCAAAGCTCTCCAGCTGCTTTAATGAGTCTTTTTAACCGGAACTCAAATGTCAAACAGTGGAGTGGATGCAAATTAATTTTTTTTAAGTGCTTCTGTGTCTCAGTTTGGAGCAACAAAGACAGAAATGAGTGTAACTGGAGGAGGTCTCACTCTGATCTGTTCTCCCAGTTTAGAGTGACACTTTAACAACCTGCAGGGACTTTCAGAGTCTCATTAAATCATTTCATCGTTTCCACACTCACTTTCCTTTCTGCTGAAAACATTTAAAACCCCTCCTGGTTTATTCTGTCTCTGGTTCCGTCTGTTCTCTGAAGGGAAGCTGCATGTTTTGAAGGCAGTTGTCGGAGCGTCTGTTGGGCGTCGCTCCAAACTCTCCAAGCTGCTTCTGTGACTCTGATGTCACCTGGAAGTTTTCTTTTTGGTGCCTTATTAGCAGATTTTGTCCTTCAGAAACAGAAATATGAAAAATCTTCTGCTGAGCGTCTGACATGTCATCCTGCGTCTCTTTAGCCAAACTCTAAGATTTATTTACAGCAGCAGCACAGCTGTTTGGATATTAATGCCAGACAGTCCAGCACTTTGATTCAGGCTGAAATATTTCAACAACTGTTGGATAGAAGTGTCGCACAGATATTCACGGTCCCCAGGGGATGTATCTGAATGTTTTTATTGCTGTGTTTCAATTTTTATTAATTTATTAGGTTTAATTTACGTGGTCACCTGCAAGTTGATTTTATCATTCCAGAAGAAAATTGGTTTGCAATGTTGGAACAAGATGTGGAGCTTCATTCACACCTGAGTGTCTTTACATTAGTCAGACTGCAGTTATACATGTCAGTCATGTGTCTAAACTAGAAAAGTGCACTCAGAGTGCAGATCTCTGCCAGGTGTTCACGTTCCGGCTGCCACACAGCAGCCCGAGCGGATCGCAGCCACTCCAGACATCACCAGCAGACACACTACAGCGTGTTTCAAAGGCGTCTCAGAAGCCTTTCAAAATACAGTGGCTGCAAAAGCTTGGGCACACCTGACCAGAATGTAGTTTACTGTGAGTGGTTGAGTCAGTAAAAGATGAACTGAAGTTAAAGATGAAAGATGATTTTCAACATTTTAAGCAAGATCAGTGTTAATTTTTGTTTCGTACAGTAAAAAACAAATGAAAGGAGCACCGTGATGCGAAGGTTTGGGCACCCCAAAACATTTGAGCTCTCAAACAACTTTTACAAGGTCTCAGACCATAATGAGCTTGTCTGGGCTCTGGCTTGTTCACAGTCATCGTTAGGAAAGGCCAGGTGATGCAGAGGGGAAACATAACAAAACTGGGATGTGGGCAATGATGTTTACAACATTTAGAGTGTGATTGTATCCATCTGGAGATGCTTACGCTTGTCCATTGTGGGATATACACACGCCTGCATAGGGGCCAGTGTTTGCACAGCCTACTGTAATATTTGCCCTGAAACAGTTTGCAATTCACATTCTATTCAATGATATATCATCTGCATCCTTTTTATTTTAAAAAGTTAACTGCACTGATGAATGAATGAATGAATTTTAAAGCACCTCAAAGTCTCCTGAGTGTTCTTATAAACGCTCTGCCAGGAGATGAGCTGTGTTAGCGTCGGTGTGTTGGTTAGCTGGTTTACATGCTGTTTGCTGCTCCTCTCATTAATGTTAGTCTCTGGGTGATGGTGCGAGGAAGTTTTCACAATATACTTCATATTCGCCTCACAGACGTCATTATTGAGACATTAAACAGTCCCTCCAGGATCTCGCTGCAAAAAACCTTGAATTTGCGGCCAACTTTGTAAAAAATTGCGATAAAAACTGCAGCATTGTCATGTGATTCTTTTGCGGGAAATTGCGGCTAACGACAAAAATTGCAAGTCAGGAGAAAAAAAATTTTTTTTTTTTTTAACTACTGCCTTCAAAAAAATAAGTGATGTAATGACTTGCTATAATAATCATGGTGAATATTACAAAAACACCTGCAAATGTTTCAGTTCTCTTCTTCAGTTTTATTGAATTAGTCTCAAAACATATCTCCAATAATGTTTTTTAAAAAACATGCTGAGTGAATATTGTAGCTCTCAAAGCAGACAATGTGACTGTAAAACAACATGTAAGCTACATCTGCTGTAAACATAACGTGAATCAATTCAATACAGAGCCTTTCTCCATGCTGCAGTGACATTAGCGCCATTTGACGACGCGTCTGATGACGTTTCAAATTACGTCACATGTGTGACAACTTCTGGTCAGCCGGAAAATGTGGAAAAATCGCGGGACTTTTGAAAAATTGCATGCAATATCACGGACTTTCATTGAATTTGCGTTAATTATTGAGATCGCGATTTTCTGGAGAAACCGATTAAATCAAAACAAGCTTACAACCGCAGTCTTTTGTGAAGATGAATTAGTACAAGTTCGCCTTGTAGACCGTGCGGGTGCTACGCTGACTTCACAGTTGAGTTTCGCATCTTTCGAGCCGTCAACATCATGTAATGAACAAACATTTACATAATTGATTATTGACATCTTTGAATCGATGCCAAATCATCCACGTCCGCATCGCAATGTGTCTAAGAATCCTTTTTTTTTTACCTCCACCCCTACATGAGTCTAAACTGAGTGCTGTCAGGTTAACATGAAGAGTAAAGCAGCAGCAGATTATTCTGTAAATGTGCTTCTTGTAACGTAGTGTTCACTGTAACAAATATTTTATCTCAACCTTTATCTCTGAGAATATAAAATCAGTTAAACTATGAAATTCTGTGAAAAATCAGTTAAAAGTTGTGACTCTACTCATCCAAACTGTTTTTCTCTCACGCTGCAGCTGGAGCTGAGGAGGTCAAACCCCCCCTCGTACACCCACAGTAATAATCAGACCAACTTTTCATTTGTTCCAACATGCATGGATGAATAAATGAATATCCAGCAAAGTTCTTCACAGACAGCACGAGAGCTAACGGGAATAAAACTTATTTAACGGGTCCAAACTTAACATCCTGTCATTAACGTGTCAGATTTGAGACAGGCAGCAGAATTCACTCTGTAACAACGTTGAATTATGAAGCTGATGTGAAGACGTGTCAGAAGTGTCACGACGATCTTTAATGAAGACTCAAACAGCAAAATAAAATCCGTCTGTGAAGAGAGAAAACAGAAAATGCTCTTCTCCCCTGCATTATAATGTTTTTAATTCACCGCTGCTCTTTCACACAAGCACACAATTCTTTGTGTTAATACGTTGTCATGCTGGAGCGAAGCTGTGAGGAACATTAATGTGTAAGTCAGAATTTTAACAGGTACATGGAGCCGGTCATGTCACGAATCCCACCTGTGAAAAGGGTTTAAAATGTACAAAAAACAATCCCGCAGCTCTGATAAACGACAAAATTCAGTGTGAGAAAGTGATGTTAAGAAGACAGTGTATTGTACTAACCACAGTGCTCTGCTGAAGTGTCACATGCAGGAGAGTTGTGTTGCAGTGGAGGTGTAGATGACTACAGACACTCTCTCATACCTGCCTGCTGCTCCTGTTGTTTGATTAGTGGCAGTTGTAAAAGAAATATACTCTTTCTTTCTTGCTCTGTGGTAGTCGGTCGCCCACGCTGTTCTCTTCTCTGTTCTGTCACTCTGTGTCCACCTGCTCTGTTAAATCATAAACACATTTTCTAGAGTTTGACCTGCGACTCCTCCTCTGATGTGCCAGAGTGTGTGTTGATGTGTGATCGTCCCCGTCCTGCTGGTGGGGATTGAACCCACAACCTCAGCAGTGTCAGTGCAGTGTGTTAGCGTGCTCTCATGTTGCCGTGGACACGCTGCAGGAAGGATGAAATATGTAATAGATGTGGCTTTGTGTTATCAATCACAGCAGACTGGACCAGATGTGAGTTCATATCATAAAGACGGAGCTGACACCTCATTTACATAAAACTGTAAACACAGCTGATGACAAGCGCAGAGGATGGACGGACATATATACACCTGCTGGACTTCAGCACCATGGACAGAGACACTTTATGTACAGGATACACCTGCTGGACTGTGTGTGTGTGTGTGTGTGTGTGTGTGTGTGTGTGTGTGTGTGTGTGTGTGTGTGTGTGTGTGTGTGTGTGTGTGTGTGTGTGTGTGTGTGTGTGTGTGTGTGTGTGTGTGTGTGTGTGTGTGTGTGTGTGTGTGTGAATAAGCACAGACTGATGGTGATTTCCAACACTGGTACTTCTGATTATTATTTCTGTCAACATTTGCAAATACAGATCACGTCTTTTTATTTTTTTTTTAAATGTACTTTCATGTTAAATTCTTCAGAGTAAAATAACAAAACCTCTTAAATTAAAGTCCAGAATAAACCTCTAATAATATTACAGAAAGAACACACAGGTGTGGTTGGTCCATCTGTGTGTGTGTTCCTGTTTAGTCTCTACATGATATTTGTATGAAGTGTATCTGAAATATTTGTGTTGCTTTGAGTCACTGTGACATTTCCAGCCTCCTGCTGTAGATATGATTCTGTCTTAATCAATAATGAAATGTCAGAATGATTGAATTAGACATACAGTTTATAGATAACACACAAACACCTGCGACAGAAACATCTCATATTTATACATAAAAGAATTCTCCTCTCCTGTCAGAGGGAACTTCTGCAGCGTTTTGTTCTCCGTGTACAAAAGAAACTAACATCTTTTCATAAAGAGGACCTTCTACCACCTGAAAGCATCAAAGACCACTGTGACAGGAGACAACAAGCTTTTGAACAGTGGTGGATAAAACTGTGTGTTTATATCCACCTGCTGGACCTCAGCACTGCGGACAGAGACGATACACACACATGTGAGATAAAAGATGCTTTCACACCTGCCCTGTTTGGTTCGGTCCAATTGAACTGCGGTTTGTTTGTGCAGGTGTGAACTCAGGTGCGCACCAAAACAACCGGACTGAGACCTTCTTGAAGAGGTGGTCACATTGTTTGGGTTAAACATGAGCATGTTACAGTCCTGGAGGATTATTAATGTGCGCCTCCTCCTGTACTGCCTTAATATGCACATTCAGCACATCCAATGCATCAAAACATTGTTTTCTAGTTGGAGCCGCGCCTCGTTTTCAAACTGTATGCTTTGACTCAAATGAACAATGACAGCAATATAGTCCACGATGAGCAGCGCTAAAATCAACCTGCGTAGTTGTCCCTCCATTGTGACATTAGAAAGTGTCACATTTACCCTATACTGCCAAAAGTATTGGCTCACCTGCTTTGACTGGCATATGAACTTAAGTGACATCCCATTCTTAATCCATAGGGTTTAGCTATAACAACTCTTCTGGGAAGGCTTTCCGCAAGGTTTAGGAGTGTGTTTATGGGAATTTTTGACCATTCCTCCAGAAGCGCCTTTGTGAGGTCACACAGTGATGTTGGACGAGAAGGCCTGGCTCTCAGTCTCCGCTCTAATTCATCCCAAAGGGGTTGTTTATCCACACCAAACTCTCTCATCCATGTCTTTATGGACCTTGCTTTGTGCACTGGTGCACAGTCATGTTGGAGCAGGAAGGGGCCATCGCCAAACTGCTCCCACAAAGTTGGGAGCGTGGAATTGTCCAAAATCTCTTGGTATGCTGAAGCATTCAGAGTTCCTTTCACTGGAACTAAGGGGCCAAGCACAGCTCCTGAAAAACAACCCCACACCATAGTCCCCCCTCCACCAAACTTTAGACTTGGCACAATGCAGTCAGACAAGTACCGTTCTCCTGGCAACCGCCAAACCCAGACTCATCCATCAGATCGCCAGATGGTGAAGTGCGATTCGTCACTCCAGAGAATGCGTCTCCACTGCTCTAGAGTCCAGTTGGCGGTGTGCTCTACACCACTGCATCCGACGCTTTGCATTGCACTTGGTGATGTATGGCTTGGACGCAGCTGCTCGGCCATGGAAACCAATTCCATGAAGCTCTCTACGCACTGTTCTGGAACTAATCCTGAAGGCCACGTGAAGTTTGGAGGTCTGTAGCGATTGACTCTGCAGAAAGTTGGCGACCTCTGCACACTATGTGCCTCAGCATCCGCTGACCCTGCTCCTTCATTTTACGTGGCCTACCACTTCGTGGCTGAGTTGCTGTCATTCCCAATCGCTTCCACTTTGTTATGATACCACTGACAGTTGACTGTGGAATATTTAGGAGTGAGGAAATTTCACAACTGGACTTGTTGCACAGGTGGCATCCTATCACAGTACCACGCTTGAATTCACTGAGCTCCTGAGAGCGACCCATTCTTTCACAAATGTTTGGCCATGGAGGTGATTGGAACACCCGATTTCAATTATTTGGATGGTTGAGTATTCACTCAACCATCCATCCACTGTTGGCAGTATAGTGTATCTTGCAAGTGTACTCTTCTTCAACGTTTTCTTTACTATCCTGGATTTTTCCCACATGGAAATTCTGACCAATCAAGAGCAGCTTTCTCACACAAGGCATTTGATCTGGTCCTCTTGTAAATGCTGCCGTGAGAACACAAACCAACTCTAGGCAATTATACAACTTTGGAGCAACATGAGTCCCTGATTCAGACCAAAGGAGACAACTCTAGGTCTGAGAGACCCCTCAGAGTTACTAAAAAAGACTTTATCCACTCTTTATTCGATCACCACTGTGATAATGTGTCACATTACAGTCTGTAATATCACTTTTTAAAATAACAATGTGCTCTTGTTGAATTATCAGAGTATATTTTACTGATAAATGAGCCGTATTAATTAAAATTAATGTACCGAACAACTTCACTGAAAACTGAACATATACTGAGCGAATGATTCAGCTCTCTGTGTGTTTCTCCTCTGGACTAATGAAAGCAGACAATCTTTGATATGCAAAACCCCTCATTTCCCTTCACACACACACACACACACACACACACACACACTGGCCACCTGTCATTTCCCCTGCGTGTGTGTGTGCATGTGTGTGTTGAATGTAATCCAACACTCAAATAAAATAAATGAAAGCACATCTGAGGGATTTATTTTGTGTCCAGTGTGTCGCAGCAGCAGAACAAAACACATTTGTTCCTATTACACACACACACACACACACACACACACACACACACACACACACACACACACACACACACACACACACACACGCGTATGGTGATTAATCTGATTGCTGAATCAAAGCAGACGTGAAGCAGCTGAATGTGTTCCTGCTGATGATTTAATATTTCTACACTACAAATTACATTTATAAACACTTCATTTGAATCAGCTGAAGATGAAACATTTATCCTCGAGTGTTCAACGTCAGTGTCTCTCATCTGTTCCTCTATAATATCCCAACAACAACAACAATAACAAGCAATAACAGCTTTAATAATACATGAATGTGCAGTGTATGTAGCACGATGTCAAACTTAAAAGACACAAAATAAAAACTTCTAGAAATGAGTTTTAAGAAGTGATTAATTAGTAATGATTCAGTGAGCTCCTCACACAGATCGAGTCCTGACAGCTCGGGTCCTCTGTGGTCTTAAATCTGACCAGGTTCGTGTCTGAGGTCCTCAGGGAAAGTCACGAAACACAATCTGCAGGATTAAAAGGCTTAAAAGTCATGAATATAATTTTAAAACTAATCCTAAAACAAACAGACAGCAGGTGTTTCTCAAAGTCAAGGAAGGATCCTTAAACGGCTGAATTTCAAGGAGGCTACCTCATCAAATCCCCTGAAGGACTGTTCCAATGTCAAGGATCCTTCAAATTCTACCGAGGACTGAGTCCGTCCTTCAGAGAATATTCAAAGATACATGTGTGTAACCGCAGCCAGCATGAAGTACCCATCAGGAGTTTTATTATACAAGCATGAAAACATTTGGATAGAAACCTCATGATTAACACCTTCCAATGTGTCCACTGCCAAAATCATGATTTTTTTTTCTTTAAATAAAGTGATTTTGATAAACATTAGAACAGCCACAGTAAACACATTAAAATGTCCTGAGTTTGTTTTGTGCTTTTTTTTGAGGTGGAAGTATTTCAGAGGGTTACTCAGCAGTATCATGTACAGGAGCTGCGACAGATGTTTCAGCGCAGCTCGTCAAGCTATTTGCACTGTAATAGCAGAGTGTGTGGTCATACACATATAAAATCTGGAACAGTTTGGCTTTTAATCCTTTTAACTTTTTCACTTTACAATAAATAAAAATATTCTTTTTTCCTTATTGTCATGTTTTTTACTTAAAAGGTATCTTTAAAAGCTCATACAATCAATGGTCACTTTATTAGGTACACCTTGCTAGTTCCAGGTTGGACCCTCTTTTTAATTCTTGGTGTCAGAGATTCAACAAGGTGCTGAAAAGATTTTGGTCCATATTGACATGATGACATCACACAGTTGATCCATGATGAGAATCTCTCGTTCCAGCACATCCCAAAGGTGCTCTATTGGACTGAGATCTGGTGATTGTGGAGGCCATTGGAGTACAGTGAACTCATCGTCATGTTTGAGATGATCTGAGCTTTGTGACATGGTGCGTTATCCTGCAGGAAGTAGCCATCAGAAGATGGGTACACTGCGGTCATAAAGGGATGGACACGGTCAGCAACAATACTCAGGTAGGCTGTGGTGTTTAAACCATGCTCAGTTGGTACTAAGAAAATCTCCCCCACACCATGACACCAGCAGCAGCAGCCTGAAGCGTTGATACAAGGCAGGATGGATCCATGCTTCCAAATTCTGAGCCTACCATCTGAATGTGGTTTTTCCAATCTTCTATTGTCCAGTTTTGGTGAGCCTGTGTGAATTGTAGCCTCAGTTTCCTGTTGTTAGCTGACAGGAGTGGCACCTGGTGTGGTCTTCTGCTGCTGTAGCCCATCTGCTTCAAGGTTGGACGTGTTGTTGCTTCAGAGATGGTCTTCTGCACACCTTGGTTGGAACCAGTGCTTATTTGACTTCCTGTTGCCTTTCTATCATCTTGAACCAGTCTGGCCATTCTCCTCTGACCTCTGACCTCTGGCATCAACACTGGATATTGTCTCTTTTTGGGACCATCCTCTGTAAACCCTAGAGATGGTTGTGGCTGAAAATCCCAGTAAATACTCAGACCAGCCCGTCTGGCACCAACAACCATGCTGCGTTCAAAGTCACTTCAGTCACCTTCTTCATCATTCTGATGCTCAGTTTGAACTTCAGCAGCTCGTCTTCACCATGTCTTATTTTTATTTTATAATAATTTTAGGATCTGATTCTGGAGATGTTTCTGAGATGGTGGAAGCCGTATTAAATGACTGAATTTAAACGTTTGTCTAATTTGAGGCTTTGATCATGTTTCATAAAGTTTTACAGAAATTCGTATGGACAACTCACAAAACAGCTCGTTGATTTCCTGTTTAGATCCTTCAAAATAAAGGTTTTCTGTCTGTGTGTCTCTTCTCAGAGGGGAAGGTGGAGGTGACCAAAGAGGGGATGAAGCTGTGCACGATGGGGCCGGGCAAAGTGTTTGGAGAGCTGGCCATCCTCTACAACTGCACCAGGACGGCGACTGTCATGAGTGAGTACACTGAGAGTGTGTGTGTGACAGTGTGTGTCCTCATGTATGAAGAGAGTGTGTGTGTTTCTGCAGTGGTCAGTAATTAATTTCCACAACAAACACGATGAAGAGTTGAACTTCACCGTCTTTAGACAGCAACACTCCACAGACGAGCTGTAAACGAGCAGCTGGAAGTTTTTTCTTCTTGCTGAGATTTCCTGCGGTGAAAACTCAGAGCAGCAGCGGGGAACATTAACCATTTGGCGCCCAGACCGCTGCAGGAAACTGATCAGAGTTCAGGAGACGACAGGAGGAGTGGGAGTGAAGATGCTGCAGTCTGAACCAATAAAACATCAACCTGCAACTCTGACAGCTGTGTGTGTGTCTGTGTGTGTGTGTGTGTGTGTGTGTGTGTGGACCTCCAACTTTTTTGTCAGCGCTTCCTGGTAGAGTGCTTGCTAAGCAGCGGTTGCCAGGCAACACCATCCGGTCCAGCCAATGAGCTAAGTTTTGGCAACGGTGTCTCTTGGCAACAGCGTTGGGTTCGAGGGGGATTCGTGTGTGTGTTTTTTTTTTTTCCCCGTTTGCTGAAGCTTTTTGCTCGTTATCTTCACATTAACACACAAACTGCAGCTGGAGTTTAACTGCTTTAATACTCGCTTCAACACAGCGCGCTTGGCTTTATGGCTGCTTCTCATCATTGTAATCTGTTTATAGAAAAGTAGTAAACTGTCGAGTCAAAGTGATTTTACAACGACAAGAGTTTAACTTGACAAATATGTGCAGCTAAAAAGAGGTTTGTTAAATGATGGAAAATTCCCTAAAGGTTTGATTTGGGCCCATAAAAGCTAATTATGCTCCAAACTACGCAGCTTTAAGGTGTCTAGACGGGTTTATAAAAGCAGAGATTCAACTGCTGCACTTAAAGAACCCAACAGGAAGGATGAATAATTGATTAATCAGCAGGACACAGAGGAGTTTTGTCTCTGAACAACAACACTTAGTTGAGTCGGACCCTCAGACCTCTGAACTCCACCACACACACGTTTCTCATGTTCACACACTCATTAATAAACATTAATAGTCATTCAACGGTGACCACCCGACACAAACACACACACAGCAGCACAGTAAACATTCTCAGCCGATAATATTTGCTGCTGTGCAGTGTCTCCTGTTGTTTCCGTGGTTACAGAGACACTTGGTATCTCCGTAGCAACAGACGGCAGGTCATAAAGCAGTGGAAACAAGAAATAAAAAGTAATGACCAAACAGGGGCCTCTTGTTGTCACCGGAGATACAGACTACTGCAGTACTACTGCAACACTTTGATTGTACTCTGTAGTACTGAGTATCACAGGAGGTAGACTGTTTTAATGAAGTTAAAGTCTCATTCATGTGCGTCCTGAGGTGTGCACAGAGCTGCTGTCTGCAGTGGATGTTCAGACAACTTTCACTGGATCACTCTGGTGCTTTAGAAAACTTAAAAACATGCTGATTCTCTCGTCTTGTTTTCTGTGATTTCCAAGTGCACGTTTATTCTGGATGGACATCAGAGATAATGATATCCTTAGGAAGTGTGATTCACACCAACCCAGGTGCCAGAAAAAATGTTGGCATTGGCTTGAAATACCTGCTTTTTCATGGTGGAAAAACAGCAGTGGGTTGCTAGAAATATACATGTTTGGTGTCTGAAAAGCTGTTTGTAAAACACTAACGCATTGCTAGAAAAAATCATCTTCAGTGCAGACAAAGCTATGGGGGGGAACACAAGTCAAAGACAAGCTATAAAACACCATTTGGTGCCTAAAAAGTTGCTTGCAAACAACAACAGGTTGCTAAAAAGCATCTATGTCTAATGCCTAAAAAATGTCTGGGAAAAAAAAGCCACAGGTCATGTGAACACATCCACATTAAATGCCCTAAAAAGCTATTTGTAAAACATTTATGCATCGCTAAAAAACAACCATGTTTAAAGCCTAAAAAGCTGCTGGAAAACATCGACACATTGCTAAAAAAATAACTGTCGTCAGTGCTTTAATAGCTGTGGGGCAAAAAAAAATATGGGTCGCTAGAAAACACCATTTGGTGCCTAAAAAGCCGCATTGCTAAAAAAGCAACCATGTTTAATGCCTAAAAAGCCACTGGAAAAAAAGCCGCAGGTCACTTAAACACACCCAAATTTGGCACCTAAAAAGCTATTTGTACAACACTGACACATTTCTAAAAACAATTTTTTGTGCCTAAAAAGCATCTGAAAAAACATAAACAAATGTCACGTAAACACACCCATGTTTGGTGCCTAAAATACTATTTGTAAAACATTGATGCATGGCCAGAAAACAACCATATTTGGTGCCTAAAAATCCACGGTGAAAAACGCTACAGGTTGCTAGAAACATGAGAAGTGGGTGCCTAAAATGTGCTCGTATAGAACAATGGCTCGCTAAAAAAAATTTTTGGTACCTAAAAAGCATCTGAAAAAAAAAAAAAACACAGGTCATTTAAAAAAACAGCATTTGGTGCCCTTAAAAGTCGCTTGTGAAACATTGACGCATCACTAAAAAAAACAACCATCTTCAGTGAAGCTGCTGGAAAAAAAGCCTTGGTCACTAACATGCTGTTTGTTGTTGTGTTGTTGTATTGTACTGATGCTGTATTCTGTTCTGCTGTGAGCATTTCTGTTTGCTGTAGTTGATACTGTCTTTGTCCTATGAATTTTATCCTTTCATTGGTTTCAGAACATTTAGCCAAAGGACTGGCACATTTGCAGAAGTGATAATTAATGCGCGCTGTCTACAGCCGTCCAAGAAGGTCCAAAAAGTCATTTGTAAACAGCGACAGGTCGCTAGAAAACATCCACTCTCGTTATTTATTGGTCTCGAGCAGCGGTCCAAAGCTTCACAGGCGTCTCTCCAAGGTGTCACACCATCTACCGTTTCCTCCACCTCCTGATGACAGAGTCAGCTCATATACTACATCACTTTAGAAACAAAAAAGGAGACCTGATTCCTTTGGTACCCAATCCTAATCTTGACTTGCCCATGGCGACTCAGGTTGTGAGTTCAAGCCCCTGGGTGATGCAGAACAAACATGTTGAGACACATGATTTCTAAGATATGTTTGATTATTGAAAATTTAGGTTGTGGTAAGTTAGTTATGATCCGATTGGACTCAACACCTCCAAAACAAAAGTGTAAACACCCCCACAGCACACATTCTTGAGTCGGTGGAGGACGTCACCTACCTGGGCAGCCTCATCGGTGACAACAGCGTGACCCAAAAAGACATTAAAGTGAGGCTGTGAAAGGCTCAGGCAGCCTTAAAACCAAGATGCTCTTGTATGACAGCAAAGTCAAATGGAGACCACCAGGCAAAAGAAAACCTGGGAGGCCCAAAACCACCTGGTGCAGAGCTGTGACACTGGAGATGGAAAAGATGAAGCTGTCATGGGAAGCGATGCAACATGCTGTCAAGGATCGAATGCAATGGGAAGAGCTCACTGAAGCCTCTTGTCTCATAGGGGGCGAAGAGGAGTAAGTAAGTTAGTTATGACCCGGGCAGTTCTGCTGACAGACTCTTGTGTGTCTCACTTGTCCTCTGCTTTTGTTTCTCATCTTCATTCCTGCAACTCGCCACTCTGCAGCAGCTTTAATTTCTCTCTTGTGTCCTGCAAAATCACGTCTGCTGTCCTGCAGCAGAACAGTGAGGTCATCTTATCTCCACATGAATGTGTTCACTGATGAAACATTAGTTTTCTTACAGACGACACTCTGCAGCCTGTTCAAACATCTGATTATGAATCATAGATATTAAACCAGAGTCCTCAGCTTCAGTTTGATTAAACAGAAAAGAGACAAATTAAACAGAAATAGGTGACAATAAATAAACAGGAAACAGTATTACGCCACATAAATTAAATACTCTGAGACTTCCTGTAAAATCAATCAAGCATCTTCACAGCAGCTGCAGCCACACACACATCCAAACTTTTCCTTTGTTCCCCTTCTCACACTTTATCGACTTTTTTCACGATTTTTGTTTTTTTCTTAAAGTAAAATTACAGATTTTTAAAAATACTCTAAAGAACACAGAGAGGTGTTTTTTTGTTACAGTAACGAGAGTAAAGGTCGTCATCACTTCCTGCTGTAACGCTCTGAAACAATCCGTCAGTATGATGTAAACACACTTCCTGTGTCGGAGCTCAGCGACTTTACTCACTCGCGCTCATTAAAGTCAACCAAGTTTCTACGAGTCTGCATGTCTCCACGGTAACTGCAGCCAACTACACACACACACACACACACACACACACACACACACACACAGAGTGAACACTCTCAGGTGGATGACGGGTAACCATGGTAACCAGCTCTGCGTGAGCATCAGCAACGAGGTTTATGGGATGTCGGAGGCTGCCAGCAGCTGGAATCAGGATGGTAAAGAGATTCTCACACACACACACACACACACACACACACACACAAACACACACACACACAGGCAGATATTTCATCACTTCGTTAAATGCAGATTTAACTCAGCTGTCAATATTTTCAATTTTAAAGACGTTAGACATGAAAATATGAAATTTGATTGTTCGTTTATTATATTTACTTTTTAAAAATGTATATCTATAAAAATTTATAGATGGTGTGTCAGAGTGTGTGTGTGTGTGTGTGTGTGTGTGTGTGTGTGTGTGTTGTTGTGTCTTCAGTGTTTAGTCGTCTCCGTGCGTCTCTTGTCGTTTGTCTCGTGTTTTCAGTCGGCGGATGAATGAAGTTATCTGAAGTTTAAACTTTTTGTCGCTGCGTCTGAACTCTGAGAGAAAACTAACAGGAAGTGACACGTTACAGGAAGTGAGAGCTGCTTTCATGTTGCTGCTGCTGAAACTGGAAATATTTTAATGTCCAGAGGACATAAACGAGGAGGTTCTTTCATCCTTTCTCTAATCTTTTCGTTTTTTCCTGCCTCTCATACCTCTTTTGTTCTTTTCATCATCCTTCCTCTTGTTCTTCCTCTTATCTTTGCTTTCATTCTTTCTCTCATCCTTTCCTTCAGTCTTCATTGAATTTTTCATTTATTTTTCATTCTGTACATCTTTTTCTTTCTTTCCTTCATCCTTCCTTTTGTCCACCCTTTTGTTCTTTACTTCATCGATGCTTTTGTCCTTCCTCTCATTCTTTCCTTCTGCTCTTCCTTTCATCCATTGTTTCATTCTTTCTTTCATCCTTCCCTTTGTCCTAGCTTTTAATCTTTCCTTCATCCTCTCTTTTGTCTTTCCTTTTATTCTTTAATTCATCCTTCCCTTTGTCCTTCCTTTTATCACTCTTTTCACCTTTTGTTATTTCTGTTGTCCTTTCTTTTATCCTTTTTTATCCTTCCTTTATCATTCTTTCTTCTTCCCTTTCAGTCTTTCCTTCATCCTTTCATTTGTCTTTCTTTTCATTATTTCCTTCATCTTCCCTTTTGTTTAAACTTTAGATGTTTTTTATCCTTTCTTTTGTCATTTCATCCTTTATTTATTTTCTCTTGTCTTTTGTTATTCCTTTCAACCTTCTTTCCATTTTTTCCTTCATCCTTCCCTTTGTTCCTCTTTCATCCTTTCTTTCAGTCTTTATTTTCTCTGTAGTTCTTAACTGCATCCTTTCTTTTGTCCTTCCTATTGTGCTCCCTTCTGTTCTTTCCTTCATCCAGTTTCATTCTTTCCTCCATCCTTCCTTTGATCCTTTCTTTCACCCTTTCCTTCATCCTTTCCTTTAACCTTCCTTTCATCTTTTCTTTCATCTTCTTTTTTCTTCCTTTCATACCTCCTATAGTTGTTTCCTTCAATCTTTCTTTCATCCTTTCCTTAAGAATTCCCTTTGTTCTTCTCGTCATCCTTCCTTTCCTCCGTCCTTCCCCCCGTCCATAGCTGTTTGTTTTACTCTGTCTTTTGTCCCGTCCGTGTGTCCGTCCAGCGGCTGTTATGAGGACAAACGTATAAAAACGCTCTCAGCTGTTTGAGACGTGATATTAAAAAGACGTGTCTCCAGGTGAGTCACGGCAGGACGGATCATCTCTTCAGTGGAGTCCTCAGGAGAAATAAGAGCCGAGTCCTGATTCCACATCAGACGTCCGTCTCCGCCGATAAAACGTCACATCTGGGTCCAGAGTATCAGACGATGTTAATAACCACCGCCGGCTGTTTTTATTCAAGACATTCAGTGTTCTGAGAATCAGCTGTAATCAATGTTTGTTCCCTGATGATGGTGATGATGATGATGGTGATGATGATGATCTCAGTCTGGAGGCTCATCTGTAGAACCATTAAACACTGGAGGCGCGTTTGATTTCTCCTCCCTGTCACACCTGCTGTGTTGAAGAGATGAACAGACTCTCTGCAGTGATGGAAAACAAACTGGTATCTCTTCGTCCGTCTCTGATCTCAGTCCCACAAACCTCCTCTGTCCTCGGCCGCTGGGGAATCAAACCAGCGCCATCAGAAAGGTGTGATGTCTCCACACGGAGCGTCAGACTCCAGAGAGACTGAGGCTCACACTCTGTGTCTTCCTCCCTCGGGGGATGATTTTGGCTGGTTTTGGAGCTTCGTACCATCATGACCAGTGACGTTAAAACCAGTCACCTACTGCGCTCTGATTGGTCAGTTTAAACATTGGTGTAATGTCTTTCAGGGACAGCAGGGAGACGTGTCCAATCAACCCTTTAAAGTCATGTTTTTGTCACGTTCACAGTTAAGATCAAAATGTCGATCTGCTCGTCCAGGTTTCCCTCAGGTAACTCTCAGGAACACTCTGCAGAATTTTCCTTAAAAAACAACACTGTGTGAACTTGTAAAGAAGTAATTTATCCCAGTCTTTGGTTTTGACCCACTCTGTGTGTGGTGGTGTATTTATCTGCAGAGCCACTGCCCTCTGGACGTTCAAGGGTGTGTACCCTCACAACAGTCAGGTGAGGTTGAGACTATATAAAATGGTGGTGACCAGGTAAGCCGCAGGCATCCAGGGGACACAACACCAAATTAAAAACACAAATATAATGAGAGTGAATCTAGGGTTAGCTTTTACTTTCACTTTTCTTTAGCAAGTGTTTTTACTAGGCAGCAACCTCTGGAGCTCAAAACTGGAGCCAACACTGAAGTGCCAAAAACTGCAGTTCCTTAGTTCCTTAATTTATGAAAAAAGGTGTATGAACGGCAGAAGGAGTCACATGGCCACACTTTCATATCAAACTGATGATGACAATCCAACTGTATGTCCTCCTGAGACCCTGTGTCCTCATAGGAGGACCTCACATTTTGGGTTTACTGCACCTTATACTTCAATCTACTTAACTCAGACCTGTTGTCCTCATTCGTGAACACTTTTTCGTTTCATCCAGTGGTAGTAAGAGCACAATACACTAATCCATGTAAAAACAAGATGGCAGCCATCTCTGCCAAGTCAGTCTGCAGCCCATCCCAACATAAATGTGGACATGGTACAAAACCTGATCACAGCTTGTGGTTGAAATTTTAGCAACAATAACAGGCTAAGACGCTGTTAATTAGGAAGTACGCGTTTGAGGACATTGGGACTTGATTGTGGTTGACAATGTTTAGTTTTTTTTTACTTATCAGGTCCTGCTGATTCCAAATAGCCAGGAGAAAGTAAAAATGCATACCAAACAAAAGTTCAGGACTCAGGAAGATGTAAAGTATAACCATATTTCAGCAGAATAACATTACTCAGATTCACAGTGTGTTGAAACAAAATTTAAAAAGTTATTTTTAGTCAAATAAACTCACTTGACGATCAACAGGCGACTGAATTGAAGGAAATAGCCTCTTAGCTAAGCGAGCACACTGCGGTCTCTCCGAAATGCACCAGTTCAATTTTTTTGAAAATACTTAAGGCAATGTTGGACTGAAATATGATGGAGGGGAGGAGTTTTGCAAGCACATTGGATGTCACGGAGATTCCCATCAGGAATACCAATACATTTCTGACATTTTGGTACAGTACCACCATCCAGACCTCTCAGGTCTTCAGGGACAGGTCTGCTTTGTGTCCCCAGAGTCAGGACTAAACATGGAGAAGCAGCGTTTAGTTTTTTATGCTCCACATTTCTGGAACAAACTCTTGGAAAACTGCAGGTCTGCAGCAATTCTCACATCTTTTAAATCAAGGTTGAAGACTTGTCTGTTTGCTGCTGCCTTTTATTAAATCAAATATTTGTTTTTTTTACACTGCACTGCAATTTTTATTATTCAAAAGCTTGTATTGATTTTTACCACAATGTAACTATTATCTTTTTTTTTTATCTTTGCACCTCTTGTCTGGATTTTTGCTATTTTTAATGGTGATTTTTGTTGATTGTAAATTATTAGTAATTCATTTTACCTTTTTTTTCTCCATCATTTTATAACAAATCTGTGTCCTTTATAATGTTTTATATTTTATTGCTCTGTAAAGCACTTTGAATTGCCCTGGTGGATGAAATGTGCCTTGTTGGACCAGACCACCTTAGTGGACTCTCTCATTTTTTTATACTACGTCTGTTGCTCTGAACATCTAATAATGATGTTGTTCAAATCTGGTGCTTGGCCAGTGACTTGCAGTGTCAGAAACAAACGAAAAAAGGCGTCCATTAACGTTGGTATGATACGCGGTTTAACAGCACCCAGCGGCGTCAGGGCGAAACGTGGCAGGACAAGTACAAAAGTTAAGGCAGGGAAAGTCCGACTTGGGTGGGTGCGAGTGGTGGTGCACAGGTCCAACAAACACAGACTTTCACCCGAGAGAGCGGTGTTCGTGTTCTGTAAGATTCTAAAGCCAAATCTGTTTTTGTTGCCTAAACCCAACCATGTGTGTTTGTTGTTGAAGTAGAAAACATCAGTACATGGTGTTGTACCAATGTAGTGCTTTTATTTTGAAAGAGACTGTATCCAAACTGTAGATAGTGTATTTTGAAAACAGACAATGCATGTAACAGGCAGAACTTGACACTGTGTCCCAGAACGTCAACAACCAACACACCCAGGGTACCTTGCATGTTGTACGTGGACGTGGAAAGTCCATGACCAAACATCAATATGTGACGAGGTCGGAGTGAGAATGTATTTTGATGTGGATGTGTTTACACTGGAGTTAGTTAAAAGCCTGGTGCATCTGATACAGACACTAAAGGGTGCCCAGAGGGCGTATTTTTTGCCGCCCTTGGAGTGAGTCCAGGCTGTAGATATCTTCTCTAATCCCAGCAGGATAATTTAACTAAAGATCTTTGGTGTCACCGTGGAGAGCTTCTGCTCTTCCTCTGGGTGTTTGCAGATTAAAAATACTCCGGAGGAAACAGATCGTGTGATTGAATTGGAAAGTGAGTCTCATTCTCTCTAAAACTAATTATAATGATTTAATACTGCACATGTTATGAAGATTTAAGAGAGCTAATGTTCCGTGAAATGAGTCGACTAAACCCTGAAATTTTCTGGTGTTCAGATGAAAAAAAACAAAAAACAAAAACTGGTGTTGTTCAATCTGATAAGTTTGTTAACTTTGTCTCAATAGAAGAAAAAGAAGACATGGATTATTGAATGTTAGATTTCTTTAGTGTTATATAATCAATATTTTTGTCAGTGATGTATGAGTTTAGTTTGCTGCTCGTGTCGACATGTGGGCGTCGTTATATTTATGGAGCTATAATAAAAATGTAATTCATTCTTCAACAGGTTGGACATGTGAGTGAGGTGCTGCAGGACGGAGGCAGCGGTCGCTTGTTTAACATCACACATACATAGACGTGTGTACTGTTGCCATGACGACAACTGCATACTGTACACACACACAGCAGCAGCAGTATATGTTTTCCCCTGATCTCTTCCTCTCACATGCAGATCAGAAACACACACATGCATGAACATTGACACGTGCATGCGGCTCTATAGAAACACCTAATACATTAAGTATTCATATATGCACATACACACAGCAGCATGGAGTAATAATATCATCCTGATCCTCTTACCGTTCCTTCAGGAGATTATGTTGATTTATCTGCAGCTCTGATGTGACACTGACAGTTTTAGTATATTCGTGATTGTTAGTAACATGTGAAGCAGCAGATAGAGTTATCATGATGAGTGTGTGTGTTGCAGCTCTGATCCATGTGAAGCTGTGGGCCATCGACCGTCAGTGTTTCCAGACCATCATGATGAGAACTGGACTCATCAAACACGCAGAGTACATGGACTTCCTCAAGAGGTGACTGCAACTCATGAGCAAGGCACTTCCTGTCAGGGTCAGAGGCTCAAATCCCCCCGAGACAATCACAATCAATTTATTGTGTTAGTCCGATTAAAACCAGACTCTTAGAGTTCTCTCAGACCTAGAGTTGTCTTGCTTTGGTCTGAATCAGGGACTTATTTTGTTCCAAAGTTGTATAATTGCCTAGAGTTGGTTCGTGTTCTCACGGCAGCATTTACAAGCGGACCAGATCAAATGCCTTGTGTGAGAAAGCTGCTCTTGATTGGTCAGAATTTCCATGTGGGAAAAATTGAAGAAGAGTACACTGTCAAGATAAATGTGACACTTTCTAATGTCACAATGGAGGGACAACTACGCAGGTTGATTTTAGCGCTGCTCATCGTGGACTATATTGCTGTCATTGTTCATTTGAGTCAAAGCATACAGTTTGAAAACGAGGCGCGGCTCCAACTAGAAAACAATGTTTTGATGCATTGGATGTGCTGAATGTGCATATTAAGGCAGTACAGGAGGAGGCGCACATTAATAATCCTCCAGGACTGTAACATGCTCATGTTTAACCCAAACAATGTGTCATGTGACTGCAGTTGGTTCAGATCCAGGTCGGAACACGTTCTCACCACAAACCAACCGCACCAGAGTTCGTTTGTAACCAGACTGAGACCACCTCTTCAAGAAGGTCTCAGTCCGGTTGCCTACTAGCCACAATACCATAACAGTTATCAGAGGCAGAGTGAAGTCCATTATCTGTGATGCACAGAACAAAACAAACAGTCATAAAATGTGTGATTAAGAAAAAAAGCAAAACAAAGAATAAAACTGTTTCTCTCTCTGCAGCGTTCCCACCTTCCAGGGTCTTCCAGAGGAAACTCTCAGTAAACTAGCAGACGTCATGGAGGAGGTGAGAGTCATCTACACCTCCAAACATCTTCAAACCACCACGATCACAGTGAGAATGAAAAACGGCTCTGTGAGCAGAGGAGACTTAAAAAGAGTGAAATCATCAATGGACTCCGACTGAAGCTGTTAAACTCTTCCTTCACTGAAAATGCTTAACATTTAAATTAAAAAAGATCAGAACAAACTCCACAACAAAACAAAGACTGCCTGTTGTCAGTATCATGACTGTCTTCTTCTTCTGTGGTGGCGTCACAGTGTGAATCCTCTTCTGTCTGTTCAGACTCATTATGGAGACGGAGAGTACATCATCAGACAGGGAGCCAGAGGAGACACCTTCTTCATCATCAGTAAAGGAAAGGTAACACAAACTGCTCACTTTGTCCTTCTATTGATTCTTGTTTTGATCTGCTGATTCTGATCACTGTTAATCACACGTCCCGTCAGGTGAACGTGACCCAGGAGGATCCAGCCAATCAGGAGCAGATACACCTCAGAGAGCTCAGCAGGGGGGACTGGTTTGGAGAGAGGGCGCTACAGGGGTAAGATCATGTGACCTCTGACTCTGAGTCCTGAAACCTCTAAAGCTGGGGGAGGCAGTTTTATTTTGGCGTCATCAGGCAAAAATTCCAAAATAAACTCTGAGCACATTATGATTCAGGTAGACTGAGAGAAAACTAGACATCTGCACCTCCTCTCAGGTCTGTTTTCAGCCTCAGACGAGAGACTTTGGCCGATCACAGGTCATTTCAGAGAGAGCGTCCTGGAGACAAAGTTCCTAGTCCAGAATCGGCAACAACTGCCTACACTGCAGAGCAACCTAATCTGACAATAAACAAAGTAAAACACGTGTTAATATCGCTAAAGAGTTTCAGAGGTGGAGAGAAATTGTTGCTAATAGTTTAGCCTTCTGCTAACCAGAGCCAAAGAGTCACAGCTGCGACTTCGAGTTCATGTTTATGTAGCTAACATTAGCTAAAGGCTCGAATCACAGCGTGTTCTCCGCCTCACTCCCCGCCACGCCAGGAGGACAGCAGGCAGCAGGCCAGCCATTAGGAAATATGGACAGGGGGCAACATTTTCAAAAGTAGGCCCCTCATCCACAGCCAACAGAAGGGGTCACTGTACAGTTTTACACCTCCTGCGAATATAATCCAGTTAATCATATTTTTCCGTGTATTTTGTTCCTACTGTTGAAGAACTTGTGTCCATATTTTGAAAAGCAGAGGTAGTCACATAAAAAAAGTCAAATCAAGCGTTGATTGAAGAAATTATTGCAAGGTATTAAATCAGAAGATCAAATCAGGAGTGAACACATAATTAATATTCTTCATTTATTCATGAAATCTTGAGGCAACTTTAATCAAGTATTGGTCAAACTGTGTGCTGAACTGAAACAGTGTCAAGAGTATGTGGCTGTCAACTCTCAGTTTTCCAGTCACACCCAATTTATATAATTTCAGGACTGTTTAGGGACGCCAGTATGCAGAAATATTTAAATACATCTTGAGAGATGGAAATTTTCCTTTCCCTGTTGCCAAAATGTAGTGTATCTTTGGAGCCTTATTTGGCCCCCTTTCCAACAAGACAGCTTAACATGGTTGACACCTCAGGTCCTCCAGTTTAATATGACACCTGTGTCTTAACTGTAGCTTTAAAACTGAGTCGATACAGCAGGTTTTATGTACTAATAATGACTCTCATTTCTCACCTTCAGCTTCACCTGTCACACCTGCTGCTTCTTCACTTTGTTTGCCAGACATTTGGCCATTGTCTCTCTGCTCCTTTTATTGTCTTGTTCTCTCTGTACTCTGACTTTTCCTCGAGGAGCTCCTGAGTTTTTATGAGACATTGTGACTTTGCTCATCAGGCAGCAGTCCCTCACGTTTATATTTGCAGCCCTTGGGTATTAAATGGCATTGTAAAAATCACATGTGTTTATCATGTTAATACATATAACTTGTATTGTCAGTGATATAAGTCAGTAGGTAATTGTTGTACTTAATCCTATTTTAAGTGTCAACCATAGACCTTTCCATTGCCCCCGCTTGGCCTTGGGCTGGGGTCATCTGTACCCTTTGACCCCCCCTGACAGCAGGCCTGGCAGGCAGCAGCTCCAGAGACAGACCTTCAGTCAGAGGCCACAGCAAACTGAATCCAGCCGGCGCAAACCTCAGCTCAAGGGGATCGAAGAGCCCCAACTTCTTACCAGATCAGCAAACTTTCTGTTGCTGCTGTGACACAGGTTCGACACTATGACACCCAGCGCTGAGAGGGTTTGTGCTGGCTGAATTTGAGGCGCTATAGCTGCCAACTGAAGGTCCGTCACCAGAGCTGCTGCCTGCTGTCCTCCCTGGGAGGCAGCCCACAGTGGCGGGAAGCGAGGCGGAGGGACCGTGAGGGGGGGGCTAGCAGCTAATTATGGTCTCATTTGTGGTCTGATAAACAGAGAGAGAGACAGAGAGGGGCTGAGCTGCTTGCAGCTGTGCACTGAAATAAGATTAAATAAATCAATGTATGGGAAACGCTGGGTTACTTTATGAAGTGGGTGTGTGAGCACGTGGTCATCTGGTGGGAGGGGCTGAGGACAGAGAGGAGAGCTGCAGGAGGAGAGTGTGTTTTTTTTTAATGCTGGGGTTTTTGTCTTTCCTGTATTTCTGCCTACCCCAGCTTCAACTTCTAAACCTTAACCTTTAACCTCTAAGTCCCAGTAACACTGTGGGCGACAACCTGACTCCCGTTTTTGAGTCTTCTTCTGTTTTGCTTTCACTTAAGTGCCTCCATTAACAGTCTGCTGAATGATCTATCAGCAGCTCCCAGCGGCGTCCCCATCAGCGCACAGACGACTTTCACTGGTTTACTGTGATACTGAAGGAAACTTAAGAACGTGATGACTCTCAGTCAACACCTGCAGCATCGTTTTCTATAAGTGAATTAATGGATGTTTATTCCCGATGGACATTAAAGATAATGATCTCCTCAGGAAGTGAAACTCATACTGAATCTAAATATATGTGACTCAGGAGTTTGTGTTTTAAACTTCACTGAGTCATGACTCCAATAAGGAGATGCGATTTTTGACGCTAACTGCAGCAATTGTTGTTTTTAGAGTTTTTGGTTCCCTGCATGCTCCTGTCCCTTCACCTCACACTGGTTTGAAACAGCTGGAATCATAATTACATCTTATCACTTTTAAAATGTGTCCTATTGAACCACAGAGGGGAAAAAGAGCATTTATGAGACCGTCTGAATTTTTCATGGAGTATCGACTGAGGAGAAAAACATGCACACGCTAAAAACATGGACGATAACTGCTGCTAAAAGCCTGACATGTGTGTTAAGACATGTAGCTGTAAGAGTTGAGGACCCAGCAGGTTTCTCTGCTGGTTCACTGACCTCCTGTCTGCGTCTCTGCCGCTGCTCTTTGGTCTGAAGTGTTTCACTGTTTCCTCAAGGGAGCGCTATTCACACATTCACTGGCTGTGTGTCCTTTATGTCCGTCTCTGTTAGGGACGCTGTTAAGAGCAGGGACGCTTCTGAAAACGTGATGTTTTTTGGTACTGTAGACAATTTAGGTGATTGAGGACATCTTTCTAAATGAATACAAGGTTTGCAAGGTAGAGACATTTTTTTAAAGAGGAGACATTCTTACAAAGTGAGGACATTTGTAGAAATTGAGGACACTTTTGCAAAATGAAAACTCTGTTTCAAAGTGGAGGTCATGAAATTAATCAATGGCAGTAATGAAATTGGGAGAAAGGGAGGACATTCTCAGCAGGTGAGGATGATTTTTAAAAGTGGAGGTATTTTTTAAAATGTCACGTTTCTGGTAATTGTAAAACATTTTGGTGAAAGAGGACACCTTTGAAAATTAAGGAACAGGATTGCAGAGTGAAGCCATTTTTTGAAAGAGGAGACATTTTTACAAAATTAGGACATTTGTAGAAAGAGAGGACATTCTCAGCAGGTGACGATGTCACATTTTTGGTAATTGTAATTGTTTAATTCTTTGTAAAAGAGGACACCTTTTGTAAATTAAGGAACAGGATTGCAAAGTGGAGACATTTTTTAAGTAGTGGTATTTCTGAAAATGTCACATTTTTGGTGGTCATAGAACGTTCTGGTGAATGGGGACACCATGAGGAGTTAACAACAGGTTTGAGAGAGGAGACAGGAGGCAAAGTAATGACATTTGTAGAAAGTGAGGACATCCTGAGCAGATGAGGATGTTTTTTAAAAGTGGAGGTATTTTTGAAAATGTGAGGTTTTTGGTAATTTTAAAACATAAGAACAGGATTAAAAAGTAGAGACTTCATAGAAAGTTCATAGAAAGTGTGGACAAGTGACGACATTTTTAAAAGTGGGGGCAATTGTGAGAACTTAATTTTTTGTTTATTTTTTTAAACGATTGTAATTGTAGACAATTTGGTAACTGAGGTCGCCTTTGGAATTACAGATAGGTTTGCAAGGTGGAGACATTTTTGACAGCATAGACTAGATTTTTAAAAAATGATGACATCATTTATTGGTTTATGGACTCCTGTTTTTAAGTCTTGAGTTTGGCATTTTGGCCGTCGTCATCTTGAATTTTTTTGAGCCAGAAATAACCATATTTGGACAAGAGTGTGGAGTTTACCCTGATGGTAGCTGCTAGCCTCGTTGGCACGGTACATTTACAGCTGTGATGATAGTAATGTCAATTTTTCACTGGCAAACAGACGTAAAACCATAAAAACTAAATGTACTTACTGAAAAAATTAAATATCTGACTCTTCGAAGGGTCTGGAGGGACTTCTTTAAGTGACCAAAACATTACATAAACTTTCATGAACTGAAAAACCACTGTTGTTGCTGTGTTAGCAACTTGTCTTCAGACGGCACCCATTTGTCAATCAAAGTGGTCACGCCCTTAATTATAAGTAACTTTAAGCCTTAATACCAGGTGAGTCATTAAATTAGAGGAACTGCAGTTTTTGGCACTTTCACGATGGATTCATTTTTCAGCCCTGGAGGCTGCAGCTTCATAGAAAGTGAGGATTGTTTAAAAAATGCAGGCACTTTTGAAAAAGGAGACATTTTGTTGTGAATGAGGACACCCTTGGAAAGGTGAGGACAGGTTCACAGAGTGGACACATTTTTAGGACGTGAGGACATTCTGTCTGGTCCTCTCCTCTTCAGAGGTGATTGATGGTCAGATGGTAGAACGAGTCGCGGTTAGATCCACAGGTCCTCCTGTCCATGTTGAAGTGTCCTTCAGTAACACACACTAAAATCCAAATTCTTTCCTGTGTGTGTGTGTGTGTGTGTGTGTGTGTGTGTGTGTGTGTGTGTGTGTGTGTGTGTGTGTTTCCACAGTGAGGATGTGAGGACAGCCAATGTCATCGCTGCCGAGGCCGTCACCTGCCTGGTCATCGACCGAGAGTAAGACACACACACACACACACACACACACACACACACACACACACTAAAAGTACCAAAGTAAAAGCGCTCATTATGCAGAATGGCTCAGTACAGTGTCATATATGACTTAATGTACTAAATTACTAAATAATTATTACAATTGCAACGTCAGAGTGTAAACAGTGTTTTGAATGAAGTAGATTCTGCACAATGAGTACTTTTACTTTTGGACTTTAAGTACATTTTGATTCCAATTCTTTTGTATTTTTATTTAAGTAACAGTTTTTCTTGTAACAGAGTATTTCCACACTGTTGTATTACTGCTTGTACCTAACAACAGTACTTGAGTAAATGTACTATGTCTTTTTCCAGAAGTGGTCTAACCCGCTCAGTTCAGTCATGTTTCAACACCACAAACTAAACTCCGCCCACCTCCATCATGTTTTAGGAGCACCAGATAAAAACTGTCTGCTGGATGTGAGGATGTTTTTCTGTGATTTGAGTGAACTGAACCTTTAACACTGAATGAGTTTAGAGTGAAACTGTTGGTTTATTTAAAGCTGCTGCTGCCCTCTGCTGGCCGACACGACTAACTACACATGTATCTACAGTGGCGTGCAAGTTTGGGCACCTCTGGTCATAATTTCTTTTACTGTGAATAGTTCAGTAAGAAGAAGATAAACTGATCTTAAAAAGACATGAAGTTAAAGATGAAACACATTTTTGTTTTATTTTAACATTTTAGGCAAAGTCAGTGTTTTATTTTTGTTCTGTACAGTTTTAGAGTGGAAAAAAATTAAAGAAGCACCATGCAAAAGTTTGGGCACCCCAAGACATTTGAGCTCTCAGACAACTTTTACAGGGTCTCAGACCTTAATGAGCTTGTTAGGGCTCTGGCTTGTTCACAGTCATCATTAGGAAAGGACAGGGGATGCAATTTTCAACTGACTCCTGAAACCTTGTCCCATCAATCAGCAGCCATGGGCTCCTCTAAACAGCTGCCTAGCACTCTGAAAACTAAAATAACTGATGCCCACAGAGCAGGAGAAGACTACAAGAAGATAGCAAAGTGTTTTCAGGAAGCTGTTTTCTCAGTTCGTCATGTCATTAAGACATCGCAGCTAACAGGAACTGTGGAGGTCAAGTTGAAAACTTTCTGAGAGAGCTGCTCATAGGATTGTTAGAAAGATAAATCAAAACCACTGTTTGACTGCAAAAGACCTGCAGGAAGATTTATCAGACTCTGGAGTGGTGGTGCACCGTTCTACTGTGCAGACACACCTGTACAAATATGACCTTCATGGAAGAGTCATCAGAAGAAAACCTTTCCTGTGTCCTCACCACAAAATTCAGCGTCACAAGTTTGCAAAGGATCATCGAAACAAGCCTGATGCTTTTAGAAACAAGTTCTGTGGACTGATGAAGGTAGAATTTTTGGATACAATGAGCAAAGGTATGTTTGGAGAAAAACCTGTGAAACACGGGGGTGGATGGATGATGCTTTTTGCTTGTGTTGCAGCCAATGACACAGGGAACATTTCACAGGTAGAGGGAAGAATGGATTCAGTTAAATTCCAAGAAAATCTGGAAGCAAATATCACAGCATCTGTAAAAAAGCTGAAGATGAAGAGAGGATGGCTTCTACCACAGGGCAATGATGCTAAACACACCACCTCAAGAGGAGCAAGCTGAAGGTTTTGCCATGGCCCTCACAGTCCCCCAACCTAAACATCATTAAACATCTGTGGATAGACCTCAAAGAGCAGTGCATGAAGACTGCACAAGAATCTGACAGAGCTAGAAGCCTTTTGCAGGAAGAATGGGTGAAAATCCTCCAAACAAGACCTGAAAGACTTATAGCTGGATCCCAAAAGTGTTTAGAAGCTGTGAAACTTGCCAAGGGGGGCGCTACTGAGCACTGACCATGCAGGGTGCCCAAACTGTTGCCTCAGGCCCTTTTCAGTTTTTGTGATTTTGAAACTGTAAAAGATTGAAATTGAAAAGTAAGCTTCTTAAAATGTGTGTCCTGTTTTATACTGCCAGTGTTTACTAAAGAGCTGGACACACTGTCAGTGGTAAACAGTCTGCAGATGATGGTTATGTAAGTTGTTTCAGCCCGTTCTCGTCCCCAGGGCGTCAAATACCAACACTTCATCAGACCCCTCGCTGAGGGTGTGGGTTTCATTCCAACATCGGTGGGGACACATATTGAGTGGGGGGTCTCAGGGTCTTCCAGGAAATTTCAAGCATCATTTCCTGCTGAAGTTTCATGCACCAGCTTGTGGTGGCAATGTTTTTATTTATGATGTGGAGAAACGTGAAATTCAGGTGACAATTCAAAATGTAATGGAGTATAATGCAGCGCGGCTCTCAGAGTAATGTGTTGCTCTTAAATATTTATTCTCCAGTACACTGTAAACCCCAATTCATTCATGACAAGACTTCATGTAAAGTCCTCTTAAACCCAGCAAACATTTGTATGAAGGGCCATGTGGGTAGTAAATGGCCTAAAAAAAACAGGCCTTATATGGGATTGTCCACACCTTCCATATCGGCCCCATCCCACTTACCCACATGGATGGGTTTGACCAAGTGGGCCCCTGAAAAGATGCCCATTTTGGGCCCATACCTTGGTAGACCTAGCGTACCCAATGTGGGGCCCACTTGGGTTAACCCATCCATGTGGCTAATTGGTCAGGGGCCAATATGGAAGCTGTGGACAAAACCATAAAGGGCCCATTTTCTTCAACCCCTTTACTACCCACATGGGCCCTACGTACAGATGTTGGCGGGGAATGTCCCAGATTGCCAAAATGACTTAAAAAATTTATGTTCACTTGATACAAAAACTCACTTCTTGTAAGCTTGACATAATTTTTTTATGTTAAGTCAACAAGTTTTGAGTTAATTTGACTAAAATTTATAAAGCTGATTTCGCCCAATTAGTTTAAGGCCAATAAACATTATCATTGTGCACTACAGATGTATTTTGATAGTTCAATTAAATTTAAAAATGTTTGTAAAAATGTTAACTCAGTGTTTTTATGCTCCTTTGACAGAATTGAATGCTCAAACAACAAAAAAGTTAGGTTGAACTGACATAAAATTCCTGTCAGACAAGGGTCATGGGATATGCTGATATACACTTACTGGCCACTTTATTAGGTACACCTTGCTCGTACAGGGTTGGACGCCCTTTTAATTCTTGGTGTCATAGATTCAACAAGGTGCTGGAAACATTCCTCAGAGATTTTGCTCCATATTGACATGATGACATCACACAGTTGATCCATGATGAGAATCTCCCGTTCCACCACATCCCAAAGGTGCTCTATTGGACTGAGATCTGGTGACTGTGGAGGCCATTGGAGTACAGTGAACTCATTGTCATGTGCAGGCATTATTCACGAATTAGATTACATTTTAAACTTAAGGATCTCTCAGTACTGATTGGCTGTTTCTTCCTCTGCAGCTCATTCAAGCATCTGATTGGCGGACTTGACGACGTTTCAAATAAAGGGTACGAGGACGCTGAAGCCAAAGCAAAGTAAGTGCAGCAGGTTTAATGTTTATTCGAAGAGCACATGATTATAAATGTCATATTTTGACATGTAGAGCTCATCAGCTCCTGACAGTCATTGATGTTTTAATTCTATTTGAGTTTTAGTTCTTTGTTCGCGTGTTGTTTTTTGTCAGAATTAGCAGATTTTTTCAGTAGCGGTCAGATCAATGCAGCAGACCACTGAAAGTTAATCTGCAAATATTTTGTTTATCTCGTTGCTAAAGTCATTTCATTGAGCAGAAATTTCTGGTTCCGCGCATGAGAACTTTATGTTTGGGTCAAATTTAGCATCCAGTCTGGAACTCTTTCACTGTTTTATTTTATGTCTAGACTAAATGATTCATGGAGCAGCAGATGAAATGATAGAGAAAAAACTTTTGTTTCAAAACAAAAAGCATGACCATAACTGTGATGGATGATCTCCCTGCTGCAGGTTTAAAGTATCTTCAGAATTACGTTTGAACTTAATTGAAACCTGTTTGTGAAAGCTGGTATAATGCTCCTTTAAGCCTTAGTGGAAGCAGCTGTGTGTCCCCTCAGTGTTTCCCTCCATCGGCAGGTTTCTGTGTGTGTGAATGTTTTCAGCAGTAACTGGATCCTCTGTGTGCTGCTTATGTAAGACCAGCTAATAATACCTGCTGCAATCACAACCAGGTCACTGTGAAGGACACTCGCTTGTTACTGAGGATCCAAATCAATGACAGTGACCTGACAGGGATTTTCTTTATTTATTTTTTTTAGCTGTCATCATCCTGACAAATCGATGTTTTTACCTCAGTATCAAATTCATAGATCAGTGGAGTTTTTTAGGAAAAGCAACCACTAAAAGTTCTCATTTTTGTCACTGACAGACTCAGACTTTTGCTCTACATAACGCTGGTTATCGTGAATCCACTAATCAGATGTTTATAGCATCGTACACCTGATGTGTGTTCACACCGGGCACGAATAAAACAATTTTTGTGAGTGAATCACATGTAAAGTCAATATAAAGATGCAATTAGATGGGAATGGACACAATAGATGCAACAGGTATGACACGAAATACAAACACTGGGGGCTGTGCACATGCTGTGCTCAAACGCCAGAGCGACACAAGAGCGGCACACACATGCCAAGCACCTATTTTTCAGGTTGAATTGCTGCACCCTGAGATAGATGGAGTTCAACTTTTGAAACGCAGCAGTGCGCACTGCATGTCATGTGACAAGTAACAACCAATCACAGCCCACAGATATCTTTCCCTTCTTCTGTTAATATCAGTCTGTGATAAATATGGAGGAGAAGTTGGTCATGTTAGTGCAGAGCTGTCAGAGCTTCACAACTGTCCCACAGACAATAGGCGTGTCCAGATAAAGACAAGTGTTTGTCTGTGGATGCTGTGAGTTATAGTGAAGCTGATTTTATGATGTTATCAAAAAAATCTCAGTGCAAATGAAAACCCAAAACACAGTTGGAGCACCGTAAAGACCAAACCAACATTTAGCATAATACTTGCAATCCTGAAGCTATGCAGAGAAGAAGACTCCAGCCAATCAGAAGCCTGAAAAAAAGATTTTAGCTGAAGGCTATCTGCAGCAGTGTCCTCGATATTCTGACACCTCTGTTCCTCTGTAGAGCTGAAGAGTAACTGTACATTACTGTGTAAACACATCCTGTTAGCAACATTAGAAGGAGCCCTATTTGGACACAAAAGCCATGGCATGAAATGTTGCTTCATTTGTGCCCCACAAAGGAGATAACGGCGCACACTCTGATGTCACAAATCATAAACTGTCTTTTACATCTCAACGTCAACGCTGAAAACAGAGTTTCTGAAAATCTTCACCACAGTTTTACCAAAGGTTTCTTTTTAGGAACTGAAGAAGACCATAATTTATTGGTGATATGTGGTGCCCTATATACCACACACACACACACACACACACACAGTTTAAGTTTAGATGCTGGGGTGTGTATCAGATGACTGTTAGTCGTGTGACAGGGTGAATCTGAACACTGTCAATCATCTCATGGTATAGATTCAATACCACACACACACACACACACACACACACACACACACACACACACAGTGTGAGTTTAGATGCTGGGGTGTGTATATCAGATGACTGTTGGTCGTGTGACAGAGTGAATCTGAACACTGTCAGTCATCTCATGGTATAGATTCAAAAACACACACACACACACACACACACACACACACACACACACACACACCAGGTGTCCCGCTGTCAATCAAGAAGGTTACTATGGTAACAGTAAACAGTAAAAAGTAAACAGTGAGGTGTATACAACAGTAGACTGTGTTTGTCCTTCAGTTTGTGTCTGAACTGAGTTTTATTATATATTCCTCTTTAGCTTTTGCTCACAAAAACAAACAATACTTTTTATTATGAGGTTTATAAATGAATAAATACCTATCCCATAATTCAGAGGAAACAGAAAAATTTACCTATTAGTGCCCACAAACTACATTCAGTGTTTGGGCACATGGGACGAACGTTTTTATGCCTCCGCACTGTTGGTGTGCCATATCATCTCATTCACAATAGTACTGGGATAAATTTTAATATGATGTGAAAAATTCATATTGTGATACTTGCGATATTTCGACTTCTTGACATATTGACGTCATACTGTACTGCAACAACAAGCATGGCTGAAAGCGAAATTATTACCGACTCCTTGGTGGTTGCAAAAAGAGGAGCAGCTTCAGTAGTGTGTAATAAACTGTGGCGTCCTGAATGTTTTACTTCTCAGACTCTTTTAGTGACTTACCGCTCAGAGGGAACTCATTCAGCGGCTCCTCTGGCAGCAGCACAGCGTCTCTCCCTCTTCTCTCTGATCTTGTCATAAGCCTTTGGTGATGTAAACCTACATGTATAAACTCCATATATGTGACTGTGTGATAGTTGTGGTATCATAACAGCCTGTCACAGGTTACAGCGTGATGATTAGAGGAGAAATGGCAGAGCATAAAAAAGGGAAGGAAATCACCTGTTGATTTACATATAGAGATCCCAGGGGACATTTTTTTGTATTTGGGAGCTGTTTAAATGTGTAATTAGTGGTAGATTTGATTTAGTTGAACTATTAATATTGTATACAGAATCTGAATCTCACTCTGAGTTACTGTTGTCGTTCACAAACTAAAGAAATTAGACATCATATTTAGTTTAGTTTTTACTGAATACTTGAAGGAAACTGGCAAAACTATATCACTGATTTTGTTAAAATTCTATGTTCTTAAATTTATGATAATTGTTTTTCCACTAATTTGTAATATCATCAAGAATATCATTATCGCAAAAATACCCTGAAATATCATGACATTACTTTAGGGCCATTTCACCCACCCCTGCTCCAGCCCAAGTGAAGTGTTTCAAGTTAATTTAAAAGAAAACCTTTTTTTTTTTACAACACACAAGGTCATTGAGCCTTTATTCATGGCGATATTTTACATTTTAAAAACTATTATTTACTCATTAAAATCTAAATAATATAATCAAGTTAGCATCACATCACTAATGATTCCCATTATTACTGTGTGGAAACTTTCTGTTAAACAGTTTAATGTTGTTAATCTGTCGCTGAAGCCTCTCAGTCTGAACTCTTGTTTGGCTCAAGGACACTTCAGCAGGGTGAAGGTCTGGGGGATTTGAACCCTGCAGTGAGCTCCAACAGTTAATCTCTGTCTTACTGTGATAAACTATAATTAGAGTGTTTATGTGTCACTTCGTCCGGACTGACCGACCAGCAGCTACTGTTTCTGCAGAAATCTGATTCCACTGAGTCGGCTTCCAGGAAGGAGACACACACTCATCTGTTGGTGTGTTTTCTTTGTCATTGTCATTGTCATTGATACGAGGGGTAGTTTCCTCCACAGAAAATTTTACAGCCGTGTTCCCCCAAAACCCACATTAGCTTTCCTCTTCATTTCTACAAAATGTTATTTAAAAAAAGAGAGAAACTAAAATAATGAAATATAATGTTATATGCCAAAGCTGAAACAGGAAATGTTAGTTTATTTATAACTTTAATTAAAATTTAGCCACATATGCTTTTTTCAAACATGTGTAACATGATCAAACTATTAACAGTGTCATTTTTTATTTACTCGCAGGGTTCCTCAGGGTTCTAGTCTTGGTCCTTTATCATTTTGATTTAAATGCTGATATTCCACATGTATATTTCTTTATATTTGTCCATAAACCATCACACCTGTGTCCTGTTAGCTCACACACAGCCCCTCCCACCTAAACACCTAAACTGGCATGTAGTGGTTTCCACAACAGGTAAAAGCACTTCCTGGATCTTTGGTACTGTGTACCAGCTGGCAGGCAGGTGTTGGGCCCCAGGTGTGCTGGTCCCTGGCGTTACAGACTGTCTCTGGGGACACTTCATACTAAATAACATCAACTTGTAGAGACTACTTTCTACATCCTAAGCACGTCCGCCTGGACCCAGTCAAGCTTTGTGGCAGCAGATTACGAACTTTTGAATGGTATCACATGTTCATAGGAAAGCTGAGAAAGTCTTTTAAAGCAGTGATTTCCAACTGGTCCAGCCACGGGGTCCAGATTTCTCCTTAGTCATTTGTTAAAGCTCCACACAGTTCAATGTATTTAGCGTCATAATTGCATTTGACCACGTCATTGAGCTAGTTTGCTCAAGCTAACTGTCTGTTAGTCACTCATACTACAGCAGGGAACGGCACGTCAGAGTAAAAGCTCTGTGCCTGAAATTCACTGTTATTCAAAATAGGTTTTGTTTTTTTTTAAAAACTTGACACATTCACAAGTCACTTGCGGTCCTTTAAGAATGGACTCGGGACCCATTCTCGGACCAGGGCCCACCAGGTGGGAACCACTGTTTTAAAGCTGTAGTGTGTAGGATTTAGTGGCATCTAGTGGTGAGTTTGCAGATTGCAACCAACTGAAACTTCTCGGATGTGCCAAACATGTAGAAGAACTACAGCACCTGACGTGACAACACGAATGGCCCTATCTAGAGCCAGTGTTTGGTTTGTGTGTACTTGGCTACTGTAGAACATAATGATGTCCATTATCAAGGATCTGCTCCATATGTTATTATAAACGGGACATTTTAAAGTAACGAACACCATGATTCTTATGTTCAGGTGATTTTGCACTAAAGAAACACAGCTGTGGTGTAGTGAAGGGTATACAAAGGCATATATGTGGGTATACCCACCTTTTTTTCTGGCCGTTTACACTATAACCACTTTTCAACCAAAACACCATTAGACTACAGAGGACAGTATACCCACTCTGTCTGGTAGTATACCCACCTCATCGACTACCAGTACACCACTGGGTATGAATATGATATTCCATTTCTACAAATATATCCCCCTAAATCCTTCAGAAGCCTTCACGTCCTCTGGTTTCGAGGTCGGAACAGTCTGTCCTGCAGCCTTCTGTCCGTTTATCTGTCAGTCTGTTTAATGACTGGGCTGCGTTTACTGGGTGAACTTCTGAGCAATGTTTCCACGTGCTAAAAATACCAGCAGCAGCGTCCTGCCATGCGGGTCCTCTCAGGTTGGCTGCAGGAGTCTGTGGGAGCAGGCGTGGACACTGTTTTGACAAAAAGGACAAACCCATCAGAGGCTCTCCTCAGTCATAGTTCCAGTTCGAGCGTGCTCAGTTGGACGTTTTCCAAGTCAGACGCCCACAAACTCGCAGTCTAGATATTGAGTTTTCTGTAGAATATTGTCCGAAATCCTTCCAGAATACAAAGCAGTTTTTTTTTTTACATTTGGCGATGATGTCCTCTGGATTCTGACGTGTTTCGCTCTGCTCAGGACCAGTATCCTTTAGGACCTTAATGCACACGGAGCTGGAGGATCTGGCATCCTCACCGCACCACCGGTCCCACCAGACCAGAACCTCTTACCTCCAACGCCACCATCGGCTCTACCCTCACCATGTAGACTGGAAGTGGAGCTCTTCCTTTGAGACGGCTCTCTTACAGACGCTGTGCCGAACGTTCTCGTGAGAGAACAAGTTCAATGTTGAAAAGTGAATTTGTTCCAGATTTTGAAGGTACTGAAAGACGTGATTGTCTGCAGAATAAAGAACGACATCGTAGAGAACATCTGTGGAGTTCAAGTTATCGTAAAGAGTCCAGCAGTAGTGTTACCATCAAAGACTCCATAGAAATCTGTTCCTGAATTTTTATGTTTCAGAATACTTCTCAAACAGTTATTTGGTTATAAATTAAACTAAAGACAAAGAAGTGAAGACAAGAACAAGGCGTATTCTGATCTCGTGGATTAAATAAAGTTTGGCGATGAGAGAGTTGCTTTCTCTCCCAGTGAGGCAGCAGAAGGAGCGGCTCACCAGCCTCCCTGCTCCTCCGTCCTCCCCCTCCTTCCCCATCACCTCCTTCTCCATCCAAACCTCTAAGAAGTTCCCGTTCTTCCACGTGGTCAAATGCTGCAGGTACAGTACAACATCAGGCCAGGTGCTCGCCACGGTTGTTTTAGCACTTTATTTAGGAAGGTTTGGGTTCGAGCTGCTGGATCTTAAAGTTTGTTAAAGTACTGTTTTCCTTTGTTCAGTGAAGTCATCGCTGTGTGTTTGTGTCTCCAGATACGAGGCAGAGAATGCCTTCTTCTCCAGCCTGAAGCTGAAGGACTTCAACATCATCGACACACTGGGAGTCGGCGGCTTCGGACGTGTTGAGCTGGTACGATCAGATTTCATCAAACAGTGTTAGACAATGTTACATCAAACATGTCAGGATTTAAGATTTCTAATTTAATTAATGTTGTGAGTCAGAATCTGCTGAGCAGGATGTTTCATATGCGTTTGAAACCACTTCTTCAAGATCATTTAACACCAGTTTCAGATGGTTTGAGGCAGGTTGCATCAGTGTGAAACCAGTTTCAGGCCAGTTTATTTAACTTGAATTGACCCCAGTTTGTTCAGAATCAGTTTCAGGACTTGTTGAGTCCAGATGGATGTTTGGGGAAACACTCTCCAATTTACTAAGTTCTGCACAGTGTGTGTGTGTGTGTGTGTGTGTGTGTGTGTGTGTGTGTGTGTGTGTGTGTGTGCTCAGCTATTTGCAGTAACTTTCCAGTGAAGTATCAGTGCTGGTAACTGGAAACCAGTCATCATGTGACTTAGAGTCTGCGTTCTCTTTTGGTTCTCTCATTTTTTAATTCATAAAAAAAATCACAGGTGTTAAACTGATAATTAATTTATGATTTATAATTTCTGAATGTGTTTGTCCAATCAGAACTTTCCTTTTCCCTGATTATATTTGTGTTTATTCGACTGTATTAATCCCCGCAGTGAACATAAGAAGTGTGATGCATGGAAAAAGCCGAGGAGGGTGGGATGTTGCGGGAGGTGCACTGCAGCTCCGGGGGGGTCGGGTTTCTCTGCCGCAGGAGGCGGGATCTGAGGGTACTGAAGGTCAGAGGGGAAGCCCTGCAGAGGGTTTGCCCAAAAACAGGAAGGAATCCCCACTCCGCTCCGGGTCTCCCGTCATGCCTCTGGAGATATCTTTAGTCGATTAGTCAGAGTGTAACTCTGCTCCGAGGAAAACTCTGACCTCTGACTCCCAGACTGCCGGTCCGACCCCCAAACATAACTCCCATTACTCAGGCAGATGTTTTCCATCACGGTATGCAGATTCAGAGAAACAGATCAGACCAGCTTTACGGGAGCTGGTAGGTGGGTGTTACATTTAGACGGAGCCAGGTTTGCTGTTTCCATCTGTTTACAGTCTTTATGCTGAGCCGGTGGTTTGCAAACTTTTTCCGTCACCCCACATAAATCGTATTCATTCCCCCTATATGTTTCCCCCTGGCTCCACCCGCTACAGCTCTCTGATGCCGCCCCCCCACCCCTCGAGGACCCGCCCCACAGTTTGAGAAACACAGTGCTGAGCTAAGCTAAGCAGCTGCCAGCTGTAGCTTCATATTTACCATAAAGACATGTGAGTGGTTTCCAGTGGTGTCCACAAATAGAGCATCATGTCATGTTCTATAAACACTTTAGTGTGTGTGTGTTATTCTTATTTTTAGTTGTTTAGTGATGTATGTTTGTTTTTTTAAGTGGCAGTTACTTCAAATAGGTTTAAAGGAATACTTTGCCTGCAAAAGCTTTATTTTTACCTGAGTTACTCACCCCAGCTTACACTGAATTCATGAGGAAAATGTTGTTTTTCTCTCACACCTTCATGGTGAACGAAGAATCCAAAAAAGGCAAACATACGTCATGAATTGAAGTAAACAGGGTCTGTACTTAGCAACAGGAAAACTATACCAAATCATCAGTTTACAACCTTTCACACAACTGCACGAGGGGAAATTTAATTTCTTCATGCTGCTAACATATACACACAGACCCGAAATACACACACATGCACAAACAGGACCTATACATCCATGGACAGGCGCCCTGAGCAGTTGGGGGTTCAGGGGTACCTCTGCAGTGCCCAGGAGGAAAACTGGCACCTCTCTAACTACCAGTCCATGCTCCATATTTGGTTTGGACGGGGACTTGAATTGGTGACCTTTCAATTCCCCACCCAAGACTCTATGGACTGAGCTACTGCCGCCCCTACTTTCCTCACAAACACATGACTTTTCAAACCTTAAACCTCAATGATTTATAACACTTCTTCCTGTGAGCAGCACACCCTGAGCTTACCTGAGCATGGGTGTGCACATGACACGCATACCGCTGGACCGGCCACGATACTGTTTGTACTGGAGCATTTTAAACCAAAACATTTTATTGACAATGCATGTGTTTGGGAAGTAGTGAGCATACAACTGGAAAAATGAGACATCAGACTTTTTTTTGTTTTGTTTTTTCTGGTTCATCAAACACAACATCACAGACAGACCCGAAAACAGGTTAGTAAACAGTAGAACGCTGCATGGAGGCCATGGAAAACTTTATGGTGGGTACTTTTTTTTGTATCTGTCACTTACACACTCTCTCTTTCAAACTCGATGCAGACTAATTTTAAACGTTTCCGTGCTGCTTGGGTGGAGACGGACGGTATTTCCTGGCGGCCCATCAATGCATCTCATTAGCCAAGGGGCTAAAATTAGTGCATCTACCCGGGTGTCATATTTTATCACTGCCAATCGGCGCTGGTGCCAAAGAATACTTGTGACTACTGCAGAGACATTTGTCTCAGTAATAAATGCCAATTTAAACCTTTCCTATTAAATACAATAGCCAAATGTTAGTGAGTTTTTTGCAGTGGTGAAGGGGTTTTGGATTATACTGCATGAGTTGTGTGACAGTTTGTAAACAACTGTTTGATATAGTTCTGCTGTTGTTAAACGTTGACCCCTGTGACCTCAGTTCATCAACATCTCACTCAGTTTTTGGATTCTTCATTCACCATGGAGGAGTCAGGGTTCTCTGACTCCCTATTGAAGCTCTATGTTTGTACTCATAGATAAAGGTCAGGTCAGAGAAAATAGTGATGTTGTTGGGCACTATTTTCAGCTGCGGATTAATCCACATTTGGTGCTGTAGTCTAGTGAGTATTTGTGGCAGCAGGACGGTGTGTGTTAGATTGAGTCAAAATAAACTACAGTGTGTGGTGATGAAGGGGGGCGACCCAGTGACACAGTTTGTCAGTGATGTGTTTTAAAGGGACACAGGAAGAAGAGACTGTACATACACACACTGTAACAGGACACAGATCTGTGGACGGGAGGAAAAACATAGAGTATCACCTGTACAGGTAGAATTGATGGGAGGTTTTTTTATTTTTATTTTTTCAGGTGCAGCTGAAGAGCGAGGAGGCGAAGACATTCGCCATGAAGATCCTGAAGAAACGTCACATCGTGGACACGAGACAACAGGAACACATCCGCTCTGAGAAACACATCATGACTGAGGCACACTCCGACTTTGTCGTCAGGTCAGTACAGTTATCTGCGTCCTCATCATCATCATCATCACCAGAGATATTTCATATTGAACTCATTAATCTGCAGCAGCTTTACAATAAAACATGATCATATTTTATGAGTTTGATGTAAAACATTATAAAAGCTGTTTAATTCTGAAATAATTCATGTAGCTTGTCAAAAATAATCTTATGTCATTATCACCATCATCCAGCTCTCTGTCACATCTCATGGTCTTCATCAGCATATTGAATTCTCAGTTTGCTCACCTGACCAAAATATAACATTAATATAGACTGTATAAAGACTATTTATAAAGTTTATACAGAAGGATATTTAAACATTTCTGAGGTGAAAAGTTTATTACAAAATAAAACCCTTTCAATCAAATGTATCCCTGTTGGTCCTGGCTTTCAAAATAAAAGCTTCCCTAAAAAAATAATTGTTCTGTGTAACAATTTGGTCACTTTTTAAAAAATGAAAAATAAATAAATAAAAGTATTTGCATCATGTCTTGTTTGGTTCCTGGCTTTCAACATAAAAGTTTCCCCCAAAGTTCTTTGTTCTGGTTCAAAATTCTGTCTCTTTTTAAAAAATCAAATAATACAAATAAAATTAAATAAATAAATAAAAGCATTTCCATAATTTGTTGTTTGGGTTCTGGCTTCCAAAATAAAAGAGGCGTTTCGAAAAAGTGTTTTAAATAAATTAGAACAGAGTTGAATAGAATTAATTGTGTTATTGTCTTTATGTCTTCATCTCACTGAAATATACTTTTTTTAAATTTTATTTTATTTTGTTTTATTTTTTGTTTTTTATTTTGTTTTATTTTATTTCTATTTTTGAATAAGGATTTGATGAGCCTCGCTAAGTTGCTAAATAAAGATTGACAGAAAAGCAGGACAAAAGTATATAACATATAAAACCCCTGGAAACAGAGCACATTATAAAACAGAGCACCGGTAAAAGATATGAATAAGATAATTAAAACATGAAAACTTAAAAGAAATTACTACGACATTTCTGAGATGCAGAGATGGATGTCGTGATTCTGTTCGGTGAAAACAGTCTGTGATGAAGCTCTGTTGTTTGTGTCCAGGTTGTACCGGACGTTTAAAGACAGTAAATATCTGTACATGCTGATGGAAGCCTGTCTGGGAGGAGAGCTGTGGACGATACTCAGAGACAGGTACACGATCTACACGATTCATCTGTCCTCTGCAGACCATTTAATCTGTCTTTACTGCTCATTTGTACTGTTGTGATTTTATCCGAAAGCCTGATTTCATCAGGAAAAGCCTCAGTTTTAAGGTTGGTGTGGTGCTGATGTCGAAGCAGCAACAAAAACTTAATACACTTTGTTTCAGTGCTGAAACAAGTCATTTTTTAAGGAAAAACTTCCTCTGATGACAGCGGCTCAGATGTTTTACATAATTGTAAACTGAGTGTCTCTGGGTTTTAGACTGTGGAGACTCATGACAGGAAATTTTTCACTTTTTACGGACAGTTTGTAGAATCTAGATAAGTCACATAAATTGGTTGCAACCCTAAAAGCAATAACCTGCAGTAAAGACTTTGACACAACGAGGCAATGATCGGTCGTCCCTTGTCACTGCAGTGTGTCCTGCACCATAGGCTCTCGTTGGCGCTAGTCGGCTTTTTTTCCACTGACTCAACATGTAAAATTGGCGATGGTAACAAGGGAGCCCGTTGGTGAATGAAATCACTCTGATTGGCAGTTCAGCTCAGCGCACAAGAAGAGAAGCAGAAGTGAGGAAAGTAAACAAACAGCTGAAGTCTCGACGGAGTGAGATCAAAACAAACTTGTTCCATGAGGTCAGATTATTTTTCTCTTGGTGGTTTGTGTTTTTGTTCACTGGCACACAGTAAATATGCTCTGTTCTTTCAACACTGGATTGAGTTGTTAATGGGCTAACATTAATATGGTCTTCCGGTTTCTCTTCTTGTATCACGATTACAGACGATAGCTGTCTGCTGGTGTAGAGATATTTCCTCTCACGCGAGCGTAGAACAAATTTGCTGGTTGGCTATCAGATAAAATCTTTGCGATGTGTTCATGTGCAACTTTTTGGCCGGGACAAGGCAACGTGAGATGACACAGCAGGGACTTTCATCGCTGCTAGTTCTCTGAAGCCGGTTTGGTGTGTCTGGGCCTCAAGCATTTGCCGAAAACTCTGAACAACAGAAAAACTACTGAAAACAGCTACCTTGGATGATAACTGAACAGAAACTGAAAATTGCATGTTTAAGGTGAAGAAAGCCTAAACGGTATCAATATTTCCAGCAAAGAGGCAGAAACACCTGTAAGCCATCAGTCTCTGACGACTTTTTATCTTTGTATTTTTCAGGGGTTCGTTTGAAGATTCGACCACCAGGTTCTACACAGCGTGTGTGGTTGAAGCCTTTGCCTACCTGCACGCCAAAGGCATCATCTACAGAGACCTGAAACCTGAAAACCTCATCCTGGACAGCCGAGGATACGCCAAGCTGGTAATTCCATATTTCCTCACAAAATACATATCAGATGTGGGAATCTGCCTCCTTACATACTGTGGGGTCTGAACGTATTTGGATAGACACGTCCTGATTGGCCGGCTACGTTTGTGTTGCTGACTAAATTATAGTTTAGGTTTTGTCACACAAAAAGTGAGGAGAAGTGAAATTTCAGTTTTTCCTCAATGTTTGATAATTGTTCGCGATAAAGCCATGGCTGGATCAACCTGTTAACCTCCCAACCTCTTTGCAATGTTTAATACTACCTCTAGCATTTGTAATGTGGCAACTTCATAAAACAAAAAGAATTTAGGAATATGCAGCATGTAAGCACAAAATGGAAAATATAAAAGTCCTGAAACTAGAGTTATTGTTCATCCTCTGAATAGCAGGAGTGGCACCAGGAGATGTGATAGAAATCTGCCCGTTAGATTTTGAAATTTATCATGGAGATCTTGTCCAGATAGTAGCGTTAGAGGAAAGGTCAAAAATCACCAGAAATATTAGGGTTTATTCTTTTGCAATAAAGAATATCGGTAGTAAAATTACTGGGACTGTTTATAGAAGTTTTTTATTTTAAACATTTTTCAAGCTTCACATGGTCAAAAAGGAAAATAAAAATAGAGTGACTGTGGAGAGACAAGTTCAGTCAGTTTTGTCTTTTTCCAGGTGGACTTTGGTTTCGCCAAGAAGATCGGTTTCTGTAAAAAGACGTGGACGTTCTGCGGGACGCCGGAGTATGTTGCGCCAGAGATCATCCTCAACAAGGGTCATGACGTCTCAGCAGATTACTGGTCTCTGGGTATCCTGATGTACGAGCTGTTGACCGGCAGGTGAGGACACAAGCAGTCGAGTTCTGTAGAGTCAAAGTGCTGTTTGTTCAGTGTCCCACAGTCTCTCTGTGTGTCTCCAGTCCCCCGTTTTCAGGTCCAGATCCAATGAAAACCTACAACATCATCTTGAGAGGCATCGACATGATCGAGTTCCCCAAGAAGATCACCAAGAATGCTGCCAACCTCATCAAGAAGCTCTGCAGGTAGGGGGCGCTGTGTGCCTTAGCAGCTCAGATTAACGGTAGAGTCAAAATATCATTGTTGCCATCTCAAATGTTTTTTAAACTGTTTGTGTCCACAGAGATAATCCCTCAGAGAGACTGGGAAACCTGAAAAACGGAGTCAAAGACATCCAGAAGCACAAGTGAGTGAGCTGAGAGGACGCTGACACCTGATTGGCAGTTTCAGCTCTCACCTGTCTTTCAGTTTTCAGTTGTGGTGCAGTGTAAACTAATCTGTCTCTTTCTCTGTGTTCAGGTGGTTTGAAGGTTTTAACTGGGAGGGTCTGAGGAAAGGAACAATGACTCCACCTATCACACCTGATGTGAGTTTAAATTAAATTTGGAGAGACTCATGTTTGACCTCTGACCAATCAGCACACTGTGAATATAATGAATCGTAAAAAGACAACAACAAGAAGTTATAGATAAAACTGTCTGGTAAACCAATTCTGAAAGCCGCAGTAGCGGCGCAGTTTATGGATTTATCACTTCCTGACCCCATCTGAATTTTGCATGTGTTAATAGTCATGATTGCAAACAACCTGTACAACCAAATAGTAGAGATACATAAGGCGGTATAAATTGTCCAGATGGCAAACTCTGGGAAGGTATATACATTTATATCACTCACCCCGACTGATGAGATAAAAAACCTGCCATGCAGAGTATCTTCTGGTCTTTAAACAGCCTGATTTAAAAAGGGTTAAACTTGAAGGTATTTGACTGTTTGTCGTTCTGTCCAGGTTTCCTCTCCAATCGACACCAGTAACTTCGACAGTTTTCCTGAAGACACAGACGAGCCGCCACCAGACGACAACTCCGGATGGGATTATGACTTTTAGTCCAGCTCAAACCCAATCCTGAAGCCTGACTCCTTACAGCTGAAGGTGAGGTCCAAATCTGACAAGATGACGATGACTAACCAGGCTGAACAAAGACGAACTTCATGTGCCATTTGGAGGACGTTTTTACCTGGAGCACCTTACTGTGACTTTGCCTGTGTTGTTCTGAAAGAGCTGTTGGACCCTGTGGGAGTGAACCTCAAATCTTTTGTAGCTACATTATGTCCTGAGGTGATTTAGATATTGAGTGCGTTGAAGGCAGCTGATGGGAAAGGACTGCAGGCCTCTCGCAGATCACAGGAGTTTGTTCTAACTGGTGGAAACCTGAGCTGCCAGAACACTTGGGAGCTGGCAGATCAAGTTGGTTCAAGGATGAGACAAACCACCTGTTCACATCAACAGTTTGCCCATTTCCAAAACCAGGGCCATTTGTTTATCAAGTTTCTTACAGTAGTAAATAGGTTACAGAAGTCTCAGAGTAGCGCATATGTGGTCAAAAGGCATGTTCTTGACATTTACAACCTGAGAAAGTCATCGTCCTGATATTTAAGAGCTGTCAGAACTCTGGAACGTCATCACTCCATTCACAAAAATGTGCCCATGGGTCAGAAAAGACATTTTTGCAATGTGCAGAAGTGTTTCTTTGAATCTGGAACAACTCTGATTGTTAAGCTAAAGCTGAACTTTGGATATGTTCATCCATCATATTGCTGGAAGACAGCTGTTTATGGAGTCTTCAAGAGCAGGAAATCAGCCCTGAAAATCTTTGACTAACTCATACGTGATCCGTTCTCTAGTCAAAAGAGTGCAAGCATGTTTTTAGCTTTCATGACCTGGGAAAGTCATCCTAGCTCATCAGATTTGAAAGAGCTGTCAGAACAAACTCGCTTTATAAATACAAATGTGCCAGCGATGCATGAAAGACATTTTTGCAATGCAGAGGAGTGACTCAGAGATCTGAGGACCCAGAACAACACAGATTCCTTGTTTGGCTGTGGCTGAACTTTGGGTATCTTCACCCATCAGCAGTTGATCACACAGTATGGGCCTTGATATATGTCCAATATTCTGCTGCAACAGTTACAGATAACTTGGACGTAAGTCTTTAATCACCGCTGGAAACCTGCTGCTTGACCCCATCAGTGGAGCCACCAGAGGCTGAAGCTGGTAAATCTTGAGGGTGTCGAGGGAAATTTTGTCACAAAGTGCTTCCCAGAGAAAAATACAAGTCTGGAATATCAAACCTGCAAAGTGGGCGTGGTGCATATCCTTCAGCAAATTCTGTTTAATCAAATGGACAAACAGCAAACCTGGGCAAGGTGTTGTACCAGTGAAGACATGCTGGTTGGGTTCTGGGACTCTTGGCAGAACGGTTTGGGGAAACATGTCTGGGGTGGGGGCTCACTGGGGCTTTCTAGCATGGTTTAAAACAAGAGAAAACAAACTCAGATGACAGCTTTGAATCTTCCCTTCAGATACCTCCTAATGACATCATAGTCACCATGGTCCTGTTTTTTGCAGCCAATGGAAAGCCTCCTGTCAAGTGTCCTTGATCACTGGCTGACACTTGACCTTTGACCCTTAGACAGAGATTATACTTCTACTACTGCCTGTCCTGTGATGTCTGCTGTTTGGGTTTTGAGATCTGGATTCTGTTCTGGAAGTCCTTGGGGGCTTTTCTGACCATTTGAACCCAGGTTTGGCTCTCTGAAAGTGGGCTAGAGGAGTGACGGTTGCAGCAGGAATTTGTGGTCTGAGGGATAAACACAAACTACAGGGGGGAAAGACTTAAGACTGAACAGGCAAACACGCAGTCACCATGATGCCTTCACTTCTCATTTCATTTGCGGGAATTTAAAATCCAAAGACTGAAAGACAAAATGTTTTGGGTGTAGCAGCTGTGGTCCTTCTCCGTGGATGACGGGGAGGCGATACGAACATTTTTACTTTTAAACTTTCCTTTTTATCATTCTTAATGGTGTGAATCTTTGGATCATAGCATGAGAAGAGGTATTTTGTATATATTTCCAAGACTTCCTACATATTTTTGCACGCAGCCACAAACACTCCATTCTCACAGACACATGCACGACACAAAATTCTTATTGGCTGTTTGTTTCGAGATGTTTCAAAGTTGAACATGTTTTAGGATTGCTCCTATTTCGTGTATAAGGCTTGTGATGTACTTGCTTTTTCATAACGTGGTTTTAGACCTCTGAATCACCATTTTAACAGGTCTGGTGTTGTGCTCATTGACGGCCATTTCCCCAGTTGTAAAGGAAAAAAAAACAAGCCAATCAGAGCTTTGTAGACAGTATTTAGACTAAGGACGCCATGTTCCTGTGCCAGAGTAAGAAAAATAGCCACAAAAATGGTGGATAAGATGTTTATAAGTAGATTTACAGAAGTAACAACCCTCCAATCATTGACGGAACAATATCACCAAAGGTCCATTTAGTAGGAGTTTTTCATCATATGACACAATCTTCATTTGTTTTGTCATGGAACTTTCAACCTCGACTTTAAAGCCAACATGGATGAGAAGTCTTTAAAGCGCTAAAAAAGTTAACATGTCCATGTGGGAACTTCATCTGATAATGGAAGTCATGTGATGGTGAAAGCTCTACAACAGCTACTGAATGGACCTGATTGTTCTGTCTACAGCAATGAACTTTCAATGTTTAACCCTTAAATCAGAGTATTTCTTTGATCAGCACAAGGAATGCTGACGATATGAGTTCGGCCCCGATCAGACAGTGCGTGTTTTAGCAGCCTAGTGCAGCTTCTTGTAATTGTTTTCAATGAGACTAAAGCGTTTTGCTTGCTGCTTTGAGTTACTCGGCAGCGCCTTGCATGTGTGCCCTGAACCCTTTGAGCTGAAACAACTTCAACTCAAAGTGCCAAACATCATTAGCATTTTTTCCCCATTGTCCAGTCAGATGATTTGAGAGGCGCTATCACCACACATGGTGTTCCTTAAGATAACCGCAGCTCACTTTCAACGTTGTTCTAGCAATCTGCAAGATGTATCTGAACGATTGTTGCCTCACCTACTTTGTAACGTTTTAATAATCATATCTTGGCCCAACGATCAGCAGATTGTCAAATTGTCCCTGACTCCTCCTAAAATAAGCTTTGATCCGACCATCGTCCAGGCAAAGCTCCTGGACATCCTGGTGGTAGTCCCTGTGATTTCTACTCTTTCTGAAGGTCTTTGTACCCACACAGGTCTCCATTTTCCTGTGACTGACGTACGTACACGTGCCTGTCCATTTTTTATGCATTTTCTAAGGTAACTATGAGCTTGCTTCACAGCAAATAGAGGTTAAGCTGAGTACATGATTCCCTTGTTGCTTAGCAAAAATGAAATAAGATGCAGCAAGCTGCAAAACGCACAGTCTAGTCAGGTCCTAAAGATCAGGGCCAGATCATCCCTGGACAATTCCAGAATATCATCCTGCAGAACTTTGTTTTTTTTTTCGTAAACATTAACTAAACTCTCAGAGTTTAGTTCTGAGAGTGCTCAGAGCACAGCTGCTACTCCTTTGCTTCGAAAAGGGCCAGTTGAGGTGGTACAGGCATCTGATCAGGATGTGTCCTGGTTGTCTTATGTTAGAAGTGTTCCGGGCATGTCCAACTGGTAGGAGGCCCCGGGGTAGACCCAGAACACTGGAGGGATTAAATATCTTGTCTGGTCTGGGAACACCTCGGGACCCACCAGAAGGAGCTGGAAAGTGTTGCTGGGTAGCGTCTGGATTAATTTGCTCAGCCTGTTGCCCCTGCGACCTGACCTTTGATAAGTGGTTGAAAACAGAATGGAAATAAAACATGAAAACATGGTAGGACTCAAGTAAGTCACCATACTGCTAAAAACACATTGCAAGATACACAAACTGCTTTAAAAGCAAGCTCAAAAAACGTTCAAAAACCGATCGTCACACTCCATGGTGATCATTAATTTCACATGCTCACAGTAACTCCACTTAGATGTTGAGTTTAAGTGGACGTGAAGTCTGTGATGAGGTTTGTGTTTCTTCCACAAACAAAGAGTTTAATAACAAAAAGAGTTTCACCTATTTATTTAGTTTTGTACTCATATCGTGTGGCCTTTTGTAAAAGCAGCTGGTAGTTGTCTCTCTTTGGTACAGAGCCTTTGTATTTTGCAGTCTGAATCTGTCGTGATATTTTTGTAAACTGAGCAGCGATGTGACGTCTGTGAGCTCTGCATGAAAATACTGGAAATGTTCCATTCTCACCACTAGAGGGCAGAATACAGTCAGACACAGAGTCCTGCACGGGTCCAATTTTGAAAACCCATACCGGTAAAGCCCAGAACCGACCTGTTGCCCGTCAGTATGTCTAGGTCAAAGCTGCATCCGTTAATAAAAGTCCTCCGACCCAGCCAACACCCTGATTAAACACACGCAGGCCACAGTCCCTCACATTAAGCTGGGTCCTCCGCTCTTGAATTCCAAATCCAGCGAAGGAGACGTCTCTTTCACTGGATGGTGAAAACATTCAATCACTGCCAGGTTAGGAAACATTTTGGCTCCTTTCACCACCATAAAACCTCTAAAGGATCCTCCTCGGGTGTCTTGAACTCCATGTAGGCTGCCACCTCATCCTCGGGCTGCAAAGTCTCATGGTTGGAGTCCTTCATGTCGGTGACCAGGGTCACGACGGGGTCAAAGGATCCACTTGTGTCACTGACTTTCAAAATAAGAGGAATTGTGGCATTATTCTGGAAAAATCAAAAATATATATTTGTTCTCACCTGCTGCCCGCCTGCGTGCCATTTTGTTTTTTATCCGTTACATAGCTTTTTGCGGGTTACCCGTCATGTACCCGACCCGGTGCAGGACTCTGGACACTCCAACAAACCAGGCAGCGCTGGGTTTTAAAGGGACAGTTCAACATTTTAGGAAATACTGTTTATTCTCTTTGTTTCAGACAGAGAGAGCCTAGCTTAGCATAAAGACTGGAAGCAGAGGGGAACAGCTAGCATGGTTGCTGGGAACTATTTCTTGTTGGGAAGCCAGTGAGGGATTTTGTCCTTGTTGCTGGTTTCTTTCTACAATCTGATTCTTAATAGACCCTCCAAAGCTTAAAAACCACACCTATGAACACCCTTAAAGTTCACTGATTAACCTTAACATTAGTTAAATATGTGCAAAAATAGAAATGTGAAAAAACAGTAAATAATATTTATGTCCCTACCATGTACTGACCCACCAGGCTGCCAGGTTGATTTTACTGTTGGGCTGTAAACAATGAAAACCACAATCAGAACAAACAGTGATTTTAAAAAATGTGTTTGGACCAGAAGTAGAAATATTTATGTTTGTATTATTTCTTTGTGATATTTTGTGGTTGTGAGATGAAGCTTGAGTATCACAGATTTATTTGTATATACTGGGAATATAGTATTTTATGACGTGTCAGCTGTTTGTAGATTATTATTATTATTATTATTATTATTGTTATTGTTACAGTGGCTGCCATGGTAGCTGAAGAAACGTTCTGACTCTTGCTCTGTCTCTCAGTTCAAAAAAGCTTTATGGGCATGACTGTTAAAAACAAAACAAAATCAATTTTGCCAAAGCATTTGATCTGTTTGAAAAATAAAAGCTGTAAAAAAACAACAACACAGGCTTTGTGTTTTCATATCACTGGAGGCACAGTGTTTTGCAACAGCACTAAGGTAAAGACAGACGTGGTTGTTTCTGTGTCATCATTCATTTCTAAAAGCCATTTTTAAGTTTTGGTTGCACACCGCTTTTCATACATAAACATTTAAAATCACTATTTGACTCAATTATTTCGTTGTGCTCAGCCGGGACTCGAACCCTCAACCTTCTGTACAGACCAGCTCACAGAAAAGAACCAAGTTTAGAGTGGCTGTTATTTTGAAGGGCACCACCGGAAAATGTGTTTATTATTCCCGCTCACTTTTTATTATTCCCCACACCCGCTCGGAGCTATTGTTCGTATCAGCAGAACTCCATTCAAAAAACAAGCAGAATAAAAATGCGGCTCTAATTGCCAACCAAGTGTAGGGATAAAAATTAAAACTATAGCTTTTCTGAATCTGTCCAAGCCTCTCCTGTAATTCGGCAATCAAATAACTCCCCAAAGGTCACGTGTTAAAGTGTTAATTTAATTCTCTCCAGGTACTCACGCCGCTTCTCTCCAGACACTACGGTGTTACTCATTAACGTGAATTAGACAGAAAGGTAATGCAGTCTGGTGAGAGTTAAATTCCTTTCAAAATACACCATTTTGACACAACACTGTGTTTTTACAGCTGCCACGGTGTCTCAGCTCTTCTCTCATCAACGTCTCAAAGATATTCCTCTGAATTTATCATCAGTTTTGGGGTTTTTGTTTAGTTTTTTTTTTGTTTAGTCTCCGGTGCTGCAGCTGCAGTACCACTCTCCGCCTGAGCTGTTAATGGTAATCAGGTGGGGGCGCTGTTTCACCAAAACATAAACATCACAAAAATCAATGAAGGAGGATAAATAATAATAATACTTTATATTTTTATGAAAAGTGAGAACGCTTCACGATTGTGCGTGTCATCCTTGCGCCAGGGGCCATGCTAATCTTCTCTGTATCGTTCCCAGTTTAGTATATGTATTACATGTTGTAATACATTGAGCTGAAGCCTCCTTTCCAATATTTGAAGTGAGTCTGTATATGTGAGGTCTGAACCAGGGTTTCAGCTCAGAGACACTCTGACAGCACATGAAGTCTTTTAAAAGACAGAGCACAGCACCAGAGTGAAGCCTGAGAGCTGATGAGCATATGTGTTGTATATATCACTGGACTCAGTGACCCCCCCTCCACCCTCTCTGACCCAGGTCCTGGTTCTAGGTCCTGGTTCAGAGCTGAGAAGGATTGTGGGACTTTTATGCAGAGCTGCTGTTACGTCAAGAGCTGCAAGAACAGGAGACAAAGGAGTTCCTCCTCCCACACAGAGAGCAGGAGGGAGGAGGTGCAGCCAGACTGAACACTTTTCCACTTTGCACCAAGCCTAACCCTTTCCTTCAAGATAAATAAACTTGTATATTGTGCTGTCATATATTATCTGAGATGAAATAATAAACACAAACACATAAAACAAGATAACTAAATAAAAATGTAGTACATTAATAACCTAATTAAGAAGGTGAAGAACAAAAATAAACATAAAATGAGAAAGATTTAAAATAATTATACAAAAAAACTCGTTTTTGTTAAAATATGGACTTATTTTCATGCAGTTGCTGACATAATAAAAACAAGATGTTCCTCTACTCTGAACGTCACACAAACGTTTACTGAAGACAGGAAGTGAAACCAAACTTCCTTTTGCTTTCAAATTAACTTGTAGTTCTGCAGACTGGCCGCCAGGTGTCAGTGTGTCACCGCTGTGCACAGGGAAGTGATGGCGCCGCTGCACGTGAGCGTTAATTTGACTAAAAACTTTAATATTTCTCATAAATATATTCATGTGTTTCAAGTAACTTTGTTAAAGAAGACTTAATCTACAAAACCAAAGCTCCCTGTGGTATGCAGAAATTTAACAGCAGATGTTTAACCCGGTTTACACTTAAAATTCTGACAACGTTATTTTGCTTTTCGGCAAATTTTCAAATTTTGTCAGTATGACAAACTGACTTTGTCTTAATCTAGAGCTTGTACTGAATAATTCGGCACACATGCAGTACACAATAGGCAGCAGTTTGTGTGATTAAATTTGTATTTTTTTATGTTTGGCTTGGCCGTCATGAACTGAAGGAGTCTCAAACTAACAAAAAAAAATGTAAATTATTTTAATAAGATGCCTTGCTTGGAGGTTATGTCTATGCCGAATTAATAAAAAGACCCAATATGCTTCGGAAAATATTTAAAAACTGTTTTTGCAAGATGTTTTAGTTGCCTATCATCGAGAATACGAAAAGTCAAATAATTTCTAAAGGAGTCTGGCGAGCCGTTCAACAAACCGCTGTCAAAAGCAGATCCTGCTTTAATAATATCGTCAGTGCAATGAAATCAGTCCAGTAAACACGAAATAAAATAATAAATATAGTAAATTTTAAATACAAATCAAAAGCAGGAATTTGGCCCAAAATAAACAGCTCTATAATATGCAGAGATTTAAATTTAAATTTCCGAAAATTTAAAGTTATTTTGCTTGCTGAATCTAGAGGTTGTACTGAGTAATTCGGCATACACATAGTACACAATAAGCAGCAATGTGTTTGGTTAATTAAACGGATTTATTTACTGTTTGGCTCGTCGGTCATGCAGCTGCCATGTAAAAACTGCCAGTGGTCAACGCAAACTTTAAAAATGTGAGTCATTTGCTTTAAAAATGTCTTTCTTTGAGGATTATTTGTGTGCCGATTTTATGTAAATACCTAAAATTGTTCGGGTAATAAGTCAAAGTCGTTGTAGAAAGACGATAATTGGTTTCTCATAGACCGTTGTACGTTAATTGACAGGATTTCTAAAGGGACTCTGGTTAGCCAATCCCCAAACCGCTGCCAGACGCAGATCCTGCTTTAGTTATAAACTCCGTTTAACAATATTTCGCTTTTCGGTGAATCTTTATGACTCTTAAAAATAACTATTGGCCTTTGTCTGAATCTAGAGGTTATACTGAGAAATTCGGCTAGCAATAAACACACCTGAAGCAGCGGTAAATAGACTAAACCCATTTTGGTGATCATTTCTGTTCAGCCTGGCTGTCAGGCCACTTCAGTGAACCGTGAAAGAAACTACCCCAAACTTAGAAACTTGAATTAAAGTCGACCTACCTACAGCTGACATTACGGGTCTTTATCTCCTGATGACTTTAATTGTTTTTTGTGCTCCTCTTGGTTCACAAACAGGCCTCTCAACTAGTGTCATCTCATCCAAACATGGCTGCTCAAACCATCAGGTAGTAAGACAGGTAAAAGAAGTTATGCTTAAGTTTAGAAATAGTTTGTTGTAAGTAAAAGTCCTACAGTCAAGATTCAGTATTTTATTGCCATGTCAACACAGCTGATAGGAATTTGCCGCGGTGCAGCTCTTAAAACAGACATTTAGTAGGCATGACCTTTAAACAAAGTTTTAATCAAGTAAAAGTCCAAAAGTAGCTACTGGCACCAAAATACAGTGGCAAAAGTTTGGGCACTCATGGTGAAAATATCATTTACAGTGAGTTGTTCAGTAAGTAGAAGATGAACCGAGTTCCAAAAGGCAAGAATTTAAAGATGTACAGTAGATCAGTGCACCACCACTCCAGAGTCTGATAAATCTTCCTGCAGGTCTTTTGCAGTCAAACTGGAGTTTTGATTTGCCTTTCTAACAATCCTACGAGCAGCTCTCTCAGAAAGTTTTCAGCTTGATCCCCACAGTTCCTGTTAGCTGCCATGTCTTAATGACATGATGAACTGAGGAAACAGCTCCCTGAAAACACTTTGCTATCTTCTTATAGTCTTCTCCTGCTCTGTGGGCATCAGTTATTTTAGTTTTCAGAGTGCCAGGCAGCTGTTTAGAGGATAAGGGATAAGGATAAGAGTTGGGACAAGGTTTCAGGGGTCAGTTGAAATTTGCATCACCTGTCCTTTCCTAACGATGACTGTGAACAAGCCAGAGCCCTAACAAGCTCATTAAGGTCTGAGACCCTGGTAAAAGTTGTCTGAGAGCTCAAATGTCTTGGGGTGCCCAAACTTTTGCATGGTGCGTCTTTAATTTTTTTCACTCTAAAATGGTACAAAACAAAAATGATGCTGCAGTCATGCTAAAAATGTTGAAGAAATGTTTCTTCTTTAACTTAATGTCTTTTGGAAATCAGATCATCTTCTACTCACAGTAAAAAAAAAAATTTGACCAGGGGTGCCCAAACTTTTGCAGCCACTGTTGGCACCAAAATATACTCCAAGTACCAAAAGGAAAAGTAATCATTATGCACAATGGTCCATTTCAGAATACTATGTAATACATTATTGGATTTTAATTATTGATGCATTAATGTGTTCATCACTTTAATGCGAGACAAATCATTAATCGACCTCCAGTCAAATTTATAGTGCAAAATCAGCTGTTCATCATTAAGGACGTCCATCAGATTCTCCCAGTCATGGAACACTCTTCCCGGGATGCCTTCATTTTCCTCATTTATCACCATAAACTCAGCCATGTTGCCATTAAGATGCAGTCAGAGGTGCATTATGCAGAGGAGGACTTTTAGGAGCTTAAAGAGTTTCTGAATCAGAGGAGAAAATGGTGGAAACACAAAGAGGTCAGAGAAATATTCTTTAAATGCTGGATGACAGTTAGTTGATATGTGTGGTCGATCTCATCAGGGATACGCACACATTTCCCACCTAATGCGGAAACACCAGAAATAAAATAATCCCAACACTGAGACATTTCAATCTTCAACCTTCCATCAGCAGAGTGATCACACGAACAATAACAACACTTTCACTGTCAGCAGTTCATTTAATTTCCACTGGGTGTCCTCACCTTGCAGGCTCACAGAGGGGCGTGTCTCTGACAACCAATCACATCTGTTAAAAGAATGCATCATACCTAGGAATGGGGTCGACCACACCTCCTCACTAAGGTAAAAGTTTCTGTCCCTTCCTCACTCTGAGCACTTTCTTAGTCACTCCTAAGCTAGGACTCCTTACTAAAAATGTTTAGGGTAAGGTAGGAGCTCTCTGAGAGCGTTCTCAGAAAGTTTGTGAAAATGGGCCCTAGAGAAAATTCAAGGAAATGTATGTTGGAAATGTGCGATAGTTCTGGTAGCATAACAGCCTTTCAACGGTTACAGCGTGATGTAACCAAAGAAATAGATAATTTTTCTTTTGTTTTTACTGAATATTTGAAGCAAACTGCAAAACTATATCACTTATTTTGTTGCAATACTGTCTTCTTAAATCAATAATATATATATATATATATATATATATATATATATATATATATATATATATATATATATATATAGATATAAATACACACACTAATTAGTCCTATCGTCAACAATATTGTCATCGCAGAAATACCGTGTTATTATTTTAGGGCTGTATCACCCACCCCTATTTGATACTAATTTTCTTGTTCGTACAGACAGTTCCTGCACACACAGTGGATGTTAATGGGTGTAGCTGCCTCCCCCTCCTCCTCCCTTTTTTTATGAATGAGACACACACACACAGTGATGTCAGCAACAAGCCCATCCCCCACTGATGCGGGAAAAACCTCACGATCAGGAAGAGAGAGGCATCCTCATGTTCCCCATATGTCTCTCTTCCTCTCTCAGAGCGGGAGTCGGGTGAGCAAACGTCACCTCCCCCTCCTCCCCGCCCCTCCATCCTCTCTCCTTCACCAGCCTGAGGATGAGTAATCCAAAGAGAGAGGGAGAGGGGAGGGGGATACCAGCGCAGCATCAGCATCATCATCATCATCAGTGAACGTGCAGGACGTGAGGGTGAAAATTCAAAACCTCTCAGCTCAGTCACGTCGAAGATGATTAATTCCTGGACTGTCACACGCTGCACACATCAGGAGAATGAAAGGATGAGGGGAGTTCTGTGAGGTACAGCACATTCTGCAGGCACCGGTACTGGCTAATCACTGGAGAGGAGTGAACCAGAGAAAAGACCAAAGGAACAGAAAAGATTTCTGGACTGTTCTCTTGCATGTGGAGCGTAACGGACTAATCTCTGGAAGAGCTGGACAAGAGGGGAGGCATCGTGGCTTGTTTCACTGGATGATACCTGACTAGTTCATGGATGGGTGATTAATTGAGCTTTTGGACTGAGGGGACAGATTACATCCTAAACAGCAAGCCCCCTCTTTCAATATCTTTCCTAACAAACTGGCTATTCAGAAAATCTGTCCCACTCCTCCTCATGTGGTGTTTCAGAGGCTGGGATCTGGCTAATATCTGGACTCACTGATTCATAGCAGCACCTCACTGCCCCACACTAACTGGACTACCTTCTGTGTTGCAGCCTCCTCCTGGGACCTGGTTAATCTCTGGATCAGTGTGTCTGGCATGTTCTGCTTTTGCCTGCAGAGTTCCCTGTTGAAGCTTCAGGCGCTGGAGGTGGAGGGGGGCCCCTCGCTGGGTTCTTCCCCAGAGGAGAGCCCCCCTGCCCTGGGCAGCAAGGAGCAGAAGAGCCCCTGTGGGTCGGTGGAGCTCGGAGGGAAAGAAGGGAAGACGCTGGCTCTCTGCCACAGCGTCCCTGCTGACGAAAACAGCCCCCCAGGTACATACAACCTGTCTGTCTGTCTGTCTATCCACCTGTCTGTTTGTCCAATAAATCGTCCTCTAGACCTTAAAACAACCTGTGAAACATCTATGACTTTAACAGACCATGAGGCAGCAAAGTGATCACCCCCTGACTGTCAGCAGTGTGGTCAGAATGACTGAAGGTAGTAGTAGAAATACTACTACTACTGGTAGTAAGCTAATAGTTTACAGTGTCCCTACCACTCAGTCACATCAGCGTGTGATTCCAGTTGTTGGGAAGTACTCCTGCATGTGAAAACAGTTTTTAGATTTCAGTATTTAAAGAACAATTCTTTGCACTTGTCCCTCATGAACTGAAACATGTTTTCATTCATAAACAGGTGTGTCATGAGATGAACAGGTTACATGTTATCTGAGATAAAAAGCTGCTGATTCACACACTGACTGGGGTCCTTATGGTACAGAAACATGCTCATTGTTGTTTCTGGTGAGTCTGCTTATTCTGCACAGCACGCCACCAGCCGAGCTCCGCGTCTGTGTGTGTGCCGCTGCTATTTTTAGTACAGCATACAGAAGTAAAACACTCTGCAGCACGTGAGACACACTGACTGACTCCCATGTTTTACTCAGGTCTCCTTCATCACTGTGGATGTTTTCACGTATACTGATTAAAAAATGGGTAAAATTAGGGGAAATCTCAAATACAACATCAGATCTGAAAATCTTTACTGATGTACATTATATAATTTGTTGAGAACAAAATGACGTAACAATATTCAATTATCAACCCTGAGGGCTGCATTCAAAATCACATCAAAAATCAAAGTAAAAATTGGAATCACAGGCTATCCCTGGACCTTCAGGTGGTTCTAGTGGTCATTGAGGACAATCTGCTGATCCTTTGGCTGGTTCTAGTCAACTAGAGGTTCATGAGGTCATTGAGATGGTTCTAAAGATCCTTGAAGTTGTTTCAGTGATCACTCAGGAGATTGTAGAGGTCCCATGGGTGGTTCTAGTCAATGAGGAGGTTCTTTAGCTCATTGAGGTGGTTTTGGAGATCCTTAAAGTTGTTCTAGTGATTGCTGAGGAGGTTGTAGATGTCCCTCAGATGGTTATAGTGGTCACTGAGGATGTTCAAGGGATCCTTAAGGAGGTTCTAGTCAATTAGAAAGTTCCTAAGCTGATTGAGGTGGATCTAGTCTTGAGTTGTTCCAGTAAACACTCAGGACCCTTGGGTGGTTCTACTAGTCAATGAGGAAGCTCTACTGGTCCTTTAGGTGGCTCTAGGTGTCACTGGGGATGTTCTAGGGATATTTGAGGGAGTTCCAGTCAACTGGGAGGTTTTTGAACCCATTGAGGTGGTTCTAGAGATCCTTAAGGTTGTTAGAGTGATCACAGACCAGGCTGCAGAGGACCTGTAGGTGGTTCTAATAGTCAACGAGGAGGTTCTACTGGTCCTTATATGGTTCTAGAGATCACTGAGGAAGTTCCAGTTGTCTCATAAGTGGTTCTAGTCAATGAGGAGGTTCTTGAGCTCATTGAGGTAGTTCTAGAGATCCTTAAAGTTGTTCTAGTGATTGCTGAGAGGGTTGTAATGGACCATTAGATGGTTACAGTGGTGACTGAGGAGATTATGCCATTCGGGTGATTCTAGGGTCCTTTAGGTTGTTCTAAAGGTCCACTATGTGGTTCTAGCCAATTAGAAGGTTGTTGAACTCATTAAGGTGGATCTAGAGATCCATAAAGGTGTTTTAGTGATCTCATAGGAGATTGTAGAGGACCCTCAGGTGGTTTTACTGGTCAGTGAGGAGGTTCTTCTGGTCCCTTAGGTGGCTCTAGAGGTCACTGGGATGTTCTAAGGATTTTTGACGGGGTTCTAGTCAGTTGGGAAGTTCTTGAGCTCAATGAGGTGGTTAGAGATCCTTAAGGTTGTTAGAGTGATCACAGACCAGGTTGCAGAGGACCTTCAGGTGGTTCTAGTGGTCATTGAGGAGGTTCTTAAGCTCACTGAGATGTTTTCAGAGATCATTAAGGTTGTTCTAATGATTGTAGAGGATCTTTGGATCATTCTGTTGGACAATGAGGAGGTTGTGTTGGTCATTCAGCTGATTCTCTGGGTCCTTTTAGATTGTTCTAGTCACTGAAGAGATTCTCAAGGTAATTGAGGTAGTTCTAGATATCCTTAAGGTAATTCTATAAAATGTGTTTTCATTGGAGAAGTTAATTGTTGACGAATGTTTACATATTGCTTATACATGCTAAATCTTCAAAGTGTCACCTAAATCTGATTACATACTGTGTGTGTCTTTAGAGCTGCTGACAGTCCTGACCAGACCTCCACAATCTCCCAGACACCAGCCGTTTACCACCATCCACCCTGGCCAGCAGCCCCTGACCCCTGATGGAGTTCTGCCCCCCAGCCCTCACCACTCCCCCTACTCCCCGCAAAGGAGCAGCCCTGGAGTTGAGGGGGGAGGAGTTGGAGGAGAGGGAGGAGGTGGGGCTCTCCTCCAGCTCCTGGCGGGCGGCCCCAGTCCTCTGCCCTCCCCCCGATGCTCCAGCCTCAGCCACAGCCTGAGGTTTAACTCCGACCCCGACACTGCACCATCACCGCCCTGCAGCCAGCAGTACATGCAGTGAGTCTCACCTGTCTGTCCACACTGACCGGTCTCTTGTTTAGTGGGCTGACCCAGGATCAGATTTCATGAATTAGATCTTGGATTATTTGTATTTTAACGCCATGTGCAGCTGTTACAGTTTGTGCCAATATTCAAGTGTCCACAAACTTTTGGCCGTGTACTGTATTTTACACCCCCTCTAAGAGGATGGTGGAGGTTTAGGAAAATTTCCAGGTTATCAAACATGTTTTTCCTCCAGAAGCTCTTGTGTTCCTTGTTTTTGAGCGACGGAGGACAGATTTCTATTTGAAGAAACATTTAATAAAAATCCAACGATGTGTCTCAGTTCAGCTCCACAAACATCCTGTTACATGATTTCTGGGTATTAAAGCATTTTAAATGAAATCCTGTCAGAGTGCAGCTCCGTCTGTCTGCTGCATTAATGCATCTTATGTAATCCATCCAGTCCCCGTCTTCTTCCATCATCATGTCACAATAACGCTGATGTGATTCTGCACAGGTGTTCGTAAACTGTCTGTGTTTGTGTCCAGGTGTCGGGGTCGGGACCGGGCCGAGGGCTCGGAGGACCCGGAGTGTCCCTCCTCCATCCCATTCCTCACCAGACAGATTCAGATGCTGAAGAAGAAGGTCCGCAGGTTTGAGGATCAGTTTGAGCAGGAGATGAACTACAAGGTAAACACAGCAGAGATCAGGACTCCATAATCCATAATCTAATCCAGGACAGATTACAAACTCAGAGCTCAGAGCAAGTTTTTGGGCTGGACAACAGAAAGCTTGGAATTACTTAATTTGATGTCTTTTTAGAATTATACTGCCCAAAAAATGAAGGCAACACTTTAGTCGCACATCAGATCTCTATGAACGAGCTTTAACAACAGTCAGTGGAAACAAAATCATCAACCAACTGAGGGCTGGATTCAAAATCACACCGGAAATCAAAGTAAAAAAATTGAAATCACAGGCTGATCCAACTTGACATTGTGTCTGGGCGTGTTCCTGGTGAGTCATTGGATGGTGTCCTGGGGAATCTCCTCCCAGACCTGAATCAGGGCATCAGTGAGCTCCTGGACAGTCTGTGGTGGTACTTGGCAGCGTCGGATGCACCAATATATAACGTCCCATAGGTGCTCAGTTGGATTTAGGTCAGGGGAACGAGAGGGCCAGTCATGCCTTCATCATCCGGGGTCTGCCCACACACTCTGACCATGTAAGGCCGAGCATTGTCCTGGACCAGGAGGAACCCAGGGCCCTCTGCAGTCGCTCTTAGGATTTCATCCTGGTACCTAACAGTAGTCAGGGTACGGTTGGCTTTGACATGGAGGTCTGAATGATCCTCCCCAGACCATCACTGACCCACCACCAAACCAGTCGTGTTGGATGATGTCTTGAAAATCATTAGGTTCACAATGTTTTTCCAGTTTTTTGTATCCTGTTCTGCATAAATGATGTTGATGGTGTGTCTCTTTGGTCCTCAGCCGTCCCACAATGATAAATACACAAACCCGGAGATGATCCGAGTGATGGGGGAACTGGCGAAGGCTCGCAAACAACTCAAAGGTAAAACTGTCAGCCTGATGTGCTCATGTCCCCGTTCACAGATTAGGAAAAAAAAAGTGACAGTAATATTTGCTGATTAAATCCACCACTCTTTAAAGCTTCAATGGAACTTTAGATCCCAGATTAACAAAATATTTAATGTGCAACGGTGTTTCCTCTGCAGAGATGAGACTCAGACAGTCGGTATTTGAGTCAAAGGAGACGGATGGTCCAGAAAACACCTGCAGGTAACACCCACACACCAACACACCCACTGCAAATAGACTCAGTGTGGTCCTCAGGTCAGATCCATCAGTCAGTGTCAATGTGTCCTGCAGGTACAGCTCTGGCCAGCAGGGAGCGCCGGACCACAAACCCACACTGGAGGAGACAGTGGAGTCTTTGTTCAGACGGCTGAGAGAGAAGAGGCAGGCTCTGGGCCTGCCAGACAACATGAAGGTCAGAAAATACAACATTCATCCTCACCAGACTATTTATTCTGCGTAGCTGTGACAGACGTCTCTGCAGTTTATGTGCACTTATCTGACTTCACACAATGAAGTCAAGAACTGAGAGTTGTGAGCTCAGCCTGTATTTACCCTCACCAGCCACTTTATTAGGTACACCTTGCTAGCACCAGGTTGGATTCATAGAGTTGAGTTCATAGAGTTCAGTCATAGGTTCAACAAGGTGCTGGAAACATTACTCAAAGATTTTGGTCCATATTGCCATGATGACATCACACAGTTGATCCATGATGAGAATCTCCCGTTCCACCACATCCCAAAGGTGCTCTATTGGACTGAGATCTGGTGACTGTGGAGGCCATTGGAGTACAATGAACTCATCATCATGTTTGAGATGATCTGAGCTTTGTGACATGGTGCGTTATCCTGCAGGAAGTAGCCATCAGAAGATGGGTACACTGTGGTCATAAAGGGATGGACACGGTCAGCAACAATACTCAGGTAGGCTGTGGTGTTTAAACCATGCTCAGCTGGTACTAAGAAAATCTCCCCCACACCATGACACCAGCAGCAGCAGCCTGAAGCGTTGATACAAGGCAGGATGGATCCATGCTTCCAAATTCTGAGCCTACCATCTGAATGTGGTTTTTCCAATCTTCTATTGTCCAGTTTTGGTGAGCCTGTGTGAATTGTAGCCTCAGTTTCCTGTTGTTAGCTGACAGGAGTGGCACCTGGTGTGGTCTTCTGCTGCTGTAGCCCATCTGCTTCAAGGTTGGACGTGTTGTTGCTTCAGAGATGGTCTTCTGCACACCTTGGTTGGAACCAGTGCTTATTTGACTTCCTGTTGCCTTTCTATCATCTTGAACCAGTCTGGCCATTCTCCTCTGACCTCTGACCTCTGGCATCAACACTGGATATTGTCTCTTTTTGGGACCATCCTCTGTAAACCCTAGAGATGGTTGTGGTGAAAATCCCAGTAAATACTCAGACCAGCCCGTCTGGCACCAACAACCATGCCACGTTCAAAGTCACTTCAATCACCTTTCTTCATCATTCTGATGCTCCGTTTGAACTTCAGCAGCTCGTCTTCACCATGTCTACATGACTAAACGCACTGAGTTGATGCCACATGATTGGCTGATTGAATATTTGCGTTAACAAGCACTTGAACAGGTGTACCTAATAAAGTGGCTGGTGAGTATATTTCTAGTTATATTGAGCAGTTTTAGGCACAAACATTTTCATAGGGATAAACCAATCTTAAATTATCTTCAGGTTATGTTGTGCTAATTCTAACATAATAAAAATGTGTTTATAACAAAAGTATTTATTTTAATCTCGTCTCTAGAACAAACCAGAACTGCACATTTTCAATCATCACTGCATGAGTCAAGTACAACTGTCATACTATCGACTTTGACGTGCACTGAAAGACAGAACATGTTAAAATGTATCCTCACCAGGCTGTTAAATTTTTGCTTTGTTGTATTCCCCGTGTGTGTGTGTGTGTGTGTGTGTGTGTGTGTGTGTGTGTGTGTGTGTGTGCAGGAGATGACTCAGGCTCAGATGGTGTTGGAGAAAATCACTCTGCAGAAATGTCTGCTCTACTTTGAGAGTGTGCACGGGCGGCCGGTGAGTCCTCACCAGCTGTTCAATAAACTGTGCAGGAGCAGAAAATACAAAGCTGATGGAAAGAAGGACTGGAGAGTGAATACTCCTTTAAGTTTTTACATAAAGAGAATATTGTTTCTGCTTCTCAGAAAGATCGTTGAACAAAATAAGACTAATGTTTCTGAAAGATTTTATTTTAAAGCAAATCTGCAGGGAAAAGTGTCAAAGTAATATTTAGGTAATATCACACGATGTTGTTCTGACCTGCTGCCTCCAGCCGAAAGTTATCACATAAATATTCCTGCACACCAGCTTTGTGTAGGTCTACACATCACCGCAGGCCAGTTAGTTAGTTAGTTTAGTTAGTTATAAGCTGGGTAGTTTGATAATTTGTTGGGTAATTATTTACTTAGGCAGTTGTGGAGTTAGTTAGTTAGTTAGTTAGTTAGTTAGTTATATCCTTGGTAGTTTGGTAGGTGTGGGTAGTTTGCTGTGCTGTTATTTAGTTAGGTAGTTGTGTAGTTAGTTAGTTAGTTAGTTGTATCCTGGGTTGTTGGTTAGTTAGGTTATTTTTGGGTAGTTTGTTGTGTAGTCAGTCAGTTAGTTAGTTATGCTGGGTAGTTGAGTAGTTAGGTAGTTGACAATTTGTTGGAAAGGTTGTTTTATAGTTAGGTAGTTGTTTAGGTAGGTAGGTAGATGCTGGGTAGTTTGATTATTTGTTAAATAATTATTTACTCAGGTAGTTGTGGATTTAGTTGGTTACTTTGTCAGTCAGCCAGTCATTTCTGGGTAGTTGGGTAGTTGGGTAGTTTGGTTGGTTTGGGTAGTTTTGTTGTGTAGTTATTTAGTTAGGTAGTTAGTTGTATCCTGGGTTGTTGGTCAGTAAGGACATATGCTAATTTTTGGGTAGTTAGTTGTACAGTTTTAAGTTAGTTAGATATGCTGAGTAGTTGAGTAGTTAGGTAGTTTGACAATTTGTTGGAAAGGTTGTTTTATAGTTAGGTAGTTGTTTATTTATGTAGTTAGTTATTTATTTAGTTAGTTATAAGCTGGGTAGATGAGTAGTAAGGTATTTTGACACATTGTTGGAAAAGCTGTTTTATAGTAATTTAGTTAGGTAGTTGTGTAGTTAGTTAGTTAGTTAGTTAGTTGGGTAGTTGGTTGGTTGCTTGGGTAGTTAGTTAGTTATATACATCATGCAATGAAATGCTCTGTTGCCCCCTCCAGTAATATCAAACATGCACAGCAGAGAAAATATATACAACAAAGATAAGTTCATGTGTGCAAAACAAAATATTAAATGTTTTATATGATATATTCAAATGCAAATCTGAAACACATTAAATTATAAAAGTGGTATCTTTGACCAGGAAAAATGCAAAATGTTTCCAGCTGTGAGAACTAATGTGAATTGCTGAACACATTGATCATCGACACTTCGAACGCACCTTCAAGTCAAAAACAGGAGGAGAATATAAGAATTTAATGGAGGGTAATTAAAGTAAAATAAAGTCGAGGGATCGGCACCTTTTAACCCCTTTTTTTTTTTAAAGCATCAGTGAATCTGCAGGAGTTTACAAGTGAGATGATGGTGTGACCACCCCTCAGATTCATCTACAGGCACCAAGACGTTGCTATGGTAACTCCATGGCTTAATAATCTGTCTGTCTGTCTGTCTCAGGGAGGTAAACAGGAGAAGAACCTGGTGAAGCCTTTGTACGACAGATATCAGATGATCAAACGTTTACTGTGTGCCAGCCCGACTATCACCACTATAGTGAGAAACACACACACACACACACACACACACATTCACTGTTTACTGTTCAATCATTACCACACTGGCAGCATGCTATTATTACATTCAATGTGGCTTACACTTCCCGGGGATATAATTATTTCTGATGTGCATCCAGAATAAATTTTCATAAAGCCAATTATAAATCACAGAAAAAACCCACTGCAGAACCTGTCTGGGAATCATCATGTTTTAAAGTTTTCTTCAGTATCACAGTAACTCAGTGACATTTGTCTGTACATCCATGGGTAAGCTGTGAACACGGGCTGCTCATAAATCATACCGCACAACTATTAATGGAGACACTTTGACTAAATGGAAACAATTATAGGCTAAAAGGCTGGATTTTACTGTTGTAAAGTGTTTTCATGCTTAATGTATTTTAAATTTATTTTGTGGTTTTGTGGTTGTAGGTATGAATACAGCCTTATCTCAGCCCACTTAACCTAAATGTAATGTTCAGGGTCAGAAAAGCTCCAGAACCGTTTTTTTGGTTTAGTTTTCTTTTGTGTAATGAACTGCATCATCGTCACGGCTGTCGAGGTTTCTGTTGTTGTGAGACTGTTTTTGTCCCTCAGGAGGAAGAAGACGGTTCTGATGAAGACTCAGTGAGCTCCTCAACAGTCGATGAACCTCCCGTCCCACCTCCTCGCAGAGCGGCACGACCTGCTGCTGGCGAGGAGGACAGCGATCGTGACAGCGACCCGGCCTTCGTGTCCCCATTAGATGAGGTGAAAGCCGTCCATCAACAACCTGCTCTCACCATGGCCAACCTGCACGAAGCATCCAGGTCTGTATGTTTGGAGAGTGTTATTTATTACAACAGTGAAGGTTCTGGTTTCACTTCAACTGTCTGTGGTCAGAGATTTAGAGGTTCGCTGATCCAGAGATCATTATGCAGTTGCTACACAGTAAAACATTTTCATCAGGGTCTGGCAAACAAATCAGGGTTTAAATTGGTCTTAATCTGTGCGGCGTCGGTCTTGGTGGTTTCTCTTTGTCCTCCATCACTAACCTCTTTACTCTGTACTCAAACTGAACCAGGTCTCAACTGCTGGAGTGTCTGCGGGAAACAAGGGCAGAGAAGAAGACGAGGCGTAAAGTTCTGCGAGAGTTTGAGGACGAGTTTTACCGTCAGACCGGAAGGTAAGAGACGATCAAACAGGGCATCCGCAAACTGGCTCAAGGTGGAGCCAGTTTTAACAATTTTTATTTTTTTTTATTGTTCGAAAGCTTAATCTATAATAATGAGATTTTGCAGAGCTACCCTATAGACAAGCTGTCTAATAAATGCAGTATAATAACTATCGTTTTTAAAACCGAAGGAGCTGAATGCCTCCACAATTGACTTTTCACTAAGCTCCGCCCCTTTGTGATGGTCCAACAAGCTATCACAGTAAGCATGGAGCCCACACTGTAACTAACTGCACTCCCTGAAGAAATATTATCATATTTATGGAGAAATGAAACAGTGATTCCAGAGAGAAGCAGACAGAGGGGTCTACAGTCTGTGTTTGAAGGATATATCCAGGATGTCAAACTGACTCAGCAGCAACAACAGGTTCAAAAGACAAAGATAGTTAGAAGCTAAAGCCCAACTATAGGCTACAGATCACAGTGTAAAAGTGAACCACCACATCACTGCTGATCCACACAGAACACAATGAATAGAAAGGGAAACTTTGCTGATTCCTGTACAGCAGGGTCGGTCTTTGTTTCACTGTTATCATCATTACAAAGCAAAAGCAGCATGTGTATACATTCAGTAGGCTATATCTTCAGTAGCTAGCTAGCTAACCCTACACTTTTCAGGGTTTGATTTTGGTTTTGGAACAGGGAAGAAACGTCTATCTTTTTCCAACCTCTCCAGGTAATGAGTATCATTAATACACGACGAGCTCCAGGCACAACATTTAGCTCCAAATCCACAAAACCAGCCTGGAAATGAAAGAAATCTGAAACGATTGCATTAGAGTCAATGGAGCACAGCCGTGTTGTTGTTGGACCCTAGTCTTAGCTGGCCCGATGCCTGGCCAGTCTGCGTCCAGGGGCAGGACTTTGCAAAAGGTCATTTGCCTAAAATATTCAATTAAAGTTAGTTTCTTCATATTTACAATACCTTATTTATATTTCTACTCCACTACATTTGCATATTAAAATTGTAAATACAGATGACAGAAGAACCATTTGTAAGTTATTTTAAAAATTCTATGAGTTTGACAGTACCATAATTGTGTTTTTTATTTAAACATCATAAGAAGTCCACAGTTATATAAGAAAAATGCCTTTTCTCTTGTCTTGTAAATCAAGAAATCCTTAAAGCGGTAAAATGCAACTTGTAAAAGAGGATATAGCACATTCAGTCTGTCACAAATGAGCTGAATTCACAATAAAACTTACTGAGCTGAACACACACAGAGGTTTTGCCACCTCAGCCTTACTTTGTCTTTGCATTTTTAGACTTCTGATACATTGATAATAACATTTTTATCTCTAAGATTCAAAGACATGTAATTCAGTGAGTATTCTTAAAGTGTTTATTACTTAAACATAATATTTGTCAGAGTAGCTGTTGATGGTGTCATATCAGAAAGCTTCTTTGGAGTGCAACAAGGATCAATACTGGGCCCGTTTCCTTTTTTTCTATTTAAGTCAGTGATACAACTATTTTTGCTTGTTTTACTTCCTCTGCAGTTTCACTGATACTCTTGTGTTGTACCAACAGAATCTGCCAAAAAGAAGATCGTACTCCGATGAAGGAGGAATACCAGGAATACAAACAGCTCAAGGCGAAACTCCGTCTTCTGGAAGTCCTTCTGAGCAAACAGGAATCCCCTAAAAACATGTGAGAGGAAAGTGAAGCGCCCCAAAACACTCAAAAACTTTTCATGTGATTATCCTAAAGGAGGAAAGGTCCTTTTATGTGCTTCTGTTCAGAGAAGAGGAAGTGGTGAAAGGATTGTGTTCTCATTAACATCAGCTATGTTAACTGCATAGCTAGTTTGATCATCTTTGACTTCATTATTCAGTGGTTTTCAGTGGTCAGAAGTCAATAACATCCGTCATGTTAATCAAGGAATACATTGACTTAAAGAGTAGTTCAACATTTTGGGAATCTGTTTTTCTGTTTAAATTGACACCACTCTCATGTCAGCCCAGAAACAGCTAAACTGGCTCTGTCCGCGCTAAAGTTATGCTAATGTTATGGTAGCATGCTACCGTGAAATACTAAATGTTTCATGGTAACATGTTAATGTTAGTCTTGCGGACATTAACCACCATTTTTAATGTTAACATGCTAAATGTTTCAGTCCAGACTATGCTAAATGTGACATGCTAACAAAGGCACAACTTAACATGACACAGCTGTATGTAGAACATAGCCAACATACCATGATAATGATAATGTGATAACTGTGAGTATGTTGGACCTTAATAATGAAATGTTTACATGCTTACATGCTACCATCAGTGTAATATATTTCCATAACATCGACTCTAACTTTGTGTCACCATTAGATATTGTAATATGCTTGCAGTTATTACGTTAGCATATAAGAGGTAATGCTATATGCTAGATGTTTTTTAGATTTATTTTGATGTAATGCTCATGTTACATTAATGCTAGCATACGGCACACATTTTCATTTTAATAATCCAATGTTAGCTTAGCCACAACTCAACATGAATCTAATGTGATAACTGTAAGCATGTTGGGTGTTGATAAGGAAATGTTTACATGCTAACATGCTACCATAACATTAGCATAGTAACTTTAATGTTTACATGACACATTTGGGATGTTATAACAGGAGGCCATATAAATGCCCCCCATGGTTGTGGTACTCATAACGTTCTAAGTAGACATTTTCTGAGAGCTCCGAGTTCCTGGCTTCATTTACATGGAAACCATATGTGTTTATATCATAAACACAAACTCACAAGTTAAATTCAAACGCAACACGTTAGCATTGAGTTTTACTTTGTCACATAGAGTCGTGCCTAACCCAATATTAGCATATTAGGATAACACATTTAGCTTGTTAAGACAGCATTTTAACATTCAAACGGATCACACTTTTATGTTATAAAGGCCGCTCACAAGTCGGTAGAAACTAATTGTTCTCGTACATTTGTGCGTTTTGGACAATAACAGACTTCTCACTACTTCCTCTCCAAACTGTAAAAACTATAAATACAACAGAAAAGTTTAATGAAGTATAAAAAGAGATCTGTCTGCCAATTTTGTCAGTGGAATCTTGCATACCAGCATCCTACAGTTTTTATTTACCTGCATCATTAGGTCTGATTTTTTTTTTTTTTTTACAACTGCATTAATTCCAGTCTGTAAGGATGAAGACGAATCCAGACGTAAAACTAACTGCAAACATGCGTTCCCTCCATCTTGTTTGAGTTAACGGACCAAACTATTTTTTTATACGGGACTAAATGTGTGTGTGTCGAACTGAGAGCACTTTAATCTGCCAGCGGGGTTTTACGGGATGAAGACAAGAGTTTATTTATGAATGGCTTCCTCAACAACATTAAACAGCATTCAGAGTTTGCCTTTGAAGGAGCTGATGAGGTTCAAGTAACGTGTTTGGACTGGAGACGTTTGGGACAAAGATGCAATGTACAATTTATTGTTAGTGTTCTGTATGTGAAGATACGCTCAAAATTAATGCTGTGGAGATGCATCTGTATTTATATCATAGCACTTTATGTTGAAAAAGGGAAATTATTTTTATCCAAAGTCTAATGTTTAATATGCAATATGGTCCGTTTTTAGATATCTGTGCTGGTATTGGTGAACGGGCAGGTGAGCTGTGTCCTCTACACTAAAGTTGGATTTTTCAGTTAAGAGGCTACGTCGCACCTACAGCAGCTACATACGACATTTCAGAGGTTACGTCGTTGGCTCCGATGTGGCTGATGCATTGTTAGGGCTGCAAGAACTGTGATTAGCTGCTTGTGTTTTCCCCAACATGTTTGTGATGGAGCTTGTTGAGAGAGAAGATGATAGGAAGGAAGGAAACATCTAACAAAGTGATCACACTGCAGACCTTATGCTAACTGCAATCAGACGCTCGTCTCCTCAGTAACACAGAGAAGTAACAAGGGTGTTTTCATATTAGGTCCAAATAATTTGTGCCGTGCCTGAGTACGATTTTCTTCAGCCCTCACATTAGTAATACTGATCCACACACAGTACACTTGCATCATCATCTATGTGATATTTGTTGATGTTGCAGCCACAGTGTAGAAAAGCACACCAATCCCAAGATTCCAAGGCTGAACAGTCAAGTTGACCTTCACATTATGCCCTACTACAGTTTATATTATGGAGACAAGGTCAAGAACGACTTTTTCGCCTACCGTCCTACTGTACCACCCATGGCCGTGCAGTTCAGAGGATAAGATCGGCGAGTGCTGCACATACAGATTTCGAAGGAGACCAGCGGAGCTGAGATATGCCCTTTCAACTCTCCTTGTCGAGTGCTACTCGTGTTAAAAGCAGTCCAGTTGCTGGTGTACTACAGCTGGTTTTTACACCTGATGCGAACCGTACCCCTGTACACATGTACTGATCGATACAGATTGGCACACCGACAGTATTTACACTATTTAAAACAACTGGACTTTGGGGTCAGGTGTGCTCAGATCTGGGCCTGGGTCCCTGATGTGAAAGCCTCCTGTGTTAACCTGGATGTCACTCATCTATGGGCCTGTGGATGTTTTCGTACTAGATACAAAATGACTGATCTGTGTCGTACCAGAGTATGACTGCCCCACCCTCCTCTTCCCCACGCTCAGCTTTCACATTATTGATGTTGCTCTGTACTCAAGTACACTTACTTCTTCATCTACTTGACTTTTATGTTGAGGCTACAGTGTAGAAAAGTGTGCCAGTTTCAAGTCACGAAGCCCCAATATTGGAGGCAACCTTTGCTTTGTTTTTGAGACTAGCGGTGCGTCTCAAATTTAAAGATGCCTCTTTGGTAGGATGGTACCTTCCAAGTCAGGTCCTACAGAGGCAAGGCAAGACTCCTTCCTAGCAATCGGTAAACAAACATTGAAACAGGCTAGCGAATGCCATGGTCTGCATCATTAAAGGGCCCCGCCTTCAATTCCAGCAAATCATGCACAAAGAATTGTGGGTACTTCATACACACATGCATCCTGGAAAATTCTCGGAAAAAAAGTACTCTGTAGAATTCAATATCCTTGACATTTTAACAGTCCTTTGGTGGAATTCAATGACGTAGCCTCCTTGACATTCAAACGTTTAAGGATCCTTCCTTGACTTTGAGAAACACCAAATGTCAAGAACGACCTTCTCTCCCGTCTTCTTAGGGTGCTTTCACTCCTACCTTGTTTAGGTCGGTGTTATCAAGCTCAAGTTCATTTGCCTCATAAGTGCGGTTCATTTGGGTGGGTGTGAACACAGCAATCACACTCAGGTGCACACCAAAACAACCACACTGAGACCTTCTTGAAGAGCTGGTCTTGGTCCGGTTACAAACAAACTCTGGCTGCGCTGCTCTGTGTTATAAAGGCTGCAGTATTAAATTGAAACTTAAAATTTCTTGTAATCATGTTAAATAGCAGTGCACTTCTGTGTTTTGGTATCCATACCTGATGTGTACTGTACCAGAGTACACATGAACCAAACTCAAGACCACCTTTTCAAGTAGACTGTTGCATGGAACAGCATACTGTGCCCAGGCACAGTACACAGTGTTCACACTAATCAAACGAAGTGGACTTTGTGGTCAAGTGAACAGAGAACCAAGCCGGGTCCCTGATGTGAAAACCTATGTCTCTTTATCATAAAGTTAATGAGAGAATGTAAACGCTTGTGGGGAATATACAGCATCATGTAGAACACGTGTCTCATGTTAAGGAGGTGAAATCTGGTGCTTGACTGTAAATCAAAACCTACACAGTAGATACAGCAGGACTCCTGTTAACCCCTGCCATCCAATATAAATCATGATTAAATCCTGAGCTTTGTACGCTCACCTTTCAACCCAACATCCTACCTGAGAAGAAAAGAAAATGCTGCATCTTCATCACAAAATACTGGGAAAACTGAAGAAACCTAATGTCAAGAAGACAGGGTTTAGTTTGGCCACCAGAGAACAAACACCTGGGAATATGTGACAGAGGTGAAATATTTTGTGTATCCTTGATGTCGGTGGTAAAATGTGTCTCACAAACATTTCCCACTGAGGTAAAATCTTACGACGGTTTTCTGTCCTGAACTTTCATCATGCATCAGTGTTGATGTTATGACATTATCATGCCTGACTTAATGCTGTGATGATTAAAAATGTCTCCTGTTGTTGTGTTGTTCTGGTTTGCTCGACAAATTTCTATACAGACGAGTTTAAAATAAATATTTTTGCTATCAACAAAATTTTTGTCATTTTTATTATGTCAGAATGTTTTAATAATGAGCTGGAGATAATGTAAGATGTTTGTGTTAATTAATGCATTCAAGCACTGTGACTCATGAGGTATGATGGTTGTTTTATTTCCACAGTTTCCTGGTGTGTTGTTTGTATCATGAGCTTGTGAGTGTGTTTCGTTTCAGGTTGTGGAAACAAAAAGAGACCAGAGTTGTTCCATAAAGTTCTGGCGGCTGTCTGTGAGGCGATGATCTTTGTGTTTTTGTTCCCTGATGATCAGGAGGGACCTTGTAGGGATCGATGATCTCACTGATAGTAAAAGCTGGCGGTGACTCTGAAGACGTCTGACGTGCCTTCGTAAGCTGTTATGACTGGTCGCAGACCTTTCCGCTGTTTGGAGTGTCCGAAGTGTTTGATCCTGTAGTAGCCGCTGGGGGCTGACGGAGGAATGTACCACTCGATGGTGGAGTTACTCTGCTGGTTTGAACCTTTCAGCCAGTGAAACCTGCAAAGAAAGGCGTCATACATGATCCTCTAAGACAACTGGAGTTAAAGGTTAGTGTCATCACCATTTTGGCTGATTATAAGATCAGATCAGATTTTTTTAAATGTGTTTCAGGCATCAATTTCATAATGAGTTTATATTTACAAACAAAAAACAAAGTTGATCATTAAATATTTTGTCTCTACTGTACTGAACTTAATATATGTCAAAAAGGATTTGCAGATCATTGTGTTCGGGTTTTATTTATGTTTTAAGCCCAGTTAAGACCAAAGATCTGTGATGAGATGAGTTGAAACAGGCAAATACTTGCAATGCATTGTTCTGCAACGTTCTTAAAAGCTGCCAGTTCACATGAGTGCAACTGGATGAGACGGCGTATCATCTCTAGTCAACAACTCTCTACTTCTGTTCTGATTTGCAGCTTTTCAAGTTTATTTTGTGGCTGAATATAATTTGTAGCTTCTTAAAATCTGAATGAGGATAGTGATAGTGAGATACTGGCTACAGTGATGAAACAAAACCAGCATCAGATGGACTGTATTCATAATCAATACGCCACAATAATATAAATTACCAGCGCCATTCAATCAGTGAGGTGGGCATTAGCACATACAATGAGCTTGAGTAGCACTCAGACCAGCCACTTCACACTGCTGAATCTTTTCTCTGCAACACTCTAAAACAGTTTCGTCTCATTGTAAATCTTTGGTCTGAACTGGGCTTTAAACAACTTCCCAACTATTTGGAATCAGGGTTGTCCTTTTAACATTTTCAATGCAGGACTTTTACTGAAACATGGTACTTTTATACTGTAGTATTAGTAGTTTCACTGAAGGGTTCAGTGTGTAGGATTTAGGGGAATAAATTGGCAGAAACGGAATATAATACAATAAATATTTTTCTTTTGTTCTGTGGAGATTGCCTTGTTGATGGCTGATGGTTTGAATCACCAGGTCTGTTTTATTTGGAGAGGGAGAGACCCTTGTAGATAATTCGGCTCTCAGTTAAAAACCTCCTGAACATCTGGATCTCAAGTTATCAGAGAAAAAAGGTGAGCAAATATTAACGGACTAGCAGCCTGTTTGTGACAAGCTGAACGGCGTCAGAGCAACTCTGATAAGTAACCTGTAACTGCTTTATCTTGTGTTTTTACCTGTTTGAATCACCTGGTCTGTTTGTTTTGGAGAGAAAGAGACCTCTGCAAATTATTTGGTGCCCGATTAAAAACCTCCTGAAGAATGACCACTGGAGGAATTCTAATCGGGAGTTCATACTTGGCACATGAAAGAAGTTTCAACTGGTTGCAATCTGTGGTCCTCACCACAAGATACCACAAAATCCAACACACTGCTCCTTTTGGTGAAGGATCCGAAAACTTCCTCCACCACTGGCCTTCACGTAGAGTACTCACCTACCACATACTAACTTACCTAGTCTCCCATGATGCATCGGTGTGGACGACCTCCCAGGTGTCTGTTCTGTTGTCGTAAATCTCCACAGTAACAAAAGTTTTATCTCTCTGTAACAGACGATGACACAGAGGAAGTTAGAGAAGATGGAAAGCAAGAGACAAAGAAAGTAACAAAGGGACTAAGGATCAACAATACAAATACAAAACTAAGGCATAAAGATAAAGAAAAATCTGGTCTTACCATGTCTCCAGAATGCCTGGGGTTTCCTGCTACGAACGTGACAGAGACAACATCACCCTGAAAAACACATTAAAATACTCAATGCTCATGTAAAAACAGCAGGGTATCATTGGCATAACGATGGTAGAAAGCCAATTTAGTTTAAACTAAAAATTGAGCAAAGGGCAGCAGCATCTTCACACTGAAACAACCTGGGCCAAGTATTGAGCTCTGGGAGATGCCACAGAGGAAGACCTGTAATTATGAATGTCCTACCTGTCTGTAGACAGGGTAAACCTGCTGCAGGACGTCTCCAAAGCTGCTGTTCTCTGGTTTTCTGTCAATGGGTGCATTAGGCAGCAGACTGAAGAGATTCTTTTGAAAGAAGGGAGGCTGAGGGCCAGCTGGCAAGGCCGATACTCTGTCCTAAAGACATAAAAACAATAATACACATAGTACCACTGTATGCTGAATTAGCCATTAGCGGCTTCTGCTTGCAGGGTACCTGTGGATGTTCAGACAACAATCACTGGTTTACTTTAATCCTAAAGAAAACCTAAAACTATGATGATTCTCAGGCAGGTTCTGCAGTTTTTTGTGAGTCTTTGTCTTCTCTGTCTTTGGTCTTTGGATTTATAACCTTTAAATGGGTTCATTGACGTTTGTTCACAATGGACAAAAGAGAGCGTGACATTGTCAGAAAGTGTTAATGGCATTTATTTGAAAAATTTAGCTGCAAGCAGTGATGAACGGCCCTTGCACCTGTACACAGGAGTGAAATGGCATAGTTTGGCCACTGGAATGACCTATTTTACATTTTGTACGACTTCGCACTAATCATTTGTTATGTTGCTGTACATCAATTGTAGACCCCAGCATGTAAATTTCATGTAAATCAAACGATATGTGTCTGAAAAGGCATTATCCCTGTTGCCAGAAGTTGGCACCATCACCATTACACCCAATTTGCATGAGCCTTATAAAACGTGTTGACTGGACTATGTACGCTTAAGTGAAGTTTGATGCCTCACCACGGTCACACAGTTTGACAAAAACTCAAGCTTTGAGCAACTTTTGATATCCAGTGTCTGAAGACGTTACACACCAATTTTGAAGTCAATCGGATCTAATCTGTAGGAGAAGTTCGTCAAAGTATGACTCCTGGAAATGGCCAGAGATGCACCAAAATTGCACAGTAGATTCAAAATGGCTGACTTCATGTCGGATTTAGGGTATGGCCCTAAGAGACTTTTTTGTATGTCTTGGGACATAACATGTGCCTACCAATTTTTTTTTTTGCACATAAGCATGAGACCCCTAAAATATCAAATTTATCACCAGACGTGATGTGTGTGCAAAGTTTCATGACTTTTTGAGAACCCTTAGGCCCTCAAAAATGAGATTCATTTGGAAGAAGAAGAAGAAGAAGAAGAAGAAGTCCTTGCATTGTTTATCAGTGCTAATCATCAAAGGTGTAGTTGGGCTGGTCTCACCTGTGCGATTGCTCTGGCCAGGCCTCGGTACTTGTGCAGGTAGGCGCTGAGCGTGTGCGGACCATAGATGGTGGAGGCTCCTTCATACCGCTGCACCTGAAAAACACAGTTCAGAGTTAATGACAACCGTTGATGTGAATTATTTACACTACAGTGCCCATGAGCCTCAGCAGCAGCCTACCTGGTACTCTTCAAAGGTGGTGATGTAGTGAGTGTACACGTTACTTAAGCCTGCGATAACCACCTCTGAGTCCTGGAACGCCCCCTCCGACTGAAGCTCCTATCTCACACACAGACAGTATCATCACATGACATGTTGCAGGTGTTTAACGGTGCTGATGTTTGCGTCCATGTTGTGTCTCACCTGTTTGACGGCTTGTCTTAACCTCCTCCCTGACATGGTGCTGTTAGTGTGCAGGGCAAAGAAACAATTGCTTGCTTGCTTTGACATTTATTGTATGTACTTCCATTAATAGTATTATGTATTATGATTAGTAGTATTTGTTATTAGTATTATTGCGTATTATCATTCAAAGTATTATGTATTATCATTGGTGCTGTGTATTTGTCAGTAGTAGTATTAGTAAAACGTTACGTCATCTCCCCAGGGACAGCTACGACAGCTACAGAGCCGATGGTGATGATCTGAACGTCGACGATCTGAGGATGCCACGGCAGAGGCCAGTTCATCTGCACAAACACACACACACAAACACACGCACACACAAACACACAAAACATAAAACAGCTGTGCGTTAACAAACAGCAACACACCACAAACTTTACATCATTCAAGACCATCACATCACAGTTTCATCTGTGGTAAAGCTCGTCCTCACCTCCCCTGTGTTGAACAGGATCGGTTTGGGATGATGACACTCCTGCGTCTCATTGGACGGCTTGCCCAGGAGACCTTCTACGATCCCGTCCCAGAATGGGTCACCTTCCACAGCACCTACACAGAGAGAGAGAGGGTTGGGTTTGCAGGGATTCAAACCAATGACAGCAGAATGACAGAATCACAGTAGAGTTACCTTGAGTGAAGTTGAGGTCACCTCCTCCATCTGTTGTTCCTGCTGCAAAACTGTGACCCAGAGCTGGTTTACATGTGCTGACCTGATACACAGAGATGTATATACACAAATATTGATGCATGTTGAGAGACAAACAAACATTATCCCAGTAAAAGAGCATTAAATCTCAGATGTCAATTCATCATTGATCACAGTGAGCCAAAACAGGAACTTTCAGGTTTTGTTTCAGAGGTAAGAAAACATATCATATTTGTAACACTGATGATAACTTAAGATCTGGCGTTGTTACAGAGACTTTCTCAGCAGTATTCATATTCATATAGACCCTTTTAGGGCTGACGTCACGATGACATAATTTTATTATCTGGAGGTGAAGCTGCCTCTCCCCCACAGGGCTGTAGGCTACATAGGAGTCTCAAAACGTGCTCTTGTTGTGTTATTGGGAGCCAGAATAGAAGGAGTCATGGCTCAAAACCAGCCGCCACTGCCCGTCAACAAAAACAAAGATGGTTAAATGTGATCAGACCAAAGGACTGGACGGAGGCCATCATCAAAAATGCTCACATGTGCAGCGCACACTTCATATCAGGTTAGGGACAAAGTATTTCCTGTTGTAGGGATGAAGAACGTTATGTGTATTAAGGGTTATCATGTCCACCTCATCAGAAACTGGGGAGCTATTAAGAGGAAGATTGGATTTCTCTGGAACGCTAACTTTTTAGCACATTAGCTAACGTTAGCTTCCATAGCAAAACAAACAAGTGTTGTCCTCCTTTGTAAGATTGGCTTCCTGTGACATCATCCATCCACTGAGTGAGAGCATACGGGTCGGCCAGTCTGGTCCCGTTGGTTAGTGTTGACTCGTTCAAGTAACACTGGCGGACCCAGAGAGTGAGTGACCTGACATGGTGCGTTGGTAAATTCAGTCTGACGCTCTACACTAAAATGAGAGCCCTGTTGGTGGAAGAAACGGAGCGTTATATTTCTACATGAATGAATCAACGCTTAAGTTAATCACACATTCACTCCGGTTGGCGCTCTGCTGCTCCGTCTCCACAGACAGAATGTCCAGAGTGTACTCTGCCACTCTGAGTATTTCTGAAGGCACCACTCACATCATCTTCCTCTATTGTCTAAAACAAGCAAATAGAACTTGCTAGCTAATGTCTGTGGAGAATTGTTTTGCCTCCAGCTAAGCATCACCCACCAAAAAACGTCATACTGTTTACCAACAATAAAAGGGTCTGTAAAAGGACAGTAGTTTCATGAAAATGCTGTTGTTGCTTGTTCAATATATATGTTTTAAGTGCCCCTTAAAGAACATAGTTTTCCATAAGCCCACAGACCTGATTAACATGGAAACATAAACACCACAGATCACCATTTACCTGTTTAATTTTATGATCCTCATCGTTAACTGTTTAAGTACTGAATTACACATCAGTCAGTACTTAACATGACATCAGAGAAAATCAATTTATTGTGTTAGTATGACTAAAACCAGACTTTTAAAATACACATAAACATGTTAGTCTGACTGAAATTGCATGAAATCGAATTTCTTAAAGTCAGACTAACGCTGGCTAAAACCTGTTTAAAATTATATATTTGCTGACCGTGTGTGTGTCGTTGATCTGAACAGTGACATCCGTCATGTTGACCCACTGATGGGCCGAGTGAACGAAGCCAGTCACCTCTTCAATTGCGTTAGCATACAGTTCCTGCAGGGGGCAGCAGCACACACGGATACATTTGTTCAGCTGTGAAGACACTGGATTGACTTTTGATTCAACCATAATCAAAAACCAGGTCTTCACCTTAGAGTAAAAAGTTTACCTTGTGGGACCATGGGTTTTTGTACCTATAAGGAATGCAAGTCCCCACAAAGCACTGTGGTAGAAGGTTTAATGTCCCCACAATGTAGTTAAAACAAGCATTACACTTGTGAGGACTTTTCATTGATTACATTCATACACTTTAATTTAAATTAAGTAATATTACTAATTATTAATAAGATTGACAGACAGGTACCTTAGCCGTCATGTAGATGTTGTGTCCGATAATCCTCGTGCTGTCGAACATGTCTTCCCCAGGTCCGAATGCCTTGCACATCATAGTCTGACAGACACACACTTTTACATCATCTGCTGATAGTGCTGAATGTTTGTGTGTGTGTGTGTGTGTGTGTGTGTGTGTGTGTGTGTGTGTGTGTGCGTGCGTGTGTGTGCGCTTACCCCTCCTACAGGACAGGAGCTGTTCAGGTAGTCACAGGGCAGCCCGGTGTTCATACAGTGAGGCCCTCTGGTGTTCGGACTGACGTCGCCAAGGTTACTGGAGGAGAAACCGGCAACGAAGCCTCCCTGAGAGTAAACACACATGTTTATGTTTTGTATGAAGGATTTGTTTTGCACATGGCGAACAAAATGCTGTACGATGGTTCAATCACACTGACAAATGAAGACAAATACTCAAATGCTCTTTTTCCATTACCAACTATGGCCGTGTCAAGTCAAACTACGCTGTGTCGAGCCACACCAGACATGGACTATCTCTGGAGTTGGGCCAAAAGTGTGCCCGACCTCCAAGTGGGTAGCGGTGACGTCCCGCCGACCACAGCCAACCCCCAACGACCCGTTCTCTCCCTATGAAACAAGCATTTGTGTTGCAAGACTCCGCTCACCTCTGTCTGCAGGAGACCAGAGAGAAAGCTGTTATTAAAAATCTCTGTGTGTTCTTTAACTTTTGTAACCTCTAACTGAATCTTTGTGGGTTCAAGTATAGTTTCTGTCCTGCATCCTGTTTTTACTTTCAGATTTCTGCTTTATTTTACCCTTTCATGTTCACTATCAGCTGTATGGAGTCTTGTTAAGTTACTGCTGATGAAAACCTAGCATTTCCTGACATTGTTTCTTCACAATAAAAGCCATAACATAACAAAATAATGGGGACTTTTATTGTGAAGAATGTAGGGGAAATAAAATGTGTTTATCACAGACTTAGCAGAACTTTGTTAGTGGCTTTTCTTTAATAAAGACGAGTCTAATATACGGCAGGGAGGAGGAGTAAAAGCAGAAACAGCCACAGTGAGATGTTCAATGAGGAGCTGCAGACAAAACGCTCACCTCCAACGAGTAAACTTCTTCTACCTGCCCTGCTTTGTGATGGAGAAACACTCACAGCACAATAATGAGGGAGTTTAGCCACGGATCAGCCTGCTGCTTTTAAACATCATCAGTCAAGACAAGACGTACATCAGTCATAGCCACACCTTCAAGCAGGCGGCCTGTTGTAATGAAGACGCAAATCCCCGCCGCACTTGGCTGACATTTTGAGTCAAATCAAGCCAGCACAGAAGATGTGGAAAAAGGTAACCTCAGAGTGACCTCATCACGTTAGCAGGGTCCTGTCACCTGTCCAGGTAGCTCTCCAGGGTTCTTGTCCTGCTCCAGCAAGTAGGAGGCGTAGCCCATGTTGTCGCTGCTCACCATGAGGTTGGTGTAGTTCATGCTGACAGGCGTGGACGGCAAACCAGCTGTCAGTAGGGAGGAGTCATACTGGCAGTCAGACCAGTTTGGAGGTAAGCCTTAATTCATTTTAATTTAATGACTGTATTATTGTTATTATCATTATTATCACAGGAGGACGCTGTGTGTTTTCACCTGAGCATTCCGATCCCGTCTCCATCCAGATCAGTGAACTTCAGCACCACCACCTGTTTATCTGTGTTCCACTTATACCTGAAGGATCAATAACATTCATCAATAATTTAGTTTACTGTTAATCTAATAATTCCCTCTGTCTCCATCTGTCTCATCGTTATGTACCTCTGTCTCTCGTCCTCAGGGTTGTTCAGATAGGAGTGAGGACTTCTGTTCACGCTGCTGTCGTCCAGCTCTCCTCTGCTCCTGTAAATCCTGCCTGGCCTTATGTTACCATGGGCTATGTCTATACTCTGGAACCAAGGTCATAGTTTCAGAATACAGTTTTATGTTATGTTGGGTTATGTCTGTGCTCTGGAGGTTACATAAGGCTATGTCTAAATTCTGGAAACAAAGTTTGATATTTTTAAATAGAGAGTCATGTTATGGAAAGGGGTACTCTTGAAGGGGTTGTACTTTCAGGAGTACAGTTTTATGTTATGTTGGGATATGTCTATGCTCTGGAAACAAAAGTTTAAATTATAATTACATAGTACACACTATAGTATTTTATACTATAGTACTACATATATAATTTGGTACGTATTATATCTATACACAGGAAACAAGGTTGTACTTTCAGAACTATAGTATTATGTTATGGGTTATGTCTATGTTCTGGAAACAATGGTTTAAATTATTATTACATAGTATATACTGTCATATTGTATACAATAGTACCATAGTACAATAGTTAATTGTATATATTGTATCTATATTCTTGAAACAAGGTTGTACTTTCAGAAGTAGCCTGTAGTAGTATGTTAGGGTGGGCTATGTATATGCTCTGGAAATAAAAGGGTCTTACATCTATAAAAACTTAAGGTTACATCAGGCTATGTCCAAATTCTAAAAACAAAGTTTGATATTCTTAAATCATGTTACCACAGGGAATGTCTGTACTCTCAAAACAAGGTTTCAATTATTAGTACATGGATTAGGCTATGTCTATATACTGGAAACAAGGATGTACTTTTAGAAGTGCAGTTTTACGTCAAGTTAGGTTATGTCTATACTCTGGAGACAAGGGTTTTACTTTCATTGATACAAGGGTTACATCAGACAGTCATTTTATGATAGGGTATGTCTATACTCTGGAAACAAGGTTTCAATTAGCAATACATTGATCGGGCTACATCTATATACTGGAAATAAGGTTATACTTTCAAATACAGTTTCATGCTATGTTGGGTTATGTCTATGCTCTGGAGGTTAAAGGATTTTACATTTATAAATACAAGTTAAGGTTACATCAGGCTTATGTCTATACTCTGAAAACAAGGTTTCAGTTATTAATATATGGATCAGGCTATGTCTATATACTGGAAACAAAGTTTGATCATTCTTAAGTATATTGTTTTATTCCACCTCTGCAGCTGTATTTTGAGTCTGATTGTGTGTGAGGTGCTAAACATGAATCTGTCAATAAATCACACACACCTTGACGATGCCGTTGACCAGCGGCTCGATGGATGCCTTGATGTAACCTTTACTGCTGATCATAAACAGTGTGTACTGGAAATATCCGCCCAGTCCACAGTGAGTGTGAGTCCCACTCAGAACCACGTTGTCTCGACGGTACAGATCTCCATACTTCGCCTCCAGTGCCTGTAGAACCTGCACACACAAACACACACTTTGTTTTTAACATAATTTGTCATTCTCATTTTATTTTTATTTTTTTTATTTTGCAGAATCGGACATCTTGTAAATCATCTCTCAAACCTTATTCTTTTTAAAAAGCTTTTTATTAATGCTCGCACACTGTTTTATTATTCAACCCGATCTCACTCCTAACTCATCAAATGCCAATGCTTAGTCAGTGGCCCGTATCAGTGGCATGTATATCTATATGCTCCAGAATGCAAATGTGTGTCTGTTAAGAAAACAGTGGTCTATGTTGGTAATTGTCTTTTTTTTTGTGCTGGTTTATAGTTTCAGTCATTAATGAGGTGGCTGTTACATTTCTTGAGACCAGCTGTATTTTCCAAAGTATTTTTCAAAGTATGTGGCATTTATACTCACAGTGAGAATCTACTGCTTCGAGTATCAAAGAAAAATCTATAAAAATATTATGATGAAACATAGACAGCCGATGACACTGTCAGACAAGAATATCATAAATACAATCATTTCTTCTGTACAGTCATTCAAAGGGCTGGCAGAGATCCGTTGAGACCCCTGATCTAAATACTTCTTTCATCATTGTTTGTCTGTGTGTGTGTGTGTGTGTGTGTGTGTGTGTGTGTGTGTGTGTGTTCACCTCCAGTCGTAGCCTCTGAGATATCATTCCTACGTCTACCGTGACGAACACAACTCTCCGCTTCCCGTCGTCAATGATGAAGGCTCTGCTGTACAAGCGAGTGTGTATGCCGGCAGCTGTCTGCTGAGACTTTGCATAACCCATCTAAACACAAACACAATTTGACCATTTCAACAACAAAAAAAAATACAAACATGAATCTACTTTTGACCTGACTTGCAAATCATCTTTGTTGATGTCATTTATTATTATTGACCATCCAGCCCCTTTCTTCCACTTATCCAGAACCAGCTCTTGGAGGCTTGACAAGGCAATCCAAACGTTCCTCTCTCTAGCAAATTTTCCAGCTACTCCTCGGAGATCGGAGGTATGTAATCCCTACAACATGTTCTGGATCTCCCCTGGGGTCTCCTACCAGTTGGACATGTCTAGAAAACCTCCAAATGGAGGCACCCAGGAGGATCTTGATCAGACGCCTGTCGACACTCTACTCCGAGCTCCCGCTGCTTGTTTGAGCTCTTCACCCCATCTCTAAGGCAAGGCTCCTGTCCACGACCTTCTTTCTTCTGTCACTGTGAGAGTTGGAACGTATATTGACCCTTTAATGCACTCAGCATGAACACCTGAGAGTCGTTTTCATTTCTACATGGACACTTGGGCATCTTTATAGTCTCTGTGTATACAACCAAGAGTCATTATTGTCTCCACGTGGACACTTGGGAGTCTTTATTATCTCTACATGGACACATGAGAGTCGTTACTGTCTCTGCATGGACACCAGTTGGTCAACACTCCCTCCCTAAACCCAAACACTGGACACCATTGTGTTTGTGGTACTGACCAAATGCTTTGTGGTCACTGCCCTAGTTATAATTGCTAATATTACATTTACAATAATTACGAATAACAGTTAATTGATTGAGTTAGTTTATTCTGTGGGACCATTGCAGTCCCTAGATAGAAACGTTAGCCCAATAACATTAGCTACGTTAGCTAAAAATTAACTTTGCTGATGTCACTTGTTTCACAATCAGTTTTTTTTCCCAAAGCTGAAGTTTGCAGCGAACGTTGGAGCAGCTGAGAACTGCACAGGCTCCTTCTGATGTTGTCAAAAGTAACTTTACATAAAATGTAAAGCTGAAAGTAGGAAATTGTACATTTCTTAGGGCAGCTTGAATTCAAACATGCGAATCATAGGGTGATGCCGCTACAGGTATTGCGACTTGTTTCCGTCTCGTACTTCCCAGGATTCATCTGCTTGTATCTTGTCTTCTGCTTCTGTTTTTGTGTCTTGTTGTTCGCACCTTATGTTCATTTGTTTTGCAGTGTGACCAGGGAAACACAGTTTCTCCTTCCGTGTACTGTACTGTACTGTATATAGATGGATGACAGTAAAGTGTCTCTTATCTTTTATCCCTCTTATCTCTTATCACTCATCCTGACTGCTTCACACTCGACCGCAATCTACTCCAGTGTTGCGGAGGTCACGCTCTGATGAAAGAAACAAAAACACATCATCTACAAAGAGCAGAGAAGTTATTCATAGGTCCTCAAAACTGTGCCTTAAGATCCTAAGGATACTGAGCCAGGCTGCTGCTGAGCATCCTGCTGAGCTTCAGTACCACAGTATCAAAAATGTCAAAGCTTCAAGGACAGGTTAGTTTTTGGGATGCAGTTTGTTTGATGTGGGGCTGAGAATCAGGTCCAGTTAGGGTCACATTTGAGAGACTGTTGGGACCAGGAAATGGACCACAGTACACAGGGGTACTATGAGGTACCGTTCATCTCAAATCTGGCATGAGTCCAGCAACGAGCCATGACGAGTTTGGTTTTTAAGCTATTGTAGCTACTTAACACCCCAGTCTAACTTGAATACATCCCCTTCACTACTACGGTCAAAAATACCTCATCCCATAAGAAGGCTGAAGTGTCTCAAGTGTGTTCCAGTTGTTCTTTTCTCTTCTCTACAGGGACACCTGAGAGTTGTTATTGTCTTTGTGGACACTTTGGAGTCTTCACCATCTCTATGTGGTCATCTGAGAGTCTTTACCACCTTCACATGGGCACCTTAGAGTCATGTGGACACCTGGAAATCCTTATCGTCTCTACATGGACACCTGGGAGTCGTTATTGTCTCTATGTAGACACCTGGGAGTCTTCATCGTCATTATGTGGACACCTGAGAGTCATTATTATCTCTATGTGTACACCTGGGAGTCTTTATCCTCTCTATGTGGACGCCTGGGAGTCTTTTTCATCTATATGTGGACATCTGAGAGTCGTTATCATTTCCACATGGACACCTGGGAATTTTTATCATCTCTATGTGGACACCTGAGATTCTTTATCGTCTCTACATTTGCACCCCAAGAGTTGTTACTGTCTCTATGTGGACACCTGGGAGTCTTTACCACCTCAACGTGGACACCTGAGAGTCATTGTTGTCTTCATGTGGACACCTGGGAATCCTTGTTGTCTCTCTATGGACACCTGAGAGTCATTATCGTCTCTATGTGGATACCCAGAAGTCCTCGTCTCTAGGTGGACCCCTGGGAATCATTATGTCTCTACGCAGGCACCTAGGAGTCATTATCATCTGTAAATAGGAACCTACGAGATGTTCTCAGGAGAGCAGCGAGGCAGGAAGCCCTGAAGGCAGCATGAGAGTCTGGTGTGTGTGTTTTGATACCGACCAGAGGGATATCAGCTGGTGGCCCGGTGCAGTCGGCTCGGCCCACTCCGATCAGGTAGGGTTTGTGTTGAGGCTCTGGACTGGGAGAAAAGGTCGGCTCTGGACTGGGAGAAAAGGTCGGCTCTGGACTGGGAGAAAAGGTTGGCTCTGGACTGGGATGAAAGGTCGGCTCTGGACCTGACAAGACAATGGAGAAGGGTAGTTGTTGGTTTTAAAGGACTATACTGATGATGAGTGATTTCCTTTCTTTAAATTTTTAGTAAAATCTAACACCAGGGACTTGGAACTTGTTGCAGAGAGATAATCTATCACCATCAATGTTTTGTCAGTCCATCTAGTGGTAGTATCAATTCCAGAGTTGACTCAAGTAACACTTAGACCCGAACCCATGTCATATTTTACCCCTACCCCTGGTTTTCGAGTGCCACCTTGCCCCTCAGAGCAGAGTTACAAGGGGTAGTGTTTGAAACTTCTCCTATTAAACAGGACAACCCTTAAAGACCCTGATACCTCATTGATATGCTGGCATTTACGTAAACCAACACAATGAGAGTCGCATGACATCTTCTGCAGAGGTTATTTCATCTGAGTGGGCTACAGGCATCCTTTTGAGTTGTCAGAACACTAGCTTCACGCTATCAATTGATTTATACAAGTCATCAAATTAAAAAGAACCCTGTTTTATTACCAGGCCACTAGCAGTGCTCTGTAGGCTAACGTTAACAACCCATGCTTCTACGTACCTGTCAGTCTGTACTGACGTTAGACGAGCGGTAACAAGTGCAGCAATTTCGCGGTGGGACTTAAGTCAAATTTCTGGCGATATTCCATCAAAGGGGGGACTGCAACATGGAAATATGTCAAAATATGGGACTATGGTGCACAAATTTGTTGTATGTTTCTGAAAAATCACTTCTCCCTACATCTTTGCCAACAAGAATCGACACATTTGTTGGGATCTGTTTTCAGTGGCAGATTAATCCACATTTGGCTCTCTACTGTTTGTTTGTGTGTGTTCTTACTTGTGTCTGTTTTCCAGGTAGCCATCACTGCGACCAGTGTCACACTCACAGCCGTCATGAGGATGAAGAGGACGGCCAGCGTTGCCTCCAGAGCAGTAACACCACAACACACTGTCTTCTTGACCGCCATACTGTCCGTCAGCACTGGAGGGAAAACACTGAGTGAGTTGTGAAGTCATTTCAGATTTATTCTTTTAATCATTGTCAACACAGACACTCAGGAGTCTCCTGGGTAATGAAACCAGAATATAGGTTCATGTTGGAATCCTCAGTGTCATGTGGGAATCAGGGCGCTAACTCAGAACACCAGCTCCAGAACATGAAGAGAACCGATTTAACCCTCGAGACGAGGCCGACCAGCTGTCCATAAATCCTTTGAAAAGTTTAAATTCAAAGGTCTTCCTAAGTTTGTGGTAACTATCAGCAAGTTCAAACTTACTAAATTGGGTTGTATCGGCCAAATGTAATATGTGCCTCAGGGACTTTTAACACCGAACCAGGGTTTTGAGTTTTTTGTTACATTGCTGATGTTAGATCCGGTTCATTTTGGTCTCACATTAAAATGATGCGAGCGCACCAAAGAACTCTACATGATGTAACAACGCTCTCCCTTCATCACCTTCATTCTGTCGTTATCACGGTCATTCTGTTGTCATCACCTTTATCCTGCCGTTATCACCTACATCCTGTTGTCATGAACTATGTCCGGTCATTGTCGCCTATATCCTATGTCCTGTCCTCGTCAGGTATGTCCTGTCATCATCACCTTCATCCTGTCATCATCACCTTCACCTTGTCATTATCACTGGCCTCCTGTTGTCATGACCTACATCCGTTCGTTATCACCTACCTCCTCTCATCACCAGCTTTCCCTTGTCCTCATCAGTTACGTCCTGTCATCATTACCTTCATCCGTTGTTATCACCTCATCCTGTCGTGATCACTGGCTTCCTTTTGTCATGACCTACGTCCCATCGTTATCATCTATCTCCTCTCATCGTCAGCTTTATCCTGTCCTCATCAGCTACGTCCTGTCGTCATCAACTCATCCTGTTGTTATCACCAGCTTCCTGTTGTCATTACCTACATCCTCTTGTCATCAGCGTATTTCTGTCTTCTTCAGCTACATCCTGTCGTCATCATCTACATCATTTCGTCATCAGCTTTGTCTTGTCCTCATCAGCTACGTCCTGTCAACATCACCTACATCCCCACGTCATCACCTTTTGTTCTGGCCTCATCAATTGTTTCCTGTCGCCATCACATGCATCCTCTCTTCATCAGCTTTATCTTGTCCTTATCAGCTACGTCCTGTCGTCATGATCTACAGCTTCTCGTCATCAGCTACGTCCTGTCGTCATGATCTACAGCTTCTCGTCATCAGCTAGGTCCTGTCGTCATCACTTATGTCCTTTTGTCATCAGCTGTGTCCAGTCGTAATCACTGAAGTCCTTTTGTCATCTCCTACATCCTGTCATTATCACCCACTTCCTGTTGTCATCAGCTACATCCTGTTGTTATCTCCTTCTTCTTCTTGTAATCGCCTAGGTTCTGTCTTTGTCATCTACGTCCTGTCATTATTGCCTACACCCTGTTGCTCTTCCCTACTCCCTGTCGTTATCACCTGCATCCTTTAAACCTCAGCTACAAGTCCTTTTGTTATTGGCTACATCCTGTTGTCACCCACTTTGCCCTGTTCTCATCAGCTAAGTCTTGTCATCATCTACTTACTGTTGTCATCATCTACATCCTGCTGTCATCACCTATGTCCTATCGCCATCGCCTGCATCTTGTCATCATCACCTTTGTCCTGTTGTCTGTTTTGAGAGGGTTTTTTTTTCAAAATGACTTTTCATAAAGTCATCAGAACAAACATCAGTTTAACATTTTGTCGTCTTCTCCACCCATCTGTTACCACAACGCATTTTATTTAGTTGTTTTTCCGTCTTCTGTTGCTGACAACCAACCTGAAGCTTTCTGTAACGTAAAGTCTGGACCATCCAAAAAAATCTTTTCACATTTGAAACGAATTAAACCATGATTCAATTTGATCTCTTGAATGGACCGAGGTTTGGCTTGGGTCTGGAGTGTCGTCCTGGAAGGTTTCACCTGTAATTCAGGTTTTGTTCAAACTGAAAAGTCTGACAGGTGGATGTAGAGGGCCCTTAGTCACATTTAAGTTGGTCACTACACCATCATCTGTGTCAGCGTCCAATCAGAGAACATTCAGCAAGGAAACCACCAAATGTGTTTCCTGTGTGAGGACTAAAAGTTGGTTTGTGGATAAAGAACAAATGGAAACAGACACAGTGAAGACATGATGACCTGTATGAAGCATGTGACTTGCTGAAAACATCAGATCTGTGTGGAGTGACGAGGACATTATAACCTTTCTCACATTAATACACGAAGCATCTGTTTAAATGTGCACGACTGAAACCTGAAGTAAGACAGGACGGAGTTAAACAGTTGCCCAGCTGCCATAAATCACTGCATGATGAAAAAGCAGCTTCCTACATCTTGAAAAGCTGGTCTGAGGTCTGTGTCCGCTGAGCCACAGCAAGATCACACACTCCAGGAAACCACAGAGGAAAAACAAGCCTGAGTTGAGACGTGAAATCAATCAGAAACTGAATAGAAACAACATAATCAAACTCACCTGCAGGTGAAAACCAGAAGAGAAAGTGCGTTTGATTTGAGTGTGTCTGATACGTTTACCAGCTCAGATTCAGCGGAGCAGTTCAGCTGTTATCTAACTGATAAACAGTCTGCAAGTATTTTCGTCTCACTCCAAAGGTCTCTCACCTGAGCGTCACTCAGACTGTAGATTATAGATCAGAAACCACAGATAGCAGATTATACAGGTAATAAATTCATCAAGCTGTTATCAAGCTGTTTTGTTTTTGAGACAGACTGTTAATTCTCAACCTTGAAAACAGCACAGCAGCTTATAAAACAGTCTCGAACCAAGGTCCACTTTCTTGCATGTTCCAGAGCTTTTGACCGAATCACACGTTCCTCAGTTTGCTCAGTTGTCACAGAACTACACCCGAGTGACCAGCCATGTCTCTCGCTTCTGATATATGACATCTAGCTTTCATTCTTATACAGTGCTCCAGGGCTGACTTATATCTGTGGTCTGACACAGAGGTTAGTGTTGGCCGTGTTGTTTGTCAACAAGCCTATGGGATTTTCACAGTTGGATTTTGGACTATTGCAGGATGACAAATGTTAGTGATTCTTACACATTTTGTTCATCAGGATAATCTTCGCAAATGAACACCATTTTGATAAGTTTTGAAGCATAAATTTAATCGCTGCGCAGCATGGTGGTGCAGTGGTTAGGATTGTTTTTGGTTTGGGGAGCCCTTCTGTGCAGAGTTTGCATGTTTTCCTTGTGTCAGCGTGGGTTTTCTCTGGGTGCTCCAGCCTCCTCCCACAGTCCAAAGACATGCAGGTTAATTGGTGACTCTAAATTGTCCGTAGGTGTGAATGTGAGTGTGAATGGTTGTCTGTCTCTATGTGTCAGCCCTGTGATAGTCTCTAATTCAAAATTTACAGTGGGGTATTTTCTGATGTATTTTATGTCATAGGACAAAACCTGAAGGTCTCTTCAGCTTGTGTTAACCACAGACCTTATTTCAGGCATCTGATCAAACCTGGGAGTGCTAAAATACTAATGCATTCCTGGGTTTTAAGAGTCATTCCTGGGGCACTCTGTGGGGACTGACTCGCTCTTAGAGCCAGCCTCAAGTGGCCATTAGAGGAACTGCAGTTTTTGGCACTTCCATGTTTGCTTTATTTTTGTTTTTATTTTTTTGTCTTCCCTGTTTTCATACATGAGGAGGTCAGAATATTAGAAACACCTCTGAATATGATACAACACCACAAACTGTGACCTCAGTGATAAAACATATTGTGGCATGTTGGGGCCAAGTTGGTGAAGTTTCCCAGCATGCTGTGAGACAATTGGTCTCATTCATGAAATGTTAGTAGATCTGTGAGTAGATTTCCACATAAAAAACCTTCCTAACCAGACTAAAATCCTACTCCGGATTCATGAACACTGCGAACAACTTGGATTTGATCATCTGTATGTGTGTATGTTCAGGAATGCCAATCAATCGTAAATTAAGAGTGCACTCCCGCTGGTCAGCAATTAGCATACATCAACACATCTCTGATAATAAAAGTAAACAAAAATGACATGCAGTTTGGGGCTGCAGCTTGTAAAGAGAGCAGAGGAGAAGCCTGTTTGTTTATTCAGAGAACAGCCTTTTCCAGTTTTGTATTAAGTCGATTTAAATAACTTATTCACGTTTTTAAGAAACCAACTCATTTAACTAAACATGTTTTATTTCTAATATCTTGTCATGTTAAACTTACGTGTTTCAAAGGCATCTGCATATTGTGGACATAACAGAGCACAGTACAAAATAAAACTGTAATTTCTAATGACTAACAATATCAAAAATTCATTCTGTTCATGTTTCATGAATGAGACCTGTTGTCAAAGCGGAAGAAGACTGTTCAAAAGTTTTCTAAATCACCCACATGTTCCCCGTTACGCAGTGATTCATGTTTATTTACTTAACATTGGTTCTAATAGGTTACAGTTATTGCTGTGGTCAAAGACATTTTGCACCATAAATTAAGTCGTACACACAGTTAGTGACCTCTCGCATGTGTGGATATGACAGCATTCACTGTAAAGGTGTGCAATGGGGAAATACAGAGCATTTCCTGGTTCAGAGTTCATCTCTCCTCCTTATTCTTGCAAACAAAAAACACAAGCCTGCTACAATATAGCTGAAATAAGTCCTAATTGACTGCACAGCTGTACCTAATAAAGTGGACACTGAGCATGTATTAAAACCACATCTTAATCCAAAATCAGAAGTTAAAAATTTGCCTCTTTGGTCTTTAAATGGGAGCAAGCCCCCACAGTGTGGTGTCAGGTTTGGGTGGCAACAGTTTCAAGAAATAGAACAGCGCACACAGAGTCAAGGTCATATGTTTCAACGTGTTTATTGTTTTATTGTCGGGAAACAGCAGCTGTTTAGTAATTTATTAATTTTTGGAGCATAAATAAGAGACGGGGACATCAGAAAATTCAGACACACATTGACATCAGAATTTTCAACAGATCACTTCAGCCGAAATCTGACCATGAAGGTAAGTTTGTAACTTTATATATCTGACAGTTTGACTCAATGCTTATCAGTGTTTTTATATTTATATCATATTTATATATATTTTTTTACCATAAAAGGTAAAATGTTAGTCACTGGGTTGAGAGAGTGTGAGTATTAACTGAGTAAAATCTGTCAGTATCTGCGCTCATGATAAAGGTGCTGTGTTCAGACTCTTGTGATCAAAAATGATCTTAAGCTCAATCCTGAGATTATTCTGTAAATATCTTTCCAAAAAAATAATAATTGTAACAACTTCTGATCAACCCACATCGATTTCAGGCAAAAAATATCAACTTCTGGTTGGGTTGCACCCATTTTAAGATTAAACCACACCCACAAATGGATTAAACTCCACCCATTCCAAGCATGGATGTAGAAGGAGACCTGGATTCAGCATTGGCAATGCGGCCCATTTATTCCCATTAAAGTTGCTCAGTGGCATATGAAGCCAAATAAGCTCTGTTTCTATGATATGAAATTACCCAGATGATCAGCGCTTTCAAAATGTTATTGGACGGAATGGGTTAATGGGTTCTTGATAGAAGAACGAGTCCTTTCGCATGGGTTGTGATGCTCAGAAAAATGTATCCACAGATTTTCAGACGTCTTTTTCCCCACTGTAAGTCGACGGGGAAAAGTCTTTTGGACCCAAAGGCGTCACGTGATAGACCCTGGAAATTGCAGTATCACTGTTTGGCCACTACAAAACTTGACCTTAAAGTCCGGCACACTTCCAGGGAGCCTGATTTCAAGTAGAGATACATACACAGCAAAGAAAAGAACGAAAAAGACAAGAATATAAGAATATTCTTGCAGTGCTACACTCGGGTTAATTGTGGGAGGAACCTGGCTAAATACCCACTCTGGGTCCAATATCAGCTCAGCAGAGTTTGTCAGGATGATTCAAAATGTAAACCAGGTTTTATTTTAACAAAAAAAAAAAAGACAACATGTCCTCTATTCTAGCTGGCATCAGTCGTCGTCGTCCTCCTGGCTCCAGTGTTGACCAGCTGTATGCCCCTCATCCTCCCAGTAGACTGCAGCAACATCTATAACAATGACAACAGCCAACGCAGTGGAGTCTACACCATCTATCCCATCGGAGCAACGTCTGCTGTCCAGGTACACTTCAGGCACACTGTCGTCAACATGTGAGAGTGAGCTCAACAATGTCATTAAATAATTACTGTTGTAAAATATCTAAAAAAACAAACAAAACAAAAACACTGAACTAGCAAATAATAAATCTCCGGGTTGCAATTAGTGTGGCTTAGCTCACATACATGACGTGAACTCTGGCTTGTGTACCAAAATTTTTGCCGACTTTCCAAGATGTTATTCCAACTTGAGGGGGTGTTCACGTGCATTTTCCCATGTGGAACTAACTTTTCTGATTATGGTGAAGTTCCTCCGACTTTGTGAGTCCGATTTTGTCCGAGGAACCTCAGCAACCTCGACCTCCAAATCCAAGATGGCTGCTCTGCACATCAATAGTCATGAAAACTGTACAAAATAAACTGTGTAGTAAGACTTATTTGTATCTTATGTGTGTCTCATTAAAACAGTTGTACTCACACAGCACTGTCCATCATCTATCTGTAGATGTGTTTTGGCATTGCCAACAATGGCTAACCTGGCTACAAGTGGTATGACGGCCCACATCCTGGTTTACTAACTTGTTGTTCCGGAAGCAGGCCCCCAGGAAGTGCACTGGGCTTTGAAGCCAATTTCTGTAGTGGCCAAACAGTGGAATTGACCCTTCACTAAGTCCCGCCCCTTGAAGACAGATTGACCAATCAAGTAAAACAGGCTGTAGCTTATATGAACATCAGGTTTATTAATGAGTGTGTGTGTGTGTGTGTGTTTGTGTGTAGGTGTACTGTGACATGGACTCACTGGAAGGACGGTGGACGGTGAGTATTAGAACTCAAGTCCTAAATCTGGCTAACCAGTTATCAATTCCAGGACCTGACTGATTGGACACCTTCATTAATTCTACCAAGGAAGCTCTGCTAACGATCTGATCTCTTACCAACAAATCATTAGTTAGTTGATGCTTTTTTTTTTTTTTACTACATACAATCTGCATTTTATGCTTTTAACTGAAAACTGGCAAGACAACAGTAGCATTTGAATTTGAAACCATATAGTATCTTAACCCTGAAATGTTTGGTACAGGACAACATGTCTTTCTGCAGGTTGGTACGTCTCGTTAACCTAATATTCTTATGGACTTAGCTTAATACAATAGTTTGTCAACTCTACATTGCGAGAGGTCAACCCCGACAACTTTAGCAGTGTTAGCTATATGGTGACTGTAAAAGAGAAACCAGAGGTGACAGAGCACCCCGATGTCATTTAGATCTACTGGTTGTTCTCGTTTTCCAGCAAGTTCCAGCAACACTCTGCTGAGTGGCTGATCAGACTGACATTGTTCAGCTGAAGGTGGGTAAATTCTTGTCTCACGTAGTCAGGCCTATCTCCACAGCACTGTGTCAGCACTTGAGAAAAGTCTGAAATCATCATTTTCTGCTAGAGGGGAAAAGAACGCTCTGGCTTGCTTTTGTTTCTCTAAACCAATCACAGTCGTCCTGGGCGGGACTAACCTAGGATGCAGTGCCAGTGCCGCTGCAAAATAGTGTTTGGGGAACACCAGGACTAACTTTTAGTGTAATTAACTGGTGTAACAACAGAGTGGAGCCGCTTCGGTTTGAGTCTGTGGGACGGTTTAATGACTCAGTGTTGTGTGTTAGCGCTGCTGCTGTGTTAGCTCCTGCTAACCAAGCAAACTGCAGAGGGGAGCAGCTCAGTTGACAGTAGCAACAAAGGGTTTGCTGATCCGGTGGGGAGCCGGGACGGTCTGACATCAGACCCCTAGCGCAATAAAAGATCGTAGTCAGATATCGTTTGACTGGAGACATTTGAATCAATGAATCAAGATCGAGCGTGAAAGTCCTGCAAGATGAGAAACAATAAATTGTGGAGACAATAAAGCCTCCACTAAAATAGCATTTTAAGTCTTGTGTGTGATTTATCCTGGCTTCATATGAGCTGAGCAAATCTCTGCTCGTCGCTAGGCTAATATATACAATGTAAAATGCCATAGGCTTGTGCTAAAAACATTAGCATTTTGTATTTGTGGAGAAAATGTGTCCAGATAAAGACAAGTGTTTGTGAATGCTGCGAGTTATAGTGAAGCTGATTTGTGTACTTGTGTTTGAAGTTGTCTCTATTAAGCCATGTTTAATGTGTGTTTAATGTGTGTTTAATGTGTGTTTAATGTGTGTTTTGAATCAACTTACAGCACTTCACAAAAACCCCAATGCCTACTAGTGTTCTGGAGGTGTAACTGCAGAGTGACACAGACACACCACTGCACAAGTATAAATGCGTGTGTAGGCTAGAGAGTTGACACACAGGTATAAATCCCGCTTCATAGTTTGAAGGTGTTTACTGACCATCAACAGCTAGCTTAGCCATGATGACTGAACAGGGTTCACAAAGCCTGAGTCCTAACGACAGGCCCACCACTGATACAGACTTTGTTGTGTGGAAACATTAGCTGTTAGATATCTTGTGTATTTCACTAGTTAACCCTCCATCATGTACCCCCAGGTGTTCCAGAGGAGGATGGATGGCACGGTGAACTTCTACAGGCCCTGGGATCACTACAAGAAGGGTTTTGGTAGTGCTGCTGGAGAGTACTGGCTCGGTGAGAAATAAAACCAAACTAACAGTCACGACTTCATCAGACTGTTTCTACAATATTTGTCTGTGTTTGTTTTCAGGTCTTGAGAATCTCTATCATCTGACTCTGAGGAAAAGGTATGAGCTGTTGGTTGACATGGAGGACTTTAGTGGAAACAAAGTCTTTGCTCGTTACTCCTCGTTCTCCATCGACCCAGAGTCCTACGGATACACGCTGCATGTGTCTGGATTCACTGATGGAGGGGCAGGTGAGTTAGTGGTAGCAAAAGCCGTTTTGTTTTTCTGATAATCAAGAACTGCTTTTCTCACAAAGGACTAGGGAATACTTTTATAGTGGATTGTCATGTTCATGACTGACTGACCAAGAGTTACTAAGAACAAAATCAGCAGTCTGCTTACGTTTCATGAAGTTTAAGGGAAATAAAAAATTTGTCAGAGAAGCTGCTGGGCGTTATCTGTTATGTGGCAGTAGCAGCAGCTGTAACAGAAGTAACAGTAGTATTTGTACCAGGGACAGCAGAATAGACATGTTTGCATTGATTTTTAACTGGATTTTGTTAATGTATTGATACTGTTAACTGTGGGCAGTGGTGAATCAAAGTTTAGAGAAGGACACTGTGGTTGTACTGGCCAAGTAAATCCAGTTGAAAAATACCACTATTAGCTGTACCATAATGTCCTGATAATACCTTGGTGTGTTTCTGTAGGAGACGCCCTGAGTTATCACAGTGGAAAGAAATTCTCCACCTTTGACAGAGACCAGGACACCCACGACAGCGGGAGCTGTGCCAGAAGCTACCTGGGAGCACACTGGTATGGAGCCTGTTTCAATTCAAATCCGAACGGGGTTTATCGATGGGGGGCTGATGGCACAGTCCATGCTGTTGGAGTGGAGTGGGATACATGGAGGGATCATAACTACTCCCTGAAGACCATCAGCATGAAGATCCGTCCTGTGCAGTAGTCTTTTTACTCTTTTCTCTCTGTAGTTCATAATGTCAGATAATCTTTAGATGGAAACAGACACATAGAGTCTGATAACGTGTTGATCGCTGCATTGACTGCCAACACATTTTATAGCAAAAGAAAAGAAAATGGAAAGAATTTTTTTAAAAAAAGAATAAAAGCTTAAAAATAAAATAAAAAATAAAAAAATAAAATCAACATAATTAAATTTGTAATTTGACATGTTGCTGCTGGTACCGCATTTTAGCTGCTTGAAAAGAGGTGTGTGGGGACCAAATGTCACCCTGTACTGGGTATCTTCATCACACTTGTTGGAGGTTTGTAACACTGATGTGAATCATTATCTGCTGTACAGAGACAATAAATGAGAAGCTGAGCTGATGTGATCTGATGTCTTCACTTTGTCTCCTGTGTCTTTATGTCTTTGTTCTCTTTGTTTAAAAGTTGGAGGATGCTCGCCTTCCTTCCTGTTCACACAGAAATGACCACAAGTCGCTGCCCTCTAGTGGTCACAGAGCTGAACTCAATCTTCTTCAGGGGGAGAAAACATAAAAACCAGAACAGATATTTTGTGCAGAAAAATGAGTGTGAATGCTGAGAGCTGAAATCCATTTTAATCTGGTTTATTTCAGTCACTTTCCAACTTATAAAGATCAAATACTCTGGTAGAGAGACAATAAATCAATATTAAGTTAATGTTTTTTTAGCATAAAAAGAGAAAGGATTAAAAAAATAAAAGAAAACAGGAACAAAAAGGTGTCAGCTGAAGCCTTGGCTTATTACACCTACCCTTTGAACAGTCATTATTTTTGTCAGCTCCCTTTAAATCATACAGAGCAATAAGAAACAGACAGAAACTACATTATATCGGCCGATTGTCTGCCCAAATATCCCAAACACATTTCATATACACTCTGGTTACTTTTGTTCTGCTCTTTGTTTTTGTGAACGTCCAGTTTCCTCTCAGTTCATACTGGTGTTCTTTTATTTGAAACAACCTCTGGATACAGTCTGCTTACATGTTGTTGTTTGCTCTGTACATCAGTGATGATATTTTAAAGTCTACAAGTTCACTAAATGTGAATGAATTTATAAGTAATTTATGTGTCAGTTTGGTGATAATCGGCCCTGTTTATGATCCTGACCACTTTCTTCTGAAGCAGGTAAATTTGATCTGTGATTGTTTAATATGTTTTTCCCCAAACCTACACACAGTAAGTAATGTATGAATGTTGCATTCACTGACAACTTCTTAATCTTGGACCGTACTTTTAAAATATCTAGTTCTGTTTCCACTGTATCCAGAAGCTGCTGAAGGTTTTTACTAGAACAAAACAGATTCATATCATCGGCAAACCAAACAAAATTAAACATTTTGGACACATTACAAATATCACAAGTATCATAATACACTTTGTTTTCAAGTACATTGAATTTCCGGCACAGAGCTTTTATTCTGAAGTGCAATTTCTAGCTGTAAATTAGGTGATGAATGGACAGCTACTTGACAGAGACCACAAACTAACTCAATGACACGGCCACACACAAGTATGACGCCAGTCAGGTTAATTAAGACAGAAAGACACAAGACACAAAATAAAGACATCAAAGCACATCTGCTTTCTGCTCAATTTCTTATTTATTGTTACCGTACAGCAGATAATGATTCACAGCTGTGATTTTTATTTTTTTTTTAGTACAATTTAGTAAAAGGTCATCATCCGATATTCTGCTGTACGTCGGTCCTGGAGGACTACTGCACAGGACGGATCTTCATGCTGATGGCCTTCAGGGAATAGTCAGTACCCTTCCAGTGGTACCACTCCACTCCAACACGAGAGATTGTGCTGTCAGCTCCCCATTGGTAAACCCCATTTGGATTTGCATGCTGACAGTATCCATACCAAAAAGCCCCCAGGTGTAATTTGGCACAGTTCCCGTCCCCCCAGGCGTCCTGGTCTCTGTCGAAGGTGGAGAACTGACGTCCACTGTGATAACTCAGGGTGTCTCCTACAAAAACAGGAGAAGTGCACAATCAGCTCCCTCCAGATATCTGAGCTCCTCCCCCCATCTCTGATGCTGAGCCCAGACATCCCACTGAGGAAACTTATTTTGGCCAGTTGTATCTACAACCTCATTCTTTCGGTCACTACCCAAAACTCATGACCATAGGTGAGGGTTGGGACATAGATGGACTGGGAAATCCAAAGCCTTGCTCATCCTTCACCATGACAGTTAAGCGCAGCGCCCGCATTACTGCAGATGCTGCACCAAACCGCCGATCCATCTCACGCTCCATTCTACCCTCACTCTTGAACAAGACCCCAAGATACTTGAACTCCTTCGCTCGAGGAAGTAACTCTCCCCCAACCCAGAGGAGGCAGTCAACCAGTTTTCTGCAGACAACCATGGCCTCAAATTTGGAGGTGCTGACTCTCATCTCGACCGCCTCACACTTGGCTTCACACCACCCCAGTGCGTGCTGGAGGTCACAATGTGATGAAGCCAACAGTACCACATCATCATTTCAGTGCCAGCTGAAATCAGCTCATATTATCTTAGCTTGAACTTTGAAACAACGACAAGCCATAAAATTACAATCCAGCATTTTCAACTAATTACAGCTACCAACAGTCATAACCTTTGGACCTTAACCAGTGATGTCACAAGTTATGTAATCAAAATTAGAGGGGCTCCGTAAGATCACTTGTGGGTATATAAGATGCTGGCTTGCACTGAGCTGCTCAGTTGTGTGTGTTAACAGTTTTAACACCTGGTACCAGTAAAGCCACTGAAGACCAGTCAACATACTGGTTGCTCTCCGTAGATTTTTCAGTTGGGTAAAAGTCACCTAAGCATTCTTATATTATTAGTAGGGCAAATCTATTGTTACCGCCTCCACTGCCAGCTTAAAGGTGAGACAACTCTGTCTCTCCATTCCTCGATTTTACCTTTTACACAGAACGGAAAAGCGGCATAACGATGTGAAGTTCCTGGTGGTGCCTCAAACTGCTGACATTATAACAATCCTGTTTATCGATACTCTAGTAAAGAAAATGTGGATGCAAAAGTTCTTACTGACCTGCCCCTCCATCAGTGAAGCCAGACACGTGCAGCATGTATCCGTAGGACTCTGGGTCGATGGAGAACAAGGAGTAACGAGCAAAGACTTTGTTTCCACTGAAGTCCTCCATGTCGACCAACAGCTCGTACTTTTTCCTCAGACTCAGTTGGAAGAGATTCTCAAGACCTGAAAACAACACAGACAAATATTGTAGAAACAGTCTGATGAAGTCGTGACTGTTAGTTTGGTTTTATTTCTCACCAAGCCAGTACTCTCCAGCAGCGCTACCAAAACCCTTCTTGTAGTGATCCCAGGGCCTGTAGAAGTTCACCGTGCCATCCATCCTCCTCTGGAACACCTGGGGGTACAGGATGGAGGGTTAACTAGCGAAATACACAAAATATCTAACAGCTCATGTTACCACACAGCAAAGTTTGTATCAGTGGTGGGCCTGCAGTCAGGACTGTAACTAGCTTAGCCCTTTAAACACTTTCAAACTATAAGGAGGCGGCTTTTTAAACCACAACGTCATGTTTCCTATCACTACACTTGTTTAAATCGCTTACAAAATTGGACAGAGTGACTGCTTCACCCCGTGGTTTGTAGCCATTTTGAAGCCTCAAGTTTGGCATTTTGGCCGTTGCCATGTTGGTTTTTTGGAACCAAAAATTACCAAATTTGGGTGAAATGGTGGAGCAGACTGAGAAGCCGAGGACACTAACATCACTCAAAGCAGCCTGGCCTTAATTTTGCGTAACTAAAAGCCGTACAATAAATGAGGAGGCAAGTAAAAAAATTGCCCCAAATGTTGAAATTAGCTCCAGAAACCAAAACTGTTTTTGTACCAGGCTGTAAACATGTTTGTTTCTGCTGTGAAGTTGAACGTTTTAACATGGAGGTCCATGGGGATTGACTTGCTCTTGGAGCCAGCCTCAAGTGGACATTAGAAGAACTGCAGTTTTTGGCACGTCCGAATTGGCCTCATTTTTCAGCCCCAGAGGTTGACACTTGGCTCCGATAACTTGAGAGACCATCAGAAAAGGGGAGGGGCTTAGATCCGCTTTTTTAACCAATCCAACCGCATCCAATCAAGCCGCAGGAGAGAACCATGATAAACTAACTTTTAAAAAAAATTTAGAACTTGGGACTTGCCTGTCTTGACTCGGAACTTTACTTGGGACTTGAGTGCAAAGACCTGAAACATAAACCCTGTTTCCACCAAACACTTTCAGTACAGTATCTTTGGAACCGAAAGTAACCCTTCAGACATGGTACCTAGACCCTCGGTCTGTTTAGCGTTTCCACCACAAAAGGTGCTCTTAAATGTGGGCGGGGTTATTGTCACTCACTGCTCCGTCCAGCACTCGCTGTATTTCCTCATCAGCGGTGACACAGATGGAAGTCTGCACCTGGTTTATCGTCCACAGAACGAGGCTGCACGCCCACATTTTCAGAACAAAATAGAACAGGCTGCAGTGAGAGTCTCTCTCCATGGGATATTTAAAAATAGCAGCTTTGTGCATTTAGTCCTTCTCAGGCAAGCTCAGGGGTTTAGTGTTTCCATAGCCCACAGGAACTACGTTCCGCAACGCTTTTTTCTCTGAGTGAAGATTAGAATATATGCAGTTCACATAATCTCGCTGAAATTAATATATATTTTCAAACACTTGAAGATCCACTCATTACTAATGGTGTCATCTAAATGAGAGTAAAAACTAATGGAACGGTCAAAGTTGTCATTTTATAGTTGCAGTATACCAATAAAACTCTCCACAGTATGAACAGAGGTTTCATAAAACCAGACACAACTCAGCCCTGAGCAGAGTGACCGTCCTCTACTGACCAATCAGACTGCAGTGTTCACAGCTCCACCTTTTAGTACCAGATCTGTGTGCTAGGTACCCCAACAGAGGGGGGACCAAACATGGGGACGCTAAGGAACGGTTCTATTGGTACCATCCACAACTTTTCACAGTGGAAATGGGAAAAAAATGCGTACTGAACTGAACTGAACTGCTCAGTGGAAACAGGACTTTACTGGGGATTTGCAAAACAATGACTTGGTCCCACCTCTTGTAATAAGAATATTTACTAAAGATGACTTGTTGGTAAGAGATTAGATAGTTAGCAAAGCTCGCTCGGTAGAGTTAATGAAGGCCTCCGATCAGTCTGAACAGGTCCTGGTGTTGATAACTAGTTAAAATACTCACCGTCCACCGTCCATCTTGTGAGCCCATGTCACAGTACACCTATACACAAACACACACACACACACACACACACACACTCATTAATAAACCTGATACATTTGAAAACAGTAAATATATCCATATGTGCTACAACCAGCACCACCACTATTGTTGCTGCTGCTGCTGCTACAACAACGACTACTTGTATCTGTCGTATCAGAGACATCAGTCAGAACTTGTAGCTATGTTTCTGTCAGAGATGAGCTCACTGTCTTCACATGTTGAACACTTTTATCATCTAATTTTGGCCATACACTGAATGACTTTTCAAGTAATTTCACTCGCAGACACATTTCCAATGTCTGCGCACGTGGCCGATGCCATTGTGAGCATTTATACTTGTGCAGTGATGCGTCTGTGTCACTCTGCAGTTACACCTCCAAAACACTAGTTAGAGGCAGGGTTTCTGTGAAGTGCTGTAAAGTTTAGTTGATTCAAAACACACATTAAACACACATTAAACATGGCTTAATAGAGACAGTTTCAAACACAAATCAGCTTCACTATAACTCGCAGCATTCACAGACAAACACTTGTCTTTATCCGACACATTTTCACCACAAATACAACATGCTAATGTTTTTAGCACAAGCCTATGGCATTTTACATTGTATAAATTAGCCTAGCAGCTAGCAAACCTTTCCTCTACTCATATGAAGCCAGGGACAACAGCAACACTTAACAAAGGTAACGTCACAAAATTTGACTCCATTATAACAAAACAACTGTCTTATACTAAACACATTTTCCAAACAAATACAACATGCTAACGTTATTAGCACAAGCCTATGGCATTTTACATTGTATAAGTTAGCCGGGATAAATCACACACAAGGCTTAAAATGCTATTTTTGTGGAGGCTTTATCGTCTTCACAATTTATTGTTTCTAATCTGTAAAATTAAAGTAAAGCTTTGTTTCCACTGAGGGAAATGGTTTCATCTTACAAACATTGGCAGGAGGTCTGTGTCGCCATGATATATAGTTACATTTCTGGCGAGGTGAATGTCAGGCTAAGGCGTAGGGTATGGCATTGATTCAACGCAGAAGTATAAATCCCACCCGGTGTGTTTTTGCGGACATGTAAGGACTTGTTAATAGGTCATATTTCTTAAAGGGAGTTTGGCGTAATTTTCCACCAGTAGCAGGATGGGAAATAATCTCAGAAGAAATCCAGCTGTAGTCTTGTAAACGATGGCCCTGCAGGATCCTCAGTCTTTGTAAAATTTTCTAGTGTGAAACCCACATAGTCTTGAGATATGAGAGAGTGTCAGACTGTAGTCTTCTCTAAGTCTTTTAAAAGTCTTCTAGTGTATGGTGGGCTAAAGGTCAACCTGCGTCCTAGAGAGGATGAAGTGTACCTGGACAGCAGATGTGGGTCCAATGGGATAGATGGTGTACACTCCACTGGGTCGGCTCTTATCATCATTATAGATGTCACCGCAGTCCACTGGGAGGACGAGCTTATAACAGCTGGTCAACACCGGAGCCAGGAGGAGGACGACGACTGATACCAGCTGGAACAGAGAAGATTGTTGTTTAGTTTTATTAAAACTACAGTTTCACCATAGAGTGAAGCCATTCACGTCAAAAGGGCCCAGTTGTGGTGGTTCAGGCCTCTGATCAGGATCCTCCTGGGCACCTCACGTTGGAGGTTTTCCAGGCATGTCTAATTTATTTTTAAGTCTCTGAATGGACTGGTCCCAGAGTATTTATCTGACCTTGTTAAGGTGCATCAACCCTCCAGAGCCCTTAGGTCAGCTGACCAGATGGTCCTGGACGTTCCTCGATCCCTCCGGAAAACCAGAGGAGATCGAGCCTTTGCAGTTGCGGCTCCCACGCTGTGGAACGCTTTGCCCCTTTCTGTGCGGTCTTGCGAATAGCCTCCCCACTTTTAAAACACGTCTCAAGACCCACTTGTTCACCCTGGGCCGAAAAATGGGCCCACAGTGGGATTTTCCACTGGTTCCACATTGGCCCCTTGCCAACTGCCCACATGGATAAAGTTCAAGTTCAAAATTCAAAATGGCTGTTTACACAAGATACTGCAATGCTTCAGCTCCCAGGGACTGATTTTGATCAATTTTAAGTGGATTTATACGTTTTAGAGGACGCTGAATTGACTGGATTGGACAGGCTTCAAAGCACAAGTATACTCAACTACCGTAGAAAAAGCCTAGTCCCTTTTACTAACCCAGTGTGGTTACACACTTTGAAAAATAAGCACCTGTCTCAATTAGAGGAAGTTCTTCAGATGTATAAAAGCTGGTTGTTTGCTACCTCAAATGATGTGTCCATTCCTGGATTACCCTGTGAGTTGTTCATATTTTTTTGGTTTGTAGGAGTCCTCAGATCAAAAGAATCAAAAGGGTTTTTCATAGAAATGAATCCAAGTTGTGAGTATTGTTTAAACAAGATAAGATTGGTATGTTGGGTGCTGTAATCAGTCCCTCCAGGATCTAGCAGCAAAAAAACTTTGAATTTGTGGCCCAAAAACCTTGAATGAGCAGCCAATTTTGTCAAAAATTGCAATTAAAATTGCAGCATTTTTATGTAATTTTTTGGTGGTCTCATCTTTTAAATCACCTTCGGAAAAAGTACTTATTTAAAATTACCATTGGCTTTATCTGTTTTATTACTGCATGTTTTACTTTATGTGTATTCTTTTTTTATGCTTTTATCTTGTCTTGTCTTTTATTTGGTTTTGTAAAGCACTTTGTGTCTGGAAAAGTTTGCTGATTCATTTTTATACAATAATTAACACAGTTCTGTTCGATTCATACTTTATGAATAGTCTCGAAAAATTTCCTCATGTGTCCTTAAAAGGTCATGGAAAAGTTTTGAAATTTTTTCCCATGAAAATGTGTGGGAACTCTGTTTAAATATAAGCACTACATACAGAAACAAGAAAAAAATCGTTGTAATGAAATTATTATTTTAAATAATCATACTGAACCTGTTGACAGACTGAAACTACTGATGTTACAAACTTACCTTCATGGTCAGATTTCTGCTGAAGTGGCCAGATGAAAATTCAGATGTCAGTCTGTTTGGATGCTGTTGTTGACATGTATTTATATTCCAAAGATTAGCGAACAGCTGCTGTTTCACACCAGTTAAGCATTTTGCCAAACAGGTGGAAACTTCTGTCCTTGAGTCTGTGTGTGCCTTCAGATTACATAAAATTGTTGGCACCCAGACCTGACACCACGTTGTGGGGACTTGTTTTTATTAAAGGACCAAAGAGGTAACTTTTTAAGCTTTGACTTTATTTTACAGACTGGTTCTAATTATCATTCAATGTCTTTTCTATTAGGTACACCTGCACAGTCTAAGGCAGTCCAGTCTTACTATTGACATAACTTCGACCTGGGTGATGAAGATTGATTGTTCCTCTGAAATTAGTGCATGTACGTGGGCTTTTTTTAAACACTGGCAAACATGATAGTGGACTAGAGCTGTGTTCATGGCTCTGCAGCAGACAAATAATAATTTCTGTTTTTTGTTTTTTTTCCTGTTGTGTCATGTTCGACGTCGCGGCCAGCCAGAAAACAGGTTAGTAAACAGTATAAGCAAAAAATGTTACCTCTTGTTGTATATCTTACTTATTTAGTCTCTCTTTCAAACTCAGTGCAGACTGATTTGGACCAATGTTTGAGACCAAAGCATTCTCACTCCAACCTCATCACATACGGACGTTTGGTCACGGACCCTCCACTTCCAGATATGATGTGAAAGGTACCACAGGTACAGCCTGTTACATGCATTGTCTCTTTCCAAAATACACTTCTGTTTTTACAGGATGTTTACCATTAACATACAGTCTCTTTCAAAATAAATGTGTTACATCAGTGCAATAACAGGAACTGGCGTTTTTTTTCTCCAACAACAAATGCACGCAGTTAGGTTTAGGAAAAAAGAACAGGATTTGCCTTTATAATTTTACTGGACTTAAACACCTCTCTCCCAGTTAAAGGTTGGTGTTTGTTGGACCCCTCCCACCCACCATACTCAGACTTCTGCCACTTTAGCTTTCATTCTTGTCCTGTATCATGCTGATGTTAAAAGACAGCTTTTTTCGTCTGACACTGCAAGTCACTGCCCGAGCGCCAGATTTTGATGACTTCGGAGTGAGACCGGGTTGCGGAGACGGACAGTGTTTTATTGTGGTATGTCGTAGCATCTCGCCGGCAGACTGACAGGGAATGGTGAGCCTCTGATTTGCTACATCAAAAAAATGATTGACAGATACCCCGCCCTCTTGAGCTTGCGCATGTACATGTCTAAAACTGTGGCTCTCCGGCTCTGCAGGGGATGATATTGCCAAGTTTAGCCACTGGGACTAACCACAGAGTGCACCAGGGATAACGTATTTTATAGGCGGATGCAGAAGGTAGCATCGCCCTGGTTCCCTCGTCAAAAATCCAACGTGATTTTTCTATTGGAGTTTGGATCGCTGCAGAAAATAAGCTCTGTGGCAAACAAATGTTTATGATTCATGCACGTTTTGTTCAGCAAGATAATCTTCAAATCTTTGATAACTTGAAGCTGTAGACTGATTGTTGTTTTGATATTGCTGTATTTCTTTCACTTCTGTATTTGTAGTTTGGATTCATTTCACTGAAGAAATATATTTATATGGGTTGTCTATGATTGCTGTGTATTTGTCCTTAATTGTCCTGCCCTGTTAATTTTAATGTTTTCTAAAGGAAACTTTAGTTCATGTCAAAGACAAAAAATCCCCAACAACACAGAAATGCACTTTAACTCTAAACAGCACGATGCATCATTTAGTTTGTGTCTACAGGGTTAAAATAAGATGCCTGAGTGAACGGACAATATTCTCTTCAATAAAAATAAACAGGAAAATACCTGAGATTTATTGGTTCTTAGTGATAAATGTTATTTGTTGAGCATATAAGATTATGTCAAACATTACACAAAGTGATGGTTGTGTTGTTTCTGCTGATAAAAGAAGCACAACAAATCTGCTGTTTAAATTTTAAAAAGGGTTTAATGTCGACATAAAGAAAGTTAACAGAAGCCCTTGGTGAGTTAATTAAAGTACTGTGCAGGGCTGGTCTTGTCGCACATCTGGACGTGGATGTGTGAGGTGATTCCTGGGTAAACATCCTGCATGGGCATCATGACGCCGAGCCTCTGCCCCTTCCTCACTGTTCCAGAGGTTCGGTCAGGCTGAACGTAGAACAGCTTAAAACACAGATCTGCAAGAGAAGATACCGTAAAACTTAAATTGGTAGCCTGGGCTATAATTTGCTTAAATCACTGAACTGGACAGGCCTATATTTGGGACGGGGCTTTAATTCCTTTTACACAAAACTGTTGCTCAGGAAAGATGGGAAATACCAGGCCTCTAATTGAGACAGGCTTTTATTTGTCAAAATGTTTAGCCACACAGGAAAGGGACTGGGCGTTCAACTGGGAACAGGCTTTTAAATGAAGTACTGATACCACACTGTGAAAATACTCTGTTACAGTAAAAGTTCTGTACTGAAAAAGGCACCTTATTAAAAAGTATGTAAGGATGACTAAGTGTTGGTGCGATTCGGAGGCAGGGGCAGCAGCAAAATGTATTTTAGCCACCCTAAAAAAAGTTCCCACCTCAAAAAAAACATCAATATCGTTTTAGTCAAATGCTTTACTTAGTGTTTTTACTGCTTTACCTTTCTGTTAGGCAGCTGTTTCTGATAGGAAAGTGTGAACAGCTTCAGTTTCCCCATCTATGCTCTCATCAAAACTACCAGACTCCATACACAAAAACAGTAATTTTAGCAAGCTGAACACGGGAGCTGCTGGTCAACCACTGCCTCGATTGATGAGTGTATTTGTGTCAGTGTGTGACTTTGGTGAATCCAAACTAGCCCTTTAAACCACCAAAGTCACATGATAACACAAACACACTATGTGTTTGAGGCAGCAGTAGACCAGCAGCTCCTGTGTTCAGTGATGTTAAATCACTGTTTTCTTAAAAGGAATCTGGCTCTGAAGAGAGCGATGTAATGGCTTTATTTTCCTGTTGGAAATAGCTGTCTGGCATTAAGGTAAAGCTGTGAAAATATTCTAAATATAGTGTACACTTATACAGATATTGATTTTTTTTAAGTGGTTAAAATACATTTTGTTGCTGACCCCTCCAGAGCAGTACATTGCTTAACTTCTCAAGCCTGCTTGTCCACACTGTGGCCATGCAGACCACCATCTATTGTATGTAATAAACTGTCTATGGATGAATATTTGATACACCTTCCAATAGCTCATAGTACTTGAGCAACACATTTTAATGTAATAAATGTGTGATAGACTGACTTTCTCCTCTCAGGTTGATGCCGTTGTTGATGGCCGCCTTCCTGGAGTCGGTGTAGACGGTGACCTTTCCGTGGAGAGTCACGTTAAATGGAGCGTAGACGACCGATCCGTCCTGGCACACAATGTCCAGACCTTTGTGTTCCCTGCCTGACCTGAAACACAGCAGACATCCAGATATTGAACCATGCAGCTTTTTCAGTTCGCGTCAATACTGGAACAGTCCAAATCTGAGATATCCTGACTTCTAGACTTCTAGTCCACAAACACTGGAGGGTACACGTCCCAAAATGCACCTGAACAGTTGTGTAATTTTATAGAGCAGTTGTTATTGTTACCGGCTGGCTCCATAGTGTCCTTGTCCCCAGCGGTCTGACGTCCTTCTGGTGTTGCTGGGGTTTCCATTGCAGAGCTGTCCGAACTTTACGCCATCACACACGCACACACACAACACAGCTGGACAGACACACATTAACGTTAACAGATTAGCATTACATTTACTTATATTAATTCCCTGCTGACTTACCGAAACCTTTACAAAATATTAAGTTCTAATCCTTGTCTTTACTAGTTTACTATGTGGGGACTTGGTTGTTGTCCCCATAATGTGGGATTTATACTTCTGCGTCGAATCAACGCTGTACCTACAGCGAAGGTTGTGCGTCGACATAGAGCCTACATCGTAGCCTGACGTGCATGTAACTACACAACTCGGTTTCTGTAAGCTGAAACCATTTCCCTCAGTGGAAACAAAGCTTTTATTTACTTTAATTTCACAGATAAGAAACAATAAATTGTGAAGACAATAAAGCCTCCACAAAAATAGCATTTTAAGTCTTGTGTGTGATTTATCCTGGCTTCATATGAGCAGAGGAAATCTCTGCTAGCTGCTAGGCTAATTTATACAATGTAAAATGCCATAGGCTTGTGCTAATAACGTTAGCATGTTGTATTTGTTTGGAAACCGTGTTTAGTATAAGACAGTTGTTTTGTCAGTGAACCTTGTGAGTTGTGATGGAGCCAAATTATGTAACATTATGCTTTTTTAAATGTCGCTGTTGTCCCTGGCTTCACATGAGTAAAGGAAAAGTCCACTAGCCGCTAGGCTTATTTATACAATGTAAAATGCCATAGGCTTGTGCTAAAAACATTAGCATGTTGTATTTGTGGGGAAAATGTGTCCAGATAAAGACAAGTGTTTGTCTGTGAACGCTGCGAGTTATAGTGAAGCTGATTTGTGTTTGAAATTGTCTCTATTACGCCATGTTTAATGTGTGTTTAATGTGTGTTTAATGTGTGTTTTGAATCAACTAAACTCTACAGCACTTCACAGAAACCCTATCGCGAACTAGTGTTTTGGAGGTGTAACTGCAGAGTGACACAGACACACCACCGCACAAGTATAAATGGTCACAATGGCGTAGGTCACATGCGTAGGCTACGGTGTAGGATCTACATAGAGCGGACGCACAAGTATAAATCCTGCTTTACGGAATAACGCAATGTTAAAAGCCTCCCTCCTGACATGTAATGTTGGCTAACGTCATGGCGTATTTCAGTTTTCTGCTACTTTAAACTACTTCTCTACATCTCAGGGGGAAGTATTGCGCTTTCATTACTGTTCAGATTCAGATTAACATCAATCAATAAATTATGACATTATATCACTTAAGCATTAATGGTCCCTAGGAGAAAATTCATAAACTACCCAGCAGTATGTAGAGTAACATATATAATAAATAAATAAAACTTCGCTCCACATTTACTGGCTGCAACACTGCAGTGATGAACACATGAATGCATCAATTATTAGAATCAAATAACATATATTGTGCAACAAAACTTATTTATCAAAACAAAATGTTTCAGGCTTCATCCGCGTATTGAAGTGACTTAAAGAAATTTCTAGAGGTTAATGTCCCGAGACCCCCCATCTGATTTTAGCTTTTGTTTCTTATCAGCGTTGTCTTTGCTCTAGAGTTCACAGGTGTGAGTTTTAATCTTCAGATTTATAATCAGGATTATCACCAGCAGCTGATTCATCTTCTTACCCAGCAACACGATGACACGTCTCATCTTCAGATCTTAGTGCCTGATCCAGATGAAGAGTTTCTTCTGTGGCTTCAGTCAGGCTTCACTCCAGTTTTATACAGAGGCTGATGTTCCTCTTTCAACACACTGAAAAGTCCACAGGTCACAGAGTTTAACTGGGGACACACTGCAGCAGACTTTCAACAGTTTGTCTCAGGAAGTTTCATTATTTCACAATGACGAGGACGACATGTTGCAGTGATGAGCAGAGACAAACCTCGTCTGTGTTGACCCTCAGACAAACTATCAGGTGCATGTTATCACGTTTAATGACCTGCAGTTAGAGGCACACTGTCAGTGCCGACCAACAGCAAATAGCAGCTGTTTACCTGTCCTTACATTTATTTGATTTTCCAAACAAAGGAATCCCCAGACTGTCGACATGAAAAAGTCCCATCTCGTAATCCTGTTACGTAATTTTAGTTGAGTTGTTGAGAAACTTAAGGAAATATTATACAAGAATGTCCTTCTTATCACTAATGCAGTAATAGAAAATTATCATCAGCTAATTTTGTCAATAGTTTGTTTCGTCTGTTGCCTTTTTTGTGTTTATGTCTAATTTGTGCATTTTTTAATGAACAAATGTAATTTCTGCAGTTTCTCCAGTAGGGGTCTCTTTATCAAACCAGTAACAAAAGATGGACTTTGATGATGATGTGAAGTAGCATGGGATCATGGGAGTTGTTGTCCTTACGGAGTGCGGCAGGGACGACATATATTTGTAGGCCAACATGGGAGTTGACTGCACCACAGTTGCGTGAATTTAACGTCGCCACCACAACGGACTGTAAAGACATGTTCAGCACAATGATCTTCTTAAGTCTCTTTTAGCCTCTTGTAAGCAACCGTCTTTTTTACGACAATGAAGAAGATGAAAAAGCTTTATAATTTACAAATGGGGTATTCACTGATGTCTGTTGTAGAACAGAAAGTCTCTTAAGCTTGTGTTAACCACAGACCTTATTTCAGGCATTTAACAAAAAACTCATTCAAAAAATCCACTGACTTGAGACGAGGGACCTGGGAGCGCTAAAATGCTAACTCATCTTGGGATTTTACTGATCATTGCCGATAAAACTCATGTTTGAAATCAAAAGTGAAATCACACTCACGGATGAAAAAGTGTTTAAAAGTTTAATCCACGTTATGTTTATTCATTTGCATCTATGTTATTTAATTTCATTCTAATGAAATAGCCGTAAGTAATGTTAGCTAATGTAACGTTAACTTGCAACCTTAAGCGTGATTTTATTTCTGTGTTAAATCGCTACCATACCTACACTGTGGGCTCTAACATTTTGTGGTGAATTCATGTGTGGGGTAGCCCTGCGCCGTTATCAACAGTCAACACAGTGATACTGTTTCCCACAGAATTAGATTCTATTTGTGGTGATATCTGACCGCTGTGGCGGCCTTTCCTTCAGTTAGTGCCCTGTAACAACTTAAATTCAGCCAGCACAAACCCCAGCGCCAGACGGGTCTGATCCCGGACTGCTCCATCTCCCCACTCGATCAGTAAACTTTCTGTTGCTGCCATTACACAGATTAGATCCAGTGCTGCGACTGGCCAACAGTCCACTGTGACCCTCCATTGTTGGCATGCGCCATTTTTGGCTTTTTTTTCCATCGTACATATATTTTGCATGGATCCTACGCACTGTTTTACAAATGCTGGTGAGAAGAGTCCACTCATTTGACGAATAAAGTTTCCAATGATAAATTATTAAAAATACATTTTATTTGGGTTTAAATTGAGCTGCTAATTCAAGGAAAATTTCCGGGAAACACCAAATTTATTGTTTTGAAACCTTTTTTGAGTTGTTGTTAGTTGTTACCTTCTTTTTTCAGGAAGATGAACTCTGCACAAACTTGTATATTCATTGTTTTATTTAACTTTATTCACGACTACATTTAAAAAAAAGAGCATATTTTAACTGTTCTATACAGACCTTTACAACAAAACCAAAGTCTTTTGTCTGCAGTGATATTTAACCCTGAGAGTTCAAACATGTCGATGACACCCACACATACATATCTGGTGTCACTACTGTTTTAAACATGAACAATAAACTTTGACAAATTTATGTAAAACTGACAACATCATATTTTGACTTTGCAGGTTCTGGACAAATCTACGAAGAAGAGATTTTATCTCATAAATTCAGTGGTAGAATTCTTTAAAACAGTTTCTGTGGGAAATGAAAACATTCACGTAGACTTAAAACTAACATGTGAGACGCTCATTTAAACTGATGCTTTTAAAAAAAATGGAGTTCCACAACGCTAACGTCTTTTTTGTTCCTGCGTTAACATTGTTTCAAGTTTTACTGGCAGCTGACCAGCAGGTGGTGCTGTTTCACACCTCGCTGTGACTCTCAGGTTCTTTCACACCTGTAGTCTGGTTCCTTTGGTCCAGACAATACTCGACACTTCAACTTTATTCATCAAACTCTCTAAAATTCACCAGACATGGAGTCTGTCATGAATAAAGTTGAAGTGTCTTGTGTTGCCAGGCTTGTGATGTTTGGAGTCTGTAATAAATAAAGTTAAAGTATCGTGTGTTGTCGGTTCACTCTGGTGATGTTTGAGGTCTGTAATGAATAAAGTTAAAGTGTTGTGTGCTGTAAGTTCAGTCTGGTAAAGTTTGGAGTCCGTAATGAATGAAGTTGAAGTGTTGCGTGTTGTCGGTTCACTTCGGTAAAGTTTGGTGTCTGTTACGAATAAAGTTGATGTGTTGTGTTGTTGGTTTACTTTGGTAATGTTTTGAGTCTTTAATAAATAGAGTTGAAGTGTTGTGTGTCGTCAGTTGAGCGTCAGTCCCTCGCTGACGGGCATGTTGATGTGGGCGGTCAGCAGCGGCGAGCTCTTCCCCTCGTGCAGGACGAACACCTTGATGATGTCAGAGATGCCCTTGTCGCTGGTGCACTCCACGAAGGTCTCGACAGGGTAGATGAGTCCGGGCACCAGCAGGGGGATCCTCATGTACGGGTTCCTCATCCTGTACAGGCTCTCGTCGTACAGGAAGCTGATGGCCAGGTTCATGACAGGCCGACACGCTGCTGTGTTCTGGACGTTCAAGGTCAGTTTGAAGGATGGGCCCAGTCCCTGCACCACCGCGTTCATCTTGAGTGGCTCAGTGAGGCTGGAGGACATCGGCGTCAGGCTGGACTCCAGAGCCTTTACGTAGGCTTTTGCGGAGGCCAGGCGCAGGCGGCTCAGGTCCATCTGGAAGGCGCGGTGCATTGCCAAGCCGTTCTCGCGCTCCCTCAGCGTCTGGTCCACGTACAGCTTGGTCTTCTTGGGCACATTGAGGCGCACACTCTGGGCCAGCGGCGGCCCGGGGGCGCTGTCCCTGTCATCGAAGGTCGCCGTCCTCTTCAGGATCTTCACCATCAGGCCCCCTCCCTTGGTGGTCATGATCAGGGTCCCGTCCTCGCGCCCATACCGGCCAAAGCAGATGCTGGTGACGACGTCTGGCGTCTTGATGGTGCTCAGCAGGTTCTTGTCCCGGTACAGCTGGACCTCACAGTTGGCCAGGCCCACCAGAACCGCCTGGAAGCCCCTGGTGGGGAGGTCCATGGCAGCCATGGCGGTGATGGGAGCGGGGAGAACAGCTGTCCACAGCTTCTTCCCCTGAAGACACAACAACAGTTTAACACAGTTTCCTCCTCAGACGTCACTTCATCATCATCATCATCATCATTATCATCATCATCGTGTGAGCTCAGTTTACCTTCTGTGTGAAGCCCTGCAGGCTCTCGTCCGTGCAGCCGACCACTACATTCTTCCCGACTCTCACCAGACCCACTGGGTGAGACGACAGCTCGATGCAGTACTTCGGTTTGTCCGACTCCCTGAAAGGCAGCAGCACAAACATCAGTCAGGCCTGAGTCTCGTTTCATGTTTCAACTGTTAATCAAATTTGTTTCAACTGTGTGGTTGTTCATCTGAACCTTCACCAGCCAAAGTCTCCCCTAACATCTTAAATAAAATCACACAGGTGAGTTATCTAAACCAGGTGTGTGTCTCACCTGCGCAGGATGTAGATGTTGCCGTTGCGACACGCCACTGTGATGCGAAACTCCACATCAAACTGGCCCGTCACATCCATCATGGTGGGAACGGCTGGCAGCGACATCTTCAACAGACACAGAGACGTTTCTTAATCGAGCCTTCAGACACATCTCATGAGTCTCCTCGGAGTTTCCTCAGTTGTCATGGAGATGGTGTAGTTTGTAACTGTGATCTAATATTTATTAATTTGTTTTCAGTTAATCGTTATCATGTGAGCAAAACTGCATACTTAGCTTACAGGATAACAAGTAAACCATCTCAATGTCAACTAAGTTATCCCTGCTTCTTAAAACACATAAAGTGAGCTACATACCAAATGTGTGCACTATTGTTAAACATAATTCTGTGTACATAAACAGTATTACAACATTTAACAACATTACACGTCGGTTCCTAATGTTGGATTTACACTTCTATGTCGAATCAACGATGTAGCCTGATGTGCATCTCCCCAGAAATGTAACTACATGTCACGGCGACGCAGACCTCCTGTCTGTCTCTGTAAGCTGAAACCATTTCCCTCAGTGTAAACAAAGCTTTTATTTACTTTAATTTCACAGATAAGAAACAACAAATTGTGAAGACAATAAAGTCTCCACAAAAATAACATTTTAAGTCTTGTGTGTGATTTATCCTGGCTTCATATGAGCAGAGGAAATCTCTGCTCGTCGCTAGGCTAATTTATACAATGTAAAATGCCATAGGCTTGTGCTAATAACGTTAGCATGTTGTATTTGTTTGGAAAACATGTTCAGTATGAGACAGTTGTTTTGTCAGTGAACCTTGTGAACTGCAATGGAGCTGAATTTTGTGACGTTATGTCTGTTGTTGTCTCTGGCGTCATATGAGTAGAGGAAAAGTCCGCTAGCTGCTAGGCTAATTTTTGTTTGTGAGTTTTTTGAGTGACTTTACTTTGACTGTTAGAAGACGCAAACAGCTGACAAACTTATTGTGTATGTAACAGGCGTCTCCGTCCTTAATAACGCTTAGATTAGCTTAATGCTACCATCAGCATCCTGATCAAGCTGATGCTAAGCAGGTGTTATGTTTACGTGTGTACCAAATTTCAGGGCCATCCAAATACTTTTTGAGATATTTCAGGTAAAACATGGTGGAATTAGTGCAGTAGAAAAGGTTATTATTATTGTATTTAACGACACAACAGGTGAACATGAAGGTTGTGTTTAGGTCACATTAAAGGTCCAGTTTGTAGGATTCAGGGAAATTAAAAACAGCCCTGATATCTGATATTCATGCAAATAAATCTAATGTAAATTATTTGAGGATTTACAGTACATTAGAAGAAAGGGGCCCGAAGTTTGAACCCTGTGGTACTCCACACATCAGGCTGACCAGCTTAGAGGTCAAACTGATGAGACAAAAATAACAGATTCCTGTTCTCCCAGTAGAACCAGTTCAAATCAGTTCCAGCAGCAGCAGTGTGTGATGTGAGTTTACTTTGGAGAGGATGATGAAGGCTTCAGGATCCAGGATGAAGACATCGTTGCTCTCTGTGCCAATCACCAGACAGCTCACGCCATCCTCGTCAGCCGTGCTCTTCTTCAGAGTCCCAATGCAGGTGATGACGGTCTGAAACACAGACGAGGATCGACCAATCACAGTGTGAGAGAGAGATGAGAGGGAGGGGTGATACTACCTTAAAATATTATTAGAATATTTTTGACAATGAGATGAAACACTGAAAAATAATGCCAGTCTTTTAGACTTCTAATCAGCGGTTAGAAGGTCTTTGTCTTCACATTTGTTACGCTGTCACATTTCATTATCTTCTTCTCACAACACTTCATTGTTACCATGGTAACTCTTTCTATGTAAACCACTCTACAGTGTAATACTGATATTATAATGAGCTTTACCTGGCGTCTGATTGGCTGCTGTTTGTGCAGCTGGACGAACTCGTCCATGTCGTTGGTCTCCAGAGACAGGAACCTGAGCGAGCGGACAGACAGCGGGACGTCAGCCTTCTTCCTGATGCTCTCCAACATCTCCTTCAGGGTGAGCGGGTCGATCTGACCCTCCCTCACCTGCTGCCACACGTCCTGACCAATCAGAGCATCACAACACGTCACAGGTGCAGTCAGCTTTATTTACAGCACACTGTCTGAACACGAGGAGGGAATTAAAAGGCGATTCTGTTCTTTCTGCGTGTTGTAGTCTGTTCGCTCCTTCACACTTCACCTCCTGATGATCATTAACAAATCAGCCGTCAGTATCCATGAGTGACGCAGCTCACATATAATACAACTGTATTCTCTTTAATATCACCTAATTCATCCAATAATTTAAAGATTGTGTGTTACTTACTAACTTTATTTTATCTAATGTACGACGTTGCATCACCTGACACTTTCTAAACCCTAATATTTTTCAGTCTATTATATTTATTGTCACTTACTTTTTTTCTTTAATTTAATAAATATTAACTATACATATTTGCTTCTGATCTACACTCAGTGTCCACTTTATTAGGTACACCTGTACAGTCCGATGCAGTCCAATCTAACCGTTGTACCATAAAGCCGTCCTTTATGATGCCTTTAATGTTCTGTTTTTGTTAATTAGTGGTTAATTTAATTATTAAGGTCATAGTGAGAGATGGTGCTTTATTGGACTGCACTGTATGCAGAACTGGTTCTAATATCTCGGACAAAAAACCAGAAACTGCTCTCAGTATATTGTAGTCCAGTACAACAGCGCCTTTACCTATGACCTCAGTACTTAACATTTAATGTAATTAATATATTTCTGACAATGTCAACAAAAAAACATTACAAGCTATTAAACAGATGTTATAGCTGCTCTGCTGGATAGAACTCTATTAGATTGTGCAGATATAATTAAGAGGTGTAAACTGCCTAAAACTGGATTTAAAAAAATGTGTAGTACGTTAGTTATCTTTAACTATTATTATTTTATATTACATGTTTGTTGTAACATGTAATTAATACATCACTTGAAATGTATGTTTATTTATTAATTTATCTTTAACAAGGATTATTTTACATTATCTGCAGACTTATGTTATTCATCTTTAACTGTGATTCTTTTACATAACTATATATGCTTCTGTTTATTTTTCAACAAAAATTATTTTACTTTATAAATATATCTTTATTTACTCATTTATTTTTTTGTCTTTAATAAGGGTAATTTACATTATTTGTGTATTTATTTTATCTATTTTTTTTTTATCTTCACCAGGAATATTTTACATTTATTACATTTATTTATTTATTTGCATTTATTTATTTTTAACAAGGATTATTTTATATTATTTGTGTATTTATGTTTATTTTACATTTTTTGCATATATTTATTTATTCATCTTTAACAAGGTTTATTTTATGTTATTTGTGTATTCATTTTTATTTATTTATTTTTCTTTATGTATTTACTTATCATAATTACGGTTATTTTACATAGCTTTTATATGTATGTTTGTTTGTGTGTTACTTATTTTCCTTGCATAGTCTAAGCTGCATAGCTCAGAGTGTTGTAATGGGGGTGGGGGAGGCGACTATCAGTCTGAATTGTCAAGAGTTCTATAAACAAAACTTCAGAGATAAACTTTGTTTAAAGGAGTTATTATTCTTGTTTATGTAAATCTGAGACTTAATATTTGAAATATATGAATATGATTGTATAACTCTGTCCTCCTTCACTGCAGATTTTTTATAAAATCATCCATCATGAGACAAATCATCCTGAACCGACCAGTGTGAGGTCAGACCTGTGTGTGTCCTGACACAAACACACACCTGCTCCAGCGCATTGACCTCCAGGCCGGGCAGCGTGAACTTGAAGTACGGCCGCAGGTTCTTATAGACGTAGATGCACGGTCCGGATGCCACGGCGACAGCTGGGATGCGCGGCTCATGCAGGTCCATGAAGAAGGCAACAAGGCCAGCAGGCAGGTCCAGCAGGGTGCTCTCGCTCATCAGCGCCGTGCCCCGGTACACCTTCAGCTTCATGCCCGAGGAGCCGGAGCCCAGATCCCCCACCACCAGCCGGCTCTCGCCGTCCCCGCTCAGGTCTGCCAGGTCCACGCAGGATGTGAAGGTGTACAGACCTGCCACTGGGTCATAATGAGCATCCAGCCACTTCCCACCGTCACCGCTCGACTCCATAGATGACATGGTGACAGCAGAGAACACCTGCTGTGCTGCACAGAGGAGCCCTGAATAAACACACATCAGGATCAGGACTCAGAGCACACTGGGACATGAACTTAAATATGGCTGCAATCATCACATGACACACTGAGCCGTAACAATCAACAGTAAGTGACTGAGAATACACTCTGAGATACACTGTGTTTAAACTACAGAACAATGTGTGTCCCAGGGCAGCTGCACTGCATGCACTGTTTATGTTTAGGCCCCGGACTATAGTTATTGATGCATGAGTGTCTTAATGTTTTAGCTGGTAAAGGTGGAGATCATTTTAATGACTTTGTATCCTGCTGGGTAAATTAATCTGTGATAAAACACCATCATTTGTTTGTTGGTTTTATTTTATATCAATAATCTGAATCTGAAACGTAACTAAAGCTGACAGATGAAGGTAGTATTAGGAAGTATAAATTAGAATTAACAGTGTAAACTAGGAGTACTTTATAATTCTACCTGAGTACAATAACATAACGTTAATAAATTACTTCCACCGCTGGTGCTCAGTGTGCCGTAGCATTATCGATCCTGCATTAAACAGTATCAGTACATCATGTGTTATTATTGATCTGTTATCAGCAGCTGATCGGCGATGACGCTCTCTCACCGTTGTCAAGGAAACCGGGTTACTGCGTCTCCTCGCAGTGAATCCTCTTCTCTCCTGTTGTTTGTTGTTTATCACGCAGCAGTGTGACGCGTCTTCGATGTAAACAACAGAAACAGTTTCACGGAGTCAGATTTTATCCAGATAAAGTGTTGAAGTGGCAGCTAGCTGCTTTCTGTCAGGACATAATCCAACAAATCCGCTGCAAATCCTCCCTCCGCTCCCTGCCGCCGCTGTCGCCACCTGATGACGTCATTCTCAGATGACGGCGTTCGCCCTTTCTTTTTTTAATTTTAATTCATCTATTTATTTATTTATTTAATTGATTTTATTTACAAATTAAAAAGGCACGTCATATGACATTTGAATACAGGTTACAGTATTAGTATAACTGAACTAACTGCAAAGTAGAAATAAATAATAAAAGATAAAAATAAAATAAAATAAATATTCAGATATTCATGCGATTTTACAGCATTTCACACATTTTATATATTGATTGATCTCATTTAGAAATGTGGGGGAAATTGGGGTTGATTTTAAAAAAAAAAAGACATTTGTGAATAAAATATTTCACCAAAATAATGAATAGGTAGTTTAGATAAATCTAAATAAATTTTATTTTATTTTATTTTATTTTATTTATTTTATTTTGTATTAAATGAAACCAAATCAAACACAACAGACTCAGGGCATAGTACACAAATAGAACAATAAGAAAAGAGCCAGGGTTATATCACACTATACAAAAATATAAAACAAACATAGATTAAATACCTTGAAGCCTTTTTGTAGGTAAAACTAAGTAGTTTCATATAATGCTCAACATCATTCAGGAAAATAACGGAATAAGTTTTTATTATTTAATTTATATTTATGAATAAAAAATTTTGTCAACATCATATCAAATGTATTAGATTTTTGTCCTCTCTTTAGTTTTTGAAAAAAGAAAAACAAAACACCAGCTTTTTCCACGATTATGTAAAAATATTGATATGATCAATGACAAATCTGCAAAGGGCTTGTCAGCCTAACAAAATAGGTTTTAAAAAATGACCTTTGTTTTCTCTCACAGCAATTAATTCTCCACATCAGTGGAGGAAGTATTCATATACTTTACTGGAGTAAAAATATGTAAGTATTGTCATGAAAGACTTTTTCAATTGTGTATGACACGTCATTTATTTTATTTGCATATGAAAAATACAAATAAAGACAAATTGTATATATTTTATGTGTTTGTGTACATTTTTCTGTTCTTTTCATTCAATCCGCATAGTCTCGCGAGATCACATCAGAGCTCTACGTGACGTCTCCCTGTGCCAGCCACCTGATTGGTCCTCGGGTCCCAGTTTAAAAACTAGACCGCGTAGAGAAGAGAAGAAGCCAAAGCTAACGTTACTGAATGCCTGTCGATGTTTCCTGTTTAAAATACTCTGTCTCGTGAATAAAACACGTCAGCAGTAAGTTGGAGTTTGATTAAATGTCGGTGTAATTTGTGCAGATGTGATGTAATGTCAGTTTTTGTTCTCAAAGGACGTTTAAATAAAACAACTGACGCGTGTATTTGAAGGTTAGCTCGTGTGGCTAATGCTAACAACAAAGCTAACAGGAGCTAACTGCTGGTTAGCTGCGGTGTAATCTGTTCTGACTACTCATCAACCGCTGCTGATCAATGTAAATTATGTGTTTGTGTGACTGTTTAGTACCGATATGATTTAACCCGACGGAGTGTTTACAGCTTACTAGTCCGGACATGTTCTGTTCTTCATTGATGGAAATCACGCTGAACCCCGTTTAAATATTTAAAAAATTAAACGATCTCGTCCTTATCTGCCCGCGACATACGAGGTGGGTCGTGATTGAATAGTTTCTATTAAATCATCGGGCTCCACTGTTAAAATCGGCAGAGATATAATCTCCATCACACGTACTTGTTTGAAGATGTCAGCCTTCAGAGTTGGATCATCAGCAGCTGAGGAGTAATAATGTGACTGATGTTTACATGGTGTGTTCGCAGAAATGATGGAGTCATGTTTAGGTGGGAAGCCCGAGAGAGTCGGGCCGGTGGTGGTGGATGACATCAAGAGAGATCTGCTCGGTGAATTTTCAGCTCTACCTGCACAGGTCTGTGATGCGGTCAGGAGGATGTTGCTGAGGTTGTCACGGTGACAGATGTTGTTGTTGACTTCAGAACAGAGAGTTTACATATGTTGTTTTCTCTTTCATCAGGAAAACGTTCAGTCGGAGAACCTGCAGGTGTACCTGAGGGTTCGACCGTTCACTGCAGCTGAGAGCGACAGTGGGTCACAGGTGAGACACACACACTACATCTGTGGGAGTCATACTGATATGGTATTTAACTGCTAAGCGTTATTTTTAACGTTAAGGCAGATAAAATCCGATCATTATGAACACTTTTTCATTCGTCAAATATTAGTAACACTTCAGGTCAACATTCAACAACAAATGCATTCAGTTCACTTTGAATTGGTGTGAGATGGGGCTGTCAATCACCAGAGGCCCCTGATTCTCTGATTGTACATGTTTAAGTATCGCAATGACATATATTGCGATTAAATTACCCTTTTTTCAACTGCAAATTGAGGTAAAACTTTGTCAAAAAAAAAAAAGATCTGTTTGTGTTGTCTGATCTGCAGGAGTGTGTGACCATCGAGGGACCGGACACTGTGGTCCTGAAGGCTCCCAGGATCTGTCACTCAAACCGACAGAGTGAGAAGTCCCTCCCACAGACAGCACAGCGGTTCACCTTTACACAGGTAACTGTGATGTCACCTGCCTGTCATATAGAAGACTAGTTCCATACCTTTACACCGATACAAATGTTCATGTCATGTCCTGTTTGTTGTTTTTAAACCTGACATTGATGTTGAACCCTAGTTGTTGTGTTTTTGAGGTGTTTGATCCGGAGGCCAGTCAGAAAAAGGTGTTTGACGGTTCAGTTCGTGGTTTGGTGCGAGATGTTCTGGAGGGAGGAAACTGTCTTGTGTTCACGTATGGAGTCACCAACGCTGGAAAAACCTTCACATTCCTGGGTCAGAAACACCACCTGTCTCTCTTTATACCTTCCTTCCGGTCACTGTCTGTCTGTCTCTATTACTATCTGGCCCTTTTCACACAGAGATCACACTACAGGGCACAGCAGTTGTGTTACAATTGGCATCTATTCTCGGGACTGTTGACTTGGCAGTACTCATAGGTATTTACTGGCTCCTGCTTCGATCAGCAGTAATAGAGATTCAACACCTGAGTGGACAAGCTAATTTTAGCCTCATTGCATGCAAAGCCGCACTGCCTTAAAACACTGTCCATTTGATTTTTGGCGTGTTTGTGACATCAAACGTGACACAGACATGCATACTCTCCTACACGGCTTTGGTCTACAGGCAGAGGGAAAGTAATCTATCCCCGGCTCTTTGCAGGTTTTCCCAAGTTTAAAAAAAAAATACATATATGCGCAGATTATGGTGGAAAAACTGTATTTGACTGTCTGTCTCTGCCCGTCTGTCTCTCAGGTCCGGACCATGACTCAGGTCTGCTGCCCAGGTCTCTGTCAGTGATCTTTAACAGCATCGAAGGACGTCTGTACAGTCGGGCCGATCTCAAGCCTCAGCGCTGCAGAGACTTTAGCAGACTGACTCCAGACCAGCAGGCAGCCGAGACCAGCAGCAAGAGGAATCTGCTGAGGCTGTTTAAAGAGGTCCCACAATACAAATACAACAACACCTGTGTACTAATATCGTGTACTACTGTGTACTAGTGTGTGTCTTTGTCTCTGCAGAGCGACAGAAGTCAGATGTCTGGAAGATCAACTTTTCTTGACGGTCAGTGACTCTGAAATCAGATTCTTTATGAAGTGAAAGTTTAACACAAAATACTCTTGTGTTTGTTTGTGTTATTGTTTTTTTGTGTTTCTATTTTTGTGGGGTCCCTACACTGGGAGCCTAGTCGCACTGTGGGGATCGACAACTTCGTCTGAACCAAAGTATCGGACCCCGCAAGAATCACCCTTGATCTTACGCGATTGTTGTTTTTAGGCATGTCTGTCCCTTAGAAGCGGTGGTCCTCACAAGTGACTAAAAAACCTGTGGACCCCACAACTGATAAAAACAATTGTCTGTGTTTTCAGGCTCGTCTCTCAGCACTGACAGCAGTGTGAACAGCGTCTCCGAGGCGGACAGTTTCTGTCTGGACGGCGACTCGAACATCCGTTTCTCCATCTGGGTTTCATTCTGTGAGATTTACAACGACAACATCCACGACCTGCTGGAACAGGTAACACACTTACACTTAGTATACATGTGAGGACCCTGAGTGGTGTAATCCTCAGCCCTGACCTAAAATACATTCAAGCCTTAAAGCTGGATTTGTAGTTGTGTAGAGAAGAAGATTTACAGTGTAGTACACTTTCTTTAGTGTACCTCGTGTCACTGTCAAACAGGAAAGATAGTAAAGTGATATTTATAATTCTGCGTCGAACCGACCCTGTACTTACGTCGTAGCATGTAACTACACATCGCGGTGACACAGACCTCCTGTCTGTTTCTGTAAGCTGAAACCATTTCCCTCAGTGGAAACAAAGCTTTTATTTACTTTAATTTCACAGATAAGAAACAATAAATTGTGAAGACAATAAAGCCTCCACAAAAATAGCATTTTAATTCCTGTGTGTGATTTATCCTGGCTTCATATGAGCAGAGGAAATCTCCGCTCGTCGCTAGGCTAATTTATATAATGTAAAATGCCATAGGCTTGTGCTAATAACATTAGCATGTTGTATTTGTGTCCAGATAAAGACAAGTGTTTGTCTGTGAATGCTGCAAGTTATAGTCAAGCCAATTTGTGTACTTGTGTTTAAAATAGTCTCTATTAAGTCAGGTTTAATGTGTGTTTGTGAAGTGCTGTAAAGTTTAGTTGATTCAAAACACACCCAAGAGACCCATTAGCTGACTAGTGTTTTGGAGGTGTAACTGTAGAGTGACACAGACATACCATCACACAAGTATAAACGCTCACAAAGGCGTAGGCTCTGCATAGAGCTGACGCACAAGTATATATCCCGCTTAAGTCATTCAGCTGTGACTGATCATGTTGTTGATCATGTGATATTCAGGTTCCCAGTGGACACCAAAAGAGGACAGTGCTGCGTCTGTCTCAGGACGTCAAAGGAAACTCCTTCATCAAAGGTAACACAGATTTTGATTTGATAGATTCAGTAATGTTATTAATCATATTTTATGCACAACCCAACCACCAGATGTCACATTTCCTGCTATAATAGTGATCTGCAGTCATGTTCAGTTTTATACGACAGAGTTTAATAACAAATATTTAGCATATAACAAGATATAACTAATATGTGTCTTAATGAAAAAATTCAGCGACTGACGCTGGATGTACTTTAGTCAATATAGAAGTAAATACTTGGCTGATTAATTTGGCTGTGCTGTGGTGTAGCTGCAGCGTGTGTGCTGATGTGTGTGTGCTCCATGTTTCAGACCTGCGGTGGGTCCAGGTGAACAGTTCTGAGGAGGCCTACAAAGTGATGAAGATTGGGAAGAAGAACCAGAGTTTCTCCTCCACCAGACTGAACCAGCTGTCCAGCAGGAGGTCAGCAGCTCCACACTATTGCTTTTTAAATACCATGTTCTCTACTTAAGTATGACACTTAAGTATCACCTTGCCAGTTGAAGATGCATACCATGGTTACACGTGCCAATCTCAGCTCTACTGCTGGAGTTGTGTTTTTTTTTTATCACATCTGTGTGATTAACATTACCTCAACTGTTAGAAAATACAAACAGCTGGCAAACTTGTGTATGTCACAGCCATCTTTGTCCCTAGTGTTGATGTCATTTAATGCCTAAATTAGCTGAATGCCAACATCAGTGTCCGAACAAGCTGGGACCAGTTGCACAAAACACCTTTTAGTTTTCTCCTTAAGTATGACACTTAAGGCTTCATGTCTTTTTAGCTGAAGGACATACACGGCTGCACAGAGTCCCTGAAAAGGTTTCATTAGTTACGGTAAAATGTTAACTCATTTACTGCATTGAAAGAGATTTTACCGTGGTACCCGTTTCCATGGAGATTGTTTCTTTGCTTGGACTTACGCCTGTGATGTTTTCGTCTCACAAAGTTGGCTTATTGTTATATAGTGAAAAAAATTGGAGAAGAAATGAAGACAATAAACCATATTGGTCAGAGGAGGAAGGGATTGAACTTCTGGGGCCGTATTCAGGAACTCCCTGAGAACACTCTCAGGGAGCTCCTAACTTAACCTAAACAGTTTAGTAAGGAGTCTTGCCTTAGGAGTGATTTAGGAAAGTTCTCAAAGCAACTCTGAGCAAGGAAGGGACAGAAACTTTTACCTTAGTGAGGAGGTGTGGTTGACCCTGTTGCTAGGTGCCATGCTTTCTTTTAACAGATGTGATTGGTTGTCAGAGACATGCCTCTCTGTGAGCCTGTAAGGTGAGGACACCCAGTGGAAATGAAATGAACTGCTGACTGTGAAAGTGTTGTCATTCTTAGTGTGATCACTCTGCTGATGGAAGGTTGAGACAGACTCAAGTCATCACTGCTGCATTTTTCCAGTTTACCAAACATCTCAGTGTTGGGATCATTTTATTTCTGGCGTTAGAGCGTTATTGCGTTGGATGGGAAATGTTTGCGTATCCCTGATGAGATCGTCCACACATATTCTCCCTGCACAAGCATTTCATTTACTCACTGTCATCCAGTGTTGAGAATATTTCTCTGACCTCTTTGTGTTTCCACCATTTTCTCCTCTGATTAAGAAACTCTTAAACCTCTTAAAAGTCCTCCTCTCTACTCCTAACAGTTTTTCACCTTAGGAGCTCTTTTAAGGTCTGAGATGTTCTGTGAATAATCTTTATCTTTACAAAGACCTAGTCTTAACTTTGGGGGAAAATTCTGAAAAAACGTCACAATTCTAAAAATTTTCTTAGCATTTCGTCACTAGGGGCAACTCTTAGTACCAGGAAGCTTTGTGAACATGGGCCTTGGAGGAATACAATCATAGAAAACACAAACTGCAAAGTAAATTTGATCCCAAAATACCAGGACAGAAAATGACTGTAGAAAGAATCTGCTAAGAAAATAAATTCAGTCAAATCTTTTGTGTAAAATAAAAAGTGAATCCACTGGGTTCTCCTGGTCGCAGAATATTCTCCTTGGGGTGCGTCAGTGTTTTTCATTTATCACCATAAAGTCATCATGTCATGTCGCAGTAAAGACAAAGTCAGAAGTACCTTCAGTTTGTTTTGTTTTTTTGTTTTGTTTTCACCTTGCTTCAGTCTAGGGATTCCTCAAGTATGACACCATGACAATTTAAAAAAAACATGAATACTTAAGTGAACATTTTAAGGAAACTTTAAGGAATAGACTTAAGGGTGTTTTGTGCAACCAATGTTATTTTGAGGAAACCTTAATTAGGAATTTAAGGAAAATCTTAGGGTGTTTTATGCAACCGGCCCCATATCTTTCAGAACTGTTTACATTGAGACTCAAGAGAATCAAAAACTAAGCAGGGGTTCAGACTTAGAACTGCCCTGATCCAGGAGATCCAACTGAAGTAACAGACTTAAGCATTTAAAGGCTTTTTATACGTCCACACACTGCATAGAGGTTTACAATACTCACAGACAGGATTTTACAACGAGCTACACATCTTCAATCTCAACAGTCTCGAGGTAAAGTCTACCAGGAATATGAGCTTGCATGTATCTGATGACACTGTGGTGCAGATGAAGTTGAGCCTGGTTTAGCTTTTGTTGCCTGAGCCCTCTGGTCTCATTGAAGTGAATGAGGACGTGTTGAACAGATCTTTATCAGCTGTTTCTGTGTGGAGGTGAGAGAAGAAGAGTCATCATGGTTTTTGTGTGTTTCTGCAGCCACAGCATCTTCTCCATCAGGATCCTCAGAGTGGACGATGTCGGAGTTCCCAGAGTCCTCAGCATCAGCGAGTAAGACTGACGCTTTATTCACACTATTTATTCTGTTTATGAGTTTACAGTGTGCTCACGTCAGTGTTGGATATGAATAATAATTAAGTGTCTGTTAGGCTGTCTCTGTGCGACCTGGCCGGCTCTGAGCGCTGTTCTCGGACTCACAACACTGGAGAGCGTCTGAAGGAAGCAGGAAACATCAACAGCTCTCTGCTGACACTCGGGAAGTGCATCAACGCCATGAGACTCAACCGGCACGCCAAGTACGACAACACCGCCTGTCTGTGATGTTTGAAAATGAGTCTGAGGCACCAGGATGACACACGTGATCTGTTTCTCTGCAGGTTTCAGCACCACATTCCCTTCAGGGAGTCTAAACTCACACACTTCCTGCAGTTTTTCTTCTGTGGTGCCGGCCGGGTTACGATGGTGGTTAACATCAATCAGAACGCTGCCTGCTTTGATGAGACGCTCAACGTCCTCAAATTCTCCGCCCTCGCCCAGAAGGTCAGCACACATACAAACACACAGTCTCCTGTACAGAGCTAGAGCTGAATACTGGACCTCAGAAATGTGTCTGTAGCTTAGAGAATCAAACACCGTCAGTCACTGGCACATCAAATGTCAACTTGTTCTTTGTTTCTGACTTAAATATTATTTTCTTTATGTTGTGTACAAACAACATTTAATATTTTGCCAACTTCTGTTCAATGAAAAAAAAGTTTTGTGGAATACACATTAGTATTTTTTTAAAGTACTCAAATAACTGCACATTATATGTCAGAATGGAAATATGAAGGACCAAGACCAGAACCCTGAGGAACCCCACAAGTAAATATTGGCCCCACTTCTGGTATGGTACCTTTAGAACCAACAGTAACCTTTCAGACATGTTACCTAGACCCTATGTCTGTTTACCATTTCCACCACAAACAGTAATCTTAAATGTGATAATATTTAATATATGGAGCAGAGTCTGGTGGGTTCTACTTGGTGTTTGTTGTTGAAGGGGCCGACAGACAAGGGCCACACTTATGCTTTCTATATAATAACCTTTATTTTAGTGACGGCTGCTGTGTTTGTTTGATGAAGAGATCTGAGCCTCTCTCTCCGTCCAGGTGGTGGTATTAAACTCCAGACCAGCGGTGCTGGACGATGCCCCCCACAGGTCGGCCATGGAGCTGTCGATGATCATCGACGAGGCCGACCGTCGCAGAAACGTGTCAGGGCGGGGTAGGAAGAGCTCGCTGGTTGCCTGGGAGACGACCTTGGAGGACGTGTTGGAGGATGAGGACGGTGAAGAGTGGGGGGAGGAGGATGAAGATGAGGAGGAGGAGGAGGAGGAAGAGGAGGAGAGTGGGATGGAGGGAACAGTGCTGGAGGCAGGAGGTGAGGAAGATGAGGAGGAAGGGGACAGGACCATGGAGGTAGAAGAGAAGGTAACAGAGGATTGTTTCTCTTTTCTGAAGATGTTTTAATCTTTTAATGAAGCTCAAGAAATGTTGAGTTAAACTCTGTGTGTGTGTGTGTGTGTGTGTGTGTGTGTGTGTGTGTGTGTGTGTCAGCAGTCAGACAGAGAGGCTGCACTGCGTTTGGTTTTGGAGGCTCAGATCAGAGAAGAAGTCAGCGCTGAGTTCATGGACCTCTTCAACAAGATGGAGAAAGACTACAGGTAACATGATCATGTGATCAGACTTAGCCACCTTGACGTCACCCACTGGTTTGTAGAGTCCTGTTTTGGGGCCTCAAATTTGTGTTTTTTCCCGTCAACATCTTGGATTTTTGGAGCCAAAGGCAACCATATTTGGACCAAAGCTAATATCAGTTGCTTGCTTTGTTGGCACAGTGCATGTACAGCTAACTGTGATAATGCTAATGCTAATTTTTTGCGAGCAAAAACTTGTTTAAGTGACCAAAACATTACAATTAATTTTCATGACCTGAACAGCTACAGCTACGGCTATACTCTATGAATCAGGTGTCAAGTGGCCAACTGCAGTTTTTGGCTCCTCTGTGTCGGCCTCATTTGTCAGCCCTGGAAGTTGCTGCTTGGAAATGGCATAACATAAAAAGTAAACACTTGATCCCTGACACACAGTAAGTGCATTTTCACTGACACAGTGATCATGTTTTTGTGTGTGTGTGTGTGTGTGTGTGTGTGTGTGTGTGTCAGTGACCGTCTGGAGAAGGAGAGGGAGATCCTGGAGGAGCGAGCTGAGAAGAGAGTGGAGATCCTGAAGAACCTCGTCAGTAAGACAGTCGATCTGTCCACCGTTAACATCGACAACAGCAAGGTGATTTTATAAACTGTTCATTTACACGGTTTGTCCCAACGCTGATGGTTACTGCTGGTTAATAACAGTACTTATTGATTGATTATTGGTGATTGGTTGTCAGGAGGATCTGTTGGAGGGAATCATCAGCTCAGTGACTGAGGACCTGGAGAAGATCAAAGAGGACGCTCAGAGTGTTCACCGCTGTCTGACAGAGCAAGCACACGTTGCAGGTACACACACACACACACACACACACCCTAAGAGTGTTTTCGTAGATGTAACGTTGACTTTTGACCTCTGTCCATGCTGACTTGCACCTACAGAGCTGGAGGCGCTGCGATTGGAGAAGCAGCAGTCACATGACCAACTGCAGGAAGCCAGGAAGGTACTGTTGATCCACTGTCTTCTGTGGTGTCTGCTGTGTCGTGCTCTTGTTATTGTTTCGGTGCATAATGAATCGCTTCTGCTGTGACACATTTTAATGTATTGAAGAAAAATATTTTAGAGCAAATGAAAGCCATTTACTGCTGATCACTGTCACACGGCTCATGATCTGTTGTGTCAATAAACATCTGTTTTGTTTTCCAGGATCTGGAGCAGCAGCAGCAGAAGTTGTCAGAGCTGATGGAGATCTGTCAGCAGAAAGACGACATCATCAATAAACTCCAGGCAGCCATGGACGGCACCGTGGAGAACGCCACCAGAGATGTAATCACACACACTTTTGTTTTTTAAAGTTAATATCAGAGTCGTTTGTGTCTTTCAATTTGTTTTGAAGTTGTTTGTGGTTCTTTGTGAAGGTTTTGCACCTCTGGGATCATTCTCTGTCTCTTTGAGGTCTTTTTGGATGTCCTCAGTGTCACATTGACAAACATCCCCTGATGGCAGTGTAGGTTTCCAATCAGAGACCGTAGCTTGACACTCTAATCATCCCCTTTGTCTTAATCCAGATGCAAAAAAATCCACCGCACCACTTGAACATTTTTAACAGTTTATTTCAAAACTCAAAGATAGTACAGAGACAGTTGGCCATTTTCAAATCCACAATTATCCAGAAAAAAAGGTAAAGGTAAAGACAAAGGTAAAAGATAAGAGGTCAAAAAACTGTGAGGCTCCACTCTCCACTACTCTGTCATATCCCAAAACTCCCCCTACTGGTGAAAGTGTCAAAAAAGGGCGATTAAAGGTACGACACAACAATAATAGGAGCCTTATCTTAAAACTTAGAAATGTAAAAAATGCATTTAGGCTCCTACAGGCGGGTTTACAGCTCTTACAGACCTAATATTACCAAAACTTATACATATATAGGACCACATTCTCACAGTATGACTGCTGTTTAAACCCACATCCTGGTCTTTCAGAGGGAACTGGTGGAGTCGATCAGGTCGGAGCTGCTGGAGCTTCAGCAGACCTGCAGCTGTCTGAGGAGGACGGGAGGAGCAGAGGAGGAGGAGAGCAGGAAACGTCAGCGTGAAGTTCTGGAGGACGAGGAGGAGAGAGTACCGGCAAAAAAGAGAGGTAAGAGGAGGAGCTGATGAAGGGATATTGGTTTACACTATATTACCTATTTAATACATTTTTTGAACTCCTTTCTCCTCAGGCTCCCCTGTCCTGGAGGAGGAGATCTGGAGGCTGCAGGAGGAAAACGACAAGAAAGAAGAAACCATCTTGGAGCTGAGAGAGAGGGAGGAGAGGAGGAGGGGGCTGGAGGAGGAGCTGAGGAGACGGGAGGAGGAGGTGGAGGAGCTGAAGAAGGAGCAGGCTGCACTGGAGCAAAAAGTGCAGGAGCTGACAGGTAGGAGCTGAACCTTCATACAGAGTTCATGAACATGCACATGACCAGAACATGTTGGCGTAAAAACCTTAAATTTTACTTTTAGTAGTTCTTAACACGCATTCATCTGTCAATTCGCTCCACCAGCCATTTATGGAAGGTACTACGAGCAGCCATGGACACGTTCAGCTGACAGTCACTAGTCAACACTCTTTCTAGCTCTGAAATACTTCTTTAGTGTTCTTTACTGTTAAGTAAGAGAACTCAAACTCTGTAATAATTGTCTCTGTCCCCCCACTCTGTTTCCTGTAGATCTGGACGAGTGTCCAAACTGTGACTCGGTGCTTTTGTCTCTGGAGTCGGAGCAGAGGGAAACATCCAGACTGACGAAGGAGAACAAAGCTCTGGTTAACGGCATCTTCCAGCTCCAGACAGAGGTACCATACATACCTATATCTATATCTGTATGTTCCTCTCTGTCATAATACAGAGTTTATAATGATGTGAAAAGGTGGTATCAGCAATAACTGAAGAAATTAGTAACTGTCTGTTAAATGACGTTTCCAGGTGACCGATCTCCAGACAAAGCTCAAAGAGCAGACTGACAAGTCTGGCAGCCTATCAGAGCAGCTCAACACCGCCAAGACCCACCTCCAGGACCTGGAGAGCCAATCAGAGGAGAAGGCTGACACCATCCACAGTCTGACACAGGAAGTGGAGCATCTGAGACAGGAAGTCAAGGTTCTTCGTTTTCCTTTGTTTCTTCATGTGCATTAATCAGTTGTGTTTGTGGTTGATTGATCTGTGATCAGGGCTCGCACAAGGTCCTTGAATTGCTTGAATTTTGAGTAGAGAAAAATCAAGTACAGGAATAACTCGACAATAGCCCCTTTTTAACAAAGTTCTAAAGAAGTCCTTGAAATTTGAATAAACCACAAAATGCTGTCTTATATTTCAACCAAGGGTTTGTTTATGAAGTTATTATAAGAAATGGAAATTGTTTTTTAATTCTGACGCATCACCGGCCACAGCACGCTCTCTGTCTTCTTCTTTGTCTATGTCTTACCTGACATCCTGGTTTATTTTTACATCACTGAACTCTTAAAAACCGGTCAGCCTATGTTGACGTGGTGAAACTTTACTCAACTAAAAGAGCCGGCTTTTCACTGTGATTTAAATTTACTCTTTCTCCAGCAGTGTTCAGATGTCACACAAGTTTCAGCTGGCATCGTTTCCTTGTGCTACAGACGGTTCTATTTATTTACATGTTTTTTCTTTTCTTATAATGTGCAGACCAATCTTTTTGTAACAATTCTATCTGGTATTAGATAGTTGGGATCCACGATCATATCGGTACATCATCAGCTTTTTCTTATTTTGCACAATGAATGAATATTACATACACTGAACAGTATTGTATTTCATGTCTCCATCTGCTGGTGGGCCGTCAGTATAGGAGCTTACATGCATAATATGATGTTAATTACACTACAGAAGAGACTTCATAAACACTAAAATTAGGTGGGGAAAAAAGTGGATATATCGATATCAGTCATCGGCCAAATGAGTTGTTATATGTCGGCATATCAGATATTGTAAAAAAAAAAAAAAAAAATCCAATATCGTGCGTCCCTATTAAGCAGTGTGGCAGGGTCTTGTGTCGGGAAGGAGGAAGGAGGACCCTGGTTGATTTCAGTTGCAGTGGGTTTCTATGGTTAAGTTGACGTTCTCCCCTGAAACTCTCTCTGGATCAGAGAGAAAATGTTGATTTTATACATTCAAATGTTTTATTAAAGATTTTATGAAGTTATGCCTAAAAGGAGAGTGATAAGTAACCCTTCGCTAAGAAGAGAGACATTGATCACATCATTAATTTATTCATTCATTCTTTTTTTTCCACAACCGCTTTTCCTGTTGGGGGCCGCAGGGGCACTGGAGCCAATCCCAGCTGACATTGGGAGAGGGGTGGGGTACACCCTGGACAGGTCACCAGACTATCACAGGACTGATCATGTATTTATGTTTAATAAGAAATATTTTCAAACAATAATTAGATGCTTTGAATACAGTCCTTGAAAATGAAAATACAGTGCTTGATAAAGCACTTGAAAGTCCTTGTATGAAGCCTGTGTTGTTCATATTATTGATCAGATTGATCATTTATGTATTTACTAAATTTATTTGAATGGTTTTGAAGTGAATCAGTACGTTTTGATTGATGAGTTGTTGTGTGGTGACAATAAGTCTAAATGTTGAAAATTAGAGTGTGAAAATTTATTTTTGATTATCTCAACTCAAGGACCACTTCCTCAGATTGTTTCTGGAGTAAGAGGGGCAGAACAGCTGTACTGATTGGTTGGTTGGTTGTTTCAGGAGGAGGAGCAGCGGAGCAGCAGCAGCAGCAGTGTTTTCCACACCGCCTTGGAGGAGCTGAAGAAGGAGAGCCAGGCAGCGCTGGAGAGATCGGCTCAGAAATCCCAACAGATCCAAGATCTGCAGAGAGAGAAGAGCCAGCTGGAGGAGGCTCTGGCACTCAGGTAGGCGGGAGGAGTCATCAATACTGTTATCAGTCAGATTATATTCATTAATATACAACACAACCGAGCAACTTATTCACTATCAATACATTCTTCGTCCTGCAGTGAGAACAGGTGTGTTGAGCTCAGCGAGGAGTTAGCCAGTCAGAAAGCAGCTTTCACCTGTCAGCTCCAGAGCCTGAGGGTGGATCTTGAGTCTGAGAGCGGAGCGCTACGAGGGAGACTGGAGGAGATGGAGAGATCAGAGGAGGAGAGGAGGAGGAACCAGGAGAGGGAGAAAGAAGGTGAGAAGATGAATCACAATCCACATGAATACATGAAATGGTTTTATAGTTTTATATCCTGAACTTGAATCAGATGACACACAGCAGAGTGTGGTGAAGAAACACAGTCGTCTGTTTTTCTCTTCATTTGTGACTTTAGAGGAAAAACACATTTGATCCGTTCATGATGAACGTTAATATGCAGTTATCTGTCTGTGTGTGTGTCAGAGCTGCATCGAGTCGTGACGGAGAAGGAGGACCTCATAGAAGAATGTCACAGACAGACTGAGGCTCTGAGAAAAGGTATCTTCATCCTCTTCATCCCCTGAAACAGTGGAGGGCATTTTATTGATGATCTGATCAGGAGATCAAACTGAACTCTTTGATTCCTCTCCGTCAGAGCTGGAGCGTCTGAAGGAGGACCTGCAGAGGAGGGAGGAGGAGGAGGAGAAGGAGAACAGAGAGGCGGAGGAGAGGACGGTGCCGGTGGTGGAGGAGTTGAAGGGGGAGATCCAGAGATTCCAGGAGAGGAGGGGGAGGCAGCAGGAGGAGGACGGGAGGAGCAGGGAGTTTGAGGCTGTGAGGAAGGAGATGGAGAGACTACAGGGACTGAATGAGAGAGACACCAGCCTGCAGGGAAACAAAAAGGTGAGCTTGTTGACAGGTGTGTTTTATAAAAATCACAGCAGAGGCCTGAACTGTCATTTAATTTCATTATCAGTTAATCTGCCAGCATCAGTCACCATCTCCCAAAACACAAACTGATGTCATCAAATGTTTTATTTTGTCTGACAGAAATATTTTAGTTCACTGAAAACAGAAAAACTGTTTAGAAACTAGCTGTTAATAAATGACTTAAACCATTAACTGATAATCAACTAATGATCAATAATCTGTGTTTCTGAAACTATGTTGTGTGTGTGTGTGTCTGTGTGTGTGCGTGCGTGTGTGAAGAGGTGTGTGCGTATCCTTCCAGAGCAGGACTTACAAATGTCTCCTCTGAGGTCCAACATGGCTGACAGGAAGAAAACCCCTAAAACGACAGGAAGGAAGAGGAAGAGCTGCGAGGTGCAGGTAGGTGAAAACGAGGACGTTTTTACATTGTGAGGATGTTTTACAAAGCAAGGACGTTTTTGTAAAGTGTGGACGTTTTTGCATTGTAAGGACACTTTTACATTGTGAAGACATTTTTTAAGTGGGGATGTTTTTACATTGTGGGGACATTTTGTAAAGCGAGAACGCTTTTTCCATAGTGAGGATGTTTTTGTAAAGTGTGGAGGTTTTTCCATTGTGAGGGCATTTTTATTGTGAGGACATTTTGTGAAGCTAGGACATTTTTACATACGGTGTTTTTATAAAGCAAGGATGTTTTTTGTGTGGAGGTTTTAACATTGTGAGGACAGTTTCACATTGTGAGGACATTTTTTAAAGCAAGAACGCTTTTTCCATTGTGAGGATTTTTTTTTTATAAAGTTATGATGCTTTTGTAGAGTGAGGATGATTTTATAAATTATGGACGTTTTTTCGTCGTGACAATGTTTTATATCACGAGGGTGTGTTTGTAAAAGGCAGACAGTCGTGAGGATGTTTTTATGAAGTGAAGAAGTTTTTTAAGTGTAGAGATTTTTCTATTGTGAGGCCGTTTTGTAAAGCTAGGATGTTTTTGTAAAGTTTGGAGGACACTTTTACATTGTGAGGACATTTTGTAAAGCAAGAACACTTTTTCCATTGTGAGGATGTTTTTAATAAAGTGAGGATGTGTTTGTAAAAGGACAATTTTCACATTGTAGGACATTAGTTCATGAGCTGAGTCGTGTTATTAAAGTGACTTTTCATTAGTTTTAAATCAGCAAATGTCTGTTTCTCTGATAACTTTTTCTAAATCTTCAGTTTTTGTGTCAGTCTAACTGAACATCACACACCTGTTGTGTTTCTTTGTGTGTGTGTGTGTGTGTGTGTGTGTGTGTGTTTCAGGACCTGGTGTTCAGTGAGAACAAGAGAAACAGAGTGAGAGGAAACACTCGAACCACTAAAGAGGTGAGAAACAAGATGTGCTTGAGGATAAAAGACAGACTTCCTGTCATTGAGTTAAATATCTGAATATCTGTCCACCTGTCTCTCACCCTGTCTGTGTCTCTCCTCTGGTGAAGGAGAAGAGAGACGGGGCTCTTCAGAAGATTGGAGACTTGATCCACAGCTCTCCCTCCATCCTGGGCAGCAAAGGTCAGTGTGACTTTAAATTCATGTGTTTGTTGTATTTTGTTGTTGTGGTGTGATGTGCATTATGCTGTGTGTTGCACTACCAACATCAAACAGCAGAGGTCGCTGCTCCTCTGTCACTCAGTCTGGACTGATCCTCATTTGACAGCAGCAGCTCTGTGTGAATCCACGTTTGATCTGAGAGATTTATTTAATATTTATTTCTTCATCAAACTGTTGATAATGTTTGTTTACACCTTTTTTTTTATCTTCTCTGTGTCTCCGCAGCTAAAACCCTCATCGGTCTGGTCAGTGGACATTCAGTGGAGAAGGAGACGGTTAACACGGCAACCAAACCAAAACGAGGACGGAGGAAGCTTTTTAAGACTGACACTCCGATGCTGGACTCTCCAAACATGGTGAGGAAGAGTGTGTGTGTTTGTAGACTTTGTTTTAATCAGGGATGTTTTTACAATGTGAGAACATTTTTCTAAAGTAGGAAGACTTTTTTTGTAAGGTGAGGACAGTTTTTTTTAATGTGAAGAAGTTTTTATGATTATGTGGACGTTTATCCTGAGCAGAATGTTTTTCATTATGAAGACGTTGTAGTAACATGAGGATGTTTTTACAGTGTAAGGATATTTTTCTAATACGTGGATGTTTTGGTTAAGTAAAGATGTTTTGTAAAGCGTAAACATTTGACGTACTGACATTTTTGTAAAGAGAGGAAATTTTAAGTTATGGGGACATTTTTGGACAGCTTTACAATGTAAAGATATTTTTATAATGTGAGAATGTTTTTGCAAAACAAAGATATTTTAGCAAAGCAGGATGTTTTACATTATAAGAACGTTTTTGTAAATCAAGGACATATTTACATTTTTGTAAAGCGAGGACATTTGACATCATGAGGATGTTTTTGCAAAGCGAGGACATTTTGCATTATGAGGGTGTTTTTACAAGGCAAGGATATTTTACATTAGGGCATTTTTGTAAAGCAAGGATGTTTTACATTATGAGGACGTGATTGCAAAGTGAGGATGTTTTACTTTATGGGGACATTGTCCTAAAGCAAGGTTGTTTTACATTATGGGGACATGATCATAAAGGGAGGATATTTTGTTTTATAAGAACGTTTTTGTCAAGTGAGGACATTTTAACATTGTGAGGACGTGATTGTAAAGTGAGGACATTTTTACATTATAAGGACTTTTTTTTTAAGCGAGGATGTTTTTGTATAGTAAAATATAAAGCTGTGTTTTTAACGCCCAGTGTTGTTGCTCTCCATTTCAGGTGTCAGGAGGAGTGACGGAGGAGAAGGAGAGCGATCACCTGATCATTAAGAGGCAGCTGCGCTCCAAGACCTGCAGGAAGTGACATCATCACCATGTGATAACACTACGCAGGTGGTATTGAAACCTGTCGGGACACTGACGAGGAGATGTTAAATATCTGTACAGTTTTTTTAATTTTAGTTTTAATTTTTGTTGTCGCTGGGAGTGAACAATAAAGAGCTGAGAGAACAGAACAGCAATTATTCTCTCTTCATGGAAAATAAAAACGATTCCCAGCCTTCTTCGTCTGAACAAACGCTCGTCTGTCTGCTTCAGTTTCTACGGTGGCTGAGAAGATCCAAACACAGTCTGCAGGTACAGCAAACAGGAAACACTAAATCAAACTTCTGTCTCGGTCTTCAAAATAAAAGAATTAAATATAATTGTATGTTATAATGTTTTGTAACATATTTAAATCCACTGCAGTATGAGGGCTGCACCAGGAAGTTGGCTATCAACTTCCTGTGTTAACCCCGCCTCTCTTCAGGCTCTAAAGACTCATTACGTTTCCATGCACAGTTAAATGGAGCTACAGTCACAGCTCAACTGGACTACTGTCCTCATCCCAGTATACAAGCAGGGGAGGGGAATCCATTTAAGGGGGATTGATACTTGTGCAGCAAAGCCTACGCTGCTGTGAGCTTTTTTACTTGTACGGTGGTATGTCTGTGTCACTCTGCAGTTACACCTCCAAAACACTAGTCAGTGGCAGGGTTTCTGTGAAGTGCTGTAAAGTTTAGTTGATTCAAAACACACATTAAACACACATTAAACATGGCTTAATAGAGACAAACACAAATCAGCTCCACTATAACTCGCAGCATTCACAGACAAACACTTGTCTTTATCTGGACACATTTTCCCCACAAATACAACATGCTAATGTTTTTAGCACAAGCCTATGGCATTTTACACTGTATAGATTAGCCTAGCAGCAAGCGAACATTTACTCTACTCATATGAAGCCAGGGACAACAGCGACATTTAACAAAGGTAACGTTACAAAATTCGACTCCATTACAACTCACAAGGTTCACTGACAAAACAACTGTCTTATACTAAACATGTTTTTCAAACAAATACAACATGCTAACGTTATTAGCACAAGCCTATGGCATTTTACATTGTATAAATTAGCCTAGCAATGAGCGTAGATTTCCTCTGCTCATATGAAGCCAGGATAAATCACACACAAGACTTAAAATGCTATTTTTGTGGAGGCTTTATTGTCTTCACAATTTATTGTTTCTTATCTGTGAAATTAAAGTGTTTTTTTTTAATATACTTTATTAGTCCTGCAAGGGGAAATTCAATGTTTTCTCTGTTGTCATTTTACATATATACACAGGCCTGAAAATACCCATATGTGCACAAACGGGACTCTATATATGCATTAAATGGAGAGATGTCAGAATGAGGGGGCTGCCCTGAGCCGTTGGGGGGTTCAGTGTCTTGCTGAAAGCCACGCTCCATATTTTGGTCTGGGCGGGGACTGGAACTGGCGACCCTTTGGTTCCCCAGCCAAGCTCCTATGGACTGAGCTAAAGCTTTGTTTCCACTGAGGGAAATGCTTTCAGCTTACAAACATAGACAGGAGGTCTGCATCGCCACAACGTGTAGTTACATTTCTGGGAAGATGCACATCAGGCTACAGCATAGGCTGTCATCCTCACTCCTCAGACTCACTAAGACCCTAATCTGGTACAGCCCTCAGGTTTCTACATAAGTGTGACATTATAAAAACGTCAGGAAACAAACATGACTTTGACAGAACGTCCCTTTAATTGATCAACATTAACAGCAAAGATATAAACAAAACTCTTCATGTTTTGGTGAAATGATGTTTGTAACAATTTTAAGACAAAAACCGTTTGTATTCATCACGCCATTGTAGAGCAGCAGCTTCTGACGCTGCTCTGTGGCTTTTATCTTCAGGTTAACAAAGAGCGCTGAGAGGATGAACCAGGTTAGCTGCTG